>CM076570.1:755064323-756264323 GCA_034641835.2 Pinus albicaulis | reverse complement strand
AGATTCACTAGGTTACTAAGGATTTATTACAATAAGCTAAATATAGCATTCTTTGCCTATCAACTATCTTTAGAAATCTCACTGCCTTCATTATCTTCATAAAAAATTTTCCCTATCTATCAGTTTTCCATCTCAAAGTCACCATGTTTCTCTTAAAAGACTCGTTATGGTCTTATACCTCTCATTTTCATCCTTCTTTCCTACCTAAAGCCTCATTTCCCCATTTTCCCCTGTCAATAAACTCCACCCTCGCTCTAAGATTTCTTGTTGCTAACTCATTCCCATGTCCCCTTGAGCATAATAGCACTTTTGGAAATGCTCTTTTCAGTTGAAAGTTTTTAAGTCAAATTTCATTCAAAATCAGGTCAAAAAACACTCCCATTAGGTCTTTAGGGTTTTTCATTTTTCAAGGTCATCCTTTCATTCCAATGAGGTTAGCACACGAATGAGAAGGATTGATTATGACAAGCATTCTTCTGGCTCCCCAAAATCCTTGGATGTTTCAGGAACTGCTTTTTCTTTGCTAGAATCTGGCTCAGATGTAATATAATGTCGAGACATGGTTATTTGAGAAGGACCTAAAATTTCCAAGGAGGATTATCTTCTCAGTCCAGAACCTGCAAGTGAGAAAAATGGGACAAATTTTGGCACTTCTGTAGAGGTGTTGGAAGATTTATCAGTAGAAAGTATTGATGATGTAGACTGTCTACTCCTGAATGGAAACAATTTACAGCAAGGGGAAGGGGAAAAACTTGGTCTTGTGGATGACACTGATTATAAACTTGATAGTCCATTTGAGTGCCAAAGTAGTGATTATTTGCAGGAAAATGAAATGGAGGAAGCACACAAGGCCAAACATGAAGAAACTCTATCAGAAAATATTGATGGAATATGGAAAAAAGGTAAGGTGAACTGGAAAGAAATGAATGAACTTGAAAGGGCTATAGAGAAATTAGAAGAAAACACTGATGATTGCTATAAAGAATTGCAGGCACTTAGAGATTTGAAAAAGGTGGACAGAGAAGGTGGAAAATATGAGTTGAATTTTATGGTAGAAACTACAGAAGATTTTGAAGATGATACTATATGTAATAATAAAATCCCAAAGCTATCGAAGTGAACATGTCAAGCCTCAATGAGCCAAAGAAAAGCCAATTTCATGATTTCAGCAACATGCAAAGCAAAAAGTGTCAAAGAGTATTAGTGAGAAAAGGAAAAAGGCTTCAAACAATAGACAGTGGGTGTTAAATTAAATTCCACTTCACTATAAAGGTCATTTAACACTTCAAGAGAATCATTGTTTCCTTTTAAAAGATCAAAAACATTCAACAAAGGAAAAATTTGTGAGTTTTCAAGTAGAATTCGGGCCAAATTCCTTAGTGATGCGCCTTCAGCACTTGGCATTGCGCATTTGCACCTGCACTGTGTACCTAGAGATGGGCATTGCGCCCTTGCCCAAGACTTTTAACACGTTTTGTGAAGGCACTGTGCACCTGTAGCTTGGTGTTGTGCCCTTGCAGAGGCACTGCGTGCTTACCACTAGCGTTGCGCACTTAGACAGGGAAGGTTGGTGACTATTCTATCAAATCAAATCACATCAAATCTTCTCCAAACTCTTGCCAAATTCCTCCAAGAACTCTTAAGTGGTAAGTACATGACATAAGCTCTATTTTTATGCCATTTGGTGATTCTTAATTAAATGGAAATGAAACCCTAAAGGAAACCCTAAATTTTAGCTTGTGATCACTATTTTTAACCTTGTTCCATCCTCCTAAAAGAAATATCATTCAAAAAACAAGGTAATTACATTGATTTAGGGTTTTCATTCATCTAGTTTGTCCCTACACACATTCCCTTTTATTCATATTCATTCCCTTCATCTTTCAAGCTAATCATCTCATCCCCTTCCCCTCATTTCATTTCACTTCCACCCTAGGGTTTCCAAATCAGAATTTGAAGATGTTAGAGGAAGAAGACAGTGGCATTGTTGGTGATGCACAAATGCCAAGGAGAAATGAACACAAGGGAGGGAAAATAAACATATTTGAACCCAACTTGTAGTCCTCTCCTCTCACTGTTTCTTTCTTTAAGCATGTGGACTGCTTTGAGTTCTGTGACAGAGTGCAACAAGTCCAAAATCAACCGGAGTTAACAAGACTTTTCATCATCAATCTACATAACAAGTAGGTTAATCTTGTTGGGGTTAATTTTGAGATGTCCACCAATGCCATTGCAGCTGCTACAAGGATACCTAGTGTGGGAGAGAGGTGGTTTAAATAAGCAAAATTTGACATTAGCTATTATGAACCATACCTCAAACCTAGGTACAAATATCACAACAAGTCCATTTTCCATTTTTCTCATCTCCTTGACCGGTATGTGCCCATGATGAGGTTAATAATGAAGTATTTCACTTGTGATGGAAGGCTTTCTTTCCTCTACTCATATCTTGTTTTTCTTCTCGTGCATTTCAATAGATTTAGAATGTTGCATTTGCCTTAATTTCTTTTCCATAGCATTGACAAAATGGCTTACATTGTGCAAAAGAGGGATCAAAATCAACAAATGCAAAGCCTATTTCATCATTCACTCATCAAGATGGTGTTCATGCATCTGCTTCAGCAGAAAAACATTTCATGGGATGCATTCATTGCCAATGAGGTTTTCACTACTCCACCTGGCCATCATCAGCAAGATATTCCTTCATCTTCTCATCCTCCAACATCCACTTCTCCATCACATCCCGCTGTTCATACATCACCATCCACTCACATTCAGTCACCTCATGTTGATCCTACCCTATCAAATTTCCACAAAACTTCACCCTCATATCATGATACCAGACCATCAAGTAGTGAAGGGGACATTGAGACAGCTGACACTAAAATGATTGACATTGAGCCATTTCCTTTGAAATATCAGAGAGGCCATAGGCATGTGTTTGCTTCACATTGTGTGAAAGGGGCCATGCCTTCTTCATCAGAAAAATAGGTTGATAAGGACAAGGAAAAGGTTACAGAGCATATCATTGTTGAGGAGGAGGAAAAACATGAAACTAAGCAGGAATTTCAATTGATTGACCTTGATGATGAGGATGAGGTTAGAATCACAAATTCATTGATCAGAGGTAAAGATGCCAAGATTAGTGAGCTTAAAACTAATCTTGGTAGGGAAAAGAATGTTATTAACTTTCTTGAGTTAGAGAATCGGCAGCTAAAGACAAAACAGATCATCAGTGAGGTCAGGGCAATCAGAGCTCAGAGAGAGGCAGGAAAGGCTAAGGCTTTGCTGGATGATACCTTGGGAAGTTTTGATGACAGTGATGATGAGGAAGATCAGCTTCTTAGATAGAGACCAAGGACCATTGGATTGAATAGTACTTTAGCTCGAGAAAGGGAGAAAGAGGAAGAATTGGCAGAGCATCTTACTCCAAGTGAGTTGCTTTCCATAGAGATTGACGGAGACAGAGAGTCTTGGCTTGAGAGAGCCAATTTTCATCTAAAGGGCGTACTAGAGAAGGCAAATAGAGACACTGATATTCAGAGGAAGATGGTGAAACATTATTCCATGAGAAACAAGATTGCTGAGGCCAAGCTCAAACGTGTCCATGCAAAGATTCAAGATTTTACTGAGTTAAAGGAGAAAGAGAAGCTCAATATTATTTCTTAGGTTTCCCTCTAGACCTCTAAACCTTGATCAGCAAGAAAAATTCCAAATTTGGCACTTTTGTGCAGATTCTAATTTTTTTGACAGTTTGACATGGAGAAATTGTGTCAAATGCGTAGCGCCACTGGAAATGCACTCTTTTTTGGGCCATACAAATGGAAAATGGTCAACATATTCATGTTCCTGACGACAAGTACATCAACCTCAGAAAGTTTCAGGAGATTTGGAGAAAAAATGGTCCCTCAAAAACGCCAAAAACCATCAAAAAATCATGTTTCTGCCCTCTTTTTGACCTTGGTGTTGCGTGTTTACCGGTATTGGAAGAAGTGATTTCTGACAAGGAATATGGGAACCATTTTGAAAATTGGAGGAATATTTGGAAACTATACTTAGAGAGCTTTCCAATGAGCTATCATGGAGCTCATTTAGACATGGGGAAGGCCTCCAAACATTGACTGTAAGACATGCCATTTTTTTCTATTATGGCGCTGCGCCTCTATACCTTGGTGTTGCGCCCTTGCCAAGAATTGCATAAGGACACCAACATTTATTACAAAAGTTATTAAAAAGCCTTAAAAGTCAAATATTTCCAAAGTTAGCTCAAGCAATGAAGTAGGAGTTATTATTATAGTGAGTCACTTTCAAATATTTTGCCTTGGGCCTTGCATGGTCTCAATGGTAAAAAAATGCATTAACTCTGATAATGTCTAAAACCCTAGCTTGGGATCACCTCATCATTTTGCAGATAAATACTACATGTATGCGTCATGTTTTTTTTTGGTTGGTTGGTTGTTGGGCTGAAATACTACATAGGCTTTGAGTTGTAAAGAAGTTGGCTTTGAAGCTCTGTAACTGTTTTGGACTGGATATCAGTGGAACAAGCATATTCACAAGATTCATGAACTTGCTTAAATGGTGATCTTATTCTGATGTAGTAATGGTTTCCTTTTGTTTTCCATTTTGTATATCAATTTCTCTTATAACAAAACATAAAATTTACGTTAAGATATGTTTTTAAAGGCACCTTAATTATGTCTACTTTCTGTTGTTTAGATGTTTTCCTTTGCTAGGTCTGACTGGAGAACTTAGGAATTCCCTGCTCTCCATTTCCACCTAGTTTGTTTTCTTGAGATTGACTCAGTAGAGTCCAGCCAAAGAAGTTTATGGTTTTCCCTGTCCTTTGGTTCTGCTTGAAATGTTTTTCTCAAGGCTTTCTTTGAAGTTTACTTACTAGAGTTTGGCTAAAGAAGTTTATGGTTTTCCCTGTCCTTTGATATATCTTGAACAGTCACTTTAAAGGTCTTCAAAGTCTGATGAAGAATTTAGGAGTTCCCTGCTCTTTAATCATTACTGAATTGTTTTCTTAAATGTTTTCTTTGTCTGAAAGTGAATATCTAGAGAATTTAGGAGTTCCCTGCTCTCTAGGATTTGTTGGATTGTTGTCTTAAAGTTTACTTGGTAAAGTTTGGCCAAAGAAGTTTATGGTATGCCCTGTCCTTTGGTTCCTTCTTAAAAATAGTAACCTTAAAGACTCTTCTTGTTCTAGTGTATGTTAAAGGACTCTTAATTTCCCTTTAAAGCTACTGAACTCACAACTTAGTGTTCATTTCACACCCACATAAGCTATTAAGATCCATTTGGATTTGTTAACTTTCCCTATGGAACACCCTTGATTTGTTGTTTTACTCTCCAAACATTTCACAAACTCCATAGCCCAATGGTTTGAATTTGTCTTACTCTATCTATTGTTCTTAACAAGAAACCAAACCAAACAAAACAAAACAAACAATCCCTATCATTTTAACTAGCCTAAAATCAGCATCCTAAATCAATCAAGTTATATCTTTTATACAAATATAGAGAGAGCCCTCTTTGAGTCTAGGAAGGCTAGGTCCTAGGACTCCAAAGTTGGTTTGATGTTACCCTTGTTTATTTGGTCTTACTAATCTGACAAATTACAAGGACCTAACACGCATATCAATAGATCACGAGAAAAAAAAGAATATCATGGAATGGAGAGTGCCCAAAAATGTAGCAGATATACGTTCTTTTATGGGATTGGCCGGATATTACAAGTGCTTCATCGAAGGATTCTCAAAAATTTCCTTTCCTATTACATATCTACAGTGAAAGTGGATGATGTTTAAATGGACCAATGAATTTCAAACTAGTTTTGAACTGTTAAAGAAGTTTTTGACTACCGCCCCTCTTTTGAGAGTTGCTAACCCAAACAATGAATTTTAGGTATGCACCAATGCGTGCAAGGAAGGAGTAGGAGAAATATTATCTCAAGAGGGAAGGGTCATTGCATATGATTCAATAAATATAAAAGAACATGAACAACTTTATTCCGCTTATGATCTAGAGTTGACAACAGTAATGCACGCACTCAAGGTATGGAGACACTACTTATTGGGAAAAAGGTTTGTGCTTAAAACAGATCACAGCAGCCTGACCAAATACTTTAAACAAGATGATTTGAATGCTCGCCAGGAAAGGTGGAATGCATACCTAAGAGAATTTTATTTTTATATTCAGCATGTTAAGGGCAAAGAAAATCATCTTTCAGATGCCTCGAGCAGAAAATTGCATTGCGTGTATGAACTCTACTTCAATCAAGTAGAATTCAAATTTCAGGATCAAATAAAAGAAGCAACTAAGAAGGATCCTGAGTACCAATTTTTATAGCAGCAAGAAAATGAAGCAAAAAAACAGGAAAAGCTATCAGAATATGAGATTAAAAGAGATCAACTTTTAACTTCTAAAGGAAAAATATACACCTCGAATCAGATGAGTTTGAAAGAGTTGATCTTGGATGAATATAATTGCAGTACTTATTCTAGATACCTAGGTTACTAGAAAATGCTGACAACAATCAGGAAAGTTTATTTTTGGCCTAGTATGCGAAAAAATATTTCTAAATACTTAACCAAGTGTCTGGAATGCCAATAGGTTAAGGTGGAACTTTAACATCCGGCAAGATTGTTGCAACCCATACCTGTACCAGAATGGAAATGGGAAGTTATATCATTGTATTTTATTAGTGGTCTACCGAGATCGAAGAGACATAACGATTCTATAATGGTGGTTGTAGATAGACTAAGAAAGGAAACTCACTTTATTCCAGTACAGTCCAATTACAAAACGGTGCAAATCACAGATATTTTCATGAGGGGAATATTTAGGTTGCATGGTATTCCTAAAACAGTCATCTCAAATCAAGATGTAAAGTTCACTTTAGCTTTTTGGAAGGCAGTGTTTACCGGATTGGACACACATATCAACTTTAGCACCACATATCATCCACAAATGGATGGACAAACGGGTGAGTGAATCAAATCCTAGAATACATGCTGTGCATGTACGTAATGAAACAACCCACAAAATGGGAAGATTATCTACATATGGTGGAATTCGCATACAATAATGGATATCAAGAGTCTCTTAAAATGAGTCCCTTTAAAGCCTTATACAGGAGACAGTGTCGAACTCCCATTAACTAGAGTAGTCCAGAGACAAAATTAATGCTTGGACCGGAGATGTTGGCAGAGATGGAACAAGAAGTAAAGAATATTCGACAGTATTTAAAAGTTTCCCAAGATAGACATAAGGTTTATGCTGACAAAAAGAGAACCTATCGAGAGTTTGAAGTGCGTGATCATGTGTATGTGAGAATCAGGCCCAAGAAAAGCACCTTAAGGTGGACTTCATGTGAAAAGTTGGCTCCTGGGTTCTGTGGACCTTTCCAAATTTTGGAAAGAGTAGGACCACTGGCCTATCGATTGGCATTACCCGATCACATACAGGTTCACAATGTGTTTCATGTATCAATACTGAAATGATATGTGCATGATCTGAGGCATGTGATACATTGGAAAAACATTGAGGTAGGAATAAGATTGAGTACCAAATCTCCAAAAGAGATGAATTTTATGTTAATTAAATTAAGCCTTTGCTGATTGTAGGTCGTACCAGACATTGAATTTTTGGTAGAACCTCAATGTATTCTTGATCATAAAGAGTCACGCTCCAGAGGCGAGCCATCACCCAAGCTAAAGTGCAATGGAAGAACTTTGGCCCAGAGGAGGCTACATGGAAATACGAAGGATTTGTGCATGAGGCATACCCAAAACTTTTTGTTAATATGGAATAAAACACAAAGGAAGATGTTTAATTCTAGACGGGGAAGATGTAACAACTGGATTTAATCCTTAAACTATTTCTTTTTCTTTTAAAAAGGGATTATGCATTTAATTTTAAATGAGATTAACAAGTGAAGTTAATTTAGTAATGAACATGATTTATTTATTTTCTTTGAATAAAGAATTAATTATGGAATGTTTTTCCATAAAAACTGATGATAAAGTATTCCAAGATTCCAGAGTAGTTAGGAAAAAGTAGTTAAATACAATTACCTTTTCCTCTTAGGACAAAAAGGGAAATCCCAGTGAGGAAAAGGGGTTCTGTGAATTTAGAGGAAATCCAGGAGGCTTAATGGTGAGAGTAAATCCAGAGCTCGTTGGAACCAGTGGAAACTCTGTGACTTGAATCTGGAAAGGGAGACTAAACTGAGGGTCTTGAGTTCTATTCCAAAAATTATTATTATCTAAGTCCTACTCTGGTGCAGAGCATGGGGGGATTTGAGGACGTAATTGCCTCTCTCAAGGTTGGGAGGCTATCATCAGCAAATTAAAGTGAGATAAGTAACTTAAAATGGTGTTAATAAATATTGTGAATCTTACTGTGTTTTTCTAGGTGTTAAGAAAGAATGTGAATCTTACTGTGATTTCTAGTTATATAAATAGTTATTACTGTAAATAATGAAATTGAAGACAGTAGGAATTGTATCAACATGATTCTTTCTTAAAAATATTTACGTAAAGGTATGTAGAAAGAAAAAGGGAATACATGTATATATATATATGTGTGTGTGTGTGTGTGTGTGTGTGTAGTTCTTTAAGAAAGACTCTATTTATGTAGTTCCCTTTAAATGTATTAATAGGGTAAATCATAACTAGGTTGGTGTAGAAAGTATAAGAGAGTAAATAGAACAAATATATGTAAAACTCATAATCAAATTGCAGAGGAGACCGTTAGTCTGTCCAGAGTTGGGACCCCGGACTGAACATTTTGTCTCTTCTCTGGTTCAATCTCTATACTCGGACTGGGGATACTGAGAGTAACTCGGAATTAAGATGGTCCAGACATCAACCTTACACAGTAACCTGAAACAGTATATTTACCAAGAAAGTGAAATATTGAATACAACTATGTACTTTAAATAAAAATTAGCCCCCTGATAGTATTGTTAACAACATATAACTTGTATCTACATGAAAGAGGAATTATGTAAAAATAAAGATAACTATAATACATTCAGATTTCCAAATTAAAAGAATACACATGTAGTTCTTACACTAAAAGAGAACAGAAGAACTGCATACAGGAAATAAACTGGGACAACTCAGAGTAGATAAATCCCAGTATGAAATATAGTCTATGAACATGTAGAAACAAGTAAAGATACTTAGTCGGTGCGCTGAGAAGGCGGGAATAACAATCACTACCAAAGTACTAAAATTATGAGTAAAGAAGTAAACAAAATTTACAATAAAACATATAAGCGGACTTGACAAAATCTCTGTGCTGAAAGACTTCTTGGCTGAACCATTAACAGAAAAAAATAAAGAGAAATATTCAACCAAAAAACATTTCAAACTTAGAACTGGGAGGAATCTTCAGAACACAACTGATGATCATTTGCATGCATAGAAAAAATTACGAATAACGAAAACTCATATATATAAGCCATCTTTAAGACTGTATAATATCCTTTACATCGAGGTAGAACAAAAATACGAAAACAGAGCCACAAGGCTTCAACGAAAAGTCTATAATAGCTTAGGGCTTGATTCCCAGAAACCAGAAGGGTTTCATTTTAATTTAAAAATGAATTCAGAGTCCCGCGATACCTGTACACCAACGAAGTGAGGAAGTCACCCATTGAGGATAGAATGGCATAAAGAACAACGTCATGCAATCAAAAGGCGTGAGGTCGCAATTTACCTATAAAGACAACAGTAAAATGTTAATGATATGGTTTACAACATCAATCCCTAGGTAAGAATGTTTAACTTTCGACCCAAGAAAAATTTCGAAGACTTACCTTAGAGGGGAACCAGGATTCGGTGTCGTAAACCTGAAATAGCAAGGAGAACCGACAATAGTCAAAACCATCATCTGAGTAATTTCTAAAGTTGTAAATTAAAAAACGTATCAGCAACAATATGGACTCACCTATGTGACCGTGTCGGAGATGTAAGCTTGAATATCCAACGATGGGAGGATTTAAGTCTTCGCCATGTATCTACACCGTGATAAACGGCAAGCTCATCAACCGACAGAGAAAAACCATCAGTTGAAGCTCATACAAATAGAGATACAAGCAAGTAGTAGCCGAAGGTCTTTGCACACAGTTAAACCCCGAATAATTAGAAAAAAAGCTTGAAAAATGAATGATAAACCATAGTTTTACCTTCCATAAAGTAAACGAAGAAAATTCACCATTCAAATGTACCTACAGTGGTTGGGATGTCGATAGGATGGATAGTTAGTTATAACCACGGAGAACATTCAGGCTAGCTTGGTGCAGAACGATGGCGTCGTTTGGATCCACAGAGCGACAGAGCTTGAGACAAAATTTCGCAAAGTGAAAATGAGGAAAACAGTTAGGGTTGGAGGGAGGTCGATTACCCTAACCCCAAACCAAATCATTCCTCCACCGTCAATCTCGGCACAACAGATCTAACGGTGTAAGAAATTGCAAGTGCCAACTCGAATTAATTGCATAGTGGCACGGAAGATCAGGTTAGATATAACCTTCGTACCTTAAGATCTAATCACATGTATAATCATATAACGAAGGAAAAGGAATGATAATAAACCCAGATTTTCCATCAAATGAAAGCACAAATGAATTTATGGTTTTGTGGTTGACAGATCATAACTGTCAGATCTGATGTGCTTCGAATATATATTGAATAATATAAAATAATTATAAGGCAAGTCTGATAAATAGCACCATAATTTTATATGTGAACTCCAATCTTTATTGGTATTTTGTGAATATAGATAAGGGTTATCACATGGTGATATGATTAGTTAGTTAGGCATGTTGTTTATATAGTTCATTACCACAAACAATGAATAATTCTAACCCAAGTTAGTTAGAATAGATAGTAATTAGGGGTAAAAATAATAATAATAAATAAATAAATAATTTTTTTTCTTATGAATGTCATATTATTTCATCTATAGATTTGTTTTCTAATTTAATTATTATATATTATTTTGAAAGAGCAATTCTAATTTAATTATTATATATTATTTTGAAAGAACAAAATCATATTTAATTAAATTAATTAGTTTTAAATAACACAAATCTAATTTAATTATTATATATTATTTTGAAAGAACAATTCTAATTTAATTATTATATATTGTTTTGAAAGAACAAAATCATATTTAATTAAATTAATTAGTTTTAAATAACATTAGAAATTATGATTAAATTATAATTTTTTTATAAAATCTAAAATGAAAATGATAAAAATCTCACTTAAACATTAATAAATTAAAACAAATACTTTTCATAAAATTTATAAAATAATATTTTTTATTTTATTTTTAAAACAAAAAATTTGTTCCTAATTTTGTCTTAAATAATTCAATGACATGCCTCCTTCCTAACTTTGGAACAAAGTATTAATGACATGGCCCCTTCCTAACTTTGGAAAGACCTTTCTAGAAAAATTATGCAACTCGTGATTTTTCAAACTTTAAGAATCAAATTTGGCAGAGATGATCTCATTGAGCCTATGTTGTGGTAAAGGTGACATCACCATGTAGGTCCTTGATGGGTTCCTATGGTCCCCCCAACATGTGGATGTACATGTCCTCTTTTAAGGATCTACATCTAGGAATATATTATGGTTGTCATAAAGATATTATGGGTGTCTCATATTTTAAAATCAAACACTGGCTACATCAAGGGTGATTGTAAGGTTCCACTTCTAATTTCGTATCACCCTTCAATCATGGAAAATCGAATTGACAGCGACAACTCTAGAAACCTTTGAAAATGACACGGGGCATAGGAATTTGATTGTAAGAATTAAATGGGACAAACATCAGGATTTCAATATCCTTATCCACACAATATTCGCTATCCTTGTGAAGATAGTGGAGAACCTTATTATTGAGTTGACATGCCACGTCATGTACAACTTGCATATGTATTTCAGTTATTGCACTCCACGTTATAGCTTACAAACTTGGTAGCTTGTAAGGTGGGTTTTCATTAAGATCACATAACGTGTCATAAAAAAATGTAAAGGTTGCAATAGCTCCCTATATGAGTTGATTGAATTGATAAACTTTGTACTACGAATATTTTTAGAGCTTTCTTAATTATGGTATAGTTTCTAATTTTTTTTTTTACTCCAAAATGGTATTAAGGGATTTTTACCTAAGGTGGGTTTGTGAAAATATAAAGAACTTGTTTCTTGGAGCATTAATTATGGTCTTTTCTTCCCTCTTTGCTTTTTATTTTTTTAATCAATGTCATATTAGTTATATATTGGTGTTTATTACTTGATACTTTTTTAGTTTTTCTTAAATTTTAGGGTATTGCTATTTTTTTGGGGTTGTATTTTGAATATTGTTATTTTTTTTTCTCTACGAAGTAATGTATTTTAGATTTTGTTAGTAACATTTTTTATTTTAGTAAGTTGTTTGGATTGTTATTGCTTTTCTATGTTTTTGAATTTCAAAATTTTAGAAAATTTCAAAGAAATTTCATTTCTTATTTTAGTAAGAAGAGAAAAATAAAAAATATTGAATAAAAGAATCAAATCATAACATTTTCTCAAGTATTTATGAAATCATGAATGATTAATGAAATTTATTAGATGTAATAACAAAATCTTAAAATAATTTTATTGATCGTTGATGGAGCCATTGATGTTTGATGAAATTTGTTGGGTGTCACAATAATGAAACATTTGATTCCATTATTTATTCATAAAGTCATTGATGTTTGTTGAAATGCTTTGAGTGTTGTAAGGATGAATCACAAGGAATTCATCAACCATTGATGAAGCCATTGACATTAAATAAAATATTATGAGTTCAATGACCAAATCCACAAAGATTTTGCTAATTTTCGATGAAGTTGTCAGTGTTCGATGAAGCTTGTTGTGGTAGATAATTATACCTCCAAATATTTTGTTAGTCATTGAAAAACCATAAACATTTCGAAAAATACTTTAGGTGCTACAACGATGAACCGCAAGAATTTATCCTATCGATGAAGTCGTCATTTTTTGGTGAAATACTTTGAGCACCGAAATTGAAACACAAAATTTTCCTCTCATGTTGATGAACCATCCACAAAAGTACCAACATGACATCTTAGCCATCTAGTTAGTCAAGCAAGATGAAATCTCCTTGGTTGATCTTGCCACATGGAACTTTCCTAGGTCAAATTTGTAAAACCCATATCCCCAACCATATAACACTTTTCTCGTGGAATTTTCATATGTCGTCATTCGTGCCATATTTTTTTAACCTCCACATCATCATCTTTATAGTCAAGGGGTTTTTACTTGAATCTAAACACTGATGATTGGTGATAAAAAAAATGCTACAGTTTTCATAACTCAAACCTCACAAAATATGCTAAAGCTCAATGAACTAGGTAAAGTGCATCAAGCCTTTCATGAGAATATTCCTTAGAAGATGTTTCCACATATTTATCTAAATCTATTAAAAACACAAAAAACCTACATTTCTCCTAAAAGCCAATGGACATGCGAAAGTGTGCTACAAAAATATCTTCAAAAGTATCGAAGGTAAGATTTTCTTTCCCCCAACTTCCAAAAGCATTATGAAGCTAGATATTGGCCATAAGAAATAAATTGCTTAGTTTCTCATCCAATTCTAGGTTCATTGACATAAAATAAAATCCTTTTTCTATAAGTTTCACAACTTTTCCCTTCCTTCAATGTGGTTATTTTCTTAAGTGGTGGATGTAGGTTGATTACCCTTAAAATTTAGTGGTTGTATGTAATGATACCCCAAGGAAAACCCCTATTTGCAAATATCTATAGATATCAAGCATGAAGGGAAAGGAACCAACATATACATCTAGCCTAGTGCAATTATAGGAAGGAGGGTCACACCCTAATATTTGAATAATTAAAAAGGTTTCAACAGAATTCAAGCAATTCACCACCAAGTTACTAGAAGACATCAAATAGATAACTCTAGTCGAATGGGGACACATCCATAAGTTCATGGTTAATAAAATTAAAGTGGACAATAGACTAAAGTAGCTAACACCAAAGATAGAAAATTACACTTGACACTATAGCGAGAGTAAAGAAAACCTAAATGTACCTATGGATCAACGCAAATTCATGTATGGTCAAAAGTGAGAAAACATGTTCACAATACAGGTCACCTTTGATGACATGCATGTGAACCCAAACACACACATCGCTTGAGTCATATTGACTCATATTTTTGTTAACATTTTCTCAATTATCATATTTTGGTGAATGTATTATTTTTTGTTATCTAATAAAATTAAATAGAGGATTAATTCTCTAAGAATGGGTCTTTTGACTTAGGAACAATGGGAAGAAGGATTATAGCTCAAAATTGTCTCAAGATGAATTCATAGGCTCTCTTGGAGTTAAGGAATGTTTTTTGTTGAATATTTATCTACATATTAATTCTTAGCTATGGATTATTCTACTCATGAATGAGTGTCACAAGAATATAGTAAGGATTTCATTTCTACTAGGTCATCTTATATGATTGGATAAATTGTTGGGTGTTATTTTCAATATGATTTATTATTTATCTTTTCATCTTTTGAAATCACGAATTTTTCATTTAATACATTATTTATGTCGTAAAAATATTTTTGTAATCACTAATGCAGTAGATGACAAACTAATGTGTGTTTCCTAGGAGTATCTTGGTATCTTTTTGTAGAATTATTTGTTAGAAGAAAAAATTACAATTGCCAAGTTATTTCTAGCAATGGTTTCTAAGAGTTCTTATGGGAGTAGGGAGTTATTTCTTGAAGGTGTCTATGTAGTAATCCCTCTTAGTAGAATTGATTCTTACATACGCCAAATATTCTATTCAATTCCATTCATAATTCCTAAGGATTATCATTTAATGACGTACGTTTTGCAAATATTCTTAGATTAGTTTTCTTTCTTGCATTGATAAATCATAAAAAGCATAAAATGATAGCAAGAAAATTTTAATGGATTTGCAAAGGTCATGAAAATATTTCTAGTATATAACTCTGAGGATCATTCCACATGAAACATGGGTGATTCTAGTTAGGCCTCATCCTTGGGTTTGACCCCTAGTGTTGGGTATTGAGAATTTAGACCTGTTAATAGTATTGGTGCTAGAAAGAAATCATGGATAACATGCCAACCCATGTGGAGCTATTGTTTTATAATCCAATCATATCCCATGTCTCCTCCCTAAATCCATTACCAGTTTATTCTCTCGCATCCATTTCATGATATCTCAAAGAAGATAATATATATAATCTCAAAACAAATTTGATAGTGAAGGGAAAACCTATGCATTTAGGCATCTTAACAAGTTTAATTTGGCATGTTGGAATGTTAATTTTTTTTCAAGATAATGAAGTATGTAGTTTGTTTAAACTCACATTAAAAATATGAATTCATGCTTATATGACATTACCATTCAAGAAAATTCATAGTTGGAAATAGTTTATGGAAGTTTTCTTAAATGTTGATGATAATTGCAATTATAGTGAACTATGTTCTAAACTTAATAAAATTCAGAAAAAGAAAGATGAATCTTATGATGACTTCTTGATAATGGTTTTACATACATATGCCATATTTTGTGAAAGTGAAAAAACCCCTTAGATTTGAATTTCTTATTTGGTTTTCATATATCTTTTCTCTTCCACAAGAAGAAAAATCATTGATAAATTGTGAGAAAGATCCAAATCATCCTCCACTAGAACTTCATCATGGTAACTAAGGAGATATTTATTATGAATATATTTATGGTGAATTTGAAGAAATATTTAGGAATATAATTGAAACTAGGAATATAAGATTGGTGGGGTGAGTAGATTGACTTGTTTTCAAAACAAGAAGTCATGTGATGTAAAGGTTTAAAGATAGATTGTATGATGAAAGCTACGAGATGTTATGAGTGGAGTTCCTAGTAATGCTTCATAAATGGATGCAAAGGTTATAACAACACCTACAACTGACATAGAAATAATGGAGATACCCATAATGTAATTTCCTTACAAAACCATAACGATGAGGTCACAAGAGCATTTTATTGTTGGACTAAGGGCACATTAGAGGGATATGATATTGGGGTTTATACAAAGTTAAATCAATATTTCATACTAGCGAAGAAGTAGTTTATAAATAGAACTCAAAGAGGTCGGTGAAAGAGACCTTGATCTATAAAGATATTGAATGTAATCAATTATGATTAGTAGAAATTTTGGAGGGGTTAAAGTTATAAAATTTTGAACATTTTCCCTAAAAACCCATATAGTTGCTAACAAAAACCCTAAAATGAATCATTCAAGTGAAAATTCTTGTGAGTGATAATGCATCTTTTTTTTTGAACTTGAAAAATACTACATATTAAAAAATTATAGAATTAACAACCAATACCTTTCCAAAAGAAAATCATACATAAAATTGTAACACATCATCATATTAAGTCCAAACCCTCCTTTAAAGTTATCATACCAACATGATATCAATAAAAAAAAATATAAAGATTTTCACACATTTATTGAAACTACATCATAGATTCAAAAACCTTATCATAATCGAAACTATCTTTGAATGAATTATTAGATGAAGATGTAAATAACCCATATTCTTTTATATTACTAATGAGTGCATGATTGACTCTATATGTATGCCTTTTGTTATTTATGCACAAATTTTTGGAAGTACTATGTTAGTATATGAAGGAAAAATCATGTGTATGTATGTTAAAAATTATTACCAAATTTTTTACCATTGTCTCGATTGGAGGTTTGAAGATGTTTGAAGATGACTATAGATTGTTGATATTTTTTAACTTCTACTAGAATTATTCTCTCCACTTACTACTATTCCCATCCATTTTTTCAAATGTGCACACCCTTTTTGTGTTCATCTCATTTCCTACTTGCATGATTACTGTAGGTAGATGGATGGTTTAAGATAATAATTTGCATGAGATTCTTGTTGCATTTCTTATGATTTTGGGAATCAAATATTGGTCTACGTATCAAATTTATTTGGATTTAATAGTAATTCAATTCAAATATACAACCCAAGACATGGATGATATACCTGAGTACACTTTCATCTTACTCAAAATAGAGATATCATTTATTTAAGCAAGGTTTCCTACACCGAATTTTATCATGAATTTTAATGATGAACATCCTATATGACTATCAGATATGGTGAATGTAACCTACTTAATAATGGACAAACACATATATTTATTTATTTTTGGATTGTTAAATCTTTTTCAACTTGCACAAAGATATTGATTTAATACATTTGTGTAAGGAGGTTGTACACACTATTTTATGGTTGAGCTCTTAGTTTGTCTATGCATCTAGACACAAAATTTACCAATGTGATTTTACAACTAGAAACCTTGCAAAAAGTAAGGTTTTCATGCTCAAATTATGCTCAACTAGAAACTTTATTATGCCAAAATTTGATGATTATATAAGATCAAGGAGGTTGTTCTGTTGTTACGATTCTTGTAGCTGAGATAAGTGCATAGGATGCTTACCCTCACATTGAAATGATGAATTCATGCTTCGTATAAAACATCACCATAAAATAAAACTCATAGTAACTGGAAACAATTTATGGAACTTTACTTAGATGTAGATGATAATTATGACTACATTGAATTATGTTATGAACTTATTAAATTCGGAAAAGGAAAGATGATAATTATGATGAATTATTGATAATGGCACTATATAAATATGACATATTTTGTGAAAGTGAAAATCCCCCTAGATATGAATTTCTTACCTGGAGTCCATAGTTCTTTTCTCTTCAAAAATAAGATATTAATTATGAATGGTATATTGTGAATTGGAAGAAATATGTAGGAATAGACATGAAGCTATGAATGTTTTTCATCAAAAAAATATGCAAGTATGTTATAGATTTATTGAAAATAATAAAGCACTAATAAAGAAAGAATTCATTGGTTTCAATACCTTCTCTTTATCCCTATTGAAAATGATTTTCTCTTTGACAAAGAGGAAAATTTTCAGCATCCTATTTCTTTCCCACTTGACATATCACTCTTTATTTTTTTGAGATAGTTTCATTACAACTACTATTAGAGGAGACAAAATCATGAGAAGTAATTTTCTTGCACATCAACGAAGCTAATAATGTGGGTGTTTTGGAAAATATTATAGAACTATAAAATCTATAAATTGCAAAGGTCTCCAACTTGTTGGAAGTTATTTGATAGTATTATGATAGATTTATGCAATGAGATTTCATTCATCAACCAACATGCATAAATCATTCTAGTCATAGAGACATCATGTGTTGATATTCTTGTCTCTTGTACATTACAATATGATTGTAAAAATATCCCAAGGGCAGTATTCTAGAATCTTATTGCAAACTATATTCAATGAAGAGTCAGTTTCTAAGGTTTCCATATATTTATTTGATAAATTAACATGAGGAAAAAGGTAGCAGGTATCTTCCAGTGAGAACCTTGGATAGATAAAAAAGGATGGAAAAGACATTGTCATTGAAATAGATGAATTTCTAGTAGAATTTAAAATCTCAGGTAATAGACAAACCAAGGATGTTATTATAAAAATTGTATTAGCTATTCATCCTGAATAATATCAGAATAATCAATACACTATAACCCATAAAGAATATCTTGCACAACAAATAAAGTTGTTTTCTAAATTAAAAAATTTGTATGCTCTCTACATGGATTTATTTAACAATGTTCATTTACAACAAGATTTACTGACTTATCATATAATGGAACCTTTTTTTTAGGATAACATATTGAGAGATGAAGGAAAGTATGAAAATTTCCAAACTTAATTTAATCAAACATATATTAACAGTAATAATCCTTTCAATATGATAATTTTTAAAAACTCTATGGAATCAAAATTTCTTGAATATAATGAAATAAAGTTTGATCACAATAACTCTATTTTTTATGAATATTTTCTTTTAGAAATTGGATTGAGCACCAACATATCATTCATTGATCATGATACACTCTGAAACTACTAATCTCTATTAATACATGCCAGTGATAGAATAAATAGAGCATGGAGTGCACACATAATTTTCAAATCTCCATGGAGGAAAAACAACATATATAAAATCCATCATCATGCATAAAAAAGGGAGTAGCTAGTTGATCTTAGAAAAATGACAACTAGATTATTTCAGAATTGAAAGTTATTCACCATGAGCAAGTACATCACTTGTTGTTGCATTACGTTTCAATACTCCCACTTTTCTAGATGAATCAATCCTTTATCCTAGCCAAAATTATAAAAAAACTTCACTTTTCCTTCTTATCCAAGTAAACATACATCCTACTACCTGCGTAGGACAAGCCACTAAATTCACCATTGAGCTTTACTATCATTTTTCGTTGTTGTTATTTTAGTTCTAAACTATGTGAATTTCTCACTTTAATACTCACATATGCCTGCCCAATGAGGATTTCTATGGTGGGGCCTAATTCTATGCCATGTTCATACATGACACCCGATGTTGATGCAGTTACATCTTATCCTTTATTATGAAGACTCTTCTACGTTGGTTCCATTAGCAGAATTTTGAGGTAAAAAATGGGCCTCAAAACAAAAAATGTACTAACAAGATTAACTTTAAAAGTACCAATAAGATTCAAGAGAATGATGTCATCCCCAGGGGAAAATATTTTGGATGGAAAAGAAGAAAAATACTTTTTTCTATTGTACTTTAGGCTTATATCTGTACGAATTTACTCAAAATGTCAAGTGTAGACATTTTTTGGATGTGGAATTAAATTACATGTCTAATGGGTACCCACTCTGCATTCTTTTGAGTAGACCCACATTGAAACAAATTGAAAGTACATGAAAGGAACATGTTAAACACACATTTTTCATGTATTTTTAATTTTTTTTATGTGGGTCTATTAGATGTGTTCAAAGTTTGTACTCATTGGATGTGGAATGTATTTCCGCATACAATGAGTGTCTACACTTGACATTTGAGTAAACCCATAAGGAGATAAGCCAAAAAAACAAATAATAAAGTAGTTTCCTTTATTTTTCTTTTAAAATTCACCTCTTATTTTATTGTTTTCCTTAGGAGGCCCATTTGAAACCTCAAAATTTACCTAATTAATGTTCCTTGATTCACCTTCCCTTTCTCTAAATATACAAAAAATTTATGACATGTAGCATTTAAGCAAGGTTTCATATCTTCTTTCCTATTTTCTTTAACCTTTGGTCATCAATATGATTTTATGATATCCTTTGTGTCTAAGGGTGTCTAGTTATGGATGTACACCTATTGTTTGGATTATCCATATGGCTCCAACTTAATTATCTGGTTTATAATTTATTAGGATGCATCATTTTGGCTCCTAAATGATCTAAACCCAATTGGGAACTCTCAATTGAGGGTACATAAGGTTAAGCACTTTTTAACCCTTCATGATTTCTTAGCACAATATTTTTGGGTTGTATCACATTTACTAATTGAAACATATAGAGAAGAGTTAGTAATTTGGGGAAATTTCTTGTGGAACACATTAAAAAACCTATGGTACTTGTTGAAAACTCATATAATGAATCTTCTATAGGAAACACTTTGTCTAATGTCTAGTCTAACATTCAATTATATCTTGGAAGTCATTTAATTTCTTATTTATATCACTTCTCTCCTATATTTAAATAATATTTGATTATTATTTCCTCCTCTCATCATCTTATATCTCCACCATTATATTAGTAACAAATATTGATCTAGATCTCTTACTCTTTTCTCATGCTCATGTGCTAGATATTCCTATCATGTCTTTCTTTCATATTTAAATGCTTCTTGCTTTGTCTTAGAGTAAACTATATTAGCTTAGTCGCCTCCTACGCCTTGGATGATCCAAATCTCATACCTCAAGCGAGGTCCCAACACAACTAAGACAAGAGACCTACCGCCCTTGTAAGGAAATGTTTGGGTATATTTCATTATTTCATGATCTATATAATAATTATAGCATGCATTTTCAAATCTAGATGAAATATGTTTTCTAGGAAGGTTTAGCACTGTCTGAAAGTTTGTATAAATGAAGGCTTGCACCATCTCTCATTTTCATCCCAAACAACTCCATCATGTACAACAATATTTTTTAAGTGAGTTGTTTCCTTTTCACAATTCTTTTATCTTCTAGATTTAGGTTAATTTACCAAAGCATATTTATATATTAACCTTAGGAATTTTGACTTCCTTTGTTGATTTTTATTCATTTTCTTTTCTTCTTTCTTGAGAAAACCCTCATAGGATCCACCACTCATCCTCAAAATATTCAAATAAAAGGAGGATCAAATTTTAGTTGTGATAGTGGTTATTAACCTTGAGGAACTTGATCAAACTTGAACTTGTGACCTATGGTATCCCCATTGGAAACATCCCTTTAAAAAATGTTTCATTTTTTTTTTCTAAGTAAAACTAATTCTATTATATCATCAACCATAAGTTAAATTGCGCATCCTCAGAAATGGACAGGTCCATTTCAGAGGGAATAGTTAAAAAGCTACTGTAAAAAACTAGACTGCGCCTAGAGGGGAAACCAACCCTGATAATCCAAGGAAAACGAGTTGTCCTTAGCGGGAAACCAGCCTTAAAAATGTGCAAAATGAAGCAGAAAGAACTAACAGAGGTAAAATGAAAAACCACCATACTGCAAAAAACTGAATAGAGAACGCTATGGAGAACCTTCATGCTTGTCGCTGGAGGGAGACACCTCTTCGAGAATGCGACAGATGTAGCCATAGTCCATAGAATCGAGCCCAGGCTCAGAGTCCTCATGTGGCATGCGAGGAGATACTGGAAGCCCGAGGCGCTCCGCTGGAGTGTCCTGAATGGCTTCGTCCTGCAGAGTGGCTGGAATGTCTAGGGAGGCGTTCAAGTTGAAGTCAACATTCTGCAAGGAGGAGCCCGAATGACGCAGTCCCGAAAGATGCTTATCTTCTACAGGATCGATATCACTATCTTCGGAATTAGAGCTGGAGGCAGGTTGCACGGGGAGAGATTTAAGCTTTCGAGGGAGGAAGGTTGGCTCTGCGGGGATGGTGGACTTACGGGCCCACTTTTCACAGTGGTAGAAGGAGGGAGGAGCGGACGGGTTGGGGAGCAGTAAGGGCGGTGAGGCAATCACGAAGTCAAGGGGTGGCAATTCCGTCATGGCCCAGTCCACGGGAAGATTCAAGTCCTGGGGGAAGCTATTGGATAGAGGAGGACGCGAACGAAGACACCTCTCCCCAGCTCGCCTACATCATTGCCGGTGATGACGAGGCATCGAGGCCGACTTGGGAGAGAAACCAGACATCTAAGGAACCATTGTAGAGGCAAGAACCCAGAAGCCTCTCGCTTGAACAGGGGAGGGCCGAAGCCAGAAAACCAGAGGGAGAGTGACCAAAGCGGGCGGGAGAGCTAGAGAAACAACGAGAGTGCCGAACAACATGTTGCAGAGGAGAGTTATTCTGAGACTCACCGAGTACGTCGCATGGAGGGTGGCGCATGGGGCTTTAAAGCCTAGTCCACGCGAAAATTTAAGGCGATGGGCATCCCAAGGCCGAGGCACATGGGCGCGCATTGTGGTGATCCACATGGAAGCCCCATGTAGCCCTACTGAGCTATCTAGCACCTGCATCCGGGGTAACGAATTTTTCAATTGATTGACATAACCATTGGGAAATTTTTATCCAGATCTACTTGAATTCCCATAATTAATTGACAACCCTATGTCACGTAATCAACCCTAAAACCATACTAATTCTAAGGTTACTTTATTTTTCCCTAAAAATAAGTGGTGAACTCACTCTCTCCTTCCTCCTCATAGAAATGTAGTGACTCACTTTAACTATAATGCTACAAGTTCAAATATATATTTGATCCAATATTGGTTTGACTAGGTAACACCTTGACACTACTCCATCATATCCTTGATTTAATTGGCACACCCACTAGGGAAAGCACTACATACTATCCCACCACATGCGCTTTGAAATATCTCATCCATAAAAAAAATATTTTCCTTCATCCTCAATGTGGCACCAAGTGCTAAGGATCAAGGGTTCATTAAATAAGTAGCTAATGATGAAGTTAGATTACACTAGATAAATCACATAAGCTATTTAACTTGAGATATGTTTTAAACATATAATTATAACATATAAATGATGTGTTGGAATTATCATTTTTATTAAGGAAATGGTGCAACGAACTTGACATACAACATAATCCAAGTTGGACCAGCTAGAAAAAAGGAATGTTCAAAATAATTATTATAGTTCATGGAATGTAGATGTCAGGAAATTAGGTTGAGACCCCAATTTTTGAAAAACATAGTGGAAAAAGACTAGAAATACTAGAGATGCATGATCTAATCAATTGATAAATATCATTACTATGATAACAATGAGCTATTTCCCTAAATGAAACTCCCACTTAAGGGAATGAATAAATGTATATGAATACTTCACCTTATATATAAAAAAAAGGTTGAAAGCCATGGGATTGAGACATTACTTTTCTTATAAGGACATCAATTATTAATATGATTCTTTAGAGATGATGTTTTTTGGCATCTACTTTGATATTAAGCATTCATTGTAAGGATAACTCTGATAGTGTTGGACATCAATAAAATGAGACCTTATTTTCACATTTTTTTTATTCATTATTTATAGTGATGTTGTATTATTTTATCATGTTTCAATTTATCAAAAGTAATGTTGCTTATCTATTATACTAAAGTTTGTAACTTGATATGAAATGATGTGTACTATTTTTTTAATGGATAACTATGGAAATTATGTTACATGAGGATTGTGGATATATGTAACTAAACCCACGTCATTCTACATTTATTCACACTTCAAGAACATGCCTTGGTGGGGTCTTTATTGTTCCAAGGATTGATTATGTTGGCACTTGACTATAATTCTCTTTTTTGGACACCCTCATGGACCTTGGTTTGCACATTGAGCCAATATAATGGTTCCATTGTTGGGACTCCTTTATCATAATGTATGTGGAATTTGGGCAATATGACTACTCCTTTTTCACACACCTATGTATAAGATTGGTTAGGTGATTAGATTGACTTGTTTTCAAAACAAGAAGTCATGTGATGTAGAGGTTTAAAGATAGATTGTATGATGAAAGCTACGATATGTTATGAGTGGGGTTCCTAATAATGCTTTATAAATGGATGAAAATATTATAACAACACCTACAACTCACATAGCAATAGAGGAGATACCCAAAATGTAATTTCCACAAAACCATGATGATGAGGTCACAAGAGAAGTTTATTATTGGACCAAGGGCACATTAGAGGGATATGATATTGGGTTTTATACAAATTTAAACAAATATTTCATACTAGCTAAGAAGTAGTTTATAAATAGAACTCAAAGAGGTCGGCGAAAGATATCTTGATCTATAAAGATATTGAATGTGGTCAATTATGATTTGTAGAAAATTTTGGAGAGGTTAAAGTTATAAAATTTTGAACATTTTCCCTAAGAACCCATATATTTGCTAACAAAAACCCTAAAATGAATCATTGAAGTGAAGATTCTTGTGAGTGATAATGCATTTTTTTTTTTGAACTTAAAAATTACTACATATTAAAAAATTATAGAATTAACAACCAATACCTTTCCAAAAAAAATCATACATAAAATTGTAACACATCATCATATTAAGTCCAAACCTCCATTAAAGTTATCATACCAACATGATATCATTAAAAAAAAATATAAAAATTTTCACGCATTTATTGAAACTACGTCATAGATTCAAAAACATTACCATAATTGGAACTATATTCGAATGAATTATTAGATGAAGATGTCAATAACCCATATTCTTTTATATTACTAATGAGTGCACGATTGACTCTATATATATGCCTCTTGTTATTTATGCACAACCTTTTGGACGTACTATGTTGCTGAATATGAAGGAAAAATCATGTATATGTATGTTAAAAAATATTACCAATTTTTTTACCATTTTCTGGATTGGAGGTTTGAAGATGTTTGAAGATGACTATAGATTATTTATATGTTTTAACTTCTACTAGAATTATAGTACTTACTACTATTCTTATCTATTTTTTCACATGTGCACACCCTTTTTGTGTTGGTCTCATTTCCTACTTGTATCATTACTATAGGTAGATTGATGGTTTAATATAATAATTTGCATGAGCTTCTTGTTGCATTGCATATGATTTTGGGAATCAAATTTCGGTCTAGGTATCAAATTTATTTGGATTTACTAGTAATTCAATTCAAAGCTACAACCTAAGACATGGATGATATCCCTCAGTACACTTTGATCTTACTTAGAATAGAGATATCATTTATTTAAACAAAGTTTCCTATCATGAATTTTAATGATGGACATCCTATATGACTATGAGATATGGTGAACGGAACCTACTTAATAATGGACAAAAAAATATATTTATGTATTTTTGGATTGTTAAATCTTTTTGAGCTTGCACAAAGGTAATGATTTAATTCATTTGTGTAACGAGGTTGTGCCCACTATTTTATGGTTGACCTCTTAGTTTGTCTATGCATATAAACACAAACTTTACCAATGTGATTTTACAACTAGAAACCTTGCAAAAAGTAAGGTTGTCATGCTCAAATTATGCTCAACTAGAAACTTTATTATGCTGAAATTTGATGATTATATAAGATCGATGAGGTTTTGATGTTGTTACGACGTTAAGGTGAAAGTATATATGCTAAGTTATTTGTTTACTTTTGTACATGGTTATACATTTTCTATATATACATAGAAGCATAATGAAACTACTTTTGTAACTTCCTTCTAGGAAATCAAAATGTCGAGACCCCAAAGGTTCCTCATTATCCAAGGCTTCACCTATTTTTATTTATTTATTGTAACAAGTGGGACATGGTTTCAAAATCATCCCTACCTATTGGGATCCTAACTTATGTGGGTGTAATTAGTCTTTACATTAATAAAGACTATATATATATATATATATATATATATATATATATATATATTGGAATATTTCTACTTCTCCATATATTTTTACATACCACTTAGTTTTATTTTTGTTTTGGCTTTAAAAATCTCATTTTATTTTCATTTCCTATTTTCTTCTTTGTATTATAAACTGTCTTAGATAGTCATTGTTGACTTTGGACAATCACATTTTATTTAATTTTATTCTTACTTTCTTTGTTGTTGCATTTAAATTCAACACCTACATTTTTATACATATGTATCTTAATTTATAATTTTAGGACAATACTGCGAATTTGTATTTAACACGAAATTTATCACTAACTTAAGGATCATTTTAAAATTTACCCTACACATATTAAGGATAATTAGTACTCATGGATTGGTCCATCATCTCTACTTATAGAGCATGGAGGATCATTTGTTGATAGTTAAGTGTCATAAACTATCTTAAGTACAATATTTATTTTGCATTAATAAAATTTCCTCAAGTGGCCAGGTTGCCTGGGGTCATGGACTATTTTCCCTCTTAGAGGGTTTTAACCACATAAAAACACTAGTTTTATGATCTTTGTTATAGTCATGTAAGTGGTTACTTGAGGTGTCCATATTGTATGAAATACCATATTATCTTGAACATAGTGTTCAATCCAATTTGAAGAACTAATCTTGTGGTTGATCAAGATATTGAATCCATGTTGTTGTATTTTGGGATCTTCCATTTCCTATGCATTTATGTGCTCAAAAAATATTCCAATGTATTAGGAGCACTACTTTAAGTTAAAAATTATTTTCATTTAACTCAAAAATGTTTCCACTTGATTGAGATATGACCTCTTTTTTTTCAGGTTCTAAGGAATATTATCTGATCATCCTGTTTTTTCATAGATTTAATATTTTGGTTTTCTATTTTTATTCCTAGTTTTCTACTTTTTTTCAATATACATATCATCTTTTCATGCACTTTGTATGAGTTGTATCCCAAACTGACACTCTTTAAAAATTGGGCTACCTATGTAAATTCTATATCACACGAATATTTATCATGTTACTACTAGCCTTGTTTTATCTCTCAAAATTCATTTTTTCCAACCAAACATGCCCCATAAATTTAATCTTTACCTTAATTTTTTAATGTTTAATCAAAATCACTCTCCCCTTAAATCATTGGAGCTTAACCATAAAAATAATTGAATTATTTAAGGCTTACCTGTTGGATAATGCTTAATTAATAATGAGAGACAATAATGATTTAAAAGACCTTATTAATTATATTATATAATGTCACATAACAAAGAAACATATAAGCATATTATTATACAATTTTTAACTATATAGCAATATCCTTAATCACTTATTAATAAATAAACATATACGTTAGACATTAATTTAAGTAATAATTAACAATCATAATACATATGAATAACTCCCTAACCTAGATCCCTCTTAAACCTGAATCTACTGAGCACTAAGAGGGATCAAATCTCTTGTCACTTTAAAAGAGGTTTGCATATTAAAAAATTTTGTTCCCCTAGGCACTTGGTAATTTCCCCCTTTAAGTAAACTATATTCCACATAATACCACGGATCAATACCATGGGTCATTTTTTATTTTTATTTTTATTTTTATAAGGTTATTTTTATTTTTATTTTTATTTTTATAAGGTTATTTTTATTTTTACCTTTATTTTATTTTATTTTATCTTGATCAAGTTAAATTTTATTTTTTTGTAATTTGACTTGATAACACGTCATCTTAATACATTCACCTTTCTTTTAACATTATGTCATTATATTAAACAATGGGGTGAATTTTGGTCAAAATCAGGTACAAAGTTATTTTTAGCTAAGAAAACAAGGATAAAAAAAAAATACTGACTTGCATTACTTGTAATGGCATATACTTAGCATATGGGAAGTAATGAATTTGTAGAGGTAAACTATAATTGTTTACATGGTAATATTAAATGTTGAAAAAATATAATGTATATGGTGCATCTCCACATGGGGTCTACACAACTATAGTTAATATACACATAGGTGTACTTATTAATATGTCACTATATCATTAAATTACACATACTCTTAATGGTTAGGTCTTTTAAATTTTTGTGTATGAAAACTTTAATAAATGCTTATGGGTTCATTGATCAGAACAATCTATACTTTTCTATGTGAACTGACATACCCTAAATCCCCTTTTGATGTTGGGACAATTAGTTGTATCTCCGCCGTCCACGTACCTATAGGTTCATCGAATGATGCATATAGCCCAGGGTTGTTTGAGGTAACCGTTTCTATGTTGGTTCATTGCCCACCTTGCCATTCTGACTCCTCGACATTTCTCTCTGCACAGGTTTACCTCCAAACCGTAATTAACCTCTCAAGTTCTTTACTATGTGCTTCATCATTTCATGCTTTTAATCATGGCGATAACACTCGGTCCTTTATCTTTTCAGGCTTTAATGGGTTATATGGCTCCAGAGATGAATCATGGAGAGAAATCACGCCTCTAGGTTACAATACTAGTCTTCTTCTATCCAACAGTTAGGAAGATTATCCAAGTTTAAAAGACATTTCACAGTCTTCTTAATGTTTTTCTTACTGTGTAGGGTTCTCTTTGCACCTTCCACAACGTGCGTACTACGAATCCCTACAGGTAATGCAACCTCTAGCTTTTTCCTCTCTATTACTATTGTTCTTCTGTATAGTCAGTTTTTGCTTCTAATACGAGGTTTTCCTTGCAGGTAACCATGGTTTCGCCTTTTTCGTTGTTTAGATAGGCTTGGCTTCAAACCCTTGCTCTTTGCTAATGGATATTTTATCTGTCGAGGTTTTTAACTCCATTACTCCTCCTTCTATCGATAATTGCTATGTTCTTTTCCTTAGTTTTATTCCCAGCTTACCTTTCGTTACACCGACTGTGTTTATTATTAGTCTCGGCAGTCCGAGATTATTTCATCAGGGTGCTTAATGTTTCCACCATAATATTGTTAGGGTTTTGTTCCATTAAATGGGGTTTCTTCACACCAGTTCCTCTTGGGGTCCTTTTGTTAAATTTACTTGTTCAATTGTGACTGTTACTGAACTATCCCTTCTGGATATTCAAATGTGAGAGGGTTTTGATTACAATTCTTCACATCTTGGTTTGTATGACCATAATCTGGGAGTCTGATTCTGGGTTTACTTCGTTATATATAAATATATATTGAAAGTTCTTGTTTTTAAGCAATATGCTGATGGGTTTTCTCATATATTGTTATATTTATTTTTTGTGGAAGAAAACTCTTCTTAGTTAGTTCTCTTCTTCTATTACCAATATGTACAAAAATATTCTTTTCTAGGTCACTATAATACTAGTGTATCCCATTATTGTTATTTTAGTGTATCCCTATTGGAACGGGGCTCCCTAAGCTACGTTTTTGATATAATTTTGTAGTAGTTGGTCCTGCGTAGGGGTTTTGGGACACGTCAAAGCCCCCAATGTTTTGTAATGGGTTAAAGGGTAAACCTAGGGTTCGCAAACAATGGTTTGCGGACTATCAAATAAAAAGGGCTACGATGATATAAATATACAGATAGTTGGGTCTAGTAAGTAAGCAGAAATAAGATTGATGCTACATGTGAATTTTTGAGATCTATTTTGGGTTGTTTTGGGTAAGGACTCTTGCTAGCTGTGTGCACGGAGATCCTCAGTCCTGCTGTGTGTAGACCCCGTTGGTTGTGTGCGCGGGCTGTGTTTTGGGTTGTAATTGGGTTTTTGGATACTAGTGAATGCGAAATATATTTGAAGTGTCTTTA
The DNA here is from genome assembly GCA_034641835.2 of Pinus albicaulis. Taxonomy (NCBI): domain Eukaryota; kingdom Viridiplantae; phylum Streptophyta; class Pinopsida; order Pinales; family Pinaceae; genus Pinus; species Pinus albicaulis. Next base: position 756,234,444 of record CM076570.1, on the reverse strand, counting down.
TGATATCTAGATTGATTGTGTTTATTACTGAAGTGCATCTATGTTATTTACTTAAGCTGCGAATGTATCTGTGATCTAAGAATTAGCTGTGATTATAATGTTCTGTGGTGGTAATAGTTGATGCGCATGTGGATGCAAATGTACTGATCATATATGTTAATGATAGTAGCTTTTTTATGGATATGTGCTGATTATACTATTAATATATTGCTAATAGAATCAGTATGTGCGAACCTAATAGTTGCAATGCAGATCTGCCTTAATTACCTACTCTCTCCCAAGGTGTGGAAACCAGGTTCCAACACCCTCCCATACTACTTCGGGTGACCTTGGCCTGCGAAAGTGGGTCATTGCTAAAAGGGCTAGTGGTATAGGGGTTTGTTGGCAAACCTTAACCTCTGAACCTGGGTCAAGACCCCTCAAGCCAAGAAATGGTTCCATTGCCAGGAACGGGAGCATTTTGAGAGAGAGATCGGGTAATTCCATGAGGTTGTTAGAGACCTGAGAAACCATAACTTGAAGACTAGTTCGAACGATAGATTCAGGAATTTTCTTTAAAGGAGAATCACAGCACGAAGTTGAAGTTGACAGCTGAGAAGTGGAAGAACAAATATATTTTCACCAAAGTATATGAAATTTTCTTTGTAACTTTTGAGCATGAGCTCTAGGAGTGGTTAGAAAGGCTCATAGAATTCCAGACATGTTAGAAGGACGATCAGGTTATGCACTGGACGCCGGAATTGATTCAACAATTGGAGAAGACTGAAAACATGATCACCTATATGATAGATCATTGGGTGGATAGCGTGTTGGGAGGGTTTGTAACAGAATTCGCAGTCGATCAGTTTGTATCCTATTCTGAGGTGGAGTGGAGGTTCTTCAAAGGTTTCCGGGGTAAGTTCTTGCGAACATTTCCATTGTTAATTAAAATATTACTGTGTGAAAAGGGAATTTTGTTCAGCCACACTGAATGAATGACCTATGATCAGAGAATGAATGACCTCTGATTAGAGCGAGAGTACAACATGAAGTGGGAAGTAATACTGAACCAACTGAGAAGGGGATAGATCCATCTACAGTCCATTAAGAGAGTCAGCTGCGCACACAGGAAATATTCCTCCAGCCACACCACCTTCAAGTCAACATAAGGGAAAGAACTCCCCCACACCTTCGCCACCACCAGAAGAAGATATGGCCACACACATGAAGCTACCCACCTTCAAAGGTGTAGGAGATGAAGATATGGACTGATTTTGGTTTGTAGTAGAATCAGTATGGATTTCACAGAATGTGGCTAGTGATGCTGTAAAGAGAGCACAATTATCCCTCATATTTGAAGGAAGGGCCCTGAACTGGTATATGTGGTATGTAGGCCAACATGCGGACCTGTCTATCCAAGAGATTAAGAATGCTTTAAAACAACAGTTCCGGAAGCCTAAATCCTAATCACAGCTAGTAACTAGCTTGAAATATTTTATATAGGAACCCACTGAGTCTGTGTGGGAGGCTGATCAACGGTTAAAGAAGGTTATCAAAGATGGGGAATTTCAGTATGATGATAGGCAACATAAGGAATGGTTCATCGCCATGCTACTACCTCACCTGCACGGACCTATGGGTCAGCAAGAGATTGAGACGCAAGAGAAAGGCTTGGAGATTGCTACAAAGCTAGAAGCTGTGCTAAGATACGATGCCCAGTTTCGGGTGCAGCAAATCCAAGTACAACTGCAGGCAATGCACCTTGAAATCCAAAATCTGTGGAAAGAACAAGGAAAAGAAGCTAGCGTAGACATATGGTGCATAAGATGTAGGGTGTCTGGCCGCACCAAGGATCAGTGCCATCTGCTGACAGACTACATGCAGGCTGGGGAACCCAGCCCATTGCATCCTAAAGAGGCTGCAGGGCCAAGTGGTCCAACATTATGGTGCATTGATTGTCGCATTACTGGACTACATGATACAAACCACTGTCCCCATCTTGGTGCTTATGTTCCTGAATTGAAGCAATAATGGTGTTGCTTCTACTCATCTATGGGACATGAAGAACATAACTGTCGGACATATGACTTAATGATCGATCAAGGAAACATGTACATGGTACAGGTTGACCCTTCTTCACCAATATCTCCCTCAAGCAGAGGAGGCTCCCCAGCCCGGGGTAGGGGAGGGGGAAGGGGTGGAGGCATAGGTCGAGGGAGAGGGAAATTTATCTATTACAACTGTGGAGAAATAGGGCACTTCGCAAGGGATTGTATGAACCCTGCGCGACAATATTTCCGATATTGTCGACAATTTGACCATGTGATCGAAGGTTGTCCAGTCCTAATAGCAAAAATGCAGGAAAAACAACAGAAACCAATGCAGAATTTGTAGAGGCTTAAGTCGGAACCATGTGATGAAGGAACAAGTATTAATTTCATAACCCGCATAAAGATATTGATTTAATTCATTTGTGTAAGGAGTTTGTACACACTATTTTATGGTTGAGCTCTTAGTTTGTCTATGCATCTAGACACAAACTTTACCAATGTGATTTTACAACTAGAAACCTTGCAAAAAGTAAGGTTGTCATGCTCGAATTATGCTCAACTAGAAACTTTATTATGCCCAAATTTGATGATTATATAAGATCAAGGAGGTTGTTTTGTTGTTACGATTCTTGTAGCTGAGATAAGAGAATAGGATGCTTACCCTCACATTGAAATGGTGAATTCATGCTTCGTATAAAACATCACCATAAAATAAAACTCATAGTAACTGGAAACAATTTACGGAACTTTTCTTAGATGTAGATGATAATTATGACTACACTGAATTATGTTATGAAATTATTAAAATTTAGAAAATGAAAGATGATAATTATGATGAATTATTGATAATGGCACTATATAAATATGACATATTTTGTGAAAGTGAAAATCCCCCTAGATTTGAATTTCTTACCTGGAGTCCATAGTTCTTTTCTCTTCAAAAATAAGATATTAATTATGAATATATCTGTTGTGAATTGGAAGAAATATGTAGGAATAGAAATGAAGCTATGAATGTTTTTCATCAAAAAAATATGAAGGCATGTTATAGATTTATTGAAAATAATAAAGCACTAATAAAGAAAGAATTCATTGGTTTCAATACCTTCTCTTTATCCCTATTGAAAATGATTTTCTCTTTGACAAAGAGGAAAATTTTCAGCATCCTATTTCTTTCCCACTTGACATATCAATCTTTATTTTTTTGAGATAGTTTCATTACAACTACTATTAGAGGAGACACAATCATGAGAAGTAATTTTCTTGCACATCAACGAAGCTAATAATGTGGGTGTTTTGGAAAATAGTATATAAGTATAAAATCTATAAATTGCATAGGTCTCCAACTTGTTGGAAGTTATTTGATAGTATTATGATAGATTTATGCAATGAGATTTCATCCATCAACCAACATGCATAAATCATTCTAGTTATAGAGACATCACTTGTTGATATTCGTGTCTCTTGTACGTTACAATATGATTGTAAAAATATCCCAAGGGCAGTATTCTAGAATCTTATTGCAAACTATATTCAATGAAGAGTCAGTTTCTAAGGTTTCCATATATTTATTTGATAAATTAACATGAGGAAAAAGGTAGCAGGTATCTTCCATTGAGAACCTTGGATAGATAAAAAAGGATGGAAAAGACATTGTCATTGAAATAGATGAATTTCTAGTAGAATTTAAAATCTCAGGTAATAGACAAACCAATGATGTTATTATAAAAATTGTATTAGTTATTCATCCTGAATAATATCAGAATAATCAATACATTATAACCCATAAAGAATATCTTGCACAACAAATAAAGTTGTTTTCTAAATTAAAAAGTTTGTATGCTCTCTACATGGATTTATTTAACAATGTTCATTTACAACAAGATTCACTAACTTATCATATAATGGAACCTTCTTTTTAGGATAAAATATTGAGAGATGAAGGAAAGTATGAAAATTTCCAAACTTAATTTAATCAAACATATATTAACAGTAAAAATCCTTTCAATATGATAATTTTTAAAAACTCTACGGAATCAAAATTTCTTGAATATAATGAAATAAAGTTTGATCACAATAACTCTGAAACTACTAATCTCTATCAATACATGCCAGTGATAGAATAAGTAGATCATGGAGTGCACACATAATTTTCAAATCTCCATGGAGGAAAAACAACATATATAAAATCCATCATTATGCATAAAAAAGGGAGTAGCTGGCTGATCTTAAAAAAATGACAACTAGATTATTTCAGAATTGAAAGTTATTCACCATGAGCAAGTACATCACTTGTTGTTGCATTAAGTTTCAATACTCCCACTTTTCTAGATGACTCAATCCTTTATCCTAGCCAAAATCATAAAAAAACTTCAATTTTCCTTCTTATCCAAGTAAACATACATCCTACTACCTGCATAGGACAAGCCACTAAATTCACCTTTGAGCTTTACTATCATTTTTTTTTGCTGTTATTTTAGTTCTAAACTATGTGAATTTCTCACTTTAATACTCACATATGCCTTCCCAATGAGGATTTCTATGGTGGGGCCTACTTTTATGCCATGTTCATACATGAGACTCGATGTTGATGCAGTTACATCTTATCCTTGATTATGAAGACTCTTCTACGTTGGTTCCATGAGAATAATTTTGAGGTAAAAAATGGGCCTCAAAACAAAAAATGTCCTAACAAGATTAACTTTAAAAGTACCAATAAGATTCAAGAGGATGATGTCATCCCCAAGGGAAAATATTTTGGAGGGAAAAGAAGAAAAATACTTTTTGTTATTGTACTTTAGGCTTATATCTGTACGACTTTACTCAAAATTTCAAGTGTAGACATTTGTTGGATGTGGAATTAAATTACATGTCTAATGGGTACCCACTCTGCATACTTTTGAGTAGACCCACATTGAAACAAATTGAAAGTACATGAAAGGAACATGTTAAACACACATTTTTCATGTATTTTTAATTCTTTTTATGTGGGTCTATTAGATGTGTTCAAAGTTGGTACTCATTGGATGTGGAATGTATTTCTGCATACAATGAGTGTCTACACTTGAAATTTGAGTAAACCCATAAGGAGATAAGCCAAAAATACAAATAATAAAGTAGTTTCCTTTATTTTTCTTTTAAAATTCACCTCTTATTTTATTGTTTTCCTTAGGAGGCCCATTTGAAACCTCAAAATTTACCTAATTAATGTTCCTTGATTCACCTTCCCTTTCTCTAAATCTACAAAAAATTTATGACATGTAGCATTTAAGCAAGGTTTCATATCTTCTTTCCTATTTTCTTTAACCTTTGGTCATCAATATGATTTTATGATATCCTTTGCGTCTAAGGGTGTCTAGTTATGGATGTGCACCTATTTTTTGGATTATCTCTATGGTTCCAACTTAATTATTTGGTCTATAATTTATTAGGATGCATCGTTTTGGCTCCCAAATGATCTAAACCCACTTGGGAACTCTCAATTGAGGGTACATAAGGTTAAGCACTTTTTAACCCTTCATGATTTCTTAGCACAATATTTTCGGGTTGTATCACATTTGCTAATTGAAACTTGTAGAGAAGAGTTTGTAATTTGGGGAAATTTCTTGTGGAACACATTAAAAAACCTATGGTACTTGTTGAAAACTCATATAATGAATCTTCTATAGGAAACACTTTGTCTAATATCTAGTCTAACATTCACTTCTATCTTGGAAGACATTTAATTTCTTATTTATATCACTTCTCTCCTATATTTAAATAATATTTGATTATTATTTCCTCCTCTCATCATCTTATATCTCCACCATTATATTAGTAACAAATATTGATCTAGATCTCCTACTATTTTCTCATGCTCATGTGTTAGATATTCCTATCATGCCTTTCTTTCATATTTAAATGCTTCTTGCTTTGTCTTAGAGTAAACTATATTGGCTTAGTCCCCTCCTATGCCTTGGATGATCCAAATCTCATACCTCAAGTGAGGTCCCAACACAACTAAGACAAGAGACCTACTGTCCTTGTAAGGAAACGTTTGGGTATAGTACATTGTTTCATGATCTATATAATAAATCTAGCATGCATTTTCAAATCTAGATGAAATATGTTTTATAGGAAGGTTTAGCACTGTCTGAAAGTTTATATAAATGAAGGCTTGCAACATCTCTCATTTTCATCCCAAACAACTCCATCATGTACAACAACATTTTTTAAGTGAGTTGTTTCCTTTTCACAATTATTTTATCTTCTAGATTTAGGTTAATTTACCAAAGGACATTTATATATTAACCTTAGGAATTTTGACTTCCTTTGTTGATTTTTTTTCATTTTCTTTTCTTCTTTCATGAGAAAACCCTCATAGGATCCAACACTCATCCTCAAAATATTCAAATAAAAGGAGGATCAAATTTTAGTTGTGATAGTGGTTATTAACCTTGAGGAACTTGATCAAACTTGAACTTGTGACCTATGGTATCCCCATTGGAAACATCCCTTTAACAAATGTTTCAATTTTTTTTTCTATGTAAAACTAATTCTATTATATCATCAACCATAAGTTACATTGCGCATGCTTAGAAATGGACAGGTCCATTTCGGAGGGAATAGTAAAAAAGCTACTGTAAAAAACTAGACTGCCCCTAGAGGGGAAACCAACCCTGATAATCCAAGGAAAATGAGCTGCCCTTAGTGGGAAACCAGCCTTAAAACTGTGCAAAATAAAGAAGAAAGAACTAACAGAGGTAACATGAAAAACCACCATACTGCAAAAAACCGAAGAGAGAACGCTATGGAGAACCTTCATGCTTGTTGCTGGAGGGAGACACCTCTTCGAGAATGTGACAGATGTAGCCGTAGTCCATAGAATCGAGCCTAGGCTCAGAGTCCTCATGCGACACGTCAGGAGATATTGGAAGCCCAAGGCGCTCCGTTGGAGTGTCCTGAATGGCTTCGTCCTGTAGAATGCCTAGAATGTCTAGGGAGGCATTCAAGTTGAAGTCATCATTCTGCAAGGAGGAGCCCGAATGACGCAATCCCGAAATATTCTTATCTTCTGTAGGCTCGATATAACTATCTTCAGAATTAGAGTTGGAGGCAGGCTGCACGGGGAGAGCTTTAAGCTTTTGAGGGAGGAAGGTTGGCTCTGCGGGGATGGTTGACTTACGGGCCCACTTTTTACAGCGAGAGGAGGAGGGAGGAGCAGAGGGGTCGGGGAGCAGTAAGGGAGGTGAGGCAATCACAAAGTCAGGGGGTGGCAAGTCTGTCATGGCTCAGTCCATGGGAAGATTTAGGTCTTGGGGGAAGCTATTGGACAGAGGAGGACGCAAAGGGAGACACCTCCCCCCATCTCGCCTACATCGTTGCCGGTGATGATGAGGCATCGAGGCCGACTTGGGAGAGAAACCAGACATCTGAGGAACCGTTTCAGAGGAAAGATCCCAGAAGCCTCTCGCCTGAACAGGAGGGCCGAAGCCAGAAAACTGGAGGGAGAGTGACCAAAGCGGGCGGGAGAGCCAGAGAAACAACGGGAGTGCCGAAAAACATGTTGCAGAGGAGAGTTATTCTAAGACTCACCGAGTATGACGCATGGAGGGTGGTGCATGGGGCTTTAAATCCCATTCCACGCGAAAATTTAAGGTGATGGGCATCCCATGGCTGAGGCACATGGGCGCGCCTTGTGGTGATCCACATGAAAGCCCCATGTAGCCCTGCTAAGCTATCTAGCACCCGCATCCGGGGTAACAAATTTTTCAATTGATTGACATAACCATTGGGAAATTTTTATCCATATCTACTTGAATTCCTGTAATTAATTGACAACCCTATGTCACGTAATCAACCCTAAAACCATACTAATCCTAAGGTTACTTTATTTTTCCCTAAAAATAAGTGGTGAACTCACTCTATCCTTCCTCCTCATAGAAATGTAGTGACTCACTTTAACTATAATGCTACAAGTTCAAATATATATTTGATCCAATATTGGTTTGACTAGGTAACATCTTCACACTACTCCATCATATCCTTGATTTCATTGGCACACCCACTATGGCAAGCACTACATACTATCCCACCACATGCGCTTTGAAATATCTCATCCATAAAAAAAATATTTTCCTTCATCCTCAATGTGGCACCAAGTGCTAAGTATCAAGGGTTCATTAAATAAGTAGCTAATGACGAAGTTAGGTACACTAGATAAATCACATAAGCTATTTAACTTGAGATATGTTTTAAACATATAATTATAACATATAAATGAATTGTTGGAATTGTCATTTTTATTAAGGAAATGGTGCAACGAACTTGACATACAACATAATCCAAGTTGGACCAGCTAGAAAAAAGGAATGTTCAAAATAATTATTATAGGTCATGGAATGTAGATGTCAGGAAATTAGGTTGAGACCCCAATTTTTGAAAAACATAGTGGAAAAAGACAAGAAATAATAGAGATGCATGATCCAATCAATTGATAAATATCATTACTATGATAACAATGAGCTATTGCCCTAAATGAAACTCCCACTTAAGGAAATGAATAAATGTATATGAATACTTCACCTTATATAAAAAAAAAGGTTGAAAGCCGTGGGATTGAGACATTACTTTTGTTATAAGGACATCAATTATTAATATGATTCTTTAGAGATGATGTTTTTTGGCATCTACTTTGATATTAAGCATTCATTGTAAGGATAATTCTGATAGTGTTGGATATCAATAAAATGAGACCTTATTTTCACATTTTGTTTTATTCATTATTTATAGTGATGTTGTATTATTTTACCGTGTTTCAATTTATCAAAATTAATGTTGTTTATCTATTATACTAAAGTTTGTAACTTGATATGAAATGATGTGTACTATTTTGTTAATGGATAACTATGGTGTAGAAATTTGAATAATTTGCTGAATTATTCACCGAGATTATCCTGATTACACACTATTTAAGCTTCATGCATAATACATAACCTTTTCTACAATTGATCATCAATATGCGGAAATTAGAAGCAGTCGCATGCGCACATTAAAACATAATCAAGCACACATATCAACACAATATGTAATGGGGAAAGCAATAGCTGAAAACCCCAAACTATCTGTATATTATAATGATAGAGAACATGTAACAATACATAGCACAAAGCTCTCACAGCTCTCAGCACTATCTCAATGCTACACACCAAAACTATGTCGGAAGATGAACAAGTCACAGGTTCAAATCTCCTCCACAAGTCTGCCTGCCTTTACTGCGAAATCCAAGATGTGAATGAATGAGATCCAAGTTCTAATCCCATAGCTTGTATTGCGCAATCCTCATTGGCAATCTCCATCAATGTGTGTGAAAATATCATGCACAGGTATAGTCACAACTAATAGTCACACTCACCCTTTCACCCACCTCTAACACTGGTCTCCACTGAACTGTCCATGCATTGCAGTTAACTGATGTGTTCTTTAGTTGATTTATGAGTTAATAATTAGTGAATTAATTAATAATTAATTCACACCACTCATCACTAGTGTATTTTTCAGTTAGACTAAATACAACTAGTTCAACTAAGTTAAGCAGAACACAACTCCACCAACTGTCTCATCAACTCCATCAAACTCTGCCACATGAGTTCTAACTGAAGTCCACCATGCAATAGCTCAACTAACCCTTAGGAAAAGTGTATTTTCTTTTGTCAGCTGCATGTGCCACATCCAAGCATCAAACTGAAGTGCTCCAAGAGGATAAGATAATGTTTATAGTCTAAATATTATTAAGGGTTAATAATATTTGACTGTTCTATTTTTAGCCCGGCGGTCTAAAAATAGAAACCGCCCAATGTCTAAAAATAGAGGTCCATCTATTTTTACCAACTCGACCAATCATCCATAAATAGCATCCTGCAACTCATATACCATGATCCATATGTCTAAAAATAGACATAGTCTAAAAATAGACTTTGCGCCAAAAATAGCCTGCGGGCCCACTTAGTGAAGGCGACTTCATTTCACTAAGCTCCATCATCTTGTTGCATTTTCAACACTCCCTCTCGACAAGATATGGATTATCTGCAACCCCTATCCTGCCTCTGTGGAATTCAAACTTGCTCCTGGTGAGCGCCTTCGTCAAGATGTCAGCATCCTGATCCTCCGTGGGAACATATGAAAGTAACATGATTCTCCGCTGAACACAATCTCTGATATGATGGTACCTGATGTTGATGTGTTTGGATCTATCATGAAATACTGGATTAGCCGAGAGTTTAATGCAACTCTGGTTATCACAATAAATCACAGTAGGCTCCAAGTGTGACCCGAACAACCCGACCAGGATCTTCCTCATCCATATGGCCTCGCATGCGGCCAAGCTTGCTTTATGCATATGCTCGGCCTGGCCGGGAAGGCCAGGTGCCACGGATATACGCTGCAGTCTGCTGGCTTCTTGCTTGGCCAGTCTGAAGATCCCTCTCGATGTGCTCTTTCTGTCCCGTGGGCTCCCTTCCCCAGTACATAGTGAAGCCACAAAGCTACCTCATCCCTCTGATTCTCCTGATTGTACCACAAGCCATAATCCCAATGTGCCTCTACGATAACGCAATACATGCTTGCCTACCTTCAGAAGGGCTTGGTAATCTTAACCATAGCTTAGAAAGCTGGTTAACATCATAGCATATATCGGGTCATGTATTGACCAGATACATAAGCGACCCCACCAACTGTCGATAAACAGTGGCATCCACTACCTCCGCTGAAGTAGAATCCTCCTTCTTCCAACCTCCAGGAAGAGGAGTATCAACAGGCTTGCAGCCATGCATGTTGAACTTCTCCAATATCTCCCGGGCATACTTACCCTGAGAAACAAACAGTCCACCACTACGCTGCCAAATTTCCAATCCCAGGAAATAATGAAGGAGGCCCAAGTCCTTCATCTCAAACTCTTTTGCAAGATCCTCCTTGCATGAGAGTATCAACAGCTCATCACCTGTCAAAATCAAATCATCTACATAAAGTACAATGATCAGCAACTTACCCTCCACCACAATCTGGTATAGGTTAGGATCCGCCTCACTTTTGGAGAATCCAAGTCTGGTGAAATAACTGTCTATCTGTGTGTACCAAGCACGAGGTGCTTGTTTCAACCCATACAGCGCTATCTTGAGCCTACACACATGCGACTCGCTACTGAAGATCTCGAAACCTTCGGGCTGCTCTATGTACACCTCCTCCTCAATGACTCCATTGAGGAATGGGTATTCTTCACATCCATCGGTCGCGGATGTGCCACCCCATCTACGGCGTCCGCTGAGAGTGCAAGGTGGTATGGAAGAATACCTTTGCGACAAGGTGAAAAGATGCTCTCATAATAGAAATAATAGATCCCCTCTATGTTGAAGCCTCGGGCAAAAAATCTTTGCACACACTTCTCCACACTCCCGGTCTTCAACCTTCTTCCGCCTTGGGTCTGATACCACCACCCCTTTGATTTTCCCTCTTGGTCTTGGGACAATGCTCAGCAGACCTTGTTTTGACAATCGAATCATATTCTTCGATCATGGCATCTACCCATGCGGGTTCCTCCACAGCTTCCTCAAAAGAGGATGGCTCCGTCACGACACATTGACTCACAAGAGCCTTGTATCCAGTGTACCGATCCGGTGACTGCCTCTGTCTGCGCTATGTTGTAGGTGGTCCTACAACCTTCTCTGCATCTCGAGCCAGTCGCTCAGCTTCTGTAGTGCGCATGCGCCCTCTGATGGTTGGCGCTGCATGGGTGGTTTCTTCCACCTCATGAACTTCCTCTTGTGGCTGATCCACATCCGGAAGCTCCTCCTTAGGAACTAACAGCTCCTCATCTGCATGCAAGTGTAGCTCCCTCTCAAGCGAACACTGCATGGCTTTCTCCTCCTGAAATTTTATATCCCGTCGCACAACAGTCTTTCGACTGTCTGAAAAATACACCCGATAGTTGTGAGGTGTATCGGTGTACCCCACAAATATTCCAACCTCAGCAGTTGGATCCAGCTTCCTTCTCGCATCCTTCGTCACATGCATGTAGACAGGAGAACCAAAAATCCGCAAATGGGAAATATCAGGCCTCTTGCCAGAATAAGCCTCCTCTGGTGTACTCATGCCAAGAACCTTGTGAGGACAACGGTTCTGCACATACACTGCTGTATTGCATGCCTCAGCACACAAGTGAAGGGGTAGGCCCTGATCATGCAACATCGCCCGTGCAGCACCCACGATCGTTCTGTTCTTCCGCTCAGCCACCCCGTTCTGCTGTGGGTTATGGGGTGCGATGAGCTCTCTCCGAATCCCTTCTGCGCTGCAAAAGTCCTTGAATTCAACAGAGATGAATTCACCACCATTGTCGCTCCTAAGAGCCTTCACATGCTTCCCCGATTCCTTCTCAACCAGCGCCTTGAACTCACAGAACTTTGAGTATGTCTCGCTCTTCTTCTGCATGAAGAAGATCCAACACTTCTGAGAAAAATCATCAACAAAGATCACATAGTACTTGTGATTTGCTGTCGAAGCTACTGAGAAAGGTCCACACACGTATATGTGGATTCTCTCAAGGATCGTCGTGGCGCGACTATCCTTCTCGTGAAAGGTGGCTTTCACAAATTTTCCCAAGGTACACCCCTTGCATTGATCTGACTGCGCAAGAGTGCCCTTAGGAAGCCCAATAGAAATCTGCTGCAATATCTTCAAAGCTCCATGGTGAAGGTGGCCCAATCTCCGGTGCCATAGCTCGCCATCATCCCGGCTCACCACTCCTTCCGCCTTGCATGCCATTGCTGCACAGCCATCTACTTGCAACTGATAAAGTTTCTTGACTCGAACCCCTATCTTTCGGGTTTCTCTAGTTGTCTTACTGCGCAGGAAAGCCTTTCCTTCGCTGAAGACAACATCGTACCCCTTGTCTTCCAACATCGCCACAGAGATCAGATTCTTCTTCAATCCTGGAACATGCATCACTTCCTTCAATATGAAGGGTTTACCAGACTCCCTCTCAAAGGAAATGGTACCGATATTGGTCGAACTGTATCTGCCATCATCGCCCATCTCGATGTGCACTCCAAGATCTTTCTCATCCAGATCTGAAAACAAATCCCGATCTCCGATCCGCGTCGCTTTTCTTGTCCAAGAACACGTTTCAAACCACATCACCGCGAGACTAATTCCTCAGCACATCGGAAATCCGGCTGAAAGCTGAGGCTAAGGCCTCTCTCGGCTAACGAGATCAGCTGACATGCTTATTTTCTTCTTCCGGACAATTTGTGGCCGCAATGTCAGATGATGATCAACAGTGAAAACACCTTGGACATGTCTTGCTTCTTGCCTTTCGCACCAGACTGAGAAGCTTTCTTGCTCTTCCCCTTCTTTGCTTTGGCAACCAAAGTGCAATTTTCTTCATCAGATGCCTTTGATGAAGATCCGTCCCTAGTGCTCCGCCTTATCTCCTCTTGCATGAGATCAGACCAAAGTCGCTCCCATCCTGGCATTTTCTCCCGACCATTGACAAAGTCCCGATAGGAATGCCAACTCTTCAGAATACCAAGGAGAGCCAGGTCCACCAATTCCTCATCATCGACAGTCACCCCCACACTTCCCAGCTCATCCCTGCATTGGGTGAACTTCGCGAGGTACTTGGCGATACTGTCGCCTTTCTCCATCTTAATGTTTCTGAGTTTATCCTTGAGCGCCAACTTCCTTTGGTCGCTCTTGCTTTGGAATAGATCTGTCAACGCTTTCCACATCAAGTATGGAGAATATTTTCCATGCAGGCTGGATACAATGTGATCCTTCATGCCCTCCAACAGAATCCTTTGACATTTTTCCATCTTCTTTTGCCAAGCCTCAACTTGAGCAGCATCAGTAGGCTTTGGGATCTCAGCATCTATGAACTCCTTCAACCCGTTATCATCTAATACCGCCTCCATTCTATCCCTCCATGCAACATAATTAGAACTGCCCTCAAGGGCATATTCCAGTCGCAAACCGTTGAAATACATTTCAACTCTGGCACCAAGAAAACAAATATTGCCGCAAATTCGAATTCCAAGCTCAAAACTCCAACTGCTTCTCGATATAAAACCCATGAGAACAAATTATTTCTAGCACAGAGATCGACTGTAGGGGAATTTACTGGATATTATCACCTTTCAAAGAAAGGATGGATCCAGAGGCTACCTGGCCCGATTACAGACTCTGTCTACCGAAATAAATTTGTAATCACTGTAATAGATCTGATGATCAATTCTCGCTCTGATACCATGTATAAATTTGAATAATTTGCTGAATTATTCACCAATATTATCCCGATTACACACTATTTAAGCTTCATGCATAATACATAACCTCTTCTACAATTGATCATCAATATGCGGAAATTAGAAGCAGTCGCATGTGCACATTAAAACATAATCAAGCACACATATCAACACAGTATGTAATGGGGAAAGAAATAGCTGAAAACCCCAAATATCTGTATATTATAATGCCAAAGAACATGTAACAATACATAGCACAAAGCTCTCACAGCTCTCAGCACTATCTCAATGCTACACACCAAAACTAGCTCGAAAGATGAACAAGTCACAGGTTCAAATCTCCTCCACAAGTCTGCCTGCCTTTACTGCGCAATCCAAGATGTGAATGAATGAGATCCAAGTTCGAATCCCATAGCTTGTACTGCGCAATTTTCATTGGAAATCTACATCAATGTGTGTGCAAATCTCATGCACAGGTATAGTCACAACTGATAGTCACACTCACCCTTTCACCCACCTCTAACACTGGTCTCCACTGAACTGTCCATGCATTGCAGTTAAGTGATGTGTTCTTTAGTTGATTTATGAGTTAATAATTAGTGAATTAATTATTAATTAATTCACACCACTCATCACTAGTGTATTTTTCAGTTAGACTAAATACAACTAGTTCGACTAAGTTAAACCGAACACAACTCTGTTGTCTCTCAACTCCCTTCTGACTACCCTTGTGAGTTCAACCCAAAGTCAACCATGCAGTGACCTCAACTAACCCATAGGAAAAGCGTATTTCCTTCGCCATTTTGCATGTGCCACATCCAAGCATCAAACTGAAGTGCTCCAAGAGGAAAAGATAATGTTTATAGTCTAAATATTATTAAGGGTTAATAATATTTGATTGTTCTATTTTTAGCCCGACAGTCTAAAAATAGAAACTGCCCAATGTCTAAAAATAGACATAGTCTAAAAATAGCTTTGCGCCAAAAATAGCCTGCGGGCCCACTTAGTGAAGGCGACTTCTTTTCACTAAGCTCCATCATCTTGTTGCATTTTCAACATATGGAAAGTATGTTACATGAGGATTGTGGATATATGTAACTAAACCCACGTCATTCTACATTTATTCACACTTCAAGAACATGCCTTGGTGGGGTATTTATCGTTCCAAGGATTGATTATGTTGGCACTAGACTATAATTCGCTCTTTTGGACATGCTCATGGACCTTGGTTTGCACATTGAGCCAATATAATGGTTCCATTGTTGGGACTCCTTTATCATAATGTATGTGGAATTTGGGCAATATGACTACTCCTTTTTCACACACTTATGTATAAGATTGGTTAGGTGATTAGATTGACTTGTTTGCAAAACAAGAATTCATGTGATGTAGAGGTTTAAAGATAGATTGTATGATGAAAGCTACGATATGTTATGAGTGGAGTTCCTAATAATGCTTTATAAATGGATGAAAATATTATAACAACACCTACAACTCACATAGCAATAGAGGAGATACCCAAAATGTAATTTCCACAAAACCATGACGATGAGGTCATAAGAGAAGTTTATTGTTGGACCAAGGGCACATTAGAGGGATATGATATTGGGTTTTATACAAATTTAAATAAATATTTCATACTAGCTAAGAAGTAGTTTATAAATAGAACTCAAAGAGGTGGGTGAAAGGTATCTTGATCTATAAAGATATTGAATGTGGTCAATTATGATTTGTAGAAATTTTTGGAGGGGTTAAAGTTATAAAATTTTGAACATTTTCCCTAAAAACCCATAGAGTTGCTAACAAAAACCCTAAAATGAATCATTGAAGTGAACATTCTTGTGAGTGATAATGCATTTTTTTTTTAACTTAAAAATTACTACATATTAAAAAATTACAGAATTAACAACCAATACCTTTCCAAAAAAAATCATAGATAAAATTTTAACACATCATCATATTAAGTCCAAACCCTCCTTTAAAGTTATCATACCAACATGATATCACGAAAAACAAATATAAAAAATTTCACGCATTTATCGAAACTATGTCATAGATTCAAAAACATTACCATAATTGAAACTGTATTCGAATGAATTATTAGATGAAGATGTCAATAACCCATATTCTTTTATATTACTAATGAGTGCATGATTGACTCTATATGTATGCCTTTTGTTATTTATGCACAGCTTTTTGGATGTACCATGTTACTGAATATGAAGGAAAAATCATGTATATGTATGTTAAAAAATATTACCAAATTTTTTACCATTGTCTGGATTGGAGATTTGAAGATGTTTGAAGATGACTATAGATTATTGATATGTTTTAACTTCTACTAGAATTATAGTACTTACTACTATTCTTATCTATTTTTTCACATGTGCACACCCTTTTTGTGTTGGTCTCATTTCCTACTTGTATCATTACTATAGGTAGATGGATGGTTTAATATAATAATTTGCATGAGCTTCTTGTTGCATTGCATATGATTTTTGGAATTAAATGTTGGTCTAGGTATCAAATTTATTTGGATTTACTAGTAATTCAATTCAAAGTTACAACCCAAGACATGGATGATATCCCTCAGTACACTTTGATCTTACTCAGAATAGAGATATCATTTATTTAAACAAAGTTTCCTATCATGAATTTTAATGATGAACATCCTATATGACTATGAGATATGGTGAACAGAACCTACTTAATAATGGAAAAAAAAATATATTTATGTATTTTTGGATTGTTAAATCTTTTTGAGCTTGCACAAAGGTAATTATTTAATTCATTTGTGTAACGAGGTTGTGCCCACTATTTTATGGTTGAGCTCTTAGGTTGTCTATGTATCTAAACATAAACTTTACCAATGTGATTTTAGAACTAGAAACCTTGCAAAAAGTAAGGTTGTCATGCTCAAATTATGCTTAACTAGAAACTTTATTATGCTAAAATTTGATGATTATATAAGATCGATGAGGTTGTCATGTTGTTACGACGTTAAGGTGAAAGTATATATGCTAAGTTATTTGTTTACTTTTGTACATGGTTATACATTTTCTATATATACATAGAAGCATAATGAAACTAATTTTGTAGCTTCCTTCTAGGAAATCAAAATGTCGAGACCCAAAAGGTTCCTCATTATCCAAGGCTTCACCTATTTTTATTTATTTATTGTAACAAGTGGGACATGGTTTCAAAATCATCCCTACCTATTGGGATCCTAACTTATGAGCAACACTATTTATGTTATTTGGGTGTAATTAGTCTTTACATTAATAAAGACTATATTTTTTTTTTTGAATATTTCTACTTCTCCATATATTTTTACATAACACTTAGTTTTATTTTTGTTTTGGCTTTAAAAAGCTCATTTTATTTTCATTTCCTATTTTCTTCTTTGTATTATAAATTGTCTTAGATAGTCATTGTTGACTACAGACAATCACATTTTATTTAATTTTATGCTTACTTTCTTTGTTGTTGCATTTAAATTCAACACCTACATTTTTATACATATGTATCTTAATTTATAATTTTAGGACAATAATGCGAATTTGTATTTAACACAAAATTTATCACTAACTTAAGGATCATTTTAAAGTTTACCCTACACATATTAAGGATAATTAGTACTCATGGATTGGTCCATCATCTCTACTTATAGAGCATGGAGGATCATTTGTTGATAGTTAAGTGTCAGAAACTATCTTACGTACAATATTTATTTTGCATTAATAAAATTTCCTCAAGTGGCCACGTTGCCTGGGTTCATGGACTATTTTCCCTCTTAGAGGGTTTTAACCACATAAAAACACTAGATTTATGGTCTTTGTTATAGTCGTGTAAGTGGTTACTTGAGGTGTCCATATTGTATGAAATACCATATTATCTTGAACATAGTGTTCAATCCAATTTGAAGAACTAATCTTGTGGCTGATCAAGATATTGAATCCATGTTGTTGTATTTTGGGACCTTCCATTTCCTATGCATTTATGTGGTCAAAAAATATTCCAATGTATTAGGAGCACTACTTTAAGTTAAAAATTATTTTCATTTAACTCAAAAATGTTTCCACTTGATTGAGATATGACCTTTTTTTTTTCAGGTTCTGAGGAATATTATCTGATCATCCCATTTTCTTATAGATTTAATATTTTGGTTTTCTATTTTTATTCCTAGTTTTCTACTTTTTTTCAATATACATATCATCTTTTCCATGCACTTTGTATGCGTTGTATCCCAATTTGACACTCTTTAAAAATTGGGCTACCTATGTAAATTCTATATCACACGAATATTTATCATGTTACTACTAGCCTTGTTTTATCTCTCAAAATTCATTTTTTCCAACCTAACATGCCCCATACATTTAATCTTTACCTTAATTTTTTAATGTTTAATCAAAACCACTCTCCCCTTAAATAATTGGATCCTAACCATAAAAATAATTGAATTATTTAAGAAATACCTGTTGGATAATGCTTAATTAATAATGAGAGACATTAATGATTTAAAATACCTTATTAATTATATTATATAATGTCACATAACAAAGAAACATATAAGCATATTATTATACAATTTTTTAACTATATAACAATATCCTCAATCACTTATTAATATATAAACATATACGTTAGACATTAATTTAAGTAATAATTAACAATCATAATACATATGAATAACTCCCTAACCTAGAACCATCTTAACTCTGAATCTACTTAGCAAGAGGGATCAAATCTCTTTTCACTTTAAAAGAGGTTTGCATATCAAAATAATTTGTTCCCTTGGGCACTTGGTAATTCCCCCCTTTAAGTAAACTATATTCCACATAATACCACGGGTCAATACCATGGGCTATTTTTTATTTTTATTTTTATTTTTATAAGGTTATTTTTATTTTTACCTTTATTTTATTTTATTTTATCTTGATCAAGTTAAAATGTTTACATTAATTAATTGATTTTTTTTTTGTAATTTGACTTGATAACACGTCATCTTAATACATTCACTTTTCTTTTAACATTATGTCATTATATTAAACAATGGGGTGAATTTTGGTCAAAATCACGTCCAAAGTTATTTTTAGCTAAGAAAACAAGGATAAAAAAAAATACTGACTTGCATTACTTGTAATGGAATATACTTAGCATATGGGAAGTAATGAATTTGTAGAGGTAAACTATAATTGTTTACATGGTAATATTAAATGTTGAAAAAATATAATGTACATGGTGCATCTCCACATGGGGTCTACACAACTATAGTTAATATACACATAGGTGTACTTATTAATATGCCAATATATCATTAAATTACACATACTCTTAATGGTTAGGTGTTTTAAATTTTTGTGTATGAAAACTTTAATAAATGCTTATGGGTTCATTGATCAGAACAGTCTATACTTTTCTATGTGAACTGACATACTCTAAATCCCCTTCTGATGTTGGGACAATTAGTTGTATCTTCGCCGTCCACGTACCTATAGGTTCATCGAACGATGCATATAGCCCAGGGTTGTTTGAGGTAACCGTTTCTATGTTGGTTCATTGCCCACCTCGCCATTCTGACTCCTTGACATTGCTCTCTACACAGGTTTACCTCCAAACCGTAATTAACCTCTCAAGTTCTTTACTATGTGCTTCATCATTTCATGCTTTTAATCATGAAGATAACACTTGGTCCTTTATATTTTATGGCTTTAATGGGTTATATGGCTCCAGAGATGAATCATGGAGAGAAATCACGCCTCTAGGTTACAAGACTAGTCTTCTTTTATCCAACAGTTAGGAAGATTATCCAAAGTTTAAATGACATTTCACAGTCTTCTTAATTTTTTTCTTACTGTGCAGGGTTCTCTTTGCACCTTCCACAACGTGCGTACTACGAATCCCTACAGGTAATGCAACCTATAGCCTTTTCCTCTCTATTATTATTGTTCTTCTCTACAGTCATTTTTTGCTTCTAATACGAGGTTTTCCTTGTAGGTAACCATGGTTTCACATTTTTCGTTGTTTAGATAGGCTTGGCTTCAAACCCTTGCTCTTTACTAATGGATATTTTATCTGTCGAGGTTTTTAACTCCATTACTCCTCCTTCTGTCGATAATTGCTATGTTATTTTCCTTAGTTTTATTCCCACCTTACCTTTCGTTACACCAACTATGTTTATTATTGGTCTCGGCAGTCCGAGATTATTTCATTAGGGTGCTTAATGCTTCCACCAGAATATTGTTAGGGTTTTGTTCCATTAAATGGGGTTTCTTCAAACCAGTTCCTCTTGGGGTCCTTTTTTTAAATTTACTTGTTCAATTGTGACTGTTACTTAATTATCCCTTCTGGATATTCAAATGTGAGAGGGTTTTGATTAAAATTCATCACATCTTGGTTTGTATGACCATAATCTAGGAGTCTAGTTCTTGGTTTACTTCGTTATATATAAATATATATTGAAAGTTCTTGTTTTTAAGCAATATGTGGATGGGTTTTCTCATATATTGTTATATTTATTTTTTGTGGAAGAAAACTCTTCTTAGTTAGTTCTCTTCTTCTATTACCAATATGTACAGAAAGATTCTTTGCTAGGTCACTATAATACTAGTGTATCCCATTATTTTTATTTTAGTGTATCCCTGTTGGAATGGGGCTCCCTAAGCTACGTTTTTGATATAATTTTGTATTAGTTGGTCCTGCGTAGGGGTTTTGGGGCAAGTCAAAGCCCCCAATGTTTTGTAATGGGTTAAAGGGTAAACCTAGGGTTCGCAAACAATGGTTTGCGGACCATCAAATAATAAAGGCTACGATGATATAAATAGATAGATAGTTGGGTCTAGTAAGTAAGCAGAAATAAGATTGATGCTACATGTGAATTGTTGAGATCTGTTTTGGGTTGTTTTGGGTAAGGACTCATGCTAGTTGTGTGCATGGAGATCCTCAGTCCTGCTGTGTGCATACCCCGTTTGTTGTGTGCGTAGGCTGTGTTTTGGGTTGTAATTGGGTTTTTGGATACTAATGAATGTGGAATATATTTGAAGTGTCTTTATAATATCTAGATTGATTGTGTTTATTACTGAAGTGAATCTGTGTTATTTATTTAAGCTGCGAATGTATCTGTGATCTAATAATTAGCTGTGATTATAATGTTCTGTGGTGGTAATAGTTGATGCACATGTGGATGCAAATGTACTGATCATATATGTTAATGATAGTAGCTTTTTTATGGATATGTTATGATTATACTATTAAGATCTTGCTAATAGAATCATTCTGTGCGAACCTAATAGTTTCAATGCAGATTTGCCTTAATTACATACTCTCTCCCAGGGTGCAGAAACTAGGTTCCAGCACCCTCCCATACTACTTCGGGTGAGACCTTGGCCTGCGAAAGTGGGTCATTTCTGAAAGGGCCAGTAGTATAGGGGTTTATTGGCAAACCTTAACCTCTGAACATGGGTCAGGACCCCTCAAGCCAAAAAATGGTTCCGTTGCCGGGACCGGGAGCATTTTGAGAGAGATATCGGGTAATTCCACGAGGTTTTTGGAGACCTGAGAAACCAGAACTTGAAGACTAGTTCGAACGACAGATTCAGGAATTTTCTGTAAAGGAGAATCGCAACACGAAGTTGAAGTTGACAGCTGAGAAGTGGAAGAAAAAATATATTTTCACTGAATTATATGAAATTTTCTTTGTAACTTTTGAGCATGAGCTCCAGGAGTGGTTAGCAAGGCTCATAGAATTCCAGACGTGTTGGAAGGACGATCAGGTTACGCGGTGGATGCCATAATTGATTCAACATTTGGAGAAGACTAAAAACATGATCACCTATATGGTAGATCATTAGGTGGATAGCATGCTCGGAGGGTTTGTAACAGAATTCGTAGTCGATCAGTTCATATCCTATTCTGAGGCAGAGTGGAGGTTCTTCAAAGGTTTCTGGTGTAAGTTCTTGTGAAAATTTCCAGTGTTAATTAAAATATTACTGTACGAAAAGGGCATTCTGTGCAGCCACACTGAATGAATGACCTCTGATCAGAGCAAGAGTAGAACTTGAAGTGGGAAGTACTAATGAACCAATCGAGAAGGGGATAGATCCATCTACAGCCCATTAAGAGAGTTGGCTGCGCACACAGGAAATATTCCTCCAGCCACACCACCTTCAAGTCAACATAAGGGAAAGAACTCCCCCACACCTTTGCCACCACCAGAAGAAGATATGGCCACACACATGAAGCTACCCACCTTCAAAGGTGTAGGAGATGAAGATATGGACTGATTTTGGTTTGTAGCAGAATCAATATGGATTGCACAGAGTGTGGCTAGCGATGTTGTAAAGAGAGCACAATTATCCCTCGTCTTTGAAGGAAGGGCCCTGAACTGGTATATGGGGTACGTAGGCCAACATGCGGACCTGTCTATCCAAG
This sequence comes from Pinus albicaulis, assembly GCA_034641835.2. Classification (NCBI taxonomy): domain Eukaryota; kingdom Viridiplantae; phylum Streptophyta; class Pinopsida; order Pinales; family Pinaceae; genus Pinus; species Pinus albicaulis. Next base: position 756,211,712 of record CM076570.1, on the reverse strand, counting down.
AGATTAAGAATGATTTAAAACAACAGTTCCGGAAGCCTAAATCCTAATCACAGCTAGTAACTAACTTGAAATATTTTAGATAGGGACCCACTAAGTCTGTGTGGGAGGCTAATCAGCAGTTAAAGAAGGTTATCAAAGATGGGGAATTTTAGTATGATGATAGGCAGCATAAGGAATGGTTCATCGCCATGCTACTACCTCACCTGCATGGACCTATGGGTCAGCAAGATATTGAGACGCAAGAGAAAGCCTTGGAGATTGCTACGAAGCTAGAAGATGCGCTAAGATATGATGCCCAATTTTGGGTGCTGCAGATCCAAGGACAGCTAGAGGCAATGCACCTTGAAATCCAAAATCTGCGGAAAGAACAAGGAAAAGAAGCTAGCACAGACATATGGTGCATAAGATGCAGGGTGTCTGGCCACACCAAGGATCAGTGCCATCTGCTGACAGACTACATGCAGGCTAGGGAACCCAGCCCATTGCATCCTAAAGAGGTTGCAGGGCCAGGTGGTCCAACATTATGGTGCACTGATTGTTGCGTTACTGGACTACATGATACCAACCATTGTCCCCATCTTGGTGCTTATGTTCCTAAATTGAAGCAATAATGGTGTTTCTTCTACTCATCTATGGGACATGAAGAACATAACTGTTGGACATATGACTTAATGATAGATCAAGGAAAACTGTACATGGTACAGGTTGACCCTTCTTCACCACTATCTCCCTCAAGAAGAGGAGGCTCCCCAGCCCAGGGCAGGGGAGGGGGAAGGGGTGGAGGCACAGGTCGAGGGAGAGGGCAATTTATCTATTACAACTGTGGAGAAATAGGGCACTTCGCAAGGGATTGTCCAAACCCTGCGTGACAATATTTACGATATTGTTGACAAATGGACCATGTGATCGAAGGCTGTCCTGTCTTGATAGCAAAAATGTAGGGAAAACAACAGACATCAATGCAGAATTTGCAGAGGCTTAAGGCGGAACCGTGTGATGAAGGACCAAGTATTAATGTCATAACGCGCACAAAGATATTGATTTAATTCAACTTGCACAATGATATTGATTTAATTCATTTGTGTAAGGAGGTTGTACACACTATTTTATGGTTGAGCTCTTAGTTTGTCTATGCATCTAGACACAAAATTTACCAATGTGATTTTACAACTAGAAACCTTGCAAAAAGTAAGGTTGTCGTGCTCAAATTATGCTCAACAAGAAACTTTATTATGCCCAAATTTGATGATTATATAAGATCAAGGAGGTTGTTCTATTGTTACAATTATTGTAGCTGAGATAAGTGCATAGGATTCTTACCCTCACATTGAAATAATGAATTCATGCTTTGTATAAAACATCACCATAAAATAAAAATCATAGTAACTGGAAACAATTTATGGAACTTTTCTTAGATGTAGATGATAATTATGACTACACTGAATTATGTTATGAACTTATTAAAATTCAGAAAAGGAAAGATGATAATTATGATGAATTATTGATAATGGCACTATATAAATATGACATATTTTGTGAAAGTGAAAATCCCCCTAGATTTGAATTTCTTACCTGGAGTCCATAGTTCTTTTCTCTTCAAAAATAAGATATTAATTATTAATATGTCTATTGTGAATTGGAAGAAATATGTAGGAATAGAAATGAAGCTATGAATGTTTTTCATCAAAAAAATATGCAAGTATGTTATATATTTATTGAAAATAATAAAGCACTAATACAGAAAGAATTCATTGGTTTCAATAACTTCTCTTTATCCCTATTGAAAATGATTTTCTCTTTGACAAAGAGGAAAATTTTCAGCATCCTATTTCTTTCCCACTTGACATATCTCTCTTTATTTTTTTGAGATAGTTTCATTACAACTACTATTAGAGGAGACACAATCATGAGAAGTAATTTTCTTGCACATCGACGAAGCTAATAATGTGGGTGTTTTGGAAAATATTATAGAAGTATAAAATCTATAAATTGCAAAGGTCTCCAACTTGTTGGAAGTTATTTGATAGTATTATTATAGATTTATGCAATGAGATTTCATCCATCAACCAACATGCATAAATCATTCTAGTCATAGAGACATCACGTGTTGATATTCCCGTCTCTTGTACATTACAATATGATTGTAAAAATATCCCAAGGGCAGTATTCTAGAATATTATTGCAAACTATATTCAATGAAGAGTCAGTTTCTAAGGTTTCCATATATTTATTTGATAAATTAACATGAGGAAAAAGGTAGCAGGTATCTTCCAGTGAGAACCTTGGATAGATAAAAAAGGATGGAAAAGACATTGTCATTGAAATAGATGAATTTCTAGTAGAATTTAAAATCTCAGGTAATAGACAAACCAAGGATGTTATTATAAAAAATGTATTAGTTATTCATCTTGAATAATATCAGAATAATCAATACACTATAACCCATAAAGAATATCTTGCACAACAAATAAAGTTGTTTTCTAAATTAAAAAATTTCTATGCTCTCTACATGGATTTATTTAACAATGTTCATTTACAACAAGATTCACTGACTTATCATATAATGGAACCTTCTTTTTAGGATAACATATTGAGAGATGAAGGAAAGTATGAAAATTTCCAAACTTAATTTAATCAAACATATATTAACAGTAATAATCCTTTCAATATGATAATTTTTAAAAACTCTATGGAATCAAAATTTCTTGAATATAATGAAATAAAGTTTGATCACAATAACTCTATTTTTTATGACTATTTTCTTTTAGAAATTGGATTGAGCACCAATATATCATTCATCGATCATGATACACTCTGAAACTACTAATCTCTATCAATACATGCCAGTGATAGAATAAATAGAGCATGGAGTGCACACATAATTTTCACATCTCCATGGAGGAAAAACATCATATATAAAATCCATCATTATGCATAAAAAATGGAGTAGCTGGTTGATCTTAGAAAAATGACAACTAGATTATTTCAGAATTGAAAGTTATTCACCATGAGCAAGTACATCACTTGTTTTTGCATTACATTTCAATACTCCCACTTTTCTAGATGACTCAATCCTTTATCCTAGCCAAAATTATAAAAAAACCTCACTTTTCCTTCTTATCCAAGTAAACATACATCCTACTACCTATGTAGGACAAGCCACTAAATTCACCTTTGAGCTTTAATATCTTTTTTTGTTGTTTTTATTTTAGTTCTAAACTATGTGAATTTCTCACTTTAATACTCACATATGCCTGCCCAATGAGGATTTCTATGGTGGGGCCTACTTTTATGCCATGTTCATACATGACACTCGATGTTGATGCAGTTACATCTTATCCTTTATTATGAAGACTCTTCTACATTGGTTCCATTAGCAGAATTTTGAGGTAAAAAATGGGCCTCAAAACAAAAAATGTACTAAATAGATTAACTTTAAAAGTACCAATAAGATTCAAAAGGATGATGTCATCCCCAAGGGAAAATATTTAGGAGGGAAAAGAAGAAAAATACTTTTTGTTATTGTAATTTAGGCTTATATCTGTACGAATTTACTCAAAATGTCAAGTGTAGACATTTGTTGGATGTGGAATTAAATTACATGTCTAATGGGTACCCACTCTGCATACTTTTGAGTATACCCACATTGAAACAAATTGAAAGTACATGAAAGGAACATGTTAAACACACATTTTTCATGTATTTTTAATTTTTTTTATGTGGGTCTATTAGATGTGTTCGAAGTTGGTACTCATTGGATGTGGAATGTATTTCTGCATACAATGAGTGTCTACACTTGACATTTGAGTAAACCCATAAGGAGATAAGCCAAAAATACAAATAATAAAGTAGTTTCCTTTATTTTTCTTTTAAAATTCACCTCTTATTTTATTGTTTTCCTTGGGAGGTCCATTTGAAACCTAAAAATTTACCTAATTAATGTCCCTTGATTCACCTTCCCTTTCTCTAAATCTTCAAAAATTTTATGACATGTAGAATTTAAGCAAGGTTTCATATCTTCTTTCCTATTTTCTTTAACCTTTGGTCATCAATATGATTTTATGATATCATTTGCATCTAAGGGTGTCTAGTTATGGATGTACACCTATTGTTTGGATTATCTCTATGGCTCCAACTTAATTATCTGGTCTATAATTTATTAGGATGCATCATTTTGGCTCCTAAATGATCTAAACCCACTCGGGAACTCTCAATTGAGGGTACATAAGGTTAAGCACTTTTCAACCCTTCATGATTTCTTAGCACAATATTTTTGGGTTGTATCACAGTTACTAATTGAAACTTATAGAGAAGAGTTTGTAATTTGGGGAAATTTCTTGTGGAACATGTTGGGGTTCCCATGTTTTGGCCAGATTGGCAAGACCAAAAGATGAGACAACATCAAACCACTTTCAGACCTTATGATCTAGCCCTCCTGGGTCTAGAGAGGGATCTCTCTATATGAGCAAAGGTTTTATGTCTTTGAAGCTCAAAGTTCAAGATGTTAGGCTAGTTATAGGCATAGGGTTTGTTTGTTTGGTTGTTGGTTATCAGGAAAGAAGGGTTCAATGTAAGACAAGGATGAGCAAAGAGGGATAAGGTAGAGGTGAAATTTTCCAGGAAACATTCGAAACCATTGGGCAATGGAGTCAGGAAATGATTTGCTTACTATCCAATGTACAAGCTTTCAATTTGGCTAGTCATCTAAAACATTGGATCTTAAAGATGATTGTGTGATATGGAATTATAAGAGAGGAGGAGACAACACAGATTCAGGGCACAAAGTTAAAGACCGGCTGGTCGCACAAGGATCCTAGTGGATAGGACTAACTCTAATCCCTAGTGTTCCCAAATCTTCCAACTAAATCCTTAACAAGAAACATCTAAGAACTGAATTCATTTAATTCATACATCAGAGAGCAGGAAATAACATCCACTACACTGGTTAAACCAATTGAAATCAATTCTTAGATAACACATTCAGAAGAAAAACATTAATGGCAAGGAGAGAAGAAACATAGGGTACCTAACAAGGGTAAATCCTATGCCAATATTCTGATGCAAGCCAGTAGAAACGAAATGAAATGAATTAAACACAGAGATAGGAAAACATCACCGCTGCTTTAGATCAGGATCCAAAGAAATGTGCTTGTCATATTGAATAGCAATACCAATCAAGTACAACAATGCCAATAGCCGAATACTCAGTCTGAAATCATATTCCTCAGCCTATCTTACAACTTTACACAGAGACTGTGTCTCAAAAGAAACTACTTGCAATACTCTGATAACTGATCAACAACCTTTACAATGAGTTTCTTCATGAATTTATAGCTCCAAAGGAGCAGAGAAGGTAGGTGAAAAACTAAATGCAGCATTAAAAACTTTAGAAGAGGAAGGAGGCCGAAGTCTTCTCTGTATAAATTTTGAGCATTAATCTGGGACACCATTGGGTGAAAGAGTGGTCTTCATCAGGTTTCCATTAACTCCAGGTGTGTCTCTGATGTACTTGGCTGCAGTACTCTGTAATAGTTTTGGTGAATTGAACAAAAATAAATCGATGATTCAAGTCTGCCACGCTGCGCAACTAATGCTTCTGATAGCATAGGATTGTTGTAGGGCTGGAAAATCTCTCTTGGACACAACAAATACTAAGACCATAACATGTACTGTGTCCGTGCTCAGGAAGAAACATTCTGCTGATTTGAAACCCTGATGATATTTTTTTCTGCGTGCTGTAGCCTCTGTGTGATCCATGATGTCGGTAATCTGGTGCTTTGCCTCTAAATCCCTAAACACAAGGCATATATATCTTCATTTGCATGCCTTAAGCTCTTTGCTAGTTCATTTATATCTCTGTCTGTGGAACCCACATTTTAATGGCTTCGGGACAGTTTTACAGGGTCAAACCCTGTTCTTTTAATGGAAGTCGTGTCAGAGCACTATCCCGGGATTTTCTTCATGATACGATCTATGTGCACGCTCTTCCCTGTGTTTTCTGTCGCTGTGACAGAAACCTTGGATCATGGCGGCCATTTACTGTTGGTAACCCTGCAAAACATGAAAAATTGTTACGAAAAAAATGTATGGGGGTGGGATGATGTGGATGACTACGAGGATGATAGTGGGACAGCGGAGAAATGGCGAAAAAATGCAGAGGAATGGTGGAGAAATGCTCTGGTGAAGGTTGGCGAAAAATAGTGGAAGGTGTTGAGGCAGACGTTTAACGTAAAAAACATTAAAATTTAATCTTTGAATGGATTATAAAGGGGACGGGCGAGAAAAATGATGAAGATACGTGGACGGATGACGTGGCGGGCTCGGGTCAATGGTGGGCGTGTGATTGAATCTGGACTGTCTGATCTCGGTGGAGATCAACGGTGAAAAATGCATCGGAGGGCGATGGACAGTGGGCCAGGGGTACGGTTTCCTTGAGTTAAACCTCGCACAGCTTCGTTGAGCGATGACCGTTGGATGGGCAATGAAAGATCTGACGGCTCACAACAATATCGCTACGTATCCGCGGACGAACGATAACGTGCGATGAGGTAGTGGTTTTGGAATAGTGTTGTTGCCATGCACTAGATGATGTATGGAATTGCTGGCTCATCGGGAAATACCGCCCGCCCCTCAAAGGTGGTGCGATAGAAACCGGATGGTTTTTGGATAGTGCGCGGTGGGGACCACAGGGGCAGGTGCACTCTAGACCGTCGATCTGGCGGGTGAATGAATGGTTAAGATACGATGATCGGCGATGAACGGATTTAACGATAGTTCTTACAACCGGGCGATCACCGTCCATTCGGTTTGGATCAACGTCTATAAATGTGCCCGATGACCATATGAAATAAGCACTCCTTTGGGCTGGCGGGTGGTTCCAGTGCCCGGGTCACGTGGAGGAAAGGCTGAGGGGGCTAGGCCGCAGGGGCTAGGTCCCATATTATGGAGAAATATGGCTTTTTGGGCCATTTTAATGCATTTTTTGGGGTAGGGAAAGGCAACGATAGGGGAATGAAAGGGAAAATTGGCCCACCAAGGAGGAAATGTAGGATGTAAAGGGGATCTTTGGGTAGATTTAGGAGATTAGAGGGGAATTGGACAAGGGGAAAACAAAGGTTAAAATGGGCATTCTATAGGGAATAAGGGGCAAATGCAAACTTTTGGAGCACAGCCTTTGCAATCAGTGAGACCTTATAAAGGGAGTCAGCAGTGGGAAATTTATCACAGGCACAACCACAGGAGGCTTCAAGGATGATCTGTCTTCAGGGGAGATGCATTCCTTGAAGGCTAAAAAAAAATTTAGCCCCCTACTTTTCTTTGTCAAAAATTTATAGGGGGGCTAACAGTGGCTCCACATGGGGATGGCTTCTTCTTGAAGGAGTCAAGAATTCAGAAAATGATCTTTGGTGTAGGCCAGATGCCTGCTGCTTAAGCCACCTTCTTCTTTGATTTTTAGCTGCCACAATTGTGAAGACATCAATTTAGCAGAAAAACTTTCCCAATCAATCTACCTACCCACACTACAGTCCTAGCATTTTTTCTTTTTCTAGGGTGCATTTGGACTTGCAGACCCTTTACATCATTTATTTTTTACAAACAGGAAAATAAACCTATTCTATTTCTACCCTTATTACTCCATGAGACCAGATTAAACTGTTGGTCTCACATGTTTCTCTACCTAATCTAATATTTGCTGGGATTAAACTGTCCAGCAAATTTCTTCTCTACATTCTACAACAGAAATTTAAAAATAGTCAAACCAGGATTAGACAGTCTGGTTTGTTGTGGATCTAAGGCATAAAGACAGTTGCACATGGATAGAAAATTGCAGAAAACTGAAAACAAAACTGTGAAGCCTTGAAATCTAAAACTTGAAGTATCCTTCTTCTCTTTGTGACTCAAGTTTTAAGCATGTTAGAGTCACTTCTTTTCTTCATTTCAGCTCTGGTTTTGGGCATGTTAGAGCTGATTCTTCTTTCTTCTTTTCTGGTCCAGATTTTGGGCATGTTAGGACCAGCTGTTTTACTTTCTTTGGCTCAGGTTTTGAGCTTATTAGAGCCAATCTTTTGCACATTAGAGGTTCATGTTTTAAGCATGTCTGAACCTCTCTTTTTCCTCTATTTTTTGGAACATTTTCTCTTTTTTCTTGAAAAAAAATAAAAATAAAATAAAAACTGCAATGGTATGTACAATGATAATGAAAACTGGAAATTGTAAATCAACAGAAGTAGTGTTTGAGCATCCTACCATTGACAGGACCCCCAAACAGCTCTGTACCATCTAATTCCTGTAGGAAGAAGGCATTTGGACCCACAGTGGCCTGGATGATGTATGGACCTTGCCACAGACTGTCAAACTTGTTGTGCTTTCCTTTATCCTCCCTTCCTGAGTCCCACTTCAGAACTTTATCCCCAATTTTGAAATTAGCAGATTTGGTTCTTTTGTCAAACAATTTCTTTATATTCTCCTGAACTTTCACTACTCTATTGTAGACCTCTTCCCTCATTTGCTGGAGATGAATTGTTTGGTTTATTCTTCTCACCATATTGTCTTCTTCTGTTTGAATCTCTTGGACCAGCTTAATCACTAGTACCCCAAGGCTGGTAGGAAACACTGCTTCCGTTCCATAGACAAGCTGATAAGGTGACATGCCAATGGATTTCTTTGTTGTAAGCCCGTCAGCCCACAAAGCATGTACTAAATTGTTATGCCATGATTTTTTTTTCTCTTCCAGCAGCTTTTTGATGATGATCACTAGGCTCTTGTTTGACGATTCAGCTAATCCATTACCTTAAGGGTAATAGGCAGTTGAATGACCGAGTGTTATTTGATACCTGTGACAAAAATCAACCATTTTCTTGGACCCGAAAGAAGCAGCATTATCAGTGATTATTTTCCTTGGGTAGCCAAACCAAGAGAGGATATGCTCTTCTAGGAACCTAATGATGACTGAATCTGTGGCATTCCTAGTAGGTATGGCCTCTATTCACTTAGTGAAGTAGTATGTGGCTGTTAAGATCCATTTTTGTTGTGCAGAAGAAACAGGATGAATTTCTCCTATGAAATCTAGGCCCCATTGCAGAAAGGGACCTTCAACAGTGATGGGTTGTAGGGGTAAGGGGAGGAGTTTTCTTTTGCCTTCAAAAATATGGCATTTGTGGTAGGCAATTATCATCTTATGGACATCATTGAAGAGTGTGGGCCAATAGTAGGTAGCTCTGAGTATTTTGTTTGCAGTAGCCTTCCAGCTCAGGTGGCCTCCACACTCTCCTACATGGAATTCTTGTTTAATCCTCTCTGCCTCCTTTTCAGGCAAACATTTAAGTAATAGGCCGTTTGGATTCTTCCAGTATAAGCAGTTATTCATTATTCAATAGCTCCTGGCTTTCAGCTTTAAGAATCTGGCCTTGGTCTTTGATAGTTCAGGAGAGGCATTGAGGTGTGTAAGCACATACAAAATGTCAGAATACCAAGGAGAGCTCTGAAACTTTTCCTCAACAGTGGGATCAGGAAATTCTTGTTGCTCATCCAAGGTATTTACCATGTTAATGTCTGGGGCTTGTAGATTTGATTCAGCCATTAATTGAGCTAGGCCCTGACCTTTAATCAGTTTGGTGGGTTTTATTTCAAGGTCATATTCTAGGATCACAACAATCCATTTTCCCCTCTTCCCATCTGGGTCTTGGGACAGTATATCTTTGACTACTATGTTAGGCACATAAGCTATGGTGTGGGAATGCAATATGTACACCCTAAAGTCCTTTAAAGCCTTAGCAAGAGCGTAGGAATTTTTTTCCATTATGTTGTATTTCAAGGGCGCATCCCTTAATGCTTTGCTGAAAAAGGCAATTGGCTGTTCCATTCCCTCTGGATTTTTCTGCAGTAATACTGTAGCCACTGTATGCTCAGAGGAAAATGAAAAGATCAGGAAATCTTTAGAGAAATCTGGGCTGATCAGAACAGGAGCTTGGACGAGTGCAAGTTTTACTGATTCAAAAGATTGTTTAGCTCCAATAGTCCACTTAACTCCTACACCTTTCTTCAGCATGTTAGTCATATTTCTAAGTTGTTCAGCTAAGTTGGGAATGAACCTCTTGAGGAAGTTGATTTTCCCAATAAAGGACTGTAACTCCTTAATGTTCCTCGGGTGTGTGATTTGTAGTATTCCCTCAACTCTTTGTGGGTCCATCCTGATTCCCTTTTCTGATATAATGTGGCCAAGAAGCTTTCCTTCTTGCAGCCCAAATACAGTCTTTTTTGGATTCAATGATAGACCAAACCTTCTACATTTTTCAAACACTTTTCTCATATGTTTTAGGTGTTATTCTTTAGTATTATAATATACTGTTATGTCATCCAAGTAAATAACAATGAAGTGTCCTATCTCATCTGAAAAATCTATATCCATTGCTCTTTGGAAGGTTGCCCCAGCGTTCATCAATCCAAAGGGCATTTTCACATACATAAAGGTGCCCCATGGAGTGGTAAAGGCTGTCTTGAGTTGGTCTTCTGGGATTACTAATACTTGGTTGTATCCTGAAAAACCATCTAACAAAGAAATCCTCTTTGAGCCTACTATCTGTTGTAGCATGTGTTCCATTTTTGGCAATGGGTAATTGTCTTTGAGTGAGGCTCTATTAAGATTTCTGAAGTCTATACACAATCTTATTTCCCCTGTTTTCTTTCTCAAAGCCACTAAGTTCAAAACCCAATCAGAGAACCTTAAAGGAACTATTATGCCTTCCTCATACATATTTTTAATCTCTTTTTCAACTACAGGCAGTTGTTTTGGGTTTATCCTACGAAGTTTCTGCCTGAAAGGTTTCTGATTTTCCTTTAAAGGTATTTTGTGTTGTATAATTTTCGTGTCATAAGCCTTTAAGTCTTCGTAGCTCGAAGCAAACATGTCAATAAATTCTTTGAAAAGGTCAATGTATTTCTTTTTCATGTTTTCCGAGAGAGACCTAGCCAATTTAATTATTTTGGGCTTGTCTTTTGTGCCTACGTTGCATTCTTCAACGTTCGAGTCCGCGTGCTCAATGGTGGGATTTTTTGCCACATCATCAAAGTCAAAAAAGTCTTCTAACAGTGCCAGACCTCGAGGTATGTTCTTATCTTTGGCCTGCAGCACCTCTACTTCTTCACTGTCTTCGTTTTCACACTCTGTGGTTGAATTTCAGTTTCTTCATTTAAAGCGTTTATTTCTACATCGTTGGGTGTAGTTTCTTCCTTGTCTGAGGGTTCCTCACTTAGGCAGCTATCACTAGACATAGAGTCTAAATCGAAAAACTCAAACTCGTTCCTGCCCATCAGAAAATCCTAAATTTTTTTATCACCCTCGAAGACCTGCCAATATTTTTCGTTATCTGGCACTGCAGGTCTGAATCGGGTTTGTATGATAATTTGTTGGTCACTTGGAGTCTTAGGATATGAAATAGCTAGGCAAGCCAATCCGTTTGCAATGACGTTTTGACTCCTGGGGACAAACATTAACTCATATTCAACAATTTTTTTCAATATATCTATGGCATCATTCCTATACGCCCTCAACCTAGGGTGTTTGGCTGTGTATTCACCGTTCACCTGTTTTATCACCAGCTCAGAGTCTCCCTGCACGACTATCTTACGGGCCCCTAATTTCTTCAACAGATTTAAACCTAGGATTAGGGCCTCGTAATATACAATATTGTTTGTGCATTTGAAGTGCAGGTTGCAAGCATGGCTTTCTGCATAGTCTCTCTCTGTGTTATGTAGCCAAACCCCAGCTTCGACAGTTCTTCTTGTGCAGGACCCACTGAAACTCATTTCCCACAGGGGTTCACTCCCATTTTTGTTATAATTTCTTTCCCTACAGCTGGGTTCACCATTATTTTGCATTATAGGGTATGCACTAGGCTGTGGGTTGTTTAGTTTTTTTTTTATGGGTGTGGAAGTCTGAGAGGTGACTAGTTGGCTGATCACATTCTGTTTCTGGTTCACTTTGCGTTGTTGTTTCAGTGCACTGTTCAAATTTTTCTACATCTTCGTCCTCTAAGTCTAGGGTAGCCATTATGTTAAAGTCCATTGGCTCTATTTTAGCATGTGTACCTTTTCTTGTATCTACGTTTTCAGATTCTGGCCCCCCCAAAGATTCATCATTGCAGAAGATAAAGGAATCTAGTTCTGTATGTACAGAGTATAGAGGAGAATTTTCAGGCTTTTCAGGGCTACTAACCAGGAATTTCATTTGTGCTTCCCTATACAATCTTCTAAGTTGGCCAAATATTGGGATTGTGGCATAAGCCCCGTCCATTTGCATTGTTCCTTGCAGCTTGGCTCCCCATGATCTTGATAATAACATGCCATACTTGGGTGGCACATCTGCCACAACAACATCCATGACCATACACTTGGCAGGAATCTAAGTAAGGCTCACACATAAATATTTGATCAGGCCAAGACACTTTACTCTACTAGAGTCAAATGAAGATAGGTCTTTATAGGGACGGGTTATCTCTAGGCCTAATCTTTCCATCACTACTTTAGAAATCAAGTTGTGTGATGCCCTAGAATCATGCATTGCACTGTGGAGAATCCTATCATGGATATTAAGACTGATATAAAAAGGGGGCACTACCCCTTCCTGAAACTTTCCCTCTATCTTTGGACCAAACAGAAGGGTAGGTTGATCATCACTCAGATTTACAGTGTCACTGTTCTCACCTAAATTTAATTCTTTCAAAATTTGGCCTTTATATACCTCCTGAGTGGCCAGCTCAGAGAGTGGGATAGAGATTTTAATTTTTGCAATATCACTCTCCAAATTGAAAGTGGACTGACTCTTTGGAATGTTCAACTCTGTTTTGTTAGTCACCACCTTAGTGGCTAAATCAGTGTGCTGATTCTCACTATGTACAATGTTAGAAATTGTTTTATCAGGAGCACTAACTGCAGTGTCAGTGCTGCTTATTGGTTGACCTTGTGCATCATGTTTTGGTTGTCCTTTTCTTTGTTCTTCCCAGAACTCTCAGCTACTGATTTATTGCTTTCAGCAGTTACTTTAGAAGTTTTCTCAGGTCTCTTCTTGATGGTGACCTTGGAAGCTTTTGGTTTGGTAGTTTCTAAGCTCCTTTTTCTCCTAAGTTCATATTGTTTTCTGACCTGCATCATGGCATTTTCAAACCCTAACCTGTAATCTTCAGATTCTAACCATTCCTCACTCCAATATGATGGTGAGGGCTTATCTTCTTCTGAGTAACAGTTATGGATTGAATCCTCTGTTTCAAACATATTAATTGTGTTTCCCTCAGACTCTTCTATGATTCCCTCATCTTCATCAAGAAAATTCTCTTGGAATGGGGGAATAACTTGCTGATCTGATTCTCTTTTTCTGTTGGGAGTGGCATTGTTTCTTCTAAAGTTCTAGTTCTGGTTATGGTTTTGATTTCTGTTTTGGTTACTAACTGTGACAACCATTGTTTTCAGCATTTGTTGTAGCTCTTCCACGTTTTTAGATAGACGGTCATAATTGGGGTCAGATGTGGAAGCTACATTGTCATCTCTATATGTTACCCTCCTCTCAGCTCTTAGTCTTACCCTTTTCTCAATCAATTTGGCTTCTATATTCATTTCTCCTTTTTGCATGTCTTCCAATGTGTTGTACTCTTTATCCCTAAGTTGATAGGCCATGTCAACATCAAAGCCTTCAGTGTATTTCGCTAGGGCCATACCTTGGGGAGGTTTCATATGTGGAGGGAGAGCATTGTAAATGCTATTGAATCTCGTTGTGTAATCATGGACGCTCTCTCCTACATTTATTTTAAGGCTCATATATTCTGCTAGGAGTTGGCGGGGGTTGGCCTTAACTTCCCATTTGTTTATGAAGGTCTGATAGAGATCTGGGAGGTCATTTATGCTACCCGGAGGTAGGCCATTAAACCATTTCTTCACATCAACCCCTAAGCTCTGGGCAAAGATTCTCATTTTGATTGTATCATCATCTATCTCCATGTAGTCAAAAGAATCTTCCATCCTATCTACATGGTGTTGGGTTGTGGTAGACTCTTTTGCAGTGAAGTGTGGAATTTTTGATTGATAGTCATTGGGTAAGGGTGCTAGAGGCTGAGGTAAAACCAGAGGTGCATACCAGGCTTCTATGATGATGTTTTGATGAGGTAAAGGGTTGACTTGGGTAGCAGGTATATGGATGACAGGGATATTATGACCAGCAGAGGACTGATGAGCAGATTTAGGGTGACTGAGCCCCAAGTTTTGAATGAAGTGAATATCAGGAGGTGTAGAGGGAGGGGTTTGTCTATTCCCAAGGTGTCCACCACTTTGGGGTGGTGAACCAGGAAACTCAAGGTCTGACTGGTCTAGGACACTGAATGACCTAGTTCTTGGCAAACTATTTTGAGTGCCTAGGTCAAAAAGTGGGTTTGATAGAGCTGTAAAGTTTTCTGGTGTAGAGTTAGCTCTATGGATGTGGCTAGAAATAGTCGACTGCTTGTGTGCAGGAGATTCCCTAAGGATGCTCTCAGGATTTTCAACTCTTTCAGGTGGGTCTGGGTTAGGATAAGCTCTTGTGTGAATGGTTCTGGAAGCCAGAATGTTGTTTTCCACCCAAGCAGCTTAACCCTACTTGTTTCTTCTATTGTGGTTGATGTTGTTATGGTGGTTGGTCTCCCGGTGGAGTCTTATGTGAAACCAAAATAATCAACAGGCCTACTGATCACCAGTGGAGTCTTTTAATTGTTGAGGAACTATGGAGTCACCAGGTGGAGGGTCTAGGATGTTTCTGGAGGTTACACTATCCACCACAATGCTTATGAGATGTCCCTTTTCAAGGATATCCTCAAAACACAGCAAAATATAACCAGAGATTGACTGGGAGGGCTTTTACGAGATATGTCACCTCTGAAATAGTGTGAGATCCGGAGGCTACCTGGCCCTTTCCAGACTCTGTCTAAGAGTATGGGGTAAAACACAACAAGAGGCAAGTGGAATGTAAGTGTAAGTGTTTCACTACCAAAATAACCAGAGATTGTAGGTTTTTTGAATGCTTAAGAATGTTTAAGGTGTAATGCACTCAATTCCCCAGTGGAGTTGCCATTATGTTGGGTTTCCCATGTTTGGGCTAGATTGGCAAGACCAAAAGATGAGACAACATCAAACCACTTTCAGACCTCAGGATCTAGCCCTCCTAGGTCTAGAGAGGGATCTCTCTATATGAGCAAAGGTTTTATGTCTTTGAAGCTCAAAGTTCAAGATGTTAGGCTAGTTATAGGCACAAGGTTTGTTTGTTTGATTGTTTGTTTGGTTTCTAGTTATCAGGAAGGAAGGGTTCAATGTAAGACAAGGATGAGAAAAGAGGGATAAGGCAGAGGTGAAATGTTCCAGGAAATATTCGAAACCATTGGGCAATGGAGTCAGGAAAGGATTTGCTTACTATCCAATGTGCAAGCTTTCAATTGGGCCAGTCATCTAAAACATTGGATCTTAAAGATGATTGTGTGATATCGAATGATAAGAGAGGAGGAGACAACACAGATTCAGGGCACAAAGTTAAAGACCAGCTGGTCGCACAAGGATCCTAGTGGACAAGAATAACTCTAATCCCCAGTGTTCCCAAATCTTCCAACTAAATCCTTAACAAGAAGCATCTAAGAACTGAATTCATTTAATTCATACATCAGAGAGCAGGCAATAACATTCACTACACTAGTTAAACCAACTGAAATCAATTCTTAGATAACACATTCAGAAGAAAAACATTAATGGCAAGGAGAGCAGAAACATAGGGTACCTAACAAGGGTAAATTCTATGCCAATATTCTGATGTAAGCCAGTAGAAACGAAATGAAATGAATTAAACATAGAGATAGGAAAACATCACCGCTGCTTTAGATCAGGATCCAAGGAAATGTGCTTGTCATATTGAATAGCAATACCAGTCAAGTACAACAATGCCAATAGCCAAATACTCAGTCTGAAATCATATTCCTCAGCCTATCTTACAACTTTACATAGAGACTGTGTCTCAAAAGAAACTACTTGCAATACTCTGATAACTGATCAACAACCTTTACAATGAGTTTCTTCATGAATTTATAGCTCTAGCGGAGCAGAGAAGGTAGGTGAAAAACTAAATGCAGCATTAAAAATTTCAGAAGAGGAAGGAGGCCGAAGTCTGCTCTATATAAATTCTGAGCATTAATCTGGGACACCCTTGGGTGAAAGAGTGGTCTTCGTTAGGTTTCCATTAACTCCAGGTATGTATCTGATGTATTTGGCTGCAGTACTCTGTAGTACTTCTAGCGAATTGAAAAAAAATAAATTGATGATTCAAGTCTGCCACGCTGTGCAACTAATTCTTCTGATAGCGTAGGACTGCTGTAGGGTTGGAAAATCTCTCTTGGACATAATGAATATTGAGACCATAACGTGTACGATGTCCGTGCTCAGGAAGAAATATTCAGCTGATTTGAAAACCTGATGATATTGTTTTCTATGTGTTTTACCCTCTGTGTGATCCATGACGTCACTAATCTGGTGCTTTTCCTCTAAACCCCTGAACATAAGGCTTATATATCTTCATTTGCGTGCCTTAAGCTCTCTGCTGCTTCATTTATATCTTTGTCTACGGAACCCACATTTTAATCGCTCCGGGACAGTTTTACAGGGTCAAACCCTGTTCTTTTAATGGAAGTCATGTCAGAGCACTATCCCGGGCTTTTCTTCATGATAAGATCTCTGTGCATGCTCTTCCCTATGTTTTCTGTCACTGTGACAGAAACCTTGAATCATGGCGGCCATTTACTGTTGGTAACCCTGAAAAACATGAAAAATTGTTACGAAAAACATGTATGGGGGTGGGATGATGTGGACGACTGCGAGGATGATAGTGGGACTGCGGAGAAATGGCGAAAAAATGCAAAGGAATGGTGAAGAAATGCTTTGGTGAAGGTTGGCGAAAAATAGTGGAAGGTGTCGAGGCATAAATTTAACGTAAAAAACATTAAAATTTAATCTTTGAATGGATTATAAAGGGGACGGGCGAGAAAAACGATGAATATACATGGACGGATGACGTGGCAGGCCCGGGTCAATGGCGAGCGTGTGATTGAATCTGGACCGTCCGATCTCGGCGGAGATCAATGGTGAAAAATGCATTGGAGGGCAATGGATAGTGCATCAGGGGTACGGTTTCCTTGGGTTAAACCTCGTGTAGCTTCGTTGAGAGATGACCGTTGGATGGGCAATGACAGATCTGATGGCTCACAACGATATCACTACGCATCCACGGACGAACGATAACATGCGATGAGGTAGCGGTTTTGGAACAGTGTCGTTGCCACGCGTCGGATGATGTATGGAATCGTTGGCTCATCGGGAAACACCGCCTACCCCTCAAAGGCGGTGCGATAGAAACTGGATGGTTTTTGGATAGTGCGCGATGGGGACCATAGGGGCAAGTGCACTCTGGACCGTCGATCTGGCGGGTGAATGAACGATTAAGATACGATTATCGGTGATGAACGGATTTAGCGATAGTTGCTGTAGGGGGGCGATCGCCGTCCATTCGGTTTGGATCAACAGCTATAAACACACTCGATGACCATATGAAATAAGTGCTCCTTTGGGCTAGAGGGTGGTTCCAGCACCCGGGTCACGTGGAGGAAAGGCTGAGGGGGCTAGGCCGCAGGGGCTAGGACCCATATTATGGAGAAATATGGCTTTTTGGGCCATTTTAATGCATTTTTTGGGGTAGGAAAAGGCAACGATAGGGGAATGAAAGGGAAAATTGGCCCACCAAGGAGGAAATGTGGGATGTAAAGGGGATCTTTGGGAAGATTTAGGAGATTAGAGGGGAATTGGACAAGGGGAAAACAAAGGTTAAAATGGGCATTCTGCAGGGAACAAGGGGCAAATGCAAAATTTTGGAGCACAGCCTTTGCAATCAGTGAGACCTTATAAAGGGAGTCAGCAATGGGAAATTTATCATAGGCACAAGCACAGGAGGCTTCAAGGATGATGTGTCTTCAGGGGAGATGCATTCCTTGAAGGCTCAAAAACAATTTAGCCCCCTAATTTGCTTTGTCAAAAATTTATAGGGGGGCTAACATAACACATTAAAAAACCTATGGTACTTATTGAAAACTCATATAATGAATCTTCTATAGGAAACACTTTGTCTAATGTCTAGTCTAACATTCACTTATATCTTGGAAGTCATTTAATTTCTTATTTATATCACTTCTCTCCTATATTTAAATAATATTTGATTATTATTTCCTCCTCTCATCATCTTATATCTCCACCATTATATTAGTAACAAATATTGATCTAGATCTCCTACTCTTTTCTCATGCTCATGTGCTAGATATTCCTATCATGTCTTTCTTTCATATTTAAATGCTTCTTGCTTTGTCTTAGAGTAAACTATATTGGCTTAGTCCCCTCCTACGCCTTGGATGATCCAAATCTCATACCTCAAGCGAGGTCCCAACACAACTAAGACAAGAGACCTACCGCCCTTGTAAGGAAACGTTTGGGTATAGTTCATTGTTTCATGATCTATATAATAAATCTAGCATGCATTTTCAAATCTAGATGAAATATGTTTTCTAGGAAGGTTTAGCACTGTCTGAAAGTTTATATAAATGAAGGCTTGCAGCATCTCTCATTTTCATACCAAACAACTCCATCATGTACAACAACATTTTTTAAGTGAGTTGTTTCCTTTTCACGATTCTTTTATCTTCTAGATTTAGGTTAATTTACCAAAGGATATTTATATATTAACCTTAGGAATTTTGACTTCCTTTGTTGATTTTTTTTCATTTTCTTTTCTTCTTTCATGAGAAAACCCTCATAGGATCCACCACTCATCCTCAAAATATTCAAATAAAAGGAGGATCAAATTTTAATTGTGATAGTGGTTATTGAACTTGAGGAACTTGATCAAACTTGAACTTGTGACCTATGGTATCCCCATTGGGAACATCCCTTTAACAGATGTTTCAATTTTTTTTTCTAAGTAAAACTAATTCTATTATATCATCAACCATAAGTTACACTACGCATCCTCAGAAATGGACAGGTCCATTTCGGAGGGAATAGTCAAAAAGCTACTGTAAAAAACTAGACTGCCCCTAAAGGGGAAACCAACCCTGATAATCCAAGGAAAACAAGCTGCCCTTAGCGGGAAACCATCCTTAAAACAATGCAAAATGAAGCAGAAAGAACTAACAAAGGTAATATGAAAAACCACCATACTGCAAAAAACCGAAGAGAGAACGCTATGGAGAACCTTCATGCTTGTCACTAGAGGGAGACACCTCTTCGAGAATGCGACAGATGTAGCCGTATTCCATAGAATCGAGCCCAGGCTTAGAGTCCTCATGTGCCACACGATGAGATACTGGAAGCCAGAGGCGCTTCGTTGGAGTGTTCTGAATGGCTTCATCCTCCAGAGTGGCTGGAATGTCCAGGGAGGCATTCAAGTTGAAGTCATCATTCTGCAAGGAGGAGCCCGAATGACGCAGTCCCAAAAGATGATTATCTTCTGCAGGCTCGATATCACTATCTTTAGAATTAGAGTTGGAGGCAGGCTGCATGGGGAGAGCTTTAAGCTTTCAAGGGAGGAAGGTTAGCTCTGTGGGGACGGTGGACTTACGGGCCCACTTTTTACAGTGGGAGGAGGAGGGAGGAGCGGAGGGGTCGGGGAGCAGTAAGCGAGGCGAGGCAATCACGAAGTCAGGGGGTGGCAAGTCCGTTATTGCCCAGTCCATAGGAAGATTCAAGTCCTGGGGGAAGCTATTGGATAGAGGAGGACGCGAAGGGAGACACCTCCCCCCAGCTCGCCTACATCGTTGTCGGTGATGACGAGGCATCGAGGCTGAATTGGGAGAGAAACTAGACATTTGAGGAACCGTTGTAGAGGCAAGAACCCAGAAGCCTCTCCCATGAATAGGGGAGGGCCGAAGCCAGAAAACCAGAGGGAGAGCGACCAAAGCGGGTGGGAGAGCCAGAGAAACAACGAGAGTGCCGAACAACATGTTGCATAGGAGAGTTATTATGAGACTCACCGAGTACGTCGCATGGAGGGTCGCGCATGGGGCTTTAAATCCCAGTCCACGCAAAAATTTAAGGCGATGGGCATCCTAAGGCCGAGGCACATGGGCGCGCCTTGTGGTGATCCACATGGAAGCCCCATGTAGCCCTGCTAAGCTATCTGGCACCCGCATCCGAGGTAACAATTTTTTCAATTGATTGACATAACCATTGGGAATTTTTTTATCCAGATCTACTTGAATTCCCATAATTAATTGACAAACCTATGTCA
Source organism: Pinus albicaulis (assembly GCA_034641835.2). Classification (NCBI taxonomy): domain Eukaryota; kingdom Viridiplantae; phylum Streptophyta; class Pinopsida; order Pinales; family Pinaceae; genus Pinus; species Pinus albicaulis. The sequence continues at coordinate 756,191,386 of CM076570.1, read as the reverse complement.
CGTAATCAACCCTAAAACCATACTAATCCTAAGGTTACTTTATTTTTCCCTAAAAATAAGTGGTGAACTCACTCTCTCCTTCCTCCTCATGGAAATGTAGTGACTCACTTTAACTATAATGCTACAAGTTCAAATATATATTTGATCCAATATTGGTTTGACTAGGTAACATCTTCACACTACTCCATCATATCCTTGATTTCATTGGCACACCCACTATGGCAAGCACTACATACTATCCCACCACATGCGCTTTGAAATATCTCATCCATCAAAAAAATATTTTCCTTCATCCTCAATGTGGCACCAAGTGCTAAGGATCAAGGGTTCATTAAATAAGTAGCTAATGATGAAGTTAGGTTACACTAGATAAATCACATAAGCTATTTAACTTGAGATATGTTTTAAACATATAATTATAACATATAAATGACGTGTTGGAATTGTCATTTTTATTAAGGAAATGGTGCAACGAACTTGACATACAACATAATCCAAGTTGAACAAGCTAAAAAAAAGGAATGTTCAAAATAATTATTAGAGGTCATGGAATGTAGATGTCAGGAAATTAGGTTGAGACCCCAATTTTTGAAAAACATAGTGGAAAAAGACTAGAAATAATAGAGATGCATGATCCAATCAATTGATAAATATCATTACTATGATAACAATGAGCTATTGCCCTAAATGAAACTCCCACTTAAGGCAATGAATAAATGTATATGAATACTTCACCTTATATATAAAAAAAAGGTTGAAAGCCGTGGGATTGAGACATTACTTTTGTTATAAGGACATCAATTATTAATATGATTCTTTAGAGATGATGTTTTTTGGCATCTACTTTGATATTAAGCATTCATTGTAAGGATAATTCTGATAGTGTTGGATATCAATAAAATGAGACCTTATTTTCACATTTTGTTTTATTCATTATTTATAGTGATGTTGTATTATTTTACTGTGTTTCAATTTATCAAAAGTAATGTTGTTTATATATGTAACTAAACCCACGTCATTCTACATTTATTCACACTTCAAGAACATGCCTTGGTGGGGTATTTATTGTTCCAAGGATTGATTATGTTGGTACTGGACTATAATTCTCTTTTTTGGACACCCTCATGGACCTTGGTTTGCACATTGAGCCAATATAATGGTTCCATTGTTGGGACTCCTTTATCATAATGTATGTGGAATTTGGGCAATATGACTACTCCTTTTTCACACACCTATGTATAAGATTGGTTAGGTGATTATATTGACTTCTTTGCAAAACAAGAAGTCATGTGATGTAGAGGTTTAAAGATATATTGTATGATGAAAGCTACGATATGTTACGAGTGGAGTTCCTAATAATGCTTTATAAATGGATGAAAATATTATAACAACACCTACAACTCACATAGCAATAGAGGAGATACCCAAAATGTAATTTCCACAAAACCATGACGATGAGGTCACAAGAGAAGTTTATTGTTGGACCAAGGGCACATTAGAGGGATATGATATTGGGTTTTATACAAATTTAAATAAATATTTCATACTAGCTAAGAAGTAGTTTATAAATAGAACGCAAAGAGGTCGGTGAAAGATATCTTGATCTATAAAGATATTGAATGTGGTCAATTATGATTTGTAGAAAATTTTCGAGGGCTTAAAGTTATAAAATTTTGAACATTTTCCCTAAGAACCCATATAGTTGCTAACACAAACCCTAAAATGAATCATTGAAGTGAACATTCTTGTGAGTAATAATGCATTTTTTTTTTAACTTAAAAATTACTACATATTAAAAAATTATAGAATTAACAACCAATACCTTTCCAAAAAAAAATCATACATAAAATTGTAACACATCATCATATTAAGTCCAAACCCTCCTTTAAAGTTATCATACCAACATGATATCACAAAAAAAAAATATAAAAATTTTCACGCATTTATTGAAACTACGTCATAGATTCCAAAACATTACCTTACCATAATTGAAACTATATTCGAATGAATTATTAGATGAAGATGTCAATAACCCATATTATTTTATATTACTAATGAGTGCATGATTGACTCTATATGTATGCCTTTTGTTATTTATGCACAACTTTTTGGACGTCCTATGTTACTGAATATGAAGGAAAAATCATGTATACGTATGTTAAAAAATATTACCAAATTTTTTACCATTGTCTCGATTGGAGGTTTGAAGATGTTTGAAGATGACTATAGATTATTGATATGTTTTAACTTCTACTAGAATTATTCTCTCCACTTATTACTATTCTTATTTATTTTTTCACATGTGCACACCCTTTTTGTGTTGGTCTCATTTCCTACTTGTATCATTACTATAGGTATATGGATGGTTTAATATAATAATTTGCATGAGCTGCTTGTTGCATTGCATATGATTTTGGGAATTAAATGTTGGCCTAGGTATCAAATTTATTTGGATTTACTAGTAATTCAATTCAAAGCTACAACCCAAGACATGGATTATATCCCTCAGTATACTTTGATCTTACTTAGAATAGAGATATCATTTATTTAAACAAAGTTTCCTATCATGAATTTTAATGATGAACATCCTATATGACTATGAGATATGGTGAACGGAACCTACTTAATAATGGAAAAACAAATATATTTATGTATTTTTGGATTGTTAAATCTTTTTGAGCTTGCACAAAGGTAATGATTTAATTCATTTGTGTAAGGAGGTTGTGCCCACTATTTTATGGTTGAGCTCTTAGGTTGTCTATGCATCTAAACACAAACTTTACCAATGTGATTTTACAACTAGAAACCTTGAAAAAATTAAGGTTGTCATGCTCAAATTATGCTCAACTAGAAACTTTATTATGCTCAAATTTGATGATTATATAAGATCGATGAGGTTGTCATGTTGTTACGATGTTAAGGTGAAAGTATATATGCTAAGTTATTTGTTTACTTTTGTACATGGTTATACATTTTCTATATATACATAGAAGCATAATGAAACTAATTTTGTAGCTTCCTTCTAGGAAATCAAAATGTCGAGACCCCAAAGGTTCCTCATTATCCAAGGTTTCACCTATTTTTATTTATTTATTGTAACAAGTGGGACATGGTTTCAAAATCATCCCTACCTATTGGGATCCTAACTTATTAGCAACACTATTTATGTTATGTGGGTGTAATTAGTCTTTACATTAATAAAGACTATATTTTTTTCAATTTTTTTTGGGAATATTTCTACTTCTCCATATATTTTTCCATAACACTTAGTTTTATTTTTGTTTTGGCTTTAAAAAGCTCATTTTATTTTCATTTCCTATTTTCTTCTTTGTATTATAAACTGTCTTAGATAGTCATTGTTGACTTTGGACAATCACATTTTATTTAATTTTATGCTTACTTTCTTTGTTGTTGCATTTAAATTCAACACCTACATTTTTAGACATATGTATCTTAATTTATAATTTTAGGACAATAATGCGAATTTGTATTTAACACGAAATTTATCACTAACTTAAGGATCATTTTAAAATTTACCCTACACATATGAAGGATAATTAGTACTCATGGATTGGTCCATCATCTCTACTTATAGAGCATGGAGGATCATTTGTTGATAGTTAAGTGTCAGAAACTATCTTGCGTAACATATTTTTTTTGCATTAATAAAATTTCTTCAAGTGACCACGTTGCCTGGGGTCATGGGCTATTTTCCCTCTTAGAGGGTTTTAACCACATAAAAACACTAGTTTTATGATCTTTGTTATAATCGTGTAAGTGGTTACTTGAGGTGTCCATATTGTATGAAATACCATATTATCTTGAACATAGTGTTCAATCCAATTTGAAGAACTAATCTTGTGGTTGATCAAGATATTGAATCCATGTTGTTGTATTTTGGGATCTTCCATTTCCTATGCATTTATGTGCTCAAAAAATATTCCAATGTATTAGGAGCACTACTTTAAGTTAAAAAAAATCTTCATTTAATTCAAAAATGTTTCCACTTGATTGAGATATGACCTTTTTTTTTTTTTTTTTTTTCAGGTTTTGAGGAATATTAACTCATCCGTTTTTTTATAGATTTAATATTTTGGTTTTCTACTTTTATTCCCAGTTTTCTACTTTTTTTCAATATACATATCATCTTCTCCATGCACTTTGTATGCGTTATATCCCAATCTGACACTCTTTAAAAATTGGGCTACCTATGTAAATTCTATATCACACGAATATTTATCATGTTACTGCTAGCCTTGTTTTATCTCTCAAAATTCATTTTTTCCAACCTAACATGCCCCATACATTTAATCTCTACCTTAATTTTTTAATGTTTAATCAAAACCACTCTCCCCTTAAATCATTGGAGCCTAACCATAAAAATAATTGAATTATTTAAGGGTTACCTGTTGGATAATGCTTAATTAATAATGAGAGACATTAATGATTTAAAAGACCTTATTAATTATATTATATAATGTCACATAACAAAGAAACATATAAGCATATTATTATACAATTTTTTAACTATATAACAATATGCTCAATCACTTATTAATATATAAACATATACGTTAGACATTAATTTAAGTAATAATTAACAATCATAATACATATGAATAACTCCCTAACCTAGATCCATCTTAACTCTGAATCTACTGAGCACTAAGAGGGATCAAATCTCTTTTCACTTTAAAAGAGGTTTGCATATTAGAAAATTTTGTTCCCCTAAGCACTTGGTAATTTCCCCCTTTAAGTAAACTATATTCCACATATTACCACGGGTCAATACCATGGGCCATTTTTTATTTTTATTTTTATTTTTATAAGGTTATTTTTATTTTAACCTTTATTTTATTTTATTTTATCTTGATCAAGTTAAAATGTTTACATAATTTTTTTTTTGTAATTTGACTTGATAACACGTCATCTTAATACATTCACCTTTCTTTTAACATTTTGTCATTATATTAAACAATGGGGTGAATTTTGTTCAAAATCACGTCCAAAGTTATTTTTAGCTAAGAAAACAAGGATAAAAAAAAATACTGACTTGCATTACATGTAATGGCATATACTTAGAATATGGGAAGTAATGAATTTGTAGAGGTAAACTATAATTGTTTACATGGTAATATTAAATGTTGAAAAAATATAATGTACATGGTGCATCTCCACATGGGGTCTACACAACTATAGTTAATATACACATAGGTGTACTTATTAATATGTCACTATATCATTAAATTGCACATACTCTTAATGGTTAGGTGTTTTAAATTTTTGTGTATGAAAACTTTAATAAATGCTTATGGGTTCATTGATAAGAACAATCTATACTTTTCTATGTGAACTGAAATACCCTAAATCCCCTTCTGATGTTGGGACAATTAATTGTATCTCTGCCGTCCACGTACCTATAGGTTCATCGAACAATGCATATAGCTCAGGGTTGTTTGAGGTAACCGTTTCTATGTTGGTTCATTGCCCACCTCGCCATTCTGACTCCTCGACATTGCTCTCTGCACAGGTTTACCTCCAAACCGTAATTAGCCTCTCAAGTTCTTTACTATGTGCCTCATCATTTCATGCTTTTAATCATGGCGATAACACTTGGTCCTTTATCTTTTCAGGCTTTAATGGTTTATATGGCTTCAGAGACGAATCATGGAGAGAAATCACGCCTCTAGGTTACAATACTAGTCTTCTTTTATCCAACAGTTAGGAAGATTATCCAAAGTTTAAATGACATTTCACAGTCTTCTTAATGTTTTTCTTACTGTGCAGGGTTCTCTTTGCACCTTTCACAACGTGTGTACTACGAATCCCTATAGGTAATGCAACCTATAGCTTTTTCCTCTCTATTATTATTTTTCTTCTGTACAGTCAGTTTTTGCTTCTAATACGAGGTTTTCCTTGCAAGTAACCATGGTTTCGCTCTTTTCGTTGTTTAGAGAGGCTTGGCTTCAAACCCTTGCTCTTTGCTAATGGATATTTTATCTGTCGAGTTTTTTAACTCCATTACTCCTCCTTCTATCGATAATTTATATGTTCTTTTCCTTACTTTTATTCCCATCTTACCTTTCATTACACCGACTATGTTTATTATTGGTTTCGGCAGTTCGAGATTATTTCATCAAGGTGGTTAATGTTTCCACCAGAATATTGTTAGGGTTTTGTTCCATTAAATGGGGTTTCTTCAAACCAGTTCCTCTTGGGGTCCTTTTGTTAAATTTACTTGTTCAATTGTGACTGTTACTTAATTATCCCTTCTGGATATTCAAGTGTGAGAGGGTTTTGATTAAAATTCATTACATCTTGGTTTGTATGACCATAATCTGGGAGTCTGGTTCTGGGTTTACTTTGTTATATATAAATATATATTGAAAGTTCTTGTTTTTAAGCAATATGTGGATGGGTTTTCTCATATATTGTTATATTTATTTTTTGTGGAAGAAAAATCTTCTTAGTTAATTCTCTTCTTCTATTACCAATATGTACAGAAGATTCTTTGCTAGGTCACTATAATACTAGTGTATCCCATTATTGTTATTTTAGTGTATCCCTGTTGGAACAGGGCTCCCTAAGCTACGTCTTTTATATAATTTTGTAATAGTTGGTCCTGCGTAGGGGTTTTGGGGCAGGTCAAAGCCCCCGATGTTTTGTAATAGGTTAAAGGGTAAACCTAGGGTTTGCAAACAATGGTTTGCGGACCATCAAATAACAAAGGCTACGATGATATAAATAGATAGATAGTTGGGTCTAGTAAGTAAGAAAAAATAAGATTGATGCTACATGTGAATTGTTGAGATCTGTTTTGGGTTTTTTTGGGTAAGGACTCCTGCTAGTTGTGTGCACGGAGATCCTCAGTCCTGCTGTGTGTGGACCCCATTGGTTGTGTGAGCTGGTTGTGTTTTGGGTTGTAATTGGGTTTTTGGATACTAATGAATGCGGAATATATTTGAAGTGTGTTTATGATATCTAGATTGATCGTGTTTATTACTAAAGTGCATCTGTGTTATTTATTTAAGCTGCGAATGTATCTGTGATCTAAGAAATAGCTGCGATTATAATGTTCTGTGGTGGTAATAGTTGATGTGCATGTGGATGCAAATGTACTGATCATATATGTTAATGATAGTAGTTTTTTTATGGATATGTGTTGATTATACTGTTAAGATCTTGCTAATAGAATCAGTCTGTGTGAACCTAATAGTTGCAATGCAGATCTACCTTAATTACCTACTCTCTCCCAGGTTGTGGAAACCAGGTTCTAGCACCCTCCCATACTACTTCAGGTGAGACCTTGGCCTGCAAAAGTGGGTCATTGTTGAAAGGGCTAGTAGTATAGGGGTTTGTTGGTAAACCTTAACCTTCAAACCTAGGTCAGGACCCCTCAAGCCAAAAAATGGTTCTGTTGCTGGGACAAAGAGAATTTTGAGAGAGAGATCAGGTAATTGCACAAGGTTGTTGGAGACCTGAGAAACCGGAACTTGAAGACTAGTTCGAATGATAGATTCAGGAATTTTCTGTAAAGGATAATCGCGACACGAAGTTGAAGTTGACAGCTGAGAAGTGGAAGAAAAAATACATTTTCACTGAAGTATATGAAATTTTTTTTGTAACTTTTGAGCATGAGCTCCAGCAGTGGTTAGCAAGGCTCATAGAATTCTAGAGGTGTTGGAAGGACGACCAGGTTACGCAGTGGACGTAGGAATTGATTCAACAGTTGGATAAGACTGAAAACACGATCACCTGTACGGTAGATCATTGGGTGGATAGCGTGCTGGCAGGGTTTGTAACAGAATTCGCAGTCGATTAGTTCGTATCCTATTCTGAGGCAGAGTGGAGGTTCTTCAAAGGTTTCCGAGTTAAGTTCTTGTGAACATTCCCATTGTTAATTAAAATATTACTATGCGAAAATGGCATTCTGTGCAACCACACTGAATGAATGACCTCTGATCAGAGCGAGAGTACAACATGAAGTGGGAAGTACTACTGAACCAACCGAGAAGGGGATAGATCCATCTACAGTCCATTAAGAGAGTCGTCTGTGCACACAGGAAATATTCCTCTAGCCACACCACCTTCAAGTCAACATAAGGGAAAGAACTCCCCCACACCTTCGCCACCACCAGAAGAAGATATGGCCACACACATGAAGCTACCCACCTTCAAAGGTGTAGGAGATGAAGATATGGATTGATTTTGGTTTGTAGTAGAATCAGTATGGATTGCACAGAATGTGGCTAGCGATGTTGTAAAGAGAGTGCAACTATCCCTCGTCTTTGAAGGAAGGGCCCTGGACTGGTATATGGGGTACATAGGCCAACATAAGGACTTGTCTATCCAAGAGATTAAGAATCCTTTAAAACAACAGTTCCAGAAGCCTAAATCCTAATCGCAGCTAGTAACTAACTTGAAATATTTTAGATAGGGACCCATTGAGTCTGTGTGGGAGGCTGATCAGCGGTTAAAGAAGGTTATCAAAGATGGGGAATTTCAGTATGATGATAGGAAACATAAGGAATGGTTCATCGCCATGCTACTACCTCACCTACACGGACCTATGGGTCGGCAAGAGATTGAGATGCAAGAGAAAGCCTTGGAGATTTCTATGAAGCTAGAAGCTGCGCTAAGATATGATGCCCAGTTTTGGGTGCAGCAGATCCAAGGACAGTTGGAGGTAATGCACCTCGAAATCCAAAATATGTGGAAAGAACAAGTAAAAGAAGCTAGCGCAGACATATGGTGCGTAAGATGCAGGGTGTCTAGCTGCACCAAGGATCAGTGCCATCTGCTGACAGACTATATGCAGGCTAGGGAACCAAGCCCATTGCTTCCTAAAGAGGCTGCAGGGCCAAGTGGTCCAACATTATGGTGCGCTGATTGTCACGTTACTGGACTACATGATACCAACCACTGCCCCGTCTTGGTTCTTATGTTCCTGAATTGAAGCAAGAATGGTGTTGCTTCTGTTCATCTATGGGACATGAAGAACATAACAGTCGGACATATGACTTAATGATAGATCGAGGAAACCTGTACATGGTACAGGTTGACCCTTCTTCACCACTATCTCCCTCAAGTAGAGGAGGCTCCCCAGCCAGGGGAAGGGGAGGGGGAAGGGGTGGAGGCACAGGTCGAGGGAGAGGGAAATTGATCTATTACAACTGTGGAGAAATAGGGCACTTCGCAAGGGATTGTCTGAACCCTGCGTGACAATATTTCTGATATTTTTGACAATTGGACCATGTGATCGAAGGCTGTGCAGTCCTGATAGCAAAAATGCGGGAAAAACAACAGAAACCAATGCAGAATTTGCAGAGGCTTAAGGTGGAACCGTGTGATGAAGGACCAAGTATTAATGTCATAACGCGCAGTGGCATGGCTACTAGAGGAGCTGAGGAGAAAGCTGTAGATGAACCCCTTATCTGAAAAGATGTTATCAAACAGGAAAGCTTGGACCTACAGAAGGAGAAGGAAACCTTCATTGTAGTTCACAAGGACTTTACCAAGGAGGAGGAATCTACTTCCAAGGCTCCAACAAACCTAAGAGCGGACGACGAAGTTAAACCATTCCTACAAGTATGTATGAAGCTACTACACAACCAGAAGGCAGTATAAAATATTCAAACATTGATAGAAAGTTGCGCGGAAATAATTGACCCTCCTACAAAGGTTAGAGATGTTCACAAACTGTACAAGCACAAGAAGCGCACTAGACGGGAAATGCGACTAACAGCGTAGATGGGCGACTATGAAATGGATCAGGTCATCCTAGATCTGGGACCAGATGAGAACATCCTGCCCAAGCAAACATGGCAGCGGATGGGAGAACCTAAGCTGTAATGGTCTACTATACAAATGCGCATGGATAACCAACAGAAAATCATACCATTGTGGAGGATGTCAAGGATTATGGTAGATGTCGCAGGAATTAAGGTACACGCAGATTTTGAAGTAATTCAGATTGTGGAAGATGTGGACCCTTATCCTACACACTTGGGACTGGATTGGGAAATAGACATGGGAGGCATTATCAACTTAAAGAAAAGGAGCACGGTTTTTGAGAATGAGGGTACGACAGTGATGGTCCCTCTAGACCCTATGGAAGGAGAGCGGTATACAGAATTGGTGCGCGAAGAAGACGACGTGGATCAAATTTATAAAATAACCTCCTGGGATGAGGATTGGATTAATCCTACAGCTGATGGTGTGCTTTTTTGTGAGAAAGACAATGAATGCCTCTCTGACTCCGATGGGGAGATAGAAAATTGGCAGAATTGGTTACATGATGTATCTATGCTACGATGTCTTAAGATCACGAAAATATTTCGATGTATCTCTTTAGAGGTAAGATAAATTCCCTACTTTAATGGTTCTGGTAGTATTAGGGATTTTTTACGAACATTTGAAGCTGAAGTCCCAAGGGTGCGAAGAATGTGGGTGCTTAAACTAGCCATGCGCGCAACCCATGCATGGTGGTGGGAAACTCATAAGGGGACATTCCAGGATTGGGAGGAATGTCGCGAAATGATGATTCTACGGTTCAAACCTTCGGTTCACCTACGCGTGGAGGCTTTCCTTGGCCAAGGAGATCTGCACAAGCACGTGGCCGCATTGACAGAAGCATGGCGTGAAAGGACCATGGACAAATGGTTCCACCTGTTTATTCATGGCTTGGGGCCAATTCCCAATGCATGGTATTTGGATGCAGAGCTACACTAGCACACCCGTCAATGGGAGACCATGTGGTATGATTTTGTGGGGACGTTCGGGTTGATAGGCGGAAGTGAGGCATTGGATGAAGCTTTACAAGACATTGATGCCTTGGTATTTAATGAATCACGCCCTCGTATGGACTATGGGGCACCAGCTTGGGATACGCAAATGTAAGATATTGTCAACTGTCACAATCTATCAATGGAGGAATGTGATGAAGACCTGCAAAATATCACTATGCCAAAATCGGAGGGGGACCGCGCAGTTGCTAGACCCCCATTACAGACCATTAATATGACCAAGCCTCTTAAGCTAAGGGAAGTCAACATTGGAACAAAATATCAACCTAAGCTAGCTAAAATTGGGGACTATTGGGATGATGATACTATTGGGAAAGTCTTAGAACTCCTCACGGAGTGCCAAGACCTATTTCCTACGAAGTTCTCGGAACTCAAAGGGATTACAAGGGACCTATGGGTCATGCGCATCACTTTAAAACCAAATGTGCGCCCTGTCAAGCAACGACCTTATCGATTGAACCCCAAGTATAAGCAGAAATTCAGGGAAGAACTTGACAAAATGATAGTCGCAAGTATCATTGAACCAGTAGAACAATCAGATTAGGTAAGCCCTATGGTGGTCCAGGAGAAAAATACCAATGTAGAAATAAGAATCTGTGTTGACCTGCGCAAATTGAATGATGCCGCGTTCATGATCCCTTCCCTACGTTGTTTTCTGATGAAATTATCGATAGTGTACTGTGTGGAAGGACATGAAGCATACTCATTCACTGACGGGTTCTCGGGCTACCATCAGATCAAGATCACACCTAAAGATCACAACAAAACTACATTCGCCTCTGAATGGGGATCCTTCCAGTACACTGTTATGCCGTTTGGGCTCAAGAATGCCCCTACCATCTTTTCGCAGGTGGTGGTTGCAGTATTCAAGGAGTTCATCCACAAGTTCTTGGAGGTGTATTTTGATGATTGGACAGAATTTGGTTTGTTGAAGAATCACACCTCGAACCTGCACATGATGTTGGATTCCTATAGGAAGCACCATATTTCCATGAATATTAAGAAGTGCATATTTTTCATACCTTTCAGGATCTTCTTAGGCCAATAGTTTGTCGACAGGGACTTATGGTTGACCCCGCCAAGGTAGCAGTTATCATCAACTTGGTAGTCCCTACAACTGAGAAACATATGTGCTCTATCCTTGGGCACATAGGATACTATAGGAAGTTCATTCAAGGGTATGCACTGATCACAACGCCCATGGAGAAGTTGCTAAAGAAGGATGTTTCATTTTTTTGGGATGCGGATTATCAAAAGAGTTTTAAGCTACTCAAGGAAAAGATTGTCTCTACACCTATCCTCATATTTCCTAATTGCAAAAAAAATTTCCATGTCCATGTTGATGCATCGAGGATCGCCCTAGGAGTCATCCTTACGCAGCCTGGGGAAGGGGACATTAACCACCCAGTTTCATTTTCTAGTAGAAAAATCTCTAGTACGTAGCATCACTACTCCACTACTGAGTGCGAGGGGCTGGGAATGGTATATGCCTTGCAGAAATACAGACATTATCTATTGGGAGAACACTTCAAGATGTTCATGGACCACCCAACTTTGAAGTACCTAGTAAATAATCCTGTGTTGGGGGGGGGGGAATTTTCCGATGGCTACTACTATTTCAAGAGTATGACTTTGAGATCATTATGAACCTGAGGAAGTTGAATGCTGGGCTGGACCACTTATCTCGAATCGAGAGTGGTGAGGAATTGACCAACGTAGAAGAAGGACCTCCCGATGCGCAGCTATTTGCTATTAAGGTGGTTGATGCAGACTTCACCGACATCATTCACTTCTTAACTACGGGGGTGGTGCTTGTAGAATATTCGTTACAATAGAAAAAAGAGCTGGTAACCCACGCAGCGGACTTTACCATCATAGCAGGCCACTTGTATAATTTGGGAGATGATGAGGTACTGTGAAGATACGTTCTAGAGCATGAAAGGCAGGCCATCTTGGCAGAAGCCCATGGCGGCGTAGCAGGAGGTCACTATGCAGGAAAAGAAACGACACAAAAGATCTTGAGAGCAAGGCTTTGGTGGCCCACACTGCATAGTGACTCTAATGAATATTGCAAAGCCTGTGAAACATTCCAAAGGACAGGAAGACCATCAGGCAGAGATGAAATGCCCTTGCAGCCACAGATGGCCCTGCAAGTGTTCAAAAAATTGGCCATAGACTTCGTTGGGCCCATCAACCCACCAAGGAAGAAGACAAGTTCCTGCTACAACATCACTACAACTAATTATGTAACCAGATGGGCTGAAGCACAAGCTGTAAAGGATTGCACTGCAGACACCACTGTGCACTTTATTTTTGAACATATCCTAACCAGGTTTGGCTATCCCAAGGTCTTCATGAGTAATATAGGTATGCATTTTTTTAATGAGTCAATCCAGGCTTTGACTGAAGAATTTCGGATCCACCACACCAAAAGTACCCCATATCACCCATAGGCGAATGGCACTGTGGAAGATTTTAATAAAATTGTAGAATAGGCATTGACCAAGAACTGCAATGACGAGCGCAACGATTGGGACATGCATATCCCATCAATCCTTTGGGCCTATTGAACCACCTGTAATAAATTGACCGGGAAAACACCATTTCGGATGGTTTATGGAAAGGAAGCTATTATGCCCATGGAATATATTGTTCCTAGCCTGTGCATCGCAGCCTTTACCAACATGGCAGAGCCTGATATCATGGAGGAGTGTTTAGCACAGCTCGTGGCCTTGGAGGAAGATAAATTCATTGCTAACTTCCATCAGCAAGTTCAGAAGGCCCAGGAAAAAGCATGGCATGATCAACATATTCGAAAAAAGATATTTGTGAAGGGAGAATTGGTCCTACTATATGATATTCAGTTTGCAAAGATCCCTGGGAAGTTTCATCAACACTGGCAAGGTCCTTATATGGCAAAGGAAATCACTTACTGAGGAGCTATCCAGTTAGCCATACTACGTGCCAACATTGTAGCAGGATATGTTAATGGCAGCCGGCTAAAACCGTACTGGATCAGATGACTATATGACCGGCGGAGCTGTATTGGGTGGCATATGTGCAGGCAGGAGGAAAAATGCAGGCAAGCTCGTTATACGCACAGGGGTCACTCACAGGTCTAGAAGCCTGGGGAGGTGCGCTGGGAGCGCAGGGGTCGATAGCAAGTTTGGAAGCTTGAGGAGGTGTGCTGGGAGTGCAAGATTAATATACAATTGCGAAAACTAGCTCTTGGAATAGTAAAATTGGGTAAAAAGAAAATTTTACCATTGAAAGGAGCAGGTGGTTAGCTATTAATGAGGTGATTTCCGAAGATTTTTTACCGTTTTCTTGATGGTAAGTTTCAGATAAGCCTCACCCAACCATTGGTCACTATTCAAAGCTATAAAAGAAAAAGGGTAGATCATAAGTGGGTTTTGTGCATTTTGGATTTCTTGTGCTTTGTAGAGTTATGTAACCATTGCGCTCTGTTAATGTCTGGGTGGGATACCCCTTCTAATAGTAGCAATCTCAAATTTGTTTTCCAAGAGAGAATGAATGGAATCAATCTGGTTGAATCGTCAAAAATTGTGGCCTCCATTGATGAAGTATTGGAGGTCACCCCTAAAGTTGAAGAGGTTGTGTCCACAACAACCAAGGGGAAGTAGGTTGAGAAGAATAAGGGCAAGGGGAAAGGCCAAGAGCAAGGGCAGGGGAGGGCTGCAAAATGGGCTGGAGGGAAGCCACGCACCTCTCGTCAGAATGTGAAGTCCCCTCGAATGGTGCCCTAGGCACGTTCACCTAACCCATCGAAGAGACCTCTATCTGCTTAGTAGGAAGCTCAGATTGCTGAACCAATAAACTAGATACCTCCCTATGTTCAACCTCGCAGGCCCTCGGTGCACACGCCTAAGAACCTCGATGGTATGCGTTCCTATTTTAAAATTCCACTGATTTCGGGCGAGGTTCCCATAATTGGAGAATCCTTTGGCAAACTCCACTCGATAAAATTTGACGATCGCGACTTGGCCAACCTGGAAGCCTTCCTAGAATTGGCACCTAAAATATATCTCAAAAGGGTATTGGAGGATGACGTGTAGAGGGTGGTCCCCATGCCGTGGGAAAGCGGGTTGGCTAGTTTCAGGTTATTAAAATTACTGCGGATGCCTCACTTTGGACACTACAATGTCATCGACCAATTTGTGCAACAACTGTTGGCTCTGGTCCATGACGACAGTTTATGGATCCAAAATCGCATTCCCATTGATGCTGCACTCATTCACCATATTAATGGCCTCCCCATGGAGGGGCCAAAACCCATAGAGAGCATCGGTAAGAAGTATGAGAAAAAGATCGTCGATAACGTGCGTGACGACTACCATGTTGAGAGAAATACTAGGGGGTTCATGATCAACACCATTAGTGACCCTGGCGCACACATGGGTACTTTGTTGCTGGCATGTAAAATGATGTGCAAGTGCCAGGTTGTGAACATCCCCATTTATGTAATTCAGTTGGCTGGCTGTTGCGAAAAAGGGGTCTGCTTCAACTGGTCCCAGTTCCTATGTAACGAATTTTTGGAGAACGTGCGTGAGGCCCAGGATCATGGAAGGGCATTCTACTACTCCTGGCTGCTGCTCCTCATTGTGTTGGTTGCATGGGAAGCCCCTAAAGAGTTGGTCCTCCCTGAGCTCGAGCTAGACATGTGCGAGGGGGCGTGATACGCGAATTTGTGGGATTCAAAGGATGAATAGCGCATTGAGGATAATAAAGTCTTCTGGGTCCTATTTCAGAGTGGGTTCACAGTATAAATCCACTCCTGGCCACGCTTGTCACCAGTGATCTACGACAAGCATAAGAGCATCGCAGTGTTCCAGGTCAACATGCACAATGTGCAGATCCGGAGCTGTAAGGATCCAACGTGGGTATCACTACCATACATGGTCGCTGACGAGGAAATCGACCAACTCATTGCCACTTGGCCACCACACTAGAGACTAGGCTTCAAATCAGGTACAAAAAACACTATAGGTACAAGAACCGCCTCGAAAAACAACCCGCCTGATACCACCAAAGAGGCAAAAAGACATGGCAAGGATGCCGAGAAGGGTGCGAAGAAGGACTCACAGCAAGATCTGGACATAGAGGGTCTGGATGCGCAGGGTGTTGACTCCCTGCGTGGTATGAAACGAACCGCCGACCCTCTCAAAGGCCAACGAAATAAACGATGGCCTACAAGGTCTGGGAGGGAGACTGAGTTACTTTGACAAAGGAAGACCTGGAGCAAATCGCAGATGTAGTCACCCTCGCCTCAGAAGATAAATGGCTAGTTTTAGAAGAGTAGCAGAAGGCCACGGTCGTGACACCCTAGTCTGAGCTCCGAGCTCTGTAGCTCAAAACCGACACCCTGCAGACAAGCATGATTTAGAAAAGGCCGCCCCTAGCAACTAGTAGTGAACTGATCATCACAATGGAAAGTCACCTCTGCCCCTTTCTAGGCACAATAGTCACCTTGAGCCTGCCTGCCTTATGTGTGCAAGTCTAGGACCTCACGAAGGTGCAAGTGGATTTGGCCCGGCTTCTGCATGAACCACTATAAGTACTCCAAACACCCCTCTTCGAGGAGATCCAACATATAGACCGCCGGGTGCATTGTTGGGAAGTGAAAAAGGTATGAAATTACTGTGTATTTTCTCATTCTTTTACTATAGACATACTCCTTTTTAACTTGGGAAGGTAATTTATTATAAGAATTATGGTAGAATTGGAAAGGTTTATGTTTATTGTAAAAATATGACTAAAGATTGCTTTTTGTTGATAAAATAGGAATTAGACGAAGTGAAAAACTGTACCAAAGGTGAGGCTGAGATTAATGCAAATGCTGCTCCACCAGTGTTAAACCACATCCAACCAAATATAAGGAAATCCGAACGCATTGCCAAGAAAAGGCAAGGGACAACTTGGCTTTGGTCAAAGTAAACCATATGATAACCAAATGAAGAGAAGCAAATCCCTCAGGATCCTTCGATCCTGAGGGATCGCTGTTCAAACTCATATTATTCCTCGTCTTGTCCGTCAGGGTCTGTTATATAAGGCAATGCCTTTGGTGATTAGGGGGGTCAGAAGTTCTCATTATTAAAAATATTTCCTCTGTAATATTGTGTTTATTGACTCTCGGCTTTGAGAGAGTAGTCTCTGTAATACTTTATGTTCGATTAATATCAAATATGCATTTCGTCTCATCTCTTAAGCTCTGAAGTAGCCCAACAATATTTCACTGGCACTAAGGGCTCGACTCTGGTGGAATTACCTTACTATTTGTATTTCTAATATTTTCTTACTGTTGCGTGAATTTGTGTTTAAAGTTTATTTCAATTGCAGAGTTGATTGACTGCTGTTGGATTGAATACAGATTCATTGTGAGCATTAACGAATTGCATTGCTATTTTATCATCTGCAGGAAGTGCATTCATTGTTTATTTACCTTTCCATCGTTATAAATATTTGCTATTCTATATTCAATTCTAAGTTGTTGTTCTATTAGTTTACGATTATTTATGATTAATTGATTCATGGTATTGTCTGTCGACAGGGTTGAAGTATTGAGATTAGTTAAGTTTATAATTGCTGTTCAATTCATGTTGTTGTTCCATTTCTGTTTATTGTTCATTTCTGATTCATAGCTTCAGATTAGCAAATAGATTGGTTGTAGTTGCTGTGAATGCATAGGAATTATGAGTTGATATTCCTTTCTAGCCTTTGAAGTTCCTTTCAGTTATTTTTATCAACAAGTAGTTTGAGTTCATTTCTATTGCTTTAAGAAAAAGACCACCAAATGTAGAGAACACTGGTTACTGCTTCCAAGTTCCAAGATTGGTTATCTTGCCTTAGTGTGATTTTAGTTGCATCGATTTCTAAGGGAAAGAGTTATTGCTACTGTATCCCTGATTGATGGTTTGCAGATTGATGTAGCTAATATTACAGAGAATTTTCATTTATGTTACTGTAATTAGATTTATTTACAAGAAACTGTTTACTCTTGTATTTAAGATTCTATACTACATCTTCATAGCATTACTCTTACTTAATTGCAGCCTCAGACAGAGTACACTCTTGAAATAAAAAGTCACTCCCGGATTGATAATTAATGTAGGCTAATTAGGTGTTTCAAATATACCTTTTTATGACCCAACATTTTGGCGTCGTTGCTGTGGAGAGTGTATGCCATTTCAAAGGATTGATGCATAGCTGATTTTCTTCCACTTGCGAAGAATTGGGTATTAAAGACGGAAGGTAAGAACTTGCACACTGGGCAATAAACACACTTGATCACAGCCCGCTTCAGAACAGAAGTAGGTAAGCTTCTTTCTTTAGGTAGGAATGAAGGTTTGTTTTCTTGAATGAATAGACCAACTAAGAAAAACAAAATTCCTCCTAAAATTGAAAAACCTAAGGGACCGGTGACCCTTGGGCGGACAACTTTTATTGATGAAATCCTTAAAAGAACTGAATCTTAGCCATCAGTAGGATTTAGAAAATCTATATCTAGACAACCTAATAATTCCCTTCAGGCTACAGAGTCACCATTTGAAGCCTTTGCTGAGATACACAGTCAAATAGAGGGAATTGAGCAAGATTCCCAAGAAATTGAGAATCCTTGCATAATTTCCCCTCAAGAAGGGAACTCTAGTAATCTCCATGAAGGAGAAGGGGAAATAGGAGAAATAGGAGACCCAACATCTCCTATTGAAATAGCCCAACTAGTAAGCAGTCCAGATAAGGGAAGTGTTGTTAAACTTATTCAAAACCAAGGTCCTGAATCACCTCAAACAGTAGGTCAACAAGGAATACTTATTGTTCCAGATAAGTGAAGTGCTGTCAAATCCATTCCTGCCCCTTCCTGTCACCCTAGAAATTCATTGGATATCCCAAAAGGATATTGGCACATCTTCAACCAAATGGCCCAGAACCAAAATCAGAATTAGCAGACACCCCAACAAACCTCTACGCTACAATATCCTATAGTAGATACTGTAGTCAACGCACCTATGAAGGCCATTCCCTTTCAACATATTCCCACATTTCATGGCTTAACATCAGAAGATCCAGATGCATTTTTGTTTGAATTTGATGTGTTATGCAGGGGATATGATTATACCACCAATCCCCAAAAACTAAAACTATTCCCTTCTACATTAAAAGGGGCATCCTTACGATGGTTTATGGGATTAGGTGGGGGTGTCATAACTAATTGGGATCAGATGAAGGCTGTGTTTTTAAAAAAGTATCAAGATTATTGCAGGTCTTGGGAACTAAAAGATGAAATATTCCAAATGATAGCAAGACCAAATGAAACCTTAGAAGAATATGTGGAACGGTTTCAATACAATCTTCAGAGATCCCCTTATGCATCCTTACCCTTACCTGATAATGTGTTGAAAAATAGATTAATTAGGGGAATGAAAGATCAATGGGTTGAAAAATTGAATATTATGGGAAAAGGTAATATATATCAGGAAAGTTATGCTAGCATCATTGATTTGTGTATCAGGAGTTCGAGGGGCAACACAAGGCTAAAATCAACAGAACGTGATATGATTACAAGAGACAAAAAGACCTCTAATGAAGGTGTGACTCGTGCAGAGATTGGAAACCTACTGGAAGATTTTAAGACAAATATACTTGGGACTCTAACAACGCAGTTCGACATTATGCAAGCCAAATAAAAGCAAGCAGAAGCAGAGAAAAATTTGGTGATATTCTGTCCTAGATGCAGGAAGAAGCACAACCACAAAGAATTTCCATTAGATGTAATCAAAGTCTGTGCCATTTGCACAAAAGATCACCCTACAGAAGGATGTCCCTCACTTCCTGGCCTAAAAGTAGTTTATAAGGAGGCGAAAGAAGAATAAGAAGTGGTATGTCTGCTTAATCAACGCCGACAATGGCAGCCACGACAATCAGGTATGCCAACTGATCCATTTTCTTCTTTTCAGCCTCCTCAATACAATGCTCAACGATATAGTGGAATGTGGAAAAATCAACCACCTTTCCCCAATTGGTCACAACAACCATTCCCTACAACATCTTGGCCAAATCAAACAAATCAAAATAATTGGCCTAGATTTCCTTTCTGCCCACCGTTTTGGAAAAATAATAACTATCCAACACAATAGTCCCCCTCTACTTCGCAGATTCAGGCCTGGAAGTCAAACTGGCAAAGACCTAAAAATTAGCCAGTTGGAACAATTCCTCTCTCTCAACCTACACTGTCAACTCCCTATACAAACCCCTAGACCAACTTAAGACCACAACTCCCAGCCTAGCCGAACCCAAACCCAAACAATAGGCCAGCTCAGTCTGTCCAAATAATGGAACCCCCATAATTAGAAACTGAACTGAGGGAGTGAAATGACCTTCAATTAAGGTCTGGGCACATAGTAGAAACAAAGAGAAACAATGATGTTCATATTGAAGATCCGTTACCTGTAGAACAAACATTACAAAAAGAGAAGGAGGTTCAACAACAAAATCAACAACAAAGTCAACAAAAATTAACAACTTCCTCTCCACCATTCCGAGAACGATTAATCATACCATGCCCATTAGAACATCCTAATTTTGATCTTCTGGGAGAATTAAAAAATTTGTGTATAAAAATCCCTCTCCTCCAAGCTATCCAAGAGATTCCTATATATGCAAAAACCATTATGGAATTATGCATAAAAAAGCCAAAGAGGAGAACAACCACCAATCCAACTTTCAAAATAGTTGGTACTTTATCTGACTTATTATCAGGAATGGAAACACCCGTAAAATATGAAGACCCAGGAAATCCTATAGTGATAGTGCAAATCCATGGGAAATTGTTTCCAAATGACTTAGTTGATTTGGGAGCAACAATCAATATCCTAACAACCACCACCTGGCAAAAACTTGGCACTACATCACTAGAACCAACAACAACCTTATTGGAATTGGCTGACCGATCGGTAGTCAAACCAGAGGGTGCACTACAAGATGTAATGGTATTTGTAGATTCCTGGGAATACCCTATTGACTTCCTAGTTATCAATCCAAAGAATCGGCTAGAAGGACACCCGTTAATCTTAGGTAGACCTTGGTTGGCAACTGCCGATGCTTATATTGGATGCCGATAAGGCAACATGACAATAACAAGGGGAAACTATGTTAAGAATTTAGCTTTATATCCCCCAGCCCAGCCAAGTCTATCAATAATCAAAACAAGAAAAGAACGTGTATCATATCTTATGGAAAATATGAGATCACCTCTAACTATAGAAAATGCTCTTGATTTCAAAGATAAAAAAGAGGATGATATCATCAATAGTTTTATTAATAAACCACAAATCAGATCCCATCTACAATGTCACATGATCAAGGCAGCATTTGATAATAAAGAAGAAGAAGATCCTTTGAAACACATTCTTGATCAAGTAATACCCACTACTTTTGTGTACAATAGAAATATTGTAGAAATTGAGCCAGGAAAAACTCTAAACATTAACAAAAATTTGACTGCTGAACAAGAAGAAAAGTTGGTCCAATTATTACGAAAATATAAAGCAGCCTTTGCATGGGATTACTCAGACATGAAGGGAATTGACCCCCAATTGTGTCAACACCACATCTATATTGAAAAAGATGCGAGACCCATTCACCAACCCCAAAGAAGACTAAACCCTCACCTTAAAGATATTGTGAAAGCTGAATTACAAAAACTATTGGATGTTAATTTCATCTACCCAATATCTGATAGCAAGTGGGTCTCTCCATTACTAGTGGTACCAAAAAAGAATAGAAAGTGGAGGATATGTGTAGATTACTGCGAAATTAACAAGGCAACACAGAAAGACCACTTTCCCCTTCCTTTCATTGACCAGGTATTAGACACATTGGCATGAAAGAAATTATTTTCCTTCCTTTATGGCTTCAGTGGGTACAATCAAATCTAGATTGCCCCTAAATACCAAGACAAAACTACTTTTACCTATCCATGAGGGACATTTGCCTAACGAGTCTTACCTTTTGGCCTATGCAATGCCCCTGCTACATTCCAAAGGGCCATTCTCAGCATCTTTGCAGACTTAATAAATGAAGGTCTCAAAGTATATATGGATGACTTCACACCTTATGGGGATGAATTTGAGCCAACATTAGAAAATTTAGAAAAGGTGTTGCAAAAATGTATTGACACTAGGCTTTGTTTAAGCCATGAAAAGTGTCATATGATGATGACCGAAGGAGTTATCTTAGGGCATTATATTTCAGCAGCTAGAATTCAGGTGGACCTAGCTAAAATTCAAATAATCTTGTTAATACCCACACCCACCACATAAACAGAGGTACGTAGCTTTCTTGGATTTTCTGGTTATTATAGAATATTTATAGAACATTATTCTCGAATAGCTGCACCTTTATATGCACTAAATGGAAATGTTGATTTTATTTGGACAGATAAATGTGACAACGCCTTCAATGATCTGAAAAAGCTTGTTTCAACAGCCCCAGTGCTGAGGGGCCCAAATTGGAATTTTCCATTCCAAATTTCATCTGATGCCTCAGACACGGCAATTGGAGCAGTACTTGGGCAGGAGGAAGACAAGAAACCATATGCAATTTATTACATTAGCAAAAATCTATCCCCTGCTGAATTAAATTATACTGTGACTAAGAAGGAATTTTTAGCTGTAGTTCATGCTGTAAATAAGTTTAGACATTATATAACTGGGTATCATGTAGTACTATATACTGATCACTCTACCATTAAATTCTTAGCAAATAAACCTGTTACAAATGGAAGAGTGACAAGATGGTTGATTTTATTACAGGAATTCGACATTACAATCAAAGATCGACCTAGGAAAGAGAACCCTGTAGCTGACTTTCTGTCAAGAATGCCAAAGCCAACAGATACAGAAGCAGTTGAAGACCACTTCCCAAATGAACATTTGTTCACTATTACTATCAGAACCCCATGTTATGCTGATATAGAAAATTATTCGGCAATAGGTAAATTACCTAAACATCTATCCCTTAATGAACGAAACCAGATAATACAGCGTAGTACCTGATTCTCTTGGATTGGGGGCTACCTATTTCACACAGGGGTAGATATGAAAATAAGAAGATGTGTCCGGGAGGACGAGGTATTTGATATTTTGAAAGCATGCCATGATGGGTAGTGTGGCAGGCATTTTGCAGATCGTAGAACTGCCCATAAGGTTTTACAAACAGGCTATTATTGGCCTACTATCTTTAAAGATGCCAAAAAATTTGTGCAGACCTGCGATAGATGCCAAAGGGCAGGTTGCCCTGGGCAGTCTGATGAAATGCCTTTGAACCCTCAACTAGTGATTGAACCATTTGAACGCTGGGCGCTTGATTTTGTTGGCCCTATTAGCCCTCCATCAAACCAAAAAACATACATTCTAGTTGCAACTGAGTACGTCACCAAATGGGTTGAAGCAGAGGCACTTTCAAAAGCTACAGAGGACTCTGTAATACAGTTTCTTTTCCATATCTTTGTGCGATATGACCTCCCAAGGGACATAATCATAGATGGAGGACCATAGTTTGTAGGTAATAAATTAGCTGAAACACTACAAAACTACCACATTCAGCACAAGATTACAACCCCATACCACCCACATGCCAATGGCCAAGTAGAGAGCACGAACAAAGTGATTGAATCTATATTGAAAAAAACCGTTGCCTCACACAGACGAGATTGGGCCTACAGATTTCTAGAAGCATTGTGGCCATATCGAACAATGTGGATACCCACTACGAGATATTCACCATATTAATTGGTATTTGGAAAAGAACCCATCTTTCCAATAGAATTTGAAATTCAGACATTAAGAACAACTCAAAAGGTGGGTCTAGATTTAAATGAAGCCCAGGCCAAAAGACTGTAGCGAATTAACGAGTTAGATGAAATTAGGCTCTCTGCTCTTCAGCACACAACGTTAATTCAACAAAAGAGAGCAAAATGGCATGACGCCCTTATCAAATAAAAGTTCTTCCATGAAGGAGACTCGGCACTCTTATATGATTCTAGGTTTTAGGATTTTCCAGGGAAACTCCAGACACGATGGCTCAGACCCTATGACATACAAAAAGTGCATGATAATGGCACTATTACATTAACTACCA
Organism: Pinus albicaulis; assembly: GCA_034641835.2. Classification (NCBI taxonomy): domain Eukaryota; kingdom Viridiplantae; phylum Streptophyta; class Pinopsida; order Pinales; family Pinaceae; genus Pinus; species Pinus albicaulis. The sequence continues at coordinate 756,167,426 of CM076570.1, read as the reverse complement.
TTGATGGATCTAGACATTCCTTTAAGGTAAATAGTCATCGAGTATGATTGTATCATAAACCACTTACCCGAGAATCCTTTTACCAACAATTGCGAGATGATTCTACCATGAAAATTCTGGCTGAAGGGGATAACTCCTCCTCAGCACCAATTTATTAAATCATTTATTTTTTTTATTTTTTGTACATAAAGATTGTTCATTTATTTAGATTGTTTGTTTTATGGAATTCTTTTTGTCAAATCTCTGTTTATTTTTCTTATTTTGAGTTTTTGTTGTTTGTTTCATGGAATTCTGTTTTTTTTCAAAAACTCTGTTTATTTCGCCTGTTTTGAGTTTTTAATGTTCCTTTCTAAAGGAACAACACTTCTGTTGTTCCTTTCGGAAGAAATAGTAGTTCCACAGATTTCTTTTTCTGTTCCTTTCGAAAGGAACAACAGTTTCGTAGATTTTTTTTGTTGTTCCTTTCGGAAGGAACATCAATCCTGCAGATTGTTTTTGCTATTCTTTTTAAAGGAACAACACCTTTTGAGTGGATTGTCTTTTTTTTTTTAGATTAGCATTTTGAGAATTTCTGATGACTCTTCTAAAGGCAAACATATTATTCATATACAATCATACAAATTAAAGCTTACTGTAATCAGCAAATCAAAAGAAATCGTCATTTTTAAGGAAGTTGTTTAGTAATGATAAGAAAAATAGGAGAAAGGGACATAATCAATGACATGATTTTCTTATTACCACTAAATTAATCTGATCGATTATGCTTATCATGTTGGTTCTTCCCATATGTTATAAATTTCTTTGATTTTTATTTATGGAGTAGGAATAAGGGCATATTATTTTCTATTGAGATGTTCAGACTTCTTCCACCATCCCTACTCTTAAGGAGTGCTGAGCCATCCTTTATGTAAAAGTAGGAAAGTGCTATATGAAAAAGAAAATATTTACATAGTTCACTAATAATTTTATGATTTGGAAGATGGAGGATAGGGGCTCTCATCAATAACCAACCTACCATGATCATAAGGAAGTCACTGAAGTGGCATTCCCATCATGGCCACCAAACCAAGGATATTGTCCAATGGACAATTGAAAAAATTAAGGAAGTCCTTGGAACATGAGGTCTCATCACGAGCCGGCCTGCCCACTTTTCACTTCTTTCTGGTGAATGGCATTGTGATTTATCTGGTCACCAAGCCAGCAAAATGGCCTCCATTATGACATTTAACAAGAACTTCCTCAGCATAAATAAAGGACAATGGTTCCAAGGGTGAGAAAGCAACTCTGTCAAGGTTATAGACACCTGTGGGAAATAGAGCTCTGCTGATGGTATTGGAGTCACATTTATACACATCAATAGTCATATTAAACCCTTTTTCCAATATCTCTATTTAAATATCAAATTAAAGTATGAATCCTTAACCTTTGATTTCAGACCTATTATACATGAAAATCATTACAAATCGATCATATTAGTTTGAAGTGGGTAATAAACGCATCTGTACTTATGTTTAACTTAAGCTGTCCCTTCTCCTTATATTTGAATCATTACAAATGATTTTATATCTATTAACGATTTATCACATGCATTGATTTCAGTAATTGCTATAATTTGATTGATTGTATCATAATTATGCCTTCTTTTTCCTGTTGTACAACTACTCTGCCACACTTGCCTCTCTAAATTAATGGTCGAGGATGACCTATCATCCATCAGGGGGGGCGCGGATGTCTGCATGCATATAAAATCTCGATATTTCTTTACCTGTATGTGAACCAAATCCTTGCATTCTAGGGAATAACAAAAATTTAATGACATTATTCCAATTCACCGTGTTGTGTTGTTCCATTGCAATCACTGTGTGTTTGGGAAGAACTAATAGTGTGCAGAGACGATGGGAGGACGACCAATTCGCAGTGAGCCACAGGTGCTAGTTGTTTCTGATGCTGCGCAAGAGATTTTGGAAAGATTAGGATGGGTTAAATATTTCACGAGGATGCAACAACCCCATGAGGCAGTGGCCGCCAAATTTTTACAGAACTTGCAAGAAGGATTCTCCATGGTTAGAGGAATACAAATAGTTGTATCTGATGAAATAATTGCAGAGGTATCTGGCATACCAGCACAAGGAACTATATGGACATACAAGAAGCTCAGGCTTCGAGAAGCCATGAATATTTTTCAGGATGACGGATAGACATTGTTTGTCAAAGGCAAAGGAGTTCAGCTAGCATCATTGGGAGAACCATGGACAGAATCAGCCAAGATAGTGTAGGCCTATATAACGTGCGATGGAAGGAAAGACGTGGTAAGTTCCCACCACCTTAAGTTACATGCTATATTAAAATAGAAATGCACTATAAATTTTCCTGGATTTTTAAATTCCTTACTGCATGATATTGTCCGTAATATAAGAAAAGCTCAGCATGTAGACATGGTGGTCAGCCACCATTTCCTAATCAGATTAATAGTGAGTCATAGTCTCGTCCAACAACAGACCAACTGGGAAGAGTTGATATCCTCCATTGATGGAGGGTTAGCCTTACCTACCCCGAAACAGAAGATAATGGCTGGCTCAATAGCTGAGCCATCAACTCACAGACAGTCCCTCCGTTCAAAACAAAGTAGGGGGATGATGGAAGGACTTCCGGGTAGCAGTAGCCAGCCCCTAGAATTGCACAGCTCAGAGGATGAATAACCTCCACAATTGGAGGGAGTAAGTCCTCGTACTGATGAAGAAGAGGAAATGGAAGGAGAAATTCGCTACTCGAATGAAGAAGAAATAAGTCACCACACCAATGGTGAGAAACAATCTAGTGCAGAGGAAGGAAATACTGAGAAAGAGGAAATTGAAGGAGAAATTCGATATTCGGATGAGGAAGAAGGAAGCTATCATACCTGTGAGGAGGATGAAGATAATCATAGAAGCAACAAAGAAGGAACAGAACCTCCCGAAAATGCTACTGTAAGCCCTTTACAGGAAGACCAATTGGCCCAAATTCTAGCCAATATGAGTGACTATGTGCAGCCTCATAGCCCTTTGGACCTCAAAATTGATATTAATCAGTTGCAGGAGCACTCTACAGTCAACAAAGAAACAACTGAAGAAATGCTTGATGATATAGCAAACCCTAGTGAAGCTAGGGTTGCTTCCCCTGAAAGGCATGAACAAGAAAAAGAGAACACCAAAGCAATATCTCAACCTAAAAGCCCACAGGGGATTGCAGATTCAACCGAGGGTATGATTCCCGAATAATTTAGCCAAGGGCATATGAATGTTGAAGAAGAACCCCAAGCAGAAGACCAAGAAGAGAACCTAACTGAAGGCACAACTGATATGGACCAAAACCCTGTATAGAAAACGGGTCAGATAAAGGAACAAATGTTCCATTAAAAAAGAGGAGGAAATTAACTGAGATTGAAAATATTCGAAGGGAACAAATGAAGCTTCACAGACTCGTGGAATAGCTCAGGCAAACCATTAGAGTTCTGAGGATGAAACAAATGCCTAAGCAAGCTCCTAAGAGAAGAAGCATAGCTACTAAGTGAGCTTCGAAAAAGAGAAAAGTGGCTGCTAAGAGGAACCCCCAAGTTGCAGAGGCCATGCCTAAGCCTGATTATGGAGATACGGAACAACAAACAGCTGTTCCAACACAATTTGTTCCAGAGGGACCCGCTTCAAGTGAAAACATGAAAGCTAGTAGTCAGCATACCTTTAGTGACCTGACACTAGCCAGACTCCAAGAGGAGTTGGCACAGGCTCGAATAGAAAGGCAAAGGTTGGAAGAGGACACTATCCCTAGGAAGAGAAATCAGGATTTGCAGCAACAGATGAAGACTATCCATAAAGCAGAAGCTGAAGCTCACGAAAAGTGTCGAAAAGCAGAGGAAAAGGCTGACAAGGTAATGAACCAATTAAAACTAGTCTACAATCGAATGAACACTCTCTGCTCATTGTACACTGATGTCTTAGCCTGTAGATGCCTGCCAAAAAATATGCTTTATTTTTACTAGAAAGATATTTACAGCTAAAGATTAAGGCAATTAGGGTAGGGAAATCCATAGAGCTAAAAACTATAGATGACTTTGTATCATGCTGCAAACTTTATGGGATCAAAGTACAACGCCTTTTGTGTGAATTTTATTTACATAATCTACTACTTGAAAATGATTGTGAATAAAATCCTAGCCCTTTTGTGGGAGATGTCCAACATCAAGCATTTATTTCCTTCGCTGTAAATCAATTAAAATGGCTTAAAGCCTATAATGCTTTTCAAAGGCAGGAAAATGAATTAGATTTGTGGGTTAGGAGTGAACCTCAGAACCCATTTCAATTTTGGGCTAGGCAGAAAATTTTGATGACAAAGAAAGGTGTTATCCAAGCATTGGGGCCTGTCCACAAATTGACTATCTTAAATGGGACAGATTATTTCTTATCCATTAGAAACCAGGCTTATATAGCAGCTAAGGTCTACTGGAGAATTTCCAATTAGAATGTGAAAAATAGAGAACCATTTGATTATAAAAACTTTGGGCTAGCTGCAGACTGCTTGGTTTCCTATAGTCATCTCATTTTAAAAGAAGGACCATTCTGTCTAGGGTGTAGGTTCCGAAGCCCCATTGCATGGTATCTTGCTTCAGACGACAAAGCCATTTACGAACTCCCTGAAGGACAAACAGAGAATGTTTTTGAGGAATTAGCTACACTGCATGGTTTTAGGCCTTTTGAGGACAAACCTTATCCATCTTATTCTTTGACTGCTCTCCATGTGAAATTTGGTTTTCATGAGGACATGAAAAAGATTAAGCAGGGGCGTATGTTGGGCAGTGAAAAAGGTATGAAATTACTGTGTATTTTCTCATTCTTTTACTATAGACATATTCCTTTTTACCTTGGGAAGGTAATTTATTATAAGAATTATGGTAGAATTGGAAAGGTTTATGTTTATTGTAAAAAGATGACTAAAGATTGCTTTTTTTTGATAAAACAGGAATTAGACGAAGTGAACAACTGTACCAAAGTCGAGGTTTAGATTAATGTAACTGTTGCTCCACCAGCGTTAAACCACATCCAACCAAAGACAAGGAAATCCAAACGCATTGCCAAGAAAAGGCAAGGGACAACTCAGCTTCGGTCAAAGTAAACCACATGATAACCAAATGAAGAGAAGCGAATCCCTCAGGATCCTTCGATCTTGAGGGATCGCTGTTCAAACTCATCTTATTCCTTGTCTTGTCCGTCAAGGTCTGCTATATAAGGCAATGCCTTTGGTGATTAGGGGGGTCATAATTTCTCATTATTAAAAACATTTCCTCTGTAATATTGTGTTTATTGACTCTCGGCTTTGAGAGAGCAGTCTCTGTAATACTTTATGTTCATTTAATATCAAAGATGCGTTTCGTCTCATCTCTTAAGTTCTGAAGTAGCCCAGCAGTATTTCACTGGTGCTAAGGGCCAGCTCTGGTGGAATTACCTTGTTGTTTGTATTTCTAATATTTTCTTACTGTTGCGTGAAGTTGTGTTTAAAGTTTATTTCAATTGCAGAGTTGATTGACTGCTGTTGGATTGAATACAAATTCGTTGTGAGCATTAACAAATTGCATTGCCATTTTATCATCTGTAGGAAGTGCATTCGCTGTTTATTTACCTTGCCATAATTATAAAGCTTTGTTGTTCTATATTCAATTCTAAGTTGTTGTTCTATTAGTTTACGATTCTTTATGATTGATTGTTTCATGGTATTGTCTGTCGACATGGTTGAAGTATTGATATTAGTTAAGTTTATAATTGCTATTCAATTAATGTTGCTGTTCGATTTCTGTTTATTGTTCATTTCTGATTCATAGCTTTAGATTAGCAGATAGATTGGTTGCAGTTGCTGTGAATGCATAGGAATTACGAGTTGTTGTTCCTTTCTAGCCTTTGAAGTTCCTTTTAGTTATTTTTATCAGCAAGTAGTTTGAGTTCATTTCTATTGCTTTAAGAACAAGACCACCAACTGTAGAGAACACTAGTTACTGCTTCCAAGTTCCTAGATTGGTTATCTTGCCTCAGTGTGATTTCAGTTGCATCGATTTCTAAGGGAAACAGTTACTGCTACTGTATCCCTGATCGATGGTTTGCAGATTGATGTAGTTAAGATTCCAGAGCATTTTCATTTATGTTACTGTAATTAGATTTCTTTACAAGCATCCGTTTACTCTTGTATTTAAGATCATGTACTACATCTTCATAGCATTACTCTTAGTTAATTGCAGCCTCAGACAGAGTACACTCTTGAAATAAAAAGTCGCTCCTAGATTGATAATTAATGTAGGCTAATTAGGTGTTTCAAAGATACCTTTTTATGACCCAACATGCATCGACAGCTCTGTACAACTGAGAAAACGATCATGGAAAAAATTTCCGAGGTGTCCCAGGCGCAGGCTGCATGCACCCTTGCCGCCATGCAGCAAACCAAGTTGGAACGCCTAATCATTAGGCTATGTGCAAATGTAAATGAGGATATTTCGACTTCTGCTGCCCCCCAGGCCAAGATTGAGGGGCTTGTTACAACCCTAAAGGCTTCTAGGACCGAGATTTAGACTGTCAAGATAGAGATGGAGCAGCATATTGCTGCCTTGCAGGCCAAATTGCAGTCAAAATCTCCACCTGAGGTAAGAGCCCAGCAAGCCGCGTTGGTCACCGAGGTTACCAATGCCATTACAGCTCAGATCACTCAGGGCACAGAATTTTTGGAAATAACTATGCAGTTGTGGTTTGAGGTGCAGCGCCATCCTCTTCTGCACAAATTTACCTAAGAACTGCGCCAGAAGGAGGAATATTTTGAGCAGGTAGAAGCTACTATGTCCACTTTGATCCCAGCTCAATGCTTGGCACGACTGCGTACCAACCACACACTTAGAGATGACATCAATGAGCTCCACCAAAAAAATAAGGTTCTTAGCGACCACCTCAAGCCATGGGCCGATGAAGCCCTCAAGCTATCTCAAGAAGTGGATGTTGCAGCCAAACAATTGAACCAGACCTATGAAAGTGTCATTGATTCTACTAAAGGTCCAAATTCGCAGAATTTGGTGTATATTACACAAAATGCTGCTACGCAGAGTGAAGGAGTGTTTCCCCCTCTAGTCGATGCAATCAAGGAAATTCAGGAAAAGATGCAAACCCCACAGCTGTTGTGACTTGGGACGAGTCACAAGATTGTGTTGTTGGAACAGGGCTCCCTAAGCCGCGTTTTTTATATAATTTTGTAATAGTTTGCCTTGCATAGGGGTTTTTGGGTGGGTCAAAGCCCCCAATTTTTTGTAATGGGTTAAAGGGTAAACCTATGGTCTGCAAACCACGGTTTGTAGACCATCAGATAACAAAAGGCTACGATGATATAAATAGATAGATAGTTGGGTCTAGTAAGTAAGCAGAAATAAGATTGACGCTACATGTGAATTGTTGAGATCTGTTTTGGGTTGTTTTGGGTAAGGACTCCTGCTGGCTGTGTACACAGAGATCCTCAATCCTACTGTGTGTGGACCCCACTGGCTGTGTGCGCGAGCTGTGTTTTGGGTTGTAATTGGAATTTTTGATACTAATGAATGCATAATATATTTGAAGTGTATTTATGATATTTGGATTGATCATGTTTATTACTGAAGTGCATCTATGTTATTTATTTAAGCTGCGAATGTATCTTTGATCTGAGAATTAGTTGCGATTATAATGTTCTGTGGTGGTAACAGCTAATATGCAGACGGATGTGAATGTACTAATCAGATTTTTTAATGATAGTAGCTTTGTTATGATTATGTGCTAATTATACTGTTAAGAGCATGCTAATAGACTCAGTTTGTGTGAAGCTGATAGTTGCAACGTACATCTGCCTTAATTACCTACTCTCTCCCAGGGTGCAGAAACCTGGTTCCAACACCCTCCCATACTACTCCGGGTGAGACCTTGGCTTGCAAAAGCGCATCATTTCCGAAAGGGCCAATAGTATAGGGGTTTATTGGCAAACCTTAACCTCTGAACTTGGGTTAGGACCCCTCAAGCAAACAATCCCCCTTATGGTTATTGTTGTTCCCATGTAGTCCCCATATTGTTATTTTTGTGCCCCATAGAAGCCCACTATTGTTATTGTTATGCCCTTGCATTGTTATTGTTATGTCAGCTAGGATTATATTGTGGCCCCTTGGACTCCTATATATAGAAAGGAGATTTTTTCATTTGTATCATCGAAGAATTGGTCATGTATGTAATTTCAAGGAGGTTTCACCCTCAAAGAGGCTGATTTCTAAGTCTTTGATCTATCTTTTCTTCTATTTTTTGAGTGGGTTGCATAACATGTGGTATGAGAGCTTGGGATTTTGGAGTTTCTCTTCTTCAAATAGGTCATATTGGAATTCTCACTATAAATTTCTTTCTAAGAGGATTCAGAAGCTGAAATGTTTACCACGTAGAGAGAAAATATTGATGAAATTATTGTAAAAATTTCAGATATTGGTTCGCAATAGTTTCAGAGATATGATCTGTGTAATTTAGGGTTTCTGCAAGCTCTAGAATTTCATCTCAAACAGGTGACCGAGGGAAAATCATCATAACTTGTGTTTTAGTCATCAGATTCAAATACTGTAAAAAGTTGTCGAAAGTGGGTGGATTTTAGTTTTTTTTCTATTGGTTTTAGAGCCGAAGGACAAAATAGTGACACGTGGCACTCTATACAAGTTCTCTATACCAGACTAGTCCATAATTAGGTCATTGTGGGATATTAGGCATAAATTTGCCTTGAAGAATCTAAATCAGGCCTAATCTATGACATTGGAAAGAAAAGTTAGAGGGATACTACAGGAAAGAAATTAAAATCTTGGAGATTCGAAATCACAAAGATACATCAGGTTCATTATCGAGATCCTCAAAAGCCAAAAAGAAACTGTGTTTTTTTTTAATTTCATAACCTTTGGTCAAAAAATTAGTTTGAAGTGATTCCAAGGGCATATTGAAGCATTCTTATCAGTATTGGGTTCTATAATGCCTCCCAAAATAATTCCACACCCACTAAGTCCTCAAAAATATCTATTGTGATGCATGAAGAGGAATAATTGCAACATGATATATCAAAATTACGATACCAAGTGCAACAAATTTCTCTCTCACAAAAAGTAACCAAAAATGAAATTTAAGATAAGATGGATGGTTTGAAAAAAGGCGTGGAAGCTAAGATGGATGGTTTTAAGAATGTAATGGAATCTAATATAGATTTTGTGGAAGCTAAGTTGGATGACATGGAAGCTAAGATCAATGGTATATAAGGAAAAATGGAAGGTTTGAAGAAAGACATGGAAAGTTTGAAGGAAGGTTTAACAAAAAAGCTACCAAAAAATCTTCCTAATGGCGAAGATGTAGTAGAGAAAAATCATGATGACAACAAAATAAATTTTAATCATGATTTCACAGAATCTAATGTTGGATTGAATACCAATCATATTCCAAAGATCAATATGAGGAAGTTTGATGACAAGGATCCCGTAACATGGATAGTACAGATGGAGCAATGATTTGAGCTCCATAATGTGCACAACACACAAAAGGTACGCATTGAAACTTTATATTTAGAACCCAATACATTTTTATGGTATCGATGGATGTGCTCTCATGGAAAAATTATTACTTGGTCAATTTTTATGGAGGAAATGATAGCACATTATGAGGATACAAAGACAAAGAACAACACCTTCTTTAGCCAATCGATAAATCTAAAAAAAGGGTTAAATGGTGAAGCACATTGAGGAATTTCAAAAATTGAATGTAAGTATAAAGGATATTCCAAAGGAGCATAGGATTGATCTCTTCATAGGGACTTTAAAAGATACCATCCAACATGAGGTTTGCCTTTGAGAACCTGATTCATTAGAGAAGGAATTCAAGTTGGCAAGAAAAATTGAAAGCAAAATTATGGCGACAAGGAATCCTACCACTCACAACTATAAATATGGAAGTGTTGCTACTCCTAGTCTTCCACAACCTACAAGGTTTACACCACAACAATTAGAAGAAAAAGGAGAAAAAGGGCCTTGCTATAGTTGTGATAGAAAATACACTAAATATCATAAGTGTGCTAAGAAGAAATTGTTTTACATAGATTGTGAAGAGGAGGAAGAAAAGGAACAAGAAACTTCAAAAGAAGAGGATATATACCAGGAACCAACCTTAGAGGGAGAATTAATGAATCCTACCATATCCTGTAATGCATTGGTAGGAATTACCACTCCTAAAACTCTTAAGATAGAAGGACATATCAAGAAGAAAAATGTAATAGTATTGATTGATTCAGGTAGTACCCATAATTTTATTCATTGTAAGGTAGCCAAGGTATTTAATTTCTTCCTATACCACCATCAAAGTTTCAAATGATGATTGCAAATGGAGGAATTATAGATTTATATGGAAAGTTCCATAATATAAAGCTAGCAATGGGGGATTATTCATTGAATAGTCCAATGCTATCCATTCCAATGGGTGGTGTTGATTTTGTACTATGAGTGCAATGGTTGCAATCTTTGGGGATGATAGCTTTTAATTTTCTAAGAAATTTTCTTGAATTTTTTTCGAAAGGAAAGGAAGTTGAATTATGGGGTATCATAGAAAAGCTGGGAAATATAATCAACTCTAATGTCTTGAAAAATCTTCTAAAGAAAGAAAAATGAAGTGTAATTTCACAATTATGCTCACTAAAGGTTCAAACATCAAAATCATCTATTTCTCCATATCTCCAAAAAGTATTGGACAATCATTCCAAGGTGTTTGAGACTCCCAAATGACACCCATGTATTTGTGATCATGGTCATGCTATTCATTTGATTCTAGGAAGTGTTCCTCCAAACATCAAGCCTTACAGATATCCTTATGCTCAAAAGAGTGAGATTGAACGTTTGGTTGTAGAAATGTTAGAGGCTGGTATAATTCAACCTAGTCAAATTTATTTCTCTACTCCAGTAGTATTGGTGCAAAAGAAGGATAGATCATGGAATATGTGTCTGGATTTTAGAGAAATCAACATGCTCACTATTAAATATAAATTTCCCATCCTCTTCATTGATGAATTACATGGAGAAATTTACTTCACCAAGCTAGCTCTTGGTTCTAGATATGATCAAATTAGAATGAAGACTAAAGACATTTCAAAAACAACATTTATAACTCATGAGGATCATTATGAATTTTTGGTCATGCCTTTTGGCCTTTCTAATGCACCTTCCACATTTCAAGGTTTAATGAATTCCATTTTCAAACCCTTCCTTAGGAAATTTGTGTTAGTATTTTTTGATGATATACTAATCTACAACAAGTCTTGGAAGGATCATGTTCAACATGTTAATAGAGTGCTCAAACTACTGGAGGAGAAACATTTATATGCAAAAACATCCAAATGTTTCCTTAGAGTATAGGAGGTGAAATATTTGGATCATATTATATCACATGAGGGTGTCAAGGTAGATCCTAACAAAATTAAATACATTAAGGAAAGGAAAATCCCCACAACCATAAAGCATCTTCGAAGATTTCTGCGGTTAACAGGGTATTATCACAAGTTTGTTAAGAATTATGGGAGAATATTGGCACCTCTAACATCATTACTAAAGAAAGATGCAGTTTATTGGACTCTAGAAGAAACTAAGGCCTTTGAACTTCTTAAAGAGGCAATTTGCCAAGCACTAGTCTTTGCTACGCCAGCCTTTACAATTTTTTTTATTGTGGAATGTGATTCCTTAGGAAATAGAATTTATGTGGTTTTAATGCAAGAAGGAAGACCCATTTCTTTTTAAAGTCATCTAATCAAAGGAAAGTATTTACAGAAACCTATTTATTAGAAGGAAATGTTGGAAATACTACATGCACTAAAGCAATGGCAACCTTACCTAATGGGAAGACACTTCAAGGTAAAAAATATTATGATAGTCTTAGATACTTTATGGAACAAAGATTATCTTCAAAAGAGAAGAAAAAATCGGTCACAAAGATGTTGGGTTATGACTTTGAAATCATCTACAAAAAAGGGAAGAAAAAATTTGTTGCAGATGCACTCTCAAGAAAGGATGAGGATGTGGAAACATTTCTTTGTGCCATTTCTCTTATCCAACCTACGTGGATAACCGAAGCAAGGGATGAATGGAAGAATGATGAATAGGTATGGAAACTCATTCAAAATTTGTAGAAATATCCCAATACATCTGGAACATTTAGCTGGAAAAAGGATTCATTATGGTTGTTACGGGAAAAACTACCCTAAGGCCTTGGGTTGAGGGACCTAACAGAGCGGATGGCATGTCATCACAAGAAGGACTCTAATTACAAATTTTTATGCTAAATAGAAAATAAGGATTATGGACCTTACCTATTTATCCTTCGTTTGAGTTCGATCCCGTAGGGTGAAAACCCTCTGCTACTCCTCGTGCTCCAGAACCTACAAATAAGTCAAGAAAAAACACACAAACTAGTTGTACAACATATATGTCCTAGACGTTAGCATATTAGCATATATAATCTCATAAAGATAACATCAAATAAACTATTAAAGATTATTAAGCATGTATAAGAGACACATAACACATGAACATTAGGAACATGATGATACTTATTTTATTGATAACATGTACAAAAAATAGTGGAGAAATCACCTGAGATCTGCCATGGCCTTGAGCAAAACCATCCTCTCGATTCATCCAGCCCTAGCCTCACAAAACGTCTTCCATAAATGGTGCACAAAGGATGTCACATAGAATTAGGGTGATTGTTGTTGGGTCAAGAAGAAGGTACGTTCCACCCCATCTTTACCATGATTTGTCATGTACTTTTATGTATTTTCCCCTTCATCTTAGCAACAAAGTAAGAAAATAATGTAAAGCCACGGCAGAGTGAACTAATGATAAAAGGAGTGTTTAATAATGTAAGAACTAACTTGTCACTATCTTTATTGATAGGGAAGAAAAGCAACCAAATTGTTGATGACCAAAAACATCTGACAAGGAAGACAAACAGAATCATAGTGGCTCCTACGAATTGGTGGAAGATGGAAAGATATGGCCACGCTTGGAAGATTCAATCAAAAACCACGAAGCAGCAGGGTTCCATAATGAGAAAGACCCGTTACTACTACTGAATTCACCATTAACCTATAAAAGGTCGAAGAAGGAACAAGAAAAACAGTTCTTGTAATTTAATCTTTCTGTAATAAACGTACTCGGACAGAATCGTCAATTTTTTAATTAATGTATTGCTTGGTGAATTAATGAAGAATTTGGCATTTTTGGGATAGGCAACTTCTAATTATTCCTTAACAGTAGGCTTCTAGTGGCTTTGGGTCCAGCCCTGGGGGTTCTTCTGATACCTCTATGATTTACATTTATTTACAGAATTTGCGTTTCAAATATTATCCATTACGTTTCATAATATATCGTTTGAATTGATTAATTACGAGCAGGAAATGTTATATCTTCCTTTTTACTAGACTACTTTACCATTCATGTTGTTTTTATCTAAATTCAATGCTTTTACAATTGTTAGTTTAGTTCCAATAGTTGATTGCCATTCAATTCTTCATATAGTTGACATTGATCTTTTCATCGTCATTATGAGTATTTGGTTGATGTTTAATTCAGAAGGATGTCATTAGTTGATTAAAAGAGAATTCCATTGCAAAATCTAGAATAATTGATTGTTGTTCAATTTTATTAGACTTTCTATTCAATTCCTCAGAGCGTGTTGTTCAATTGTAGTTTATTATTTTTAGTCTTAAATAGTTATTTCCACATAGGATTAGAACAGAGTTAACTCCCTTGAAGAATCAGAAGCATTTCATAATTCACTTCCAAGTTGATTTGATTAAATTTCAAGAATTAGGCAATCTTCCTTGTGACAATTTCGAGTAGTTGTTCCCCAATGTCACTTGCATATACTGTGCTTACACTCTTGAAATAACAAGAATTTCCATGGGTTGATAATTAATGAAAAGAATTGAGGTTACCTTTAAACAGTCACCTTTATGACCCAACATTCTGGCGATGTTGCCAGGGAGAGTGTTTAAAAGTGATGTCCTCTATTTCTTTATTCTTTTGTTGTGAAAGAATTGGGTATTGAAAACAAGAGGTAATAACCTACATAATAGCAAGCAAAACGCTTGCTCTCCAGCCCACTTCTCAGCAATTGTGAAGAGGTTAATAGGATAGGTATTCTTGTTTTATGACTAGGAAGAAAAATATAGGACTAGATCAAAATCCCTCGCTTAAATCCACAAAACTCAAAGGACCGGTGATCCTTGGCAGAACAACATATATAGTGAATAAAATATTTCGGCAAAAATCACATAAGAATAAATTAGGTCGACGCGTTTCGAACCAGCGAGTGTGGTTCATCATTAGGATAGGATGATGATGAACCACACTTGCTGGTTCAAAACGCGTCGACCTAATTTATTCTTATGTGGTTTTTACCGAAATATTTTATTCACAATTTATGGATCACATAAGCCAAATTCCTAATAAAAACATATATAAATGAAATCATTAAAAAGGCTGAATCCTAGGCATCTGCAGGACCCAAAACCATTCCTACTCAGAGTCCTACTACACTCCCTCAGGCAGCAACCTCACCATATGCAGCCCATGCCGAGTTTCATAGTGAAACAGAAGGGTATGAACAAAGCCTTCAAACTGTTGAGCACATAAGTCCTGGCCCTTCAAGAGAGGGAAATTATAGCAATTTGCAGGAATAAGGGGGAGAAACTAGTAGTGCAGTACAAGTAAAAACTCTAGAGCCTAAATCCCCTAAGAGAGTGGCTGAGACAGAAACACCCAACAACCTAGATCGGTGAAGTGCTGTAATGGTTCCTCCAAATCCACTCCCTAATTCCACTCAGATTGTTCCCCCAGAACAATAAATCCCTAAAGATTATTGGCATATTTTTGATCAAATGGAAAACAACCAAAACCAAAGGCATACATGGAGTATCCCATTGTTGATCCAACCGCAAATTCCCCTATGAAAGCCATTCCATTACAAAATATCCCCACCTTCCATGGGTTGACCTCAGATGATCCAGATGAATTCTTATTTGAATTTGATGTCTTATGTAGGGGATATTACTACACCACTGACCCTCATAAACTGAAATTATTTCCCTCTACTTTTAAAGGGACAACATTACATTGGTTTATGGGGCTCGGTGGTGGAACCATTAATAGTTGGGATCAGATGAAAAACTATTTTCTTAATAAATATCAAGATTACTGTCGGACTCAAGAATTAAAAGACAAAGTCTTCAGTATGTCTGCAAGGGACAATAAGACACTAGAAGAATACGTTGAAATATTTCAATATAAATTGTAGAGATCCCCATATACTACATTGTCTAAAGATATCTTAAAGCAACAATGATAAAGGGAATGAAAGAATAATGGGTCGAAACACTTAATATAATGGGAAAAGGGGACATATATCAAGAAGAATATGCTGACATCATTGCATTGTGCATCAGGTGTTCTCAAGATAGTACGTGAAGTAGGCCAACCAGGCAAGACTCAGCTACAAGGAATTATAAACAGTCTGGTGGCAACGTGACCAGAGAAGAATTTGATAATCTTTTAGAAGATTTTGAAACTATTATCTTGAGCACCCTGACAATGTAGTTAGATGTCCTACAAGCCAAGAAGAAGCAAGCTATAGCATAAAAAAAATTGGTTGTTTTTTGTCCACGATGTCAGAAGAAGCATAGCCAATGATAATTTCCATTAGACATGGTCCAAACATGTGCTATTTGTACCAAGGACCACACCACTGACCATTTCCCTACACTTCCGGGGTTAAAAGAATTTTTTAAAGAGGTAGAAGAAGAGACAACCAGTCTATCTAATGAACCAGCGTCGACAGTGGCAAGCACGACCAGGTATGCCTCAAGACCTGCCTTAGTTATTTTCTTCTCCACAATTTAACCAATAGAACCTTGCAACTGCTTGGTAGAACTAATCACCTTTTTCTACTTGGCCATATCAATCATTTCCTATGTCTCCTTGGCCAACACAACCCTTTGTAAGTAATAATTGGCCAAGTTTTCCTTGTTCTCCCCCTTACTGGAAAAAATATCCCTATCAGTCCCAGTGGCCTGCCTCCACTTCGCAGAACACAAATTGGTCTCAAAACTAGCAACGAACCTTGAGAATTACCAATCTACCAATGGGGACAAGGGCTTAGAATGAACCTACATTACTAGCTCCATACCCAGTCCAACACAATCCTTAGCCTATCATGTATCCTCAACTGCCAACTCAACCCAATCCTAATCCCAATAACAGGTTGGTTCAGGTAATCCAGATTGTTGAAAGCCCAAACCCCGAGATTGAATAGAAGCAATGCAATGAACTTAGGCTGAGATCAGGATGTGTTATCTTACCTACAGAAGATATGACCCTCCCACAACTTGAATCTTAAATTCCGATAGCACCTAAACAATCAACTACGACTAAAATAGAGGTAAAGCAGGGGAGGGACATAGTTGACCAAAGGGACACTAAAAACCTTATTATTTCCTCCCCTCCATTTCTTGAGAGATTAACATTGCCTAAACCAATTGTCTCTTCAAATTTTGATCTCCTAGGGGAATTAAAAAACCTTTGCATTAAAATTCCTCATCTGCAGGCTATCCAAGACATTCCTATCTACGCCAAAACAATTAAAGATTTGTGCGGAAAGAAACAGGTGAGGAAAGAAAAAACTATACCAAATTTTCATGTAGTGGGAACACTGTCAGACTTACTTATGGGTAAAGAAACACCAATAAAATATGAGGATCCAGGGAACCCCATAGTAATGGTACAAATCTTTGGCCACTCATTTTCAAACACATTGGTTGAATTAGGGGCAGCCATCAACATATTAACCATAGAAACTTGTGAGAAGATAGGCATAAAAACGTTAGAACCCACATCTACCTTGTTGGAACTTGCTGACAGATCTGTTATCAAACCAGAAGGGATATTACAGGACATCCTAGTTTCTGTGGACTCATGGGAATATGCGGTAGAATTTTTAGTTATTAACCTAAAAATTAGGTTAGATGGGCATCCTTTTATACTGGGACGACCTTGGTTAGCAATAGCCAATGCTTACATAGGCTGCCGGGTAGGTAGCATGACCATTGCTAGAGGTGATGCCATAAAAAATATTTTCATATACCCACCTGCCAAACCAAGTCTTCCTACTATAAATACTCACAAAAAACCACATACATACTGGTAACAAAACATCTGTTCACCACTGACTATAGTCAAGGCACTCGAATTGAAAGATCAAACTAAAGATGATGTAATCAATAACTTCATGAATCTGCCACCTTCTTCTGAAAATTTAAAATTCCAAATGTTAAAGGAAGTTCTTGATAATGACGCGCAAGAAGATGCCTTGGTAGACATTGACAATCAACACACACCGATGAATATTGTTCGGAATAGCATATCAATTGAAATTGAGCCAGTAAAGGTTTTAAATATCAATGGTAGTCTGGATAGTAACCAACAACAAAAGCTCATTAATGTTTTATGAAAATATAAGCGAGAATTTTCTTGGGACTGCCAAGACGTGAAGGGTACAGATCCTCAGATATGCACACATCATATTTATACTGACAAGGATTCTCAACCTATTCGGCAGCCTCAGTGGAGATTAAACCTGCATCTAAAGGACATCGTAAAAGATGAATTGCAAAATTTGCTTGATGTAAAATTCATCTGTCCTATTTCGGACAACAAATGAATTTCTCCTTTAGTAGTCATTCCTAAGAAGAATGGGAAATGAAAAATCTTTGTGGATTACAGAGAACTAAAAAAGGCAACATAGAAAGACCATTCCCCCTCCCTTTCATTGATCAGGTCCTTGATACATTGGTAGGAAAGTGATTCTTCTCCTTCCTTGATGGGTTCAGTTGTTACAATCAAATCCAGATAGCCCATGAAGACCAAGATAAAAAAACCTTTACCTGCCCATGGGGTAAATTTTCCTATAGGGTAATGCAATTTGGGTTATGCAATGGCCCAACAACATTTCAAAGAGCCATGCTCAACATTTTTTCCAATTTAATAAATAAAGGACTCGAAATTTACATGGACGAATTTACCCCATATGGAGATGATTTTGATCAAGCACTAGAAACACTAAAAAAAGTATTGGAATGATGTCTTGCTGCCAGATTGTGTTTGAGCAACGAAAAATTCCACATGATGATGAATGAAGGAGTAATCCTAGGGCACTACATCTCTATAGCTGGAATACAGGTAGATCCAACAAAGATAAAGGTAATCCTTTTATTAGCCAGGCCTTGTACACTGATAGAGGTACGTAGTTTGCTTGGGTATGTAGGGTACTATCATAGATTTATAAATAATTTCTCTCAAATTGCTACGCCCTTGTATGCATTAACTGGAAATTTTGAATTCCATTGGTATGATAAATGTGACACTGCTTTTTCAGATTTAAAGAAACTGGTCTCGACTGCACCAATCTTACGTGGCCCCAATTGGGAGCTGCCCTTTCACATTTCCTCAGATGCATCCGACACAACGATAGGGGAAATTCTCGGTCAAGAAGAAGATAAAAATCCCTATGCTATTTATTATATTAGCAAGAATCTCATTCCTGCTGAACTAAACTATACAGTGACCAAAAAGGAGTTCTTGGCTATCATTTATGTTATTAATAAATTTAGACATTATATAACTAGCTATCAAGTATTCATGTACATGCATCACTCTTCCATTAGATATTTAGCCAATAAACCTATTACAAATGGAAGAATGACTCGTTGGTTATTTCTTTTACAGGAGTTTGACATAACTATCAAATACTGCCCAGGGAAGGAGAACGTAGTTGCAGATTTTCTGTCAAGAGTTCCAAAGATAGATGACTCACTAGCAGTGGACAATTAGTTACAAGATAGGAATTTGTTCACTGTAGCAGTAAAAACACCATGGTACACAGAAGTAGCAAATTATCTGGCAGTAGGGAAGCTTCCAAGACACTTGACATCAAAGGAATGGAAGCTGATTATCTAGCGCAGTGCTAGATTGTCCTGGATCAACGAATATCTTTTTCATGCAGGAGATGATATGCATATATGCAGATGCATCCGAGAAGATGGGATTTGTGACATCCTACGGGTGTGTCATGATGAACCGTGTGGTGGCCATTTTGCAGATCACAGAATGGGGCACAAAGTATTGCAAATGGGCTATTATTGGCCCAAAATTTTTAAAGATGCCAAGAAATATGTCCAAGCCTACGGTATTTTCCAAAGAATGGACTGCTTGGGCCAAGTTGACGAAATTCCATTACATCCACAGCTAGTAGTGGAACCTTTCAAATGATGGGAACTGGACTTCGTTGGGCCATTCAAATTTCCATCAAATTAGAAGACCTACATACTGATTGCCACAGATTATGTGATGAAGTGGGTAGAAACAATAGCTTTATCAAGAGCTAAAGAAGAATCTGTGATCAATTTTATTTTTGAGCTATTTGTACGATATGGATTACCTCGGGAAGTGATAACTGATGGAGGAGCACATTTTGTGGGATATAAAATTGCAACCACTCTAAATAACCACCACATCATCCATAAAGTCACCTCTCCCTACCACCCACAGGAAAACAGGCAAGTCAAAATCACCAACAAAGTCCTGGAGGCAATTCTCACTAAAACAGTCTCCACACACCGCTGGGACTGGGCTACTAGACTACTAGAGGCTTTGTGGGCTTACCTCATGACATGGAAAAACACCACTAGATATTCTCCGTACCATTTGGTATTTGGAAGGGAACCAATTTTTCCTATCGAATTCGAAATAAAGAATCTAAGAACAGCCCAGGAATTGGGGTTGGGTTTGAAAGAGACCTAGATTAGAAGACTCCAACAAATAAATGAATTGGATGAAACACGACTAATTTCTCTACAACATACTGAAATTATTCAACAACGAGCAAAGTGGCATGAAAACCTCATAAAAAATAAGACATTCCAGAAAGGAGATTGGGCACTTCTCTATGACTCCATATTCCAAGACTTCCCGGGTAAATTACAAACAAGGTGGCTCGGCCATACGAAATTCAGGAAGTACACAACAATGGTACCATTACCCTAACTACCATAGACAGGTCTGGTTCCACCTTGTGAGTCAACAGACACGGAGTGTGCCTATATCACAAACCACTTACAAAGGAGTCTTTCTGCTATCAGGTGCGTGATGATCCCACCATCCGCATTTTAGCTACAGGGGGTGATGGCCCCGCAACTTTAAGTTCATGAAAATTTGTTATTTCTTTTTTGTAAATATTGTATATATATCCATTGCAATTTATAGTTTTTCTCATTGTCTTATATTCCATCTCTTCTTCATGTTTATAGTTGCATTCTTTTTCTGTCTTTTGTTTTGATGTTCAACCCTTTGAACAGTTGTTTTACAATCCTATTGAACAGTTTCTATTCAATCAAATTGAACAGTTTTTGTTCAATTCTATAGGGTAATATGCTTGGGTGGTGGTTATTAAATATCCCTCTCAGGGCTTTCCGGTGCCCAACGTAGACAGTCAGATTAGCTGTAAAATTCACAAAGATACTGCACACATGTTCATGCTAATGTATATAACTAAAAAAGTAAAATGGAGAGATTACCTCTTTATAGATAGAAAATCCTATGGAGAACACCAAGAAGAAAATTAGGGATCCTTCTTCACCAGCTCCAAATCCAGATCCTACAATTAGTCAAAGCACCAGTGTAATCTCTACAACAATATAACTTCTTATCAATTAAGCTAGCATATAATAAACATAAAATAATACAGATCTAAGACATTCATATCATGCTACATAGATGATTGTAAAACAATTGTGACACTGATTCATTGAATGGACAAAACAAATACAATTATATTGATTTATAAAAAGGAGGATTACAACCATCGGTTGTACCAAGCCCTCCTCAGTCTTCCAATCCCTATCTCTTTCTCTATCTCCAAGTGTGATGATGCTCAAGGCTGAAAACTCTCAATGAACTTCGCCGATATTCAAGCCTCACACTACAACAACGAAATTCCGCTCTACATATAATCAAACCTTCGACCTTAGACCAAGAGCCCACAACTCTAGTTTATAGGAGATGGAGAGGGAAAACCTTGCCAACACTTTCAACCAGTTTGAAATGGGAAAGGTCAAGATTTTTCCTTCTTCTTCCATGTTTTTTCCTTCCTTAGGAGTCCAGTTATATTTGGCAAGGCCTAATAAAAGGTTTGTGCCTTTTAGTTTCTATTTTGAACTGGCTCTTTGTGAGAAAAAGTTGGAATTGCTAGTCACTTTTCTGAAATATTTTTCCCTTTTCACACTCAAACACAGATAACGCTGCCCCTTGGGAAAGACAGAGTGTTACCCTAGTCACTAACACTCCGTTTGCATGGCTCAAGTGCGTTATAATGTTGTTTAGTTGTCTCTGGGGTGCGTTACCTTGGCAGAAATGGGTTTTGCCTAGGTTATTTTCTTCCTTCCATGTTACCTTCTCCTCTGAGCTGATGAGGATGTCATTTGTCCTGTAACAGATGCCCCCTAAAGTGTGAGGTTAGAGACGAAGACGATGGCCAAAATACTTTATAACAAGTGTAGCAGAATGAGAGGAATTGGTGGACTGAGGAAAACCTGAAACAACAACATATGTCAGAAAATATAGTATTTGTCTTGAGTCGGTCATTCCCATGTTCAGTAGCAAATCAACATGATTTCTATAGAACAGAGATATGAAAAATATGTTCACTGATAAGCATAACATGAAAGTGTCTGTCAAAACAGGATCAAACTGAAAATCTGTCTCCAAAAAACAATATCGAAACTTGGGGGAGGAAACACAACTGTAATGGTGTAACCCTCAACCCAAGGTCTTGGTCGCTGCTTCACTAAACTGCATATTTCCATACATTTGAATGAATGAGTCGTAGTCGAACATGCAGGAAATCGTTTGATTACCAGTAAATAACAAAAACTGTTAACAGACGCAAGGGCAGCCACCGATAATGATTATGGTCCCCAAGATGCATAGTAAAATATAGCGAGTGTGAATAAAAGGATTTGATGTCGAACACTCGTAGAATCATTTGATTAGGAGCCAATAATGAGAACCCCCAACCAAACACAAGATGAACTGCCACTGATGTTTGCAAGTATCTAGGTACTGACGTGTTTCTAGATCAACTTCCTAGATAATATGTTGAAGTCAATAGGAAGAGATTTGTCAAAGGGTAGGAACTAAGCCGTCCTACATCAGTTGGAACAAAACGAGAAAAGATGAGTTTGTATTGATGAAAATAATCAAGAGCAAGTGGGAATAATCAATGACAAATAATTTCTGGCATATGATGGCCTTGGTTGATACAAGGAGCAGTAGATAGTGGGATCCTCTTGAACAATAGAAGGCACTCTAAGAAGGTACTAGGCAACTTAGGATTAATGAACACCAAAGAGTATTAGGATTCACTAATGCAGGAACACTGGGAGATGAAGGCTAAACTCATATATGGTAGGGTTCAGCTAAATGCGAAAGATTTTTTTGGGAAGTGCCATGTTCAAGATTTTGTGCTACCAAATCGACCTTTAGAAAATGTAACAGGAGAAGTATCCATGTTGTCCAATTTTTTTCCCCGTCTGATTAAGTTTAACAAGTCTAGATGGGTAAATTTGGTGATTTTTTCATATTTATAGAGTCTAAAAAACATTGTAAAAGACAACTCCAGGGAGTACCTTTGTCATGTTTGATAACCGGGAGAATAGAAAGTTCGAAACAGTTCATTTTTCGTGAGTTAGTCCATTGAATCTGGAACAGTGAGAAAGATATGTTCGATGGACATCTACCTCATTTTTTTATGAGTATGAGGTGACAGAGTACACTCAATGTTCTTTGTGAAATTTTAACGAGTCCAACAAGGAAAAACTTGATGCTCTCCATGAAATTTTAACGAGTCACGCGAAGAAAAACTCGGACACTTTTTTTTTTAAAGAGCTTTGAAAAAGATGAAAAGGATGGCTCATATGTATCTGTCGTGGTAGTTTAACGAGCCCGACAAAGGAAACTCGGGTTTTTTTCAGTTTTACGAGCTAGAAAAAGTCCCTAAAAAGATAGCTCGAAATCGGGTCGAATATGGTTAGATCTGCATATAAACATTTAAAACCCATCAGAGCATTAGTAACATATAAAACCAATAGTTGCGACAAAATGTAGCATGAATTTACCAATTTTTATCAAACTAGCTGAGTGATTCTAACCTTCAGAATGGCTATAAGAATGCCATAGACCTTCATTTTCACTCTGTTGAGTGTTGTGATAGAGTTCTAGAGAAAAAAAGTGGTGAAACTTCAGCTGTTGATTGTGGATGATCCGGGCAAAGGTTTTTCATTTCGTGAGACCCAGGTAAAAGCTTGAACCTTCCTCTAGCATTTCATTATGTTTTAATTCTTTTTGCTAGTTAAAATTATCAATTTTAGTAGGCCCTAAAAATTTAAGCAGCCAACGCGGGTACTTAGTGTTGTGCCCGCGTTAAACACACTTCCCGAGAAGAAACAAAGTGTTAGCATGCACTTTTGGGCACTATAGCCCACGTTAGCTGGAAAAGATGTTTTAAGAACTTGTTTTTTATCATTCTAAAGTGTTCCAGGAAAAAACTAATCCACTGAAAATGTGGCTTGTGCAAGTATAAAGCTATTTACCATAAGCATTTGGCATGAAAGGGAGCTTGAGCGGGAAGAGCATGAAATGGTTACCGGTGCAGCTATGTTGCTAGTTCTCCGTAGATGTGGATTGCTAAAGTATGCTCATTTAGAGCTGATGAGGGGACAGGGGGACCTTCTGAGGTGGATAATCTAGCAGTGGGATGACCGCCAACATGTCTTTCATATCAGGGGTAATGAAATCTCGATTGAGAAAGACGGCATCTATTTTTTGACTGGCCTATTATGCAGAGGACCGAGGCCCAATCTGACAGGATACAGGGTTGATCCGCGCACCACTACTGATTTGATCCGTACTCACTGCATAAACAATACTGAGGCAGTAAGTAACTGGGTTCCTATTACACGGGTGGCATCGAGACCACTGAGGTCTTTGTTATGGATGATAGTTCTCTTGGCTAGGGCCAAGAGTCAGCACGTGGCCACCAAGGCCCAGGTGTTGTTAGCACTAGATTGTATGCAACCCTAGGTATTTGATTGGTGTGAAGGTGTTGTCTGCCGAGTTCATGCAGAGTTGATAGCATGTAAGACCTGGACCCAAACAAAGTTTGGGTATGGTACACTGATCATGTCATTCATACTAGAGTGGGTGCCAGCCATGAGGCCAAGAATGATCATGGATGCAATGGGCCCGCGGGAGCCAAAACAAGCTCATTGGGTAGCTTTGATACCACAGACTCAAGAGGGTCCAATCCATCACTGATTTAATGAGGGATTATTTGGGTGGCTTGAAGACCATATCATCATTATTGAATATTATCCCTATGCAGGGATGAACTATATAGGAGATCCAGAGTTGGTATTTCCCTCGGGCACTCAGTGGGGCCTAGATGGTGGGAAAGAGCTTGATCAGTGCAGTTTGAAGTATTTTTTGTATCTTTTGAATGTTTATGCATTATTTTTTTGTTTAATGGGTGAAAATATGTTTTAATATGAAGCTTGTTTCTTGACACAGATGTGGCACCTGTCCGTCCAGCTGGAGCCCCTCACTATGCAAGCTGAGGAATGCAACTACTTGGGGCTGGTGTAGCAACGAAGGTTGCAGAATCCGCCGAATAGGGTCATGACACACAGATTTTGCAGGAGCTTATTAGAAACCTGGAGGCTTTAATTATGGGTGTGCCACCTCTTCCCATGAGAGAGATCTTAATTCATCTACAGCGGCATACAATGGGTATGCCGGAGAGATACGTGGTGCCTCTAAGGAGGATAGCCATAGCAGTTGTCTACTATTTTGAGTAGCAGGCTTCGTAGGAGGAGTGCATAGATGTGTAAATGTCATCGCGAGGCTTAGAGAAGCCAATTTTTTGTAAAACATCCAAGTTTTGAGAATTTTTTTGATGTAATCTAAACTGGACACGACATATATATATATATATATATATATATATATATATATATATATATATATATTCATTTTTTGGTGATTTTGTTCCAGTGTGTTTTTTAATGTTTATGTATTTTCTATGGTAAAAAATATACAGTCATGTATGACTCTTTCTATAACAAATGTGACAAATGCCAATCTAGCACATAATTCGCCAATGAATCAACAAATGCATTAAATTCTCTAGGAATGTGCTCAAACTCAATGGTTTGAAAGTGACGTTCTAAAAGTTGTACCCTTAAGAAATAACGTAACAAGACTGGATGAAATATATTGCTATAATTTCCAACATTAAATTATCAATCCAAGGCTAGTAAGCTTCAAGGTACAAGCACAGGGAGCGCAGGATCAGAGCATCCAACCTAGACTACAGTAGGAATCAACTTGTTGTTTCAGTACAAAATTGTTATTTCTAATTGAAGATAATCAATTGAGGAAAACATGCTTAAACAAATAAGAAATTATAATCATTGCACAAACGAAACTAACTTTAATTAATCATAAACCAGGAAATACAAATTACCATTGAAATTATTTTAATCTAAATGAAAATCTCAATCTAAATACTAAGATCTATTTAATCTAAATACAAGAATCTTAAACCAATCAAGATTAATTTAAAATGATACCAAACTTATGCTAAATCTTAATCCCAATAAAATTCACTCTCATTCAAATGATCTTAAATCAAGGCAATGAACAAACAAGAATTCAACTATTCTAATTCCCAGGATGCATAAAACAAATCAAATAAGCATTCAAACTAACCTCTATCACCACTTTGAAATTGCTTCAAAAGAAACTAAGTAAACCAAGATTCTAATTGACATGCTTCAGATCTAAGAGACTACAAAATAAGAAACTATCATATCCTTAAACTTCTTTAATCAAACTCAAGAAATATTTCAAACATAAGCACATTGGCTAATGGTTCTACCAAAAACTAACTACAATAATAATGAATTTCAAACTAAACTATAACTTCAAAAAATTATTTAATGGTCTCATTGCATTTCTTTCAAATAATTTGTTTCTAAAACATAATGTTACAAGAAAATCAATAAGGTACATAATAGATTTCAATTCATATTTAAAACAAATAGAGTTATCGATCTCTTGTTTATCCAATGAAGAAGCATCGTTAAATATTTCAATCGTAAACCTATAACAAAGGGTCTATTCATGCAATAAAATCATTGATCAACGCCATTCATTAGCTTGCAACGAGTTAAAAATGATATTTCTATCTAATTTTAAGAAAACAAACGAATTACAGTCTTAAGTACAATCAAAATTATGAGATCTAATTAACAATTGCTTTCAAAATAAAATCCATGCACCTAGATCTAAATCAAACACGCTACCTCTATCCTATGATGTTTACAAAAATTTCTTCCAGGCGATGGTGGATCCTTGCCACTCCTGGAGCAAGTATAAACTAAATCAATGTCTAAATATTAAAAAAAACCATAACATTTACAAAGAATTCATGGCAAAGTCAAATTGTATTAAGATTCAAATCATAAATTCACTTACATACATTCCTTCAATATTTTGTTTCATGTTTACACTTTTTCATCCTCCTCCTTCAAAAAATTCTGAAGCTTACAACAAAAACCATGGTTGAGCCATTTATAAGATTCACAAGGTGAATTATTCATTTTCCTCAATTCTGGAAAATTGAACAATTTTAACAAACTGACCTAAAATACATTAGTATATATTTCTAACCATGAGGAATTTGGGAAAGCGGTTCGAAGAGAGACTAATTTTTTATGTTTCCAACAAAAACCTCTCTTTTATTTGTCTCATTCGAATCCAACACCTTTGAAATCGTGCCCAAAGTTGGTTGTTTGGATTTTTTTGCAATGTTCTAGAACTCTGAAAAAACAATGATGTTTTACAAAACTGCCTCCAAGACCCACGTATAAGCTTTAGAAAAATTTGAATCTGGTGAAACTGTTTTGGATATACATAATTGGTTGTGTTTTTAACAAACCCATTTGATTATATTTTATATATTCACCTCCAGCTACACACACATCGAGGTCAAATATGGTAGTTCGGAAACTTGGCACATTTTGAGCAGATTTATTAATCAACTCCTAGGGACCCACATGTGTGACCTGGGTGAAATAAAATTCATGGGAAGGTATCAAAACATTATTTTGGACCATAAAATCCCTTGGTTTTCCTTGGAAGCGTACCAAAAGTGCCAAAGCCCTAAATTAGGCGTTCCCATACTTAACTAGCTTGTGAGTGATTTCAGCCATGGAACCCTGTGATAAATGTACTTCAACAAAACTGTCATCGGTAAAAAATGACATAATCATATTTAATCATATATAAGTAAAGAAAAATGATGATAATCAAGCATAGAGAGTATTTGGCGGTGAGTGATGGAATTAGGGTACGGAATGGGCTAAAAACCTAGGGTTTTAGGGTATAAACAGTGATATTTCATGTTGAAAAAATGGGCATATACGAGGCCCAACATCCCCCCATGCTTGAGGTTTTGCATGTCCTCATGCAAAAAAAGACTTTATTCATATCTAGGTTTTTATGGCATCATAGCTTTAGGTAGGGTTAGTTCTTGTGCAGCAACATTGCACAGAGATTTGATTGTCATAGATTTGATTTTAAGAGCGATACAAATCGAGGAAAAACAATAGATATGGTAGGAGGAAAATGATGAATAGGATGATAGGTGACAATGGAAATGGTAGATGAGATGTGGTAGTGATGGAGATGGGAAGACATGTGCTTGCATGCTCTATTTTCGTGGGGCCAATGCTTATGGATGGTTCCTTCATGAAAGGCAGCAATGAATTCATCCTCTATTGGATTCAACTAAAAATATGTGTGAATATAGGAGGGGAATGAATTATAGTTACTTCTTTTGTTTACATGAACCAATATGATTATGACCTAGATTAGCATGCAAATGGAGGGTATATGGAAAACGAGATATACATAATATGTGGTGGTTAATCATCAAAGCTTTCTTAAATCTCTAATCAATTAAAGAAACTTAAGCCACCTCTACCTTAAGTTTTACCCTTGATTTTGATGTCCTTGGTGTTGCAAGATGAAGTAAATGATGGAATGGCTCAAGATGATTTGACTGCTGATATGATCTGCTGAAGAAGGGAAAAGGTCTCAATATCCACATTATCCCGAAAATGTCGATGCATGTGTATTTTTCATATGGCTTCCTGAAATAACACAAGCACCATCATCAATAATCTTCTTTTCATGCAAATATTATCGAATAAAGGAAATAGATTAAATAATGAACAATTACCTGATCATGCTCCAAGTTTAAGATACTAGCCCAACTATGATAATGAAAACCATGAGTAAGCATAGGGTGAAAATATGAATCAAACCTGACAATTCTCATGAGTTTTTCCCAACATCTCTCCCCCCGATGCCTATCATCTTGCATGTCCTCATGAAAGAAAAACCTCTGATAGAGACCAAATACTGAAGGGCCAGGGTTTCTATATTAAAGTCATGTTTCATTGACTTAAACCATAGGGCGAATTGTGAGAGCATGTAAGTAAGTTTCATCGGATGTCAACTTCCTTTGCATCAATAAGATAAGAAAAGTAGTGACCAAGGATCCAGTGATGTTAAGACTGAGTTTTATTATTCCAAAAGAGAAACTAATGCTAGGGCTACTAAAAGAATGCTTAACAATGTTGTTACTACAGAGATAATGTCATCCTAAAATGATTAACCATAAAAGTTTCCACAAAGCATCTCAATAGTAATCTAAAGTAGCAGGTCTTCACTTTCAATAGCCTCATTAGTACAAGTAAAATTGACTTTATTTAAAAACTAAGGCGTTAAAATGGATTGAATGTATGGAAAAATAAATATTACAAAATGATACCTTCCGAGGATGATTGTCTTACCATTACCCAAGTATATAGTTAAAGCTTCTCTTATTCAAGCAAAGTGAATCACCTGCACTAAGGGTCTCACATCCATAAAAACCAAATTATTTCTAAAATACAGAACTCCAAAGCACACTACTGAAGGATATTAAAGCTATTCTCAGAGAGATATGATAATGAGTTCAAGGAAAGGCAAAAAAAACCAAGTAAATCATAGTGTAAAATTAACTTTGATACCATAGGCATGGCTCTGATGCTAGCAGGCGTTTACAGCCTTGACAGGGATGCCTTTTAACCTAATGAAATGTATGTGTCCCACTTACTAGATATAGATTCAGAGTTATCTTATTTGAATTTTGATAAAGGCCATTGTCCTGGCTTGGTAACCAGATGATGGCAATGCCACTCACAAGAAGCAACATGGATGAATAGGCCAGCTCGTGATGAGACCTCCTATCTTCCAGCTTTTGGGGCTAAAAGCCATTACTCTAGCTTGGTGACTAGGAGAAGTAATTTCATGCATGTTAGGTCTCATGATTGTGGTAGGTCAGCTCATTACAAGACCTCCTATCCTCCCCTAAATATTTTGTAGAATATGGTTATGATTAACCTTAAAGGTTACTTAATAAGTGGGGAGACAAATCTACTCCTTAAGAATGCAGGACAACGTTAAAAGTTTTTAATTACTAATCTTTATTGGTTGATCCTTCTACCCTAAACACTCAAGAAAAGAAAATAAATCAGATAATGACCGAAATATTCCTCTGATAGGTCATGCTAGGGTTCTTATGAGAGCTCATGATGGTTTTATAGGAGTGGTCCACCATAGGAGGATTTTCATCAATACCTTCAAAGAGAAATTTTAAAAGGTTTCTTGGATGATAGTATGTTAATCTTATGAAAGGAAAGTATAACAATAAAAATTCCCCTAACTGACCCAATGAATAATCTCGGCCAATAATCAGAGTCACTTTATAAAATATGAGGCATTAAGAGTGAATTTCTTTTGACAAGTGTTACCACAAGAGTGCATAATGACAAAAATTTCAATGGTTATGCCTTAGGAATTGAAATTTCAAGAATGATGTTGTAACAAAAATTTTATTCATTTCTACCCTACCCTAACCTAGAGAGAGGAAGGTCTCCTTCAAGTGTAAGAGTACTTCCAATGCAACCATATTTGTAACAATATGCTAAATATACTCACATTCATTTTGAAAGAATAAACTTCAGCACATACTAGAGTATGAGAAACCAGTTGCTTCGATTGATATGATACCAAGATTATTTGAAGATGAGAGTGGTCCTTTGGCTAGATTATGATCTGGAACCAATCCTCGATGTATTCCTGGTGGTATTGGCTCATTTGTTCTTTTTTACCGCTCTGAATGTCCTCCTTGGTCATGCCAGGAAAAATTAGATAATTGGTCTTTGGAATGCACACAAGGCTTGTTGTTGGGCATGGTGAAGGTTCCTCGATCTCAAGTTCAGCTGGATGCTCCCAATCAAATTTGGTACATGGCTCATCGATCTCCTTGGTAGATAGGCAAGAGGACTCAAGGGAGATTTCAAAATCATGTTCTCGCTGTGGAGAGACAACTAATTTCCTGAATACAGTCAGGATGAACTCTTCCTCAGAAGAAGATACCCCAGCTGCTGCTAGGATTTGAGAAAGCGCCTCGATGGACATTCTTCAAGATATCGGTAATTCTTGAATTTCTCCTGCTTGCAACATGGATTAGTAAAACAAAGGGGGTTCTTACAACACCCCAAAAATGGTTTATCTTTAAAGAACTTGAATTTTTAATCTAAATGAATTAAAAACTGCTAGTTGCAATAAAAACTCACCAAACTTGCTTGATTGGGAAACCAAACTTTGGAGCAACCCCACAATAGTGGATGTGTGGCTCTTTACTCACATCTTATCATACACTCTCCGCCCTCTAATTTCCCTGCAACTAAGATCACACACAAAAAAAAAACTTGTGAAAGAAACTCCGCTCTGATCCCTTTAGCACCTCCCCGGCAACGACACAAAAAATGATGGGGAAATATATTGCTATAATTTCCAACATTAAATTATCAATCCAGGGCTCATAAGCTTCGAGGTACAAGTGCAGGGAACACAGGATCAGAGCATCCAACCCAGACTACAGTAGGAATCAACTTGTTGTTTAAGTACAAAATTGTTATTTCTAATTGAAGCTAATCAATTGAGGAAAACATGCTTAAACAAATAAGAAATTCTAATCACCATGCAAACAAAAATAACTCTAATTAATAATAAACCAAGCAATACAAATTACCATTGTAATGATATTAATCTAAATGAAAATCTCAATCTAAATATTAAGATCAATTTAATCTAAATACAAGAATCTTAAACCAATCAAGATTAATTTAAAATGGTACCAAACTTATGCTAAATCTTAATCCCAATAAAATTCACTCGCATTCAAATGATCTTAAATCAAGGCAATGAACATACAAGACTTCAACTAATCTAATTCCCGGGATGCATAAAAAAAATCAAATAAGCATTCAAACTAACCTCTATCAACACTTTGCAATTGCTTCAAAAGAAACTAAGTAAACCAAGATTCTAATTGACATGCTTCAGATCTAAGAGACTACAAAATAAGAAAATATCCTAAACTTAAACTTCTTTAATCAAAATCAAGAAATATTTCAAACATAAGCACATTGGCTAATGGTTCTACCAAAAATTAACTGCAAACATAATGAATTTCAAACTAAACTACAACTTCAAACAATGATTTAATGGTCTCATTGCATTGCTTTCAAATACTTGGTTTCCAAAACACAATGTTACAAGAAAATCAATAAGGTACATAATAGATTTCAATTCATATTTAAAACAAATGGAGTTATCGATCTCTTGTTTATCCAATTAAGAAGCATCGTTAAATATTTCAATCGTAAACCTGTAACAAAGGGGCTATTCATCCAATAAAATCATTGATCAACGCCATTCATTAGCTTGCAATGAGTTGAAAATGATATGTTTATCTAATTTTAAGAAAACAAATGAATTACAGTCTTAAGTACATAATCAAAATTATGAGATTTAATTAACAATTGCTTTCAAAATAAAATCCATGCACCTAGATCTAAATCAAACACGCTACCTCTATCCTATGATGTTTAAAACTTGTTTCCAGGTGATGGTGGATCCTTGCCACTCTTGGAGCAAGTCTAAACTAAATCAATGTCTAAATATTAAAAAAAACCATAACATTTACAAAGAATTCATGGCAAAGTCAAATTGTATTAAGATTCAAATCATAAATTCACTTACATACATTCCTTCAATAGTTTGTCTCATGTTTACACCTTTTCATCCTCCTCCTTCAAAAACTTCCCAAGCTTACAACACAAACCATGGCTGAGCCATTTATAAGATTCACAAGGCGAATTATTCATTTTCCTCAATTCTGGAAAATTGAACAATTTTAACAAACTGACCTAAAAGACATTAGTATATCATTCTAACCATGACGAATTTGGGAAAATGGTTCAAAAGGAGACTAATTTGTTATTTTTCCAACAAAAACCTCTCTTTGATTTGTCTTATTCAAATCCATCTCCTTGTAAATCATTCCCAAAGTTGGTTGTTTGGCTTTTTTTGCAATGTTCTAGAACTCTGAAAAAATAGTGATGTTTTACAAAACTACCTCCAAGACCCGCGTATAAATTTTAGAAAAATACGAATCTGGAAAAACCGTTTTGGATATACATAATTGGTTATATTTTTAACAAACCCGTTCGATTATATTTTATATATTCACCTCCAGCTGCACACACATCGAGGTCAGACATGGCAGTTTGGAACGGAATGCATTTTGCAATTCATTTATCCAGAGAGGTGAAAGAGTATATGCCAGGAACGAATTATCTCTACTACAACAACATGAATAAAATTCCAGAAACGAAATCGATCCTCAAAACAATTAATTGGGAAATCAAGAATGGAATCAAACTCTCTTACAAATTACCTCTGCTTACAGCAACATGAATCAAAATTCCATAAATGAAATCGACTTTCAAAAATGAATAATTATGCAATCAGAATTGATTCAAACTATATTCATGAAATCCCTCTATTACAACAACACAAATCGAATGCTAAGAAATGAAATCGACTTTCAGAAATGAATAATTATGCAATCAGAATTGATTCAAACTAATACCTACGAATTACCTCTATTTATGTCTATGGGGCTGAACCAGTTGTGGTGGGACCTTGCCACACCCGGGAAAGTGTTGGATTATAGTCCTAACTACACCTACAAAAAATTAACTTAGAAGTTCATCAAATCCATAGCATTCCAGAAAATTAAGAACGCATAAGAATAATTGCAATTCGGCTTTCACCAACAGAACATGAAATCATAGTTTAGTCTTGATAGTTGAGAAACAAGAATGCATTAAATGTTTTATCAAACCAAATGTCTTTGCCTTTATAGGCATCGTTACTTGCATAATTAGTAGCAATTCTATTACAGAGCAGGACGTTGGAAACCATAGATATGGTAATCCACGAAATTAGCATTAATTTGTCCTAAATTTACACTATCAGTTCCTTATTATAAACCACATGCTACTATAGGAAAAAGGTTCCTAATTCTTGTCAACTAAACTCCATTATACGTAGAGTGGTCAGCTGGTCCTTCACCGATATTTGAATTTGTCGAAGTGCTGGAAGGAGCATCGAATTGGCTAGAGCTTTTATCTTGAGGCATGCTGGTATATCAATTGAAAGATGGTTGAAGGAACATTTGTTTCCTCCAAGTCAAAGAGCCAACAAAATAGGTCCTGCAAGAAATCCATCCTTCTACCCATAATAGTAAGTTAACAAATAAGCATGCTACTAAAAATGCCTAAACTAGCTATAGAATAGTAGAAACAATTATATTTGTACTGCCTTTTACCTTTAACAAGGGTTGATGGAATTTTGGCCATATTAGGGATAAAGAGAGGAAAAAGGAAGTATATATGTGTCAAAACTGGGGCAAAAGAGGCAAAGAAGGTGAGGAAGAATAGAAAAAAAAATCGCCTCAACATCTCCCCCACACTTGATCTGAGGCATGTCCTCATGCCTCCAAGTCATCACTGTCCAGTCAAAAATCAGTTGCTTGGGCCAATTTCTCCAAACTTCTCCTAAATGAGGCCGAGCATTTTGTGAACTATGCAACCAATCCTCTAGCACTTGTGTTATTTGCAAACTGAAATTTAGATGTCTTCCATGATTTCAGCCTTTGATCCTTCCTTCAAATCTCATCATTATATACATATAACCAGAGGTTCTCTTCTCTTAACTGATCATTTTCCTTACTTACATATTGGAATAGAATTTTAAACCTATGAGCCTTGTTCCTTAACTTAGATATTTTATTCTCAAGTCTTACTGATCTAATTTTGAAATTTTCTTCTTCATCAGGGACTGATATCTTTGCTGGAACTATTGACTGTTGGGGATGACCCTCATCTGGCATGAGGCCTATACCCTGCTTTGGAAAAGGACCCTACTGTTATGGACTTATTGAAGTAGGAGCAGGGATAAAATCATGTACATATTGGGAAATATTATCTGGAATATGAAACTGATGGGAAGATGAGGGTGATGAAGGAAATTGGGGAGAAGATGAGGGAGAGGGAGTAGCAGAATACGGGGATGAGGGCCCAAAAATGTGTTGGGAATAAAAAATGGTGCAAAGGGACTTACCCATGCTTTTGGTCCTTCTTCTCTCTAGTATGACAGCCTCGTAAGTGGGAACTGGAGATTTACTAGCATGAGTTGAGTTTTTCCTCAAACTGGGCTTGTGACCTCGTTGAGTTGGGGTATTTTCAATTAATTCTTCAGGATGGGACAAGGCTTTCCTTCTTCGTTTTCATAACTGCCTTTTTGAAGGTCCATCTTCATGACTAAAGGAAGGATCGGGCCTTGTGGCATTTCTGGTTGGAAGTGCAGCAGATTGGGTGGGTGAAGTGGGTGTAGCAGGGATGTTTATTTTTTATTTTTCAAATTGACTTACAGACCTTTGTCTCCATTTCACCTGAGTTTCTTCACCTGTAAAATTCTCTATGAGGAAATCCTCCCATGACTTTTTCCTTTTGCTCAGTTCAAACACAACCAGGATCTTGTTCAAGCTATGATGATACAATGTAGTCCCTAGCTTCCGACTCTCATATTTAACTCCTCTGGCCATCTTATGCAAACTTAATTTCAAGAAATGGGGAATATCTACAGAACAATCCTCAATTAGATGCATTAGCAATTTTATCTGATATAGAAAGATGATTTCATACCTACCTTCACAAGTTAGAAAGCGTTGGATCATGGTTAGCAGTGACTGCCATTGATCTTGAATGTAGCTCTGTAGAATTCCCTTTTGCCAACTTAGTGACTGATATGCTGGTTTTAAGAATTTCGCACAATTGGTTATGCTTAATTTCCCCCCTTTGAAGAATTTCTCACCCCTAGTGGGTAATCTGATTGCTCTGCTTACTGATTTTTCTGTGACTTCAAGGCAAAGGTTCCCGATCCTTGCTCTCTTCCCATAGAACGTCTGGGAAAATTCCAATGCCACAACATCATTGTATCCTTAAAATTTTTGAAGAAAAACCCCCCATGACTTTCGTTCGATGGCCTCCTTGCATAATTGATAATCTGCGGTTCGAGCAAATTGGGCGAATGTGGGCTCATGTCTATCACTTCCCATGATCCAAGCAGATTTAAACATCTCTGCATTCATTCCATGGCATGTAATCACACATGTCATGACCCACAGTGAATGGCTATTTAAGAAAGAAGTTAATTTGGAAATAAACGCAACACATAAACATTTACTCCTTGGCTTTGGAAAATCAGTGACTGGCATCCACTAAGGCTCATAAGAATAACATTTGCAGGTGCCCAGCCTTTATGAAAACAACCCATACTCTAGTGTCCCCTCTATTTATTGAAATTCACGTTAGCCTACATAGAGACACTGCATTTCTTATCGTGGAGATGGATAAAGATGCAATCATGACTTACGGTGGAGACCTTACCCAGTAATTGGGTTATGAGGATGATTCTGAGTTTAAACAAAAATGGCACATAAGCTAATGATGGAAGCTCGGTCTGCATGAAAGGTTTAGTCCCTGTCATGTCATTATGCCCGAAATCATATTGCTGTGTGGATGGTGTCGTCCCTCGTCATCATGCGCTTTTCATTCATCGTGCGTCCTCATCAACAACCCTGATCACCACCTGTAATCATATGAAGTTTGTACATGGGTGGACGTGATTTTGAAGGGAATGGGTGATTCTAGGATGTAGGATTTATAATTGGTTTGGAAGGAAAAAAAAATGAAGGTAGAGGCATAGGGAACATGGTAGACAACATGTACTTGTAATAATCATTTAAACTACCTATAACTAAATTAAGCAGATTAAGCACATACCTTTGTCACTTAAATGATATTGGGAATGAAAATAACATCATATCTTATTAATACAGGAGATGGTCTTCTGTTCAAGATGTAGCTTCTACTACAATGACGATCATGGTCAACAGTAAAATTTGCAAAAAATAGTGATATCCAAATCAATCAGACTTTTAGGCCTTGGTTGCAATTCCAGGATTGTACTGCTGTTTAAAATAGAGCTTTGCACAGTTTATTGGTACCACATATTGTTCATGACCATGTTGTAGCTTCTAGACAGCAGATTGCCAAAAGAATATTTTCGTCCAGTATTTGAATGTCTAGGTACAAAGATGACAAAGATGAAAAATTCAAAGTAACTCAAGCATGGAGCTGGTTTTTGCGAAGAACAGAACATAGAATCTCAAATTTCTCTAACAAAGTGCCACTCAGTTTTTTGAAGTGGCGCTGGAACCTGTCCACCATCTCATGGATTTTAACCAGGCCTGAGATGATAACTGCCTAGGGCATTTCTGTTTAGGGAGCTTGAAATGTCCTGAAAGAAGGCTCCAAGGGGTTTCTTTTCCATAATTATTCCAGTGGGCCCAGAAAAGAATAATTTAATGCCCATTGAATCCCTAGTCTACCACCACCTTATTTTTTTATCGAGCCTAAGGTAGTTCCTGCTTGGAGCATTCATTTTTAGAGACTCTGAGTTGCCCATAGAAGACTCCAGGGAGTTTCTTTTCTGTAGTTATTTCCTTGGGCCTGGAAAAGAATAATTCTATGCCCAAGGAATACCTAAACTTCCACTGGTCCGTAAATTTTACGAGCCTAGATCAGTCAGTGCTCGAGAGCTTCATTTTTCGAGATTCTGAATACATCTAAAGAATACTCCCACTGTTAATTTTCCATAAGTAATCCGACAGGCCTGGATAAAGGAATAAACCCACTCCTGCCAAATTTCTCCTTTATTCTACATGGAATGTGGGGAGAACCACCTGTAGATATGGAAATTGACAGTCCACTAGTTAATCTATATAAATATATGTGTGTGTGTGTGTGTGTGTGTGTGAAAAGTAGATAAGAAAAATCAATCGACCAATCTAGCAAGGGCTGGTCATTTCCATGAACCAGCTCTAGTCCTGGATCCTTTTGAATGTCCTACAAAAACAAATCATGTGAGAGTGGTTTATGGTAAAATTTTAGCCGATGGCCATTTACTACGAAGGAAGTCTGCTCATCATCAGTGGTTCTAATATGAACTGAACCATTGTCAAAAACTTCAACTACCTCATAGGATCCCAACCAACGAGTAGAGAACTTACCTTTAAAGTGTTTGAACTTACTTTCGTACAACAGGGCCCAGTCACCTGCACGGAAGACTTTCTTTTTTATTAACTTATCGTGTCATCGAGCTCTTTGATATTGTACTAGCGAGGTTCTATGATATACGTACTGTCGGATCTCATCAAGCTCATTTAGCTGCATCAGCCACTGCTTTAGTTAGATTCATTCCCAATTGGGTGGCCGTCCGAAATGCCTTCACTTGGAACTCAATGGGAAAAAGTACTTGTTTCCCATAGACTAGCTCGTACAGGGTGTGTTCCGTCACGTTTCTCCAAGTAATCCTATAATCCCATAATGCTTCCAATAAATTTTTTGCCCAGTCCTTATGGTGTAGTTGAATGGTTCTCGTGAGGATGGAATCCAAGACCTTGTTTGTAGATTCCACTTGCCCATTGGCTTGAGGGTGGTAAGGGGTAGATTTACGGTGTTTGATCTGATACTGCTTAGTGAGTGCCTTGACCAATTTTGATGTGAATTGCGTACCTTGGTCTATGATAATCTTGCGTGGCACACCGAATCTCGTGAAGATGTCTTCAAAAAGAAACTCTACTGTTGCCTTTTTCATGGTAGAAAATAATGCCTTCGCCTCCACCGTCTTGGTGACATAATCGGTGCATACCAAAATGTACTTATTCTTTTTCTACATTGGGGAGATGGGCCCTACAAAATCCAATGCCCACTTCTCAAATGGTTCAATGGCTATCTGAGGATGAAGAGGCATCTCGTTGGAGGAAACTGGTCTTCCCATCCGTTGGCAAGCATCACAACTGGAGACGAACTTCTTGGCATCTTTAAAGAGCGAGGGCCAATAATACCCAGTGCGAAGAACCTTGTATGCGGTTCGTTTGTCGGAAAAATTCCCCCTGCAAATCTTGTTGTGGGAGGCTCTCAAAAAATTGTACATTTCGTCTTCCTGCACACACCACCTCATGATCAGGTCTGGCCCTATGTAAAACAAGTGTCCCTCGATCTAGGAGTAATTAGCACTGTGCTGCACAATGTTATGTTTTTCTCGAGTAGACATGCTCTGAGGTAATTTCCCTGACACCAAATAATTTGCAACCTCGACGAACCAAGGAGTGATGGAGAAAATGGCGAATAGTGCTTCATCTGGGAATTCATCAGGTACTAGAGTTGTCATGCTTCCCTGTCCAATATTCAACCGAGACAAAAATTCAGCTACTAGATTATCACTTCCAGGTCTATCGATTACAGTTATATTAAATTCTTGTAAAAGCAATATCCATCTAGTTATTCTACCATTAGTAATTGTTTTATTCATTAAAAACCTAATGGAAGAATGATCAGTATGGATGAAAGTCTCATAAACAGTAATTTAATGTCTAAAATTCCCAATAGCATGAACAACTGCTAACAATTCTTTCTCAGTGACTATATAATTTAATTCAATGGGGGAAATATTTTTGCTAATAAAATAGATAGCATAAGGATAGCGATCTTCCCTTTGTCCCAAAACTACTCCTAGTGCAGTGTCTGAAGCATCGATACATATGTGAAATGGCAGGGACCAGTTTGGTCCTCTCAACACTGGAGCAGTAGACAATCTACCCTTTAGTATCTGAAAGGCCTATTGACAATTGAAATTCCATACAAATTCAACATCTTTAGTCAATAACTTAAATAATGGTGCTGAAATCTTAGTAAAATTTTTGATAAAATGACGATAGTAACCTGCATGTCCCAAGAAACTTCTTACCTCTTTTTGTGAACTGGGAATAGGAATATGTGAGATTACCTCAATCTTTATCGGTCAAATTTAATTCCTTCTAGTGACACATGATGACCCAGAACGATTCCCTTAGTTTGCATCATTCTGCATTTGTCACTACTAAGGGCCAGGTTTTCTTCTTGACAACGAATCAAAACTTTTTCTAAATTGGCCAAAGCTTGAATGAAATCATCTCCATCGACTGTGAAGTCATCCATATAAACCTCTACACAGTTGTGGACCAAATCGGAAAAAATGGCGAGTAAAGCTCTTTGAAATGTAGTTGGGGTGCTACAAAGACCAAAGGGAAGGAATTTATATGCATAGGTGCCCCAAGGGCATGTAAATGTAGTCTTTTCTTGATCTTCTTCAGCTATCTGAATTTGATTATATCCACTGTACCCATCTAGAAAAGAGAAGTATTTCTTAACTGAGAGCATGTTGAGTACCTGATCAATGAAGGGCTGGGGAAAGTAGTCGTGCAATGTGGCCTTGTTTAGTTCTCTGTAGTCAACGCAGATATGCCACTTCTCGTTCTTTTTCAGCACCACCACCAGAGGTGACACCCATCTACTGTCTGAAATGAGATAGATGAATTCCGTAGCCAGGATTTTCTGAAGCTCTTCTTTGACAATGTCCTTTAATGCTGGGTTCATTCATCCTTGTGGCTGTCAGATGGGTCTCATATCTTCATTAGTGTAAATTTGGTGGATGCAGGTGTCTGGATGGATGCCCCGCATGTCAAGGTCTTCCCATGAAAATGTTCCAGATTGCTCACGAATCATACCCATCAATTGCTGCTTTTGTTCCGTGGTCAATTCTGCACCGATGTGTAAGGTCCTTCCTTCAGTGATTTCTACTAGCTCAGTGGCGAGTTCATCGTTTCCCTCCATTGCTGAAAAATATGTGAACACAGCTGGATGGCAGGCTTCCTGGAACTCATCACTGAAAACATGATGGTAACCATTAAAAGAGATAGGATAATCAATACAAGAACTGTGAGATAAAAACTGGTGCAGAATATGTTCATCGGACTATTCCTGGAGGCCTCTAGACTGTTCTAATGTCAACAAAGGAAACATACAGTCTTCATCTCCATAGGAGATCTCGAGCCATAATGGTACTTCAACAGCTATTTGAGCAGGGGGAAAATAGACAAGGTTTGGTTCTAGGAACCATTGGAAATGATCATTTCTCCATTTCTACACCCTATGACAGCATCAATAGTTTCCAACCAAGGGCATCCCAGAACTACAGGATGTCCAGGTCTCGAGGTTTTTGGGGAAATGATGATAAAGTCTATAGGATATTTCCAGGAAGCTATAGTGACCACTATGTCTTCTAGGGTTCCCATTGGTTTGACGACAGATTTGTCTGCCATTTCTAGAATGACGGGGGTGGGTTTAAGCCCAGGTAACTGCAAATATGTCATAGTTTCGTATGTCATGGCATTTATTTCCGGAAGTACTCCATTTATTTCAATGGTGACAATGGGATTCCTAGGGTCATGGTACTTCACAGGCAAGTCAAAAATCATGGTGGACATTTGGCTCATGATCTTTACACTTTGGTTCTTATGCCCTTTCCTACCTGGCTTCTTGATGCAGAGATCCTTGACAATTTTGGTGTAAATAGGGATGTCTCTGATAGCTTGCAAGAGTGGAATTTTAATGCAGACATTCCTTAATTCATTTTCTAGGTTGTATTCAAGAGGAGTTTCTTCTTTCTTTACAAGGAGTCTTTCCGGGTAAGGTGGTTCATTTGATTCTTCTTCTTTTATTTGTTTTTGTTTCTTATTTTGTATATCATTTTCGGATGATGTGGATGGAACCTCTTCCTCTATGACAAAAATTGATTTCCATTTATTAACTTTCTTCCCTGATCGTAACTGAATTTCGTTCATGGGAATGGTAGTGATCATGTATGTAGGGAAAGGCTAGATTTTTATGTTTTGTGCAGGTTGAGGTGGTCTATTTTGATTTTGGTTAGGTACGGGTTGCGCAGGAAATAATGTAGGGCAAGGTGGGTTTTGAGGTGTCTGCGAAGATGATGATGGGTCAAATGGCACAGGTAAAAATTGATGCAAGGGAGGGGATGGAAGCAATGGTTGTTGATATGTGTGAGGTTTATACCCTTGCTAATAGGATTTCATGGTTGGGTTGTACCCTTGATAGTTGTGAGGGTTATACCCTTGCTGATATGTTGAGGTGCTTGGCATATTTGGGTAGGGCGCATAGAACTAGCTTTGTGGCTGATAAGGGTTGGTATAAGGGTTTTCCCTCCAGTTCTGGTTCCATGGAGTGTTTTGAGTTTGAGGAGCAGCCCAAGGAGGATAAGTCGACTGGAAATTCCAGGGTTGAGTTTGACTATATCATTGGGGAATAGGTTCTAGGAACATGTTCTGATTCAGGCCTCTCCAAAAGGGCTTTTTACTTGCTTGCGATGGATCATTTGTTTCAGCATTCCCTTTATAGATGGCTTGCAAACCGGGAAGAGAAGGGCATTTACCCGTGGCATGTTCTAAGGTGAAAATTCCACAAACCTCAATAAAATTGATGGGAAACTCTCTTTCCATATGCTTTTTTCTACATCTAGGACAAAATATTGCCATATCAGCCCTTTCGTCTTCTTGTTTCTTCTTATATTTCATTGTGTCGAGCTGGTTGCCAATGGTGTTTAAAATGTCAGTTTTAAAGTCTTCCAACAAGTTCCCTAGTTTGACCCTAGTGACAATAGTAGAAGCAGGTTTTTGGTTTCTAGATGCAGTATCTCAGAGATTATCACACAGCTTCCTACCTACTTTAGCCTGAATTCTAGAATAGGTTAGAAAAAGTTCAGCTATTTCAACAAAACACTTTTCGTAAATGTCCCCACCACTTAAAATTTTTAGAGTCTCACTGCATTCGTCTCTTAATCCTTTTAGGAAGATTGTTTTGACCATTTTCGCCTCTAGATGGGCTCCTCGGGATTTGTGAAAATGATACAGGAAGCGCTCAAGATATTCTTCCAGGCTCTCGTCATCTAGTTGTTACATTCTCAGAATATCATTGAGGTCCCTAGTTTTGCGGAAATCCTGGTATTTCTTAAGGAATATAGATTTCATGTCATCACAAGTGTATATGGTGTTTTCCCCTAAGCTCATAAACCATCGAAGTGCGGCGTCTTTTAGGGTGGCTGGGAACAGTTTCAGTTTGTTTGCATCATCGTAGTAATTATAGCTTCTACACAGAATATCAAATTCTAAAAGAAAAGCATCAGGATCCTTGGAGGACTTACCATAAAAGAGCGACAGGGAGGTCATTGGAATGCTCTTCATTGTGATGTTCTTGGTGATGTCGAGGATAGGAAACCTGAAGTTAGTTTCTTCTTCATTGTCATCTGGTCCCCCTCATGGTCCATTGTTGTTTTCTATCCTTGGCCCATCAATGTTTTCTCCCCTTTGGCCATTCCTGTTTCCTCCAAACAAAGTTGGTCCTTCCTCTTCTTGATGATTCCCCTCGTTGTTTTTGTTCTCACCTTCATTGTTTGCCATATTGGTGCTAATGTTGGTGGAGAAAGAGCCAATGGACAACCTTACTTCTTCTTGGTTTGCAAGTTCCCCTTCCAAAATCTCCTTCCCACTAGTACTCCCCTTTTTGTTTTTAGTACCTGCGTAATGATCAGTGGGGTTAGTTAATGGAATTTTTACCGAACCAAATTTTTTAGGAAATTGAGAATTGGAAATAAATCTACCTTTATTATCCCTAGGTGTACTTCTATGCATAAGGAAAGAAAAATAAAGTTGAGAACAAGAAGTAATCGGTTAGACTTTGGAGCAACCCCACAAAAGTGGATGCGTGGCTCTTCACTCACGTCTTACTGTACTCTCTTTGCCCTCTGACAGCCCTGCAAGATCTCTAAAACTTCAGACAATAATGATTACCTGAATCTTGAATTTACAACTCTCCCAGGCAAGGGTGCAAAAATTTTCTTCTTGTGAGCCTTAGCGGATGCTGGTCACCGATTTTACAAAGCCAATGAATAAACATTTTTGTGCTGCATTTATTTCCAAATAAACTTCTTGCTTACATATTTGTTCACTGTGGGTCATGATAGGTGTGATTACATGCAACGGGATGAATGTAGAGATGTTTGAATCTGCTTGGATCATGGGAAATGATAGACATGAGCCCACATTCGCCCAATTTGCTCGAGCTGCAGATTATCAATTATGTAAGGAGGCCATCAAACAAAAGTCATGCGGGGTTTTTCTTCAAAAATTTCAAGAATAAAATGATGTCGTGGCATTGGAATTTGCCCACACGTTTGATGGGAAGAGAGCAAGGATTGGGAACCTTTGCCTTGAAGTCACGGAAAAATCAGTAAGCAGAGCAATCAGATTACCCACTAGGGATGAGACATTCTTCAAAGGGGGGAAATTAAGCATAAACAATTGTGTGAAATTCTTAAAACCATCATATCAATCACTAAGTGGCAAAAGGGAATGCTACGGAGCTGCATTCAAGATAAATGGAAGTCACTGCTAACCATGATCCAATGCTTTCTAACTTGTGAAGGCATGCATGAAATCATCTTTCTATATCATATCAAATTGCTAATGCATCTAATTGATGATTTTTCTGTAGATATTCCCCATTTCTTGAAATTAAGTTTGCATAAGATGGCCAGAGGAGTTCAATATGAGATTCGGAAGCCAGGGACTCCATTGTATCATCATAGCTTGAACAAGATCCTGGTTGTGTTTGAACTGAGCAAAAGGAAAAATTCATGGGAGGATTTCCTCATAGATAATTTTCTAGGTGAAGTCAATTTGAAAAATAAAAAATAGACATCCTTGCTGCACCCACTTCACCCACCCAATCTTCTGCACTTCCAACCAGAAATGCCACAAGGCCCAATCCTTCCTTTATTCATGAAGTTGGACCTTCAAAAAGGTAGTTAG
Organism: Pinus albicaulis; assembly: GCA_034641835.2. Lineage (NCBI taxonomy): Eukaryota > Viridiplantae > Streptophyta > Pinopsida > Pinales > Pinaceae > Pinus > Pinus albicaulis. The sequence continues at coordinate 756,122,886 of CM076570.1, read as the reverse complement.
GAAAACGAAGAAAGAAAGCCTTGTCCCCTCCTAAAGAATTAATTGAAAATACCCCAACTCAGCGAGGTCACAAGCCCAGTTTAGGGAAAAACTCAACTCATGCTAGTAAATCTCCAGTTCCCACTTTTGAGACTGTCATACTAGAGAGAAGAAGGGCCAAAAGCATGGGTAAGTCCCCTTGCACCACTGTTGAATCCCAATACATTTTTGGGCCCTCATCCCCATATTCTGCTACTCCCTCTCCCTCATCTTCTCCCCAATTTCCTTCATCACCCTCATCTTCCCATCAGTTTCATATTCCAGATAATATTTCCCAAGATGTACATGATTTTACCCCTACTCCTGCTTCCATAAGCCCAGAACACCAGGGTCCTTTTCCAAAGCAGGGTATGGGCCACATTCTAGATGAGGGTCATCCCCAACAGTCAAAAGTTCTAGCAAAGATATCAGTCCCTAATGAAGAAGAAAATTTCAAAATTAGATCAGTAAGACTTCAAAATAAAATCTCTAAGTTAAGGAACAAGGCTCAAATGTTTAAAACATTATTCCAATATGTAAGTAAGGAAAATGATTAGTTAAGAGAAGAGAACCTCCGGTTATATGTACAAAATGATGAGCTTCAAAGGAAGGATCAAAGGCTGAGATCATGGAAGACATCTAAATTTTAGTTTGCAAAGAAGACAAGTGCTAGAGGATTGGCTGCACAGTTCAAAAAATGCTTGACCTCATTTAGGAGAAGTTTGGAGAAGCTGGCCCAAGCAACTGATTTTTGATTGGATAGTGATGACTTGGAGGCATGACGACATGCCTCAGATCAAGTGTGGGGGAGATGTTGAGGCTAATTTTTGTCTATTCTTCCTCACCTTCTTTGCCTCTTTTGCCCCATTTTTGAGACATATATACTTCCTTTTTCCTCTATTTATCCCTAATATGGCCAAACTTCCATCAATCTGTGTTAAAGGTAAAAGGCAGTAAAAGTATAATTGTTTCTACTATTCTATAACTAGTTTAGGAATATTTAGTAGTATGCTTATTTGTTAACTTACTATTATGGGTAGAAGGATGGATTTCTTGCAGGACCTATTTTTTTGGCTCTTTGACTTGGAGGAAAACAATTTTCCTTCAACCATATTTCAATTGATATACCAACATGCCTCAAGATAGAAGCTCTAGCTCAGCCAATTTGATGCTCCTTCTAGCACTTCGAAAAATTCAAAGATCGGTGAAGGACCAACTGGCCACTCTACGTATAATGGAGTTCAGTTGACAAGAATTAGGAACCTTTTTCCTATAGCAGCATGTGGTTTTTAATAAGGAACTGATAGTGTAAATTTAGGACAGATTAATGTTGATTTCGTGGATTACCATATCTATGGTTTCCAACTTCCTGCTCTGTAATAGAATTGCTAATAATTATGTAAGTAACAATGCCTATAAAGGCAAAGACATCTAGTTTGATAAAAATTTTAATGTATTCTTGTTTCTCAGCTATCAAGACTGAACTATGATTTCATGTTCTATTGGTGAAAGCCGAATTGAAATTATTTTGAGGTGTTCTTAATTTTCTATGGAATGCTGTGGATTTGATGAAATTCTGAGTTAAGTTGCTATAGGTGTATTTAGGACTGTAATCCAACGCTTTCCTGGGTGTGTCAATGGCCCACCATATCCGGTTCAGCCCCATAGACATAACTAGAGGTAATTCGTAGGTATTAGTTTGAATCAATTCTGATTGCATAATTATTCGTTTCTGAAAGTCGATTTCATTTCTTGGCATTCAATTTATGTTGTTGTAATGGAGGGAGTTCATGATTATAGTTTGAATCAATTATGATTACATAATTATTCATTTTTGAAATTCGATTTTATTTCTGGCATTTTGATTCATGTTGCTGTAAGCAGAGGTAATTTGTAAGAGAGTTTGATTCCATTCATGATTTCCCAATTAATTGTTTTGAGGATCAATTTCGTTTCTGGAATTTGATTCATGCTGTTGTAGAAGAGACAATTCGTTCCTGGCATATACTCTTTCACCTCTCTGGATAAATGAATTGATGATTGCATTCATGCATGTGAATGAACAGAGCATGGTTATATGCATTTAATTAAATCCTTTGTGAGATAATTTTCCATATCGATTTCAGTAGGAGAGCATAGCTCGAATTTGAAAAATAGATTTAATGATTATTTGGTTCTCTGTGTTAATTGGTTCTGTGTGTTAAAGTAATCCGCATCTCATTTCATGTGTGCGTAGCTCAGATGGGTAAACATAACTTAGTTGCTCGTAGAAGTTGAATGTCACTTCTAGATTAAATATATCTATTTGAAATCCATGCATTTGGTTTGAGGAAGAAGATTTTTGCTTACATAGGAGTTTTGGCTTGAAATTTATCATTTCTCAAGACATAATAGGAGCGAGAAGTTTTGATTCATTGGAGAGTGACAGATATAGGTTCTTTTGGGGTCTTAGTCGGCAAGTCACTAGGAGAATCGTGTGTTGATCAGGTAGGAGAAAGTAGATGATTCATAGAAGAGTTATGAGCAATTTTTATTCATTATTTTGGTGTGATTAAATAGAAGTTATAGTCTTGTATAGTTTTTCATAAGATCAGGGTTTGGAGTGGAAAGTAATTTACAAAGACTATTGTAGCATCTAGGTGAATTGGTAAGATTATTTTTGGGTGAATACATATTCCTTAAGGATAGAGCGATCATGGCAGAATATTAACCAGCATTCCTTCTGGATAGATGCTTGAAATTTTATGTTAGGGTTCATAGTTTGGTTCAAGTCTCACAATTCCATAATAATAGCAGTGACAGAGTGATTTAACCCCTGCAACTTGGTTAAAAAGAAACCATTCATTAAAGGTTGAAACATTTTATTGCAAGTTTCAGAGGATGATTAGAAGACCGCTAGTAGCAACTTATGTGAACTTGTGAACTTTTAGTTTCGAGATTGAATTCATTTCTATTTTGTCTCTTAATGCAACGTGTGTTGATTGAATTGAGAGCATTATCTTATTGCAGAAAACAGAATGTCAATTGTTGTAGAATTTTTAGTAACTTTGCTAGAGTATAGTTGGAAGTTTGATGAAAGACAACTGTAATTAGAAGCTGATCTCCAGAGTGCAGTTGTGAATTTTCGATAACTTGAGTTTATTTAAGTTTGGTTTGAAAAGTAGAAGTTGTGGAATTGAAACTGTCAGAAGTAAGTAATACATATATAGATGGGTTGGCTAGGTATGAAATATTAATGGCTATCATGATTGAATTTTGTGTGTAAAAACGATATTCAAACCAGTGTGATAGTGCACCTTTTCGCTTGACACCGGTATAGTGAAATTGTCATGAAGTGTTGACATCAGAGTAAATTAGGGATACAATTAGTAATTGCAAGTTCATTGTGTGAGTGTGGAATCAGTTTATAGGTTTACTTAGATTAAGTAATTCCTTTTAAGTATGATCTCCAAAGATCAGAATTAGGGTTTTTGAGATTTTCTGCAAACAGTGAGTTATTGAATTAAAGTTGTTGTTGATTTGGTAATGGTTTTGATTTCATGTTGAAATAGATTGAATAAGGGTTTCCAGTGTTCAAACCAAAGTTTGTTGATTGTTCCTATTTTTATGATGAGATGAATTGATTTATTTCTGACGGTGTGTGTTTATAGATGTACGTGTGTGCCTCAATTCTTAAATCAAATATCATAAGGAATCATCTAAAATTCGACTCTAAGAGCTAAACCTTGAGAGCACAGTAAATCTCGTGTTTACGAGCCCAGATTGACATACAAATATTGACGAATTAATTCGACAGTTACTTCACACAACATTTTGATTCATGAAGCTTTTTTCTTGACACAAATGTGGCACCTATCCGTCCAGCTGGAGCCCCTCGCTATGCAAGGCAAGGAATGCAGCTACCTAGGGCTGGTGCAGTAGCGAAGGTTACAGAAGCTGCCGAAGAGGGTGATGACACACAGATTTTGTAGGAGCTTAATAGAAACCTAGAGGGTTTAAGTATGGGTGTGTTGCCTCTTCCCATGAGAGAGATCTCGATTTTTCTGTAACGACATACAGTGGGTGTGCCGGAGAGATACTTGGTGCCTCTGAGGAGGATAGCCAGAGAAGTTGTCTGCTATTTTGAGCAGCAAGCTTAGTAGGAGGAGTGGATAGACGTGTAAATGTCATAGCGAGGCTTAGAGCAGCCAATTTTTTGTAAAACACCCAAGTTTTGTGAAGTTTTTTGATGTAATCTAAACTAGACATCACACACACACACACACATATTCATTTTTTGGTGATTTTGTTCCCGTTTGTTTTTTAATTTTTATGTATTTTCTATGGTAAAAAGTATACACTCATGTATGAATCTTTCTATAACAAATGTAACAAATGCCAATCTAACACATAATTCACCAATGAATCAATGAATGCATTAAATTCTCTAGGAATGTGTTCAAACTCAATGGTTCAAAAGTGACGTTCTAAAAGTCGTACCCTTAAGAAATAATGTATCAAGACTGGATGACATACGCGATAATGATTGTTTAACTGCATAACTGCAAGTTGGGAATCTCACCTGACCACTAGATTAGAGATGTCACGAGATGTAGATTCCATGAGGAGTTGGATCAATGACATATACTCAACAATGTTGTTGGTGGCTTTGCCCAGGAATATTCCCTCGAAACCAAGGAGTTCCGACTGAGGTGTGTAGAGGACCCAAGTAGCTGATGCAATGTGCCGAGTATGACGACTAGCACCGTCCGCATATCTGACGTATGATGAGGATGATGAAGGCATATGTTTAAAAATAAAAGAGTGTGTATGAGAAAAACACTCAAAAAACGAAAATATCCAGAGACATAAAAAAAAGGCAAAACTCATATACATAAAATTACAAAGCATATGCCTAGTGGAGAACTAGGAAAAATACTTCTTCAGATAGAGCCTGTTGCGGGGCTCTGCGAGTGGAATTCCATTACAGTCCTAAAGTTCATAAGATCCTTTTGAGAGGACTTTGTTGACTATGTAAGGACCAAGCCATAATGGTTGAAGTGTTCCTGCCCCCAAGAGGTCGTGTCTCTGATCGTAGAGTAGAACGAGATCACCCTCTCGGAAAGAACGAGGCTTGACAGATTTGTCATATTGAGCTTTAACTCGGCGCTGGTGAGCTTCGAGTGCCAGTGTGGCATCTCAACGAGTTTCGTTCGAGTGATGAAGCGAGAGCAAGCGCTCTTCTGTGGCGGTGGTACCGGGTAGGAGTTCAACAACGAGCTTGAGTGATGGAATCTCACACTCAATTGGGAGTACTGCTTCCAGGCCGAATGCAAGTTGGAGTGGCGTGAAGCTTGCGGTAGTTTTGATCGACATATGGTATGCCCATAATGTGGAATATAACTTCTGATGCCATGTGGTTTTATGATTGTCGACTAACCGATGAATCATGGTTTTGAGGATGCCATTTACAGCGTCGACTTGACCATTCACTTGTGGATAGTAGGACGAAGACTGATCTTGTCGAAAACCTAGCATGGAAGTTAATTCCGTCATCATATGGTTTTGAAAATGTGACCCATGATTTGTGACAATTGAAAGGGATACACCAAAACGACAGATAACCTGATTGAACAGGAACAGAGTGGCGGTTTCTCCATCGGCCTTAAAAGTGGGAATGGCTTCTACCCATTTCGTGAAGTAGTCGACTGCAACGAAAATGTAGTTGTGTCCGTCAACCGAAGTGGGATTGCATGTAATGAAGTATATTCCCCATTTAGCGAAAGGACCAATGGAGACAACTGGATTGAGAGGGGCAGGGTGAGTACACATTTTCTTCATGAAAATTTGACACGGATGGAACTTCTGGATCGCTGTGATGCAGTATTTAAACAAAGTGGACCAATAATAGCCTACACGCAAGATTTTCTGGGTAGTAGCTATGCCAAAAAGATGACCGCCGCACACCCCCATGTGGCAGTCATTTAAAACATGTTCTTCCTCGTTAAAAGTGAGACAACGTCGAAGAATATTATCGACACCACCACAATATAGAGTATCATTTAGCACGAGATAGTGTTTCGCTTGAAGGTGAATACGATAATATTCATTGGACGTGAGAGTTGGGTGGAAGCATCAAGTTTGGAGGTAGATCAAAATGTCTCCATACCAACGATCAGAAGAATCGACTAAGTAGACAGATTCATCAAGAAATTGATCATGAGCTACATCTTCTGGGTCGATTATAGGAAGGTCCAATAGTAATTTGGTGAATACTATAGACAGATCTATGTCAGGAATTTCGTCGTAAGACCAAGAAAACATATCACGAAATTCCTTAAAAAGGGATGTGATGCGTGCAATTTCCTCGGGATTGCAATCTGCTCCAATTGGAATATTTTCCACGACACCTGTTTTGACCGAGATATCAATGAGCATGTTCTTAGAAATATTTCCCAAGTTCCCTTCTGAATTGATAGTTTGAACAGTCATGTAAATAGAGGGAATGATCTCAGGTGGGTCAAAATATGGGATTTGAGTAGCTATCGCGTCTGAATCGAACATCGAAGCACGATGGTGGAACTCTCCCCAAGGTCATTCTTCTAGAGACATGATCTATCGAATAGCTTTGTCCGTAGGTAGGAATTTATCGAGGATATCCTTAGAAAGAACCGTGATGGGCGGGAGGTTTGTACCATTGGTCAAAACCATAGTTGTGAAGGGTTCAGATGTAATTTGGATGGCTTGATAAGCCAACTTGGCTGGTGAGAGCGGCATCTAATCTCCATAGGAATCAATGTCTGAAGGTGCCGGTAGGATCCATGGGTCAATAGAGCCATCCAAAGTGGTGGATATCATTACAAATATATGTGGAACCTCAGGTGGGGGGAGACAAAAGCAACCCATCAGGGAAGATGCCTTCAGAAGACTGGTACCAATATTGATGTATGAGTCAGGAACACCTCCTATTAGGGGTACAATGCTACTTGGTAACGTGGCATAATCAAGGGTGAAAAAGGATAACTAATCCACAGTGACTATTTTCCCATCCAATGGAAAGATGATGAGTTGGAAAACTAAAGCAACAATGGCAGTCATTGCGTATGACCAACTACGACCCAACAATAGATTATATTCGAGATGACAATATACGACTTCTATTTCCACCATTATCGTTTTCCCACTAAGGGAAATGGGAAAGCTAGAAAGGTAGCCTTTTGGGAAGAAAGTGTGGCCATCGAAAGATTTAAGGGAATTCGACGATGGGGAAAAAGTAGAACCCAAAGCGAGCCAACAAGTAGTTGACATAACGCAAGTCGAAGCACCTTCGTCTATGATAGTATGATGGATTGGTCTCCCTTTTGACATGACTTGCACATGGAATGCAAGTTGGTGTGAGAGGTGAGGTTTAGATTTATCCATGTCAAAGATAGCTAGTGTAGAATCCTGGGGGTCAATTCCACCAATGGCCGAAAGCAAGGCTTTCCTTTGTGTTGGGAAAGTTTGCAATACTTCGAGAGCAAACATAGCTAACGGTGCTTGCACCAAATATTCTACAATATTTTAGTTTTGGGCGGCATGTGCAGAGGTGTTATGAGTCATGCGTCGAAGTGTCCCTTTGGGGGGACGAATTGCAGGGTTAGCAGTAGGCCGTTCGATATGAAAATCATTGGGCGGCGGTGGATTTGAACTAGTACCAGGTTCCTGAGTATCAATGATAGGATTTCCATAGATTTTGGCTCCTGTCCGGAGCTCAAAACTTTATACGCCATAAATGGCGGATGATCCTTCATCGGAAGGATGTGTACCACCATTTCCCCTTTGCGGGGTTTGTGGTGGGTTTGCAATCATGTGTTGCTGTTGCTGCTGTGGATTAGGGAAGGGATTATGAAGGAGGTCAGGTGTCCTCCCAGAGTCCTTGTTTGTGATAAAATATGTGCATTCTTGCAGCTGAGGACATTTGTATGTCAAGTGGTCCTCCGCACAGATCTTGCAAGGGAATTTCATGGGTTTCTCTTTCCCTTTGTCGGTTTTAGCAACGTTTTTCTGATTGGGATTATTCTGATGATTCGATTTCTCTTCTGAAGAAGAGGTATTTTTCTTGTTCTTCTCGTTTTTGCCACTAGGTTTTTGTGAAATTTGCATAGAATTTACCTCAGCAGTAGGAAGAGTAGTTGATTGGTTAGGGGCAGTGGAAGCTGAAGATGGTTGGGAGGTTTGCCCACTAGGTTGTTTTATGGCTACACCAGAGATTGCACCAACGAGACCGTCAACGTGTGCTCTAGGTTTCTGAGTAGCGGGAGGATTCGGATTACCAGGGGCATGGGGGAGTAAATCATATAACATGTCAAATTGAGAATAGATCAAATCTAAACGCTGTGCATGACAAATGGATTGATATTTTGTGACCGCATCGGACAGACAAATGTCCTTATCTAGGGTTGGTAAGAGTGACTTACAAAACCAATTAGATAAGAGATGATCTGGGCTTGGCACTTTGACCAGTCTCCTCCTACATCTCCATTCATGAATGTGATCGGAGATGTGGGTGGCGGTGTCTTGGCACAACAAGGTTAAGAGTTCCATGTCGGCTTCATATATAATAGGTAATTGGAAGTTCCTAAGAAATTCTATAGCTAAGGTGCCAAAAGTGTTGATGGCTCCATGTGGTAACTCAATGTACCATTTAGTAGCATTGCCTGTGAGAGTGCGGGTGAAAGTTGAAGCTAGATACTATCATCGACCATGGAGTTAGAAACAGACCATAGATGAAAGGTGGTGACGTTAGTAGCCGAATTGTCCCCTTGTTTCCCGTCAAATTTAAGGATGTCAGACGAAATCTTCTGCAGTATCGGAGGCCAGAGTGGGTTGTGATTGATGGGATCATTGGTCAGTTTGTAGATTTCGGGGATGTCTAGATCTACCAAGAATGGAAATTGCATATTTACCCCTGGATCTAGCCAAGGAAGTATTGGTTGACTATTCGGACCATAGGGTCCACCCATCAATGTGTTACCAATAGGATAAGTAGGACTTCGTTGATAAAACTTCCCTGTGGGTGGGGGTGTAGGGATGTGTTGGGGTCTTGTGATTTGGCTTATTTACAAATGAAATGGCAAGGCAACATATAAACCAGTCTTTAGAGCTCTAGGATCTAGCCCTCCTAATCTCAGAGAGGGATATCTCAATATGTTTGTAAGGATATAGCTTGATTGCTTTTAAGGTTTGATTTTAGGCTAGTTATTAAGTGCAAGTTTGTTTGTTTGGGTTTGGTTGGGAATAATGATCTAGGCAGCATCGATAGAAAAGGGAAATATCTAAGCCATTGGGAAATGGAGTCAAGTGGAAGTTGGTAACAAGTTTGTAGATGAATCAAGGATATCAAAGGGAAAATATAACTTGGCCAGTGGATATACAAGGTTTTTATGTGAAATGAAATGAACATTAAAGGTTTAGAATGAAAAGCAGAACTAAGGGAAATTAAGAATCCTTAATTATATGTACTTCTCAACAAAGGGACTTAAAGCATTATTTGAACATGAAGAGACATTTCATAGACGAGGCTAATCATAAATTCTAGGAACCACACTTCAGCAAATAACAATTTCAAGACAAAATTTACAAATGAAATCAAGGAGTCGAGGAACACTCTATTTCATCAAAGATTTCACTTGCAAGGATAAGAAAACATTCAAGATTCACAAATAACTGCATTCATAGAAGAGGGAACTCCTAGATATCTTTGATTACAGCTATAAAGACCTTCAAAACAATTATTTGAGAAAGTACAAAGGGTAAGTTCAAAACAGACCTCTTTGGCAAACTTTGGACAATGGTACTTTGAAGGGAGGCTTCAGAAACAATTTTTAAGTGGCATCAAGTAAGCAGGGAAAATCATAAATCATTCTTGAGGCCAACTGTATTGAACTATTTAAGAAATAAACAAGCACAAGGGTTCAAGAGAGAAATTAAGAATTCTCTAGAATGCCTCAGCAGAGGAAAACATAAAACAGTGAAGAGTAAATAGGTCTAAGGTGCTTCTAGAAGACATTTCTTAGCCTAAAATTTTTACTCTATTGTAGTAAGAAATTATGAAACAGAATGGAAAACAGGAAAAACATTAACATATTAGAATACTTCACCAACAACCAAGCTCAGGGATCCAATGACAGAGCTTTCTTCATCAACAAACATGTCAAAAACATCCACAAGTTCCATAACATCAGTTTCTTTTCAACTTCAGCAGAGCTATGTATTACTTCAGAGAATCATCGAATGCCAACAACCAACCCCTAACAAAGAGCTCCTCATAGAGTATTTATAGAGAAATGAGGAGGTGGAACTCTCTAGGGTTGAAAATGTTATAAATGACATAGTAAATGCACTCTTAACCTTGAAAACCATGCAAGGCATAAGGTAGGAATGTCTCTCAACTACTTCTCTATGTAATAAATCTGTCTTTACTTTCTGAGGATGAAATAGCTGAAAAGATTGTCTTCGAGGCCCTTTTTTGTCTTTTACAATAACTACCTGATAGTTTGTAATATCTTCTGACTGTGTAATAACTGCTTATTTGTATTTTTGAGACGGAAGGTGGGCTATAGGTGGCAATTTGATTTATTAAGTGAATAAATTCTCTCTGTTGATTTATCCAAGGTCTTTTTGGGCCTGTCTTGCCTTAATTTAATCATTAAGACTATGTCTAGGCCTGATTTGTTTTAGCCTTCATAATCTATTATACTACCTTTCTAACACTTATCGGACTTCTTTAAAACTTTGATTTATCTGTTTTAATTGTGTTTTCAGTCTTCAATCCTTCGCTTCTGCACTTCTTTACTGACTTTCTTTGTCTTCTTGTGTTTAGGAAGCCTTTTTGATGTGTTGGAAGGTTCTAAGGTACATCGGTGGCCATGAAACATCGATTTCAACATTTATCTTAAATCCCTGGATTCCCTTCTTTGTTTCAGGCCCTTGGATCATCATTTTGAGGCCTCAGTCACTGAATATGATAGTGGGATGAAATTTTAGCCTTCGTCCACCATTAAACCTACAACAGAAAACAAAAAATTAGCTCACAACCTGCGGGATTGTGGTCAAACTGCTTTTCAGAGGTTTATGAGGATATAAGAAGCAGTGAGGAGGAAGGGAGAGTGCAGGGGAGAGGGTCCGAAGGCAGAACAGTGAAAGCAGGTTTGAATTTTGCATTTTGGCATGTAATGGAGGAAAGGTGGTTTCGTGAAAACCACCAATGGTTTTCGCATTGCAGATGAGTGGTAAGCGGTAAAGCTCAAATCAAATGTGATACGCGTCGATAATCACAACATGTCCCTCATGAAACCACCGATTTCGCATGGATAACGTGCGATTAATTTTTTTTGGGAAATGGGTGCGAAAGAGTGCGCGGACCGTTGGATTTGGGGATGCAAATCCAACGACGAAGAGGGCATGCGATAGGGAAAGGTGCACGGTGGCGGGATGGTGGAAGATAGCTGTCAGACGGAGATTGGACGATGTTTTTTGTAGTGGGTGGTGGGACCATAAGGGGTGATGTTAGCCTTTTTGTCATGTAGTGCAGTTTGGGAGATCGGCAGGGTTAAATGTGGGCCATCGGATCTGGGCCTAAGGCCTTTGATCTATGGTCGAGAATGCCAGTGGAGGTGAATGGATGGGAGGATGGCAGAAGGGGTCGAGAGAAATAGTGACCGTTGGATCTCAAAGATCGACAGTCGGGGATGCATTGGAGCATCGCTATCGGGGTAGAAGGTTTGCAAAGGAAATGCAAATTTATAAAGGAATGGGTGCCGATGTGATGAAGTGCTGGTTTTTGGATCCATGGGATGATCTAATGGCTGAGATTTTATTGCGGGGGGGCGGGGGGTACAGACCATTCTCCTACCTTGTGCCTCCGGAATAAATCTTGGCCGCTCATCTAAGTTTTATGCAATCAAACAAGTCAACTGCGGGGGCACCAAAGGGTATGGGCCACCTTGGTTGGATGCCCCCACAGTAATTTTACGCCATTGGATTGTTGAAATGGAAGGCGGGGATTACTTTGGGAACAAGTAATGGTGCGAGATGAGTTATAGGAAAAGGGGCTAAGGGAAGAGCAGAGAGGTGTGGTCCTGTGGGTGGAGCAAAGGACCGGGTGTTAAGAAAAAGGGGTTGAGGGTTTTCCCCATGGTCGGGCCCTGGGTTATATGAACAGAATGGGGCAGGGCCTAAACCAAAAGGGGCTTAAAATCCAATGTTCAATATGAGCAGAAAAAGGCCTAAAGAAGGCTTTTTAAGCTTTTTAAAGGCTTCCAATAGGGTGAAAGAGGGATTTTTAAACCATATAAAGGATTTATAATGGTTTTATAGGCTTTTTAGGGGAGAATGAAAAAATAGTGAAGGAAAAATGGGGGTTTTTGAGGGAAATGAAGAGTTTAATGAAGGGAAAAGGACTTTTCAGAAGGGGAAAAAGAACTTGTTAAGATAGGATCAAAAATGGAAAAATGGGGGGAATGAAATGGAGGTGAAAATGGTGGAAATTATGGCTTTGAAGGTAGTTTTCATTCTAAATCAGCAGGATACCTTTTAGGAGACATAGATGAATATTTTAGTGAACTGATGGACTTAGGATGATGAAGGCAGTGAGATTTCTAGAACTCACAATGTTTCTTCAAATATTGTTTCTAGAAATCTAGGATTGTCAACTTAGTCATCTTTGGATAGGATCAAAAATTATGGATGACTAACAGTGGCTCCACTTGGGGAGGACAACTTGATCTTCAGGTGTCCAGAACCTATAGTTTATCAATCTCTAGCTTTCAGCAGACCAGTGCCTTATCCATTGGGTAGAATTTCTTTGTTTTCTTGCTTATTTTCTTTTCATTTTGAAAATTCTTCAATGACCTTCAGTATGAAAACTCTTGAAGACAAAACCTCTACCTACCCAAAACTACTTTTCCTAGCACTTTTTCTTCTCTTGAGTGCACTTGGACTGGCATCTCTTTTACAATTTATTTTTGAAAACAGAAAGATAAAACTATATAAGGCTACCCTTATTTCTTCCAAGAGTCCAGATTAAACAGTTAGACTCAAAAAATTCTCTACCTAATTTACTATCTGTCAAGATTAAGCTATTTGACAGATCTGCATTCTCTACATTCTAAAACAGAAATTTAAACACAGACAAACTAGGATTAAACAGTTTGATTTGTTGTAGTGTCTATGGATGTATGTACAAGATGCACATAGACTTTATTTGCAGAAAATTAAAACAAAATTGTGAAGGCTTAAGATCTGAAAATTAAAGACATCCTTCTTTCTTCTCATGACTCAGATTTTGATCTGTTTTGAGTCATTTTCCTCTATCTGGTTCAAGTTTTCAGCATGTTAGAACCAGTTCCTTTTCTTCTTTTTGGCTCAATTTTTGGTCTGATTAAAGCCATTTATTTTTATCCTAATCTGTTCTACTAACAAGCCAAGATTAAAGTGTTTGGAAAATCTGATTCACTAACCTATCAGTAGTAAATTGAAATCTATCTAGTCATGATTAGGTTGTATGATTAGATAGTAGTGTTTTTCTTTTAGTAGTGGAATTTAAGCTTGCACACTTTCAAATTTTTCTCTTTTTTGGTATGGGGTTGTACCTTTATTCTTTTCATCTGCCCTCTTTTTTATTTTCTATTGTTTTTGTATCTTTTCTTTTTCCTTCAAAGAAAAAAAAAACTAACTAGATGCTCACAGGTTGAGCTTATTTTCTTTCCTATCTAACCTAATCTAACTCTAAAATATTTACATGCTTAGCTAACCAATTCTCTTTTCCAATACATCTAGTCAATCAGATGGTTCCATGACTGGTCTTTGCTCATCTCTTTGAACATGCTGGATAAACAAAAGGGCCACTCCCATCTCACTTATTCTTTAGCAGCAGTGCTAAAAAAATTTCTTGCTTTTGTCAATATACTGCTTCTAACAACCTTTATCCCTTCTTCACATATTTTCAAGAAATGAGCATAGGGATCTTGAAATAAAGCCCGGTTATGAATATTTGGAAGATATGTTTCAACCAGGATTACCTTTTCCTCCACTGGATTAAGATTAAGATTCCTTTGAGGAAGAAATTCTTCCTTATCTTCATAATGATCTGAACTACAGGACTCATCATATATTGCAGTACTGTCCTCTTGTAGTCCTGGTATGCTCTGATTCAGTGGACTGTACTCTATGAAGAGATCATCATATTCTTGAGTAGGGGTATTTTTTATTACCTCAACCCTCTTAGGAGAAGGCTTCTTATCTTCATTCTATTCAAGAAATTCCTCTTTCTTCCCAACCTTATCATCACAACTGTTAGATTGCTGACTCCCAATTATGTGAAAGCTATTTCTGATGGGCTGCATTGTTTTATTACTGCTTTCAAGTTGATGATAATGAAATTCATGACACCAATCCACTACTGGTTGCCCTGCATGATTAGTTTCTGTTTGAAGCTCAACATCATCATCAGACTGGTCAAAAATTGGACAATCATTAGTATAAACAATTTCACCAATCAAGCATATTGGGTTATCAGTTTTTTTTTCTGTAAGCTGATCTGCAAGTTTATTTTCTGGTTCAATACAACAAGGTTCAGTAGGTAGATGATCAGAAGTTTTTTGTTCACATGAAGTTTTGAGGGCTAACTGTTTGTTTAATATTTGATAAATTTCTTCTTCTGTCAAAAGAGGGAGGATTTTTCTTTCAACATAGATAGAAGTAAAACAGTCCTCTTTCTCTTGTGTCAATTGGTTTTGAGGTTGGATGTCTTCTTGAGCCTCTTCTAGTGAATCTTCACCTGTGCTTGCAGGGAAACTTTGAGGATTTTGTATTGTTTCCTGATATACTTCTGTTTCAAACAACTCCTCGTGCTTGTTATGATACTCAATTTGAATACAGGGTTCATGAGTTGTTTCTTCTACATTATCAGGATGCCACTCTTCTTGTGTAATCTGAACTGAGTTGTGACATAGAGGGAGAGTCCCTATATGTGTTGATTTTTCTTCTATTTCAGGTTCTCCATTTTCTAAGTGGCTACTTATTTCCTCAAAGCACTGCTCACTATCAATATTTTCATTTTGTTCGTAACGATGTATTAACAGTAAAACACAAGTTATAGGTAGGCAATCAGGAATTTCCTGACAACCTTCCTCATCATCTCTTATAAAGTCTTGATCATCATACATGTCTTGCTCATTGTCTAGGTCTTGTAGTGGTTGAGTTTGTGTTTGATGAGGGAAAGGCATGGGCTGCTCTAGATCATCAATATTCAAATTAGCCTCATTTAGAAGGGATGATGAATCATTATTTCTGCTTGTAGGGATATCTTTAGGAGTTTCTTTTACTTCTTGATTAATCTCTTCCTTAAATGATTCATCTAGGTTCTTGTGATAGTTGTCTTGGGTATGAAATTCATGGATGGATGTTATGAGATCCTCAGGCTGCCAATTTCCTAAATCTTCATAAATGCCTACAAGGTATTCTATGATTCCCTCAGATTGATTACAACAACTTCCCTCTAATGATAGGTAAGGGGATTTTTCCTTATAATGATCATAAAATACTATGTGGAGGTCTCTTAAAGAAAACAAAATACCAGTCCTCAACCATTCATACAATTCCCTTGCCTTTTCTTCTAAGGTTAACATGAACATTTTCATAAGGTAGTCTTCATGCCATTCAACTTTTAACCTCCATATATGTATATGAAACTTGATGAGATGTAACAAGGGGTCATCAAACTTTTCATCTTGAAAAATATGCAGGTTTTTCATCCAATCTATTTGAGGCATTTTGTGTGGGAATCCAGGAATATGATCTCTATTCATTGGAGCATATCTCCTTTTTATCCTTGGATCCATGTTTGTAAATCACAAAAGAGGTTACTCTGTCTATTCAACCAGTTTAGAGTCTTCTTCTAGTGGATTCATTAGGGCTTTTGGAGGTTGTGGAATCGCCAAGTGGAAGATTTGAACTTTGCTGTCCACCAATAGCATGATTGGGTTTGCTCAGTGCATTCCCAAAGGAGTTTTCAAGGTCTGGTAAAGTAATAGGCCTACTGGGGCCAATGGAGTTGCCAGGTGGAAGTTTTTAGCTCTTTTGGAGGTAAATTGTTTTATGGTCCACCACCACTGTTTATTATGAAACCAATCTGAAATGTTTTTTTGGGTTTTTCTGAGTTTTTTGTATGGTTGTTGAAGGACTAATGAGTCTATAAGAACGTGCTAGGCAACTATGAACTCAGGGGTCCCACCTTGATCACCGGAATTTTGGGGTCCTGTGATTTCGCTGATTGGAAAACCAAATGACAAGACAATATATAAACCAGTCTTTAGAGCTTTAGGATCTAGCCCTCCTAGTCTCAGAGAGGGATCTATCAATATGTTTGTAAGGATATAGCTTGATTGCTTTTAAGGTTTGATTTTAGGCTAGTTATTAAGTGCAAGTTTGTTTGTTTGGGTTTGGTTGGGCATAATTATCTAGGCATCATAGATAGAAAAGGGAAATCTCTAAGCCATTGGGCAATGGAGTCAAGTGGAAGTTGGTAACACGTTTGTAGATGAATCAGGGATATCAAAGGGAAAATCTAACTTGGCCAGTGGATCTACAAGGTTTTTATGTGAAATGAAATGAACATTAAAGGTTTAGAATGAAAAGCGGAACTAAGGGCAATTAAGAATCCTTAATTATATGTACTTCTCAACAAAGGGACTTAAAGCATTATTTGAACATGAAGAGACATTTCATATACAGGGCTAACCATAAATTCTAGGAACCACACTTCAGCAAATAACAATTTCAAGACAAAATTTACAAATGAAATCAAGGAGTCAAGGAACGCTCTATTTCATCAAATATTTCACTTGAAAGGATAAGAAAACATTCAAGATTCACAAATAATTGCATTCATAGAAGAGGGAACTCCTAGACATCTTTGATTACAGCTATAAAGACCTTCAAAACAATTATTTGAGCAAGTACAAAGGGTAAGATCAAAACAAACCTCTTTGGAAAACTTTGGACAATGGTACTTTGAAGGGAGACTTCAGAAATAGTTTTTAAGTGGCAGCAAGTAAGCAAGGAAAACTATAAATCATTCTTGAGGCCAATTGTATTAAACTATTTAAGAAATAAACAATAACAAGGGTTCAAGAGAGAAATTAAGAATTCTCTAGAATGCCTCAATAGAGGAAAACATAAATCAGTGAAGAGTAAATAGGTCTAAGGTGCTTCTAGGAGACATTTCTTAGTCTAAAATTTTTACTCTACTGTAGTAAGAAATTATGAAATAGAATGGAAAATAGGAAAAACATTAACAAATTAGAATACTTCACCAACAGCCAAGCTCAGGGATCCAATGACAGAGCTTTCTTCATCAACAAAAAGGTCAAAAACATCCACAGGTTCCAGAACATCAGTTTATTTTCAACTTCAGCAGAGCTATGTATTACTTTAGAGAATCATCGAATGCCAACAATCAACCCCTAACAAAGAGCTCCTCATAGAGTATTTATAGAGAAATGAGGAGGTGGAACTCTTTAGGGTTCAAAATGTTATAAATGACATAGTAAATTCACTCCTAACCTTGAAAACCATGCAAGGCATAAGGTAGGAATTTCTCTCAACTACTTATCTATGTAATAAATCTGTCTTTACTTTATAAGGATGAAATAGCTGAAAAGATTGACTTTGAGGCCCTTTTCTGTCTTTTACAATAACTGCCTGACAGTTTGTAATATCTTCTGACTGTGTAGTAATTTCTTATTTGTCTTTTTGAGACAAAAGGTGGGCTATAGGTGGCAATTTTATTTATTAAGTGAATAACTGTTATGTGTTGATTTATCCGAGGCCTTTTTGGGTCTGTCTTTCCTTAATTTAATCATTAAAAGTGTGTCTAGGCCTGATTTGTTTTAGCCTTCATAATCCATTATACTAGCTTTCTAACACTTCTCGGACTTCTTCAAACCTTTGATTTATCTATTTTAATTGTGTTTTTAGTCTTCAGTCCTTTGCTTCTTCACTTCTTTACTGACTTGCTTTGTCTTTTTGTGTGTAGGAAGCCTTTTTGATGTGATGGAAGGTTCTAAGGTACATCGATGGCCATGAAACATTGATTTCAACCTTTATCTTGAAACCCTGGATTCTCTTCTTTGTTTTAGGCCCTCGGATCATCATTCTGAGGCCTCAGTCACTAAATATGACTGTGGGATGACATTTTGGCCTTCATCCACAATTAAACCTACAACCGAAAACACAAAATTAGCTCGGAACCTGCGAGATTGTGGTCAAACTACTTTTCAGAGGTTTATGAGGGCGTAAGGAGCAGTGAGGAGGAAGGGAGAGTGCAGGGGAGAGGTTTCGAAGGCGGAACTGCGAAAGCAGGTTAAATTTTGCATTTTGGCGCGTAATGGAGGAAAGGTGGTTTTGTGAAAGCCACCGATAGTTTTCAAGTTGCAGATGAGTGGTAAGCGGTAAAGAGAAAATCGAATGCAATATGCGTCGATAATCGCCATGTGTCCCTCATGAAACCACCAGTTTCGCATCGATAACGTGCGATTAATTTTTTGGGGGAAATAGGCACAAAAGAGCGTGCAGACCGTTGGGTCTGGGGCTGCAGATCCAATGACAAAGATGGCACGTGATAGGGAAAGGTGCACGGTGGCAGGATGGTGGAAGATAGCTGTCAGACGGAGATTGGACGATGTTTTGCGTAGTGGGTGGTGGGACCATAAGGGGTGATGTTAGCCTTTTTTTCATGTAGTGCGGTTTGGGAGATCGACGGGGTTAAATGTGGGCCGTCAAATCTAGGCCTAAAGCCTTTGATCTATGGTCAATAATGCCCGTGGAGGTGAATGGATGGGAGGATGGTGGAGGGGGTCGAGAGAAATGGTGGCCGTTGGATCTCGAAGATCGATGGTCGAGGATGCATCGGAGCATTGCTATTGGGGTGGAAGGTTTGCAAAGGAAATGTTGGTTTACAAAGGAATGGGTGCCGATGCGATGAAGTGTTGGTAGTTGGATCCGTGGGATGATCCAACAGCTGAGATTTTATTGCATGGGAACTGGGGGGTACGGACGATTCTCCTGCTTTGTGCCTCCGCAGTAAATCCTAGCCACTCATCTAAGTTTTATGTAGTAAAACAAGTCAACTGTGGGGGCACCAAATGGTACGGGCCACCTTGGTCGAGTGCCCCCGCAACAATTTTATGCCATTGGATTGGTGAAATGAAAGGCGGGGATTACTTCGGGAACAAGTAATGGCGCAAGATAAATTTTAGGGAAAGGGGCTAAGGGACGAGCGGAGAGGTGTGGTGTTGTGGGTGGAGCAAAGGACCGGGTGTTAAGAAAAAAGGGCTAAGGGTTTTGCCCATGGGTTATATGAAAAGAATGGGGTGGGGCCTAAACCAAAATGGGCTTAAAACCCAATGTTAAATATGAGTAGAAAAACGCCTAAAGAAGGCTTTTTAAGCTTTTTAAAGGCTTCTGATAGGGTAAAATAGGGATTTTTAAACCATATAAAGGAGTTATAATGGTTTTATAAGATTTTCTGGGGAGAATGAAAAATTAGTGAAGGAAAAATGGGGTTTCTTGAGGCAAATGAAGAGTTTAAGGAAGGGAAAAGGACTTTTCAGAAGGGGAAAAAGAACTTGTTAAGATAGGATCAAAATGGAAAAATGGGGGAAATGAAATGGAGGTGAAAATGGTGGAAATTATGGCTTTTAAGGTAGTTTTCATTCTAAATCAGCAGGATACCTTTTAGGAGACATAGATGAAGATTTCAGTGAACTGATGGACTTAGGATGATGAAGGAAGTGAGATTTATAGAACTCATAATGTTTCTTCAAATATTGTTTCTAGAAATCTAGGATTGTCAACTTAGTCATCTTTGGATAGGATCAAAATTATGGATGACTAACAGGATGTATGGTTGGTGTTCGTAGGGTATATTGTACTGTGGGGCTAACGGTTGGTTGCCTCCATTGTAAAAGTTCCCCCCTTGTCCAAATGGATTTTTGGGTTGGTTTTCCCATATGGACATAGTAGAGTTAGCCGAAGGCATGCTGCTATTTGCATAGTTAAGCAATAGCATAGACCCTACACCGATAGTTTGACCACTCAAAGGAATAGTGTTAAAACTAGGTTTTCCTGTTTGTCCTAATAATTGTAGGGGTACTGAAGTGCCCCCTATCATCTGTGTGTTGGTGACACTACCACCTGGCATGGTGGCCAAGGGATTTGAACTCAACAAATGGTTCCAACCGAAAGGGTTGCTAAAAGGAAGCAAAGTAGCCCCACTCATGGGAGAGGGAGTCGTGGGTCTCGGTGTAGTCACCGTAGGAGTAGATCCCGAAGGACTCAGAGATCCACTAACAGTTGTTGTGACCGTAGTGTTGGGACCAGGTATAGGCTGGTTACTGGGGCTATTGATTATTGGCATAGAACTGACTACCGGTGGGGAAGATGGTGGCAAACCTAGGTTGGTTTCCATTGGCACCAACCTCATGGGTGCTAGTTGTGAAACAGATGTTGGTGCAACTGAAGACATATCTTGGCTTGGTGTAATCTGAACTAACACTAGCACCGACGGATCAGTGAGTGGAGGATTGCAAGGAGGTACAACTCCTTCTGTAAAAGGATCCTCTGGAAATTATATGTGATACAGTGCTATGTGAAAATCAAGGTTTGTCACTAGAGGCTATTCTTCTGAAGAAGGCATGGGCTCACCGAGACTCGAATCCTCCTCCAGTTTCAACCGAGGGATATCTCGCTATCTTCGAGACAGACGACGAGGGTCGAAAGACGCCATAGTGACCTGTTTATTTTTTGAAATTTTTAATTATTTGTGATGTATTATAAAGTCTCAGTGATAGTAACCACACACCTAAAAAAGAAAAAAGAAAAAATGACTTTCTAAAATCAATAAACAAGTAGCCAGAACAGGGTGGCCCTATCTGAGTACTACCGTTTGCTAGAGATGAAACTTAGTATCACAATATCATACAGAGATGGTTAGTCATAAACACAATTACGGTTACTCTAGAGCTTCGCCTGAACCTCAGAAAATAGGTTTAAGCACTCTCGTGAGGACGAGTACCCTCCCACAGACCGAAGACAGAGTAGGTCCGTCTGTTTTAGGTACCAGGATAACCCGTCCCAGTCACCTCGTGTAAGTCCCTAAAAATTTTGGCCACTAAATATACCTCAAATCACAAACATCATCAAGGGGGTCACGGTGGTAGACAACATGCTATATGGGCAGAACACCTAGATCCCCGATCTAGTTTCAACATCCCCGAAGGGAACCCCAATATATAGCATGCCCACTGAATGCACTTGAAGGTGGGATACCTTCTCATGAACCATGGTGTTGTCTCACCTTAACTCTGATGGTAGTGGAGTGGTCTTGATAATATGAGTGCAGTAGGATTTCACTTATTAATGAATCTAGTCTCAAGTTTTGAGGTCTTGGGTGATTTTCTCACTTCTCCTACCCCAAGATCCTAGCCTGAACTACTGTTGGTGTGAGCTCAGAAAAAATTATATGATTAATTTTATTATCTGTTGATTCTTATTGTACTTGATTATTAGTCTTGTGGAGGGGGAGTGGACGTGTGAAATATGATGAGACTCTGACTCAAAAAACCATGCAGAAATATGCTCTAAATATTCAATTCAATGAAGAGTTTTTTTCTACAAGGAGTGATTTTCTTTCAACATCCATGCACCAAAACTTCAAATAACACAGTTCAAATTTAAAGATTCATACATCTATCTATCTTCTCTTAACAAATTTTTAACCAAAAATTTTCACAATGAATTCAGCTAAGTTCAGGAAACTAAAAAAAAAATTCTTCTTCAAAAAGTAGATGCGATTGACATTAACTCTTTTAAACAAGAACAAAAGATAGAAATTCTAGGTGATAAAAAAGCGCAGGGATTCAACAAGAGAAGCTATTCTGATGGCCAAGAACTTCACAGCCAAAGGGAAAGACAACATAGGTTTAAACAATAGATTTTGGCTCAGTAACGCTGTCAAGCAGAGGGTAAAGAGCGTTAATATTGGGAATAACGCACTATATCTGAGCCTAGACCGCGTTATAACACTCTGAAATACTTACAGGGGAAGTGTTAGTCAGGGTAAAGTTGCACAGATGTCTAAGCAGGGTCTAATATGGACTTTGTGAGCTTTTGAGATGTTTTCTGAGCATATAAACTGGTTGGAAGGATATGTGAACAGAAGGAAAATGGTAAAGTGATAGGAACAACCCGGAAACTTGGGGTTTACTCCCCAACGGAGTCACCAATTCTGCTATAGGGTAATATGCTTGGGTGGTGGTTATTAAATATCTCTCTCAGGGCTTTTTGGTACCCGAGGTAGACAGTCAGATTAGCTGTAAAGTTCACAAAGATACTGCACACATGTTCATGCTAATGTATATAACTGACAAAGTAAGATGGAGATATTACCTGTTTATAGATAGCAGATCCTATGGAGAACACCAAGCAGCGAAGTAGGGTTCCATTTTCACCAGCTCCAAATCCAGATCCTACAATCAGTCAAAGCGCCCGTGTAATCTCTACAACAATATAACTTCTTATCAATTAAGCTAGCATATAATAAACATAAAACAATACAGATCTAAGCCATTCATATCATGCTACATAGACGATTGTAAAACAATTGTGACACTGATGCATCAAATGGAAAAAATAGATACAATTCTATTGATTTATAAAAAGGAGGATTACAACCGTCGGTTGTACGAAGCCCTCCTCAATCTTCCAATCCCTATCTCTCTTTCTCTATCTCTAAGTGTGATGATTCTCAAAGATGAAAACTCTCAATGAAATTTGCCGATATTCAAGCCTCACACTGCAATAATGAAATTCCTCTCTACATATAATCAAACCTTCGACCTTAGACCAAGAGCCCACAACTCCATTTTATAGGAGATGGAGAGGGCAAACGTTGCCAACTCTTTCAACCAGTTTGAAATGGGAAAGATCAAGATGTTTCCTTGTTATTCCATGCTTTTTCCATCCTTAGGAGTCCAGTTATATTTGGAAAGGCCTAATAAAAGGTTTGTGCCTTTTAGTTTCTATTTTGAACTGGATATTTGTGAGAAAAATCTGGAATTTCCAGTCACTTTTCCACAAGATTTTTCCCTTTTCACACTCAAAAATGGATAATGCTTCCCCTTGGGAAAGACAGAGTGTTGCCCTAGTCAATAACTCTCCCTTTTCCTGGATCAGGTGCATTATAACGTTGTTTAGCTATCTCTGGGGTGTGTTACCTTGGCAGAAATGGGTTTTGTCTAGGTCATTTTCTTCCTTCCATGTTACCTTATCCTCTGAGCTAATGAGGAGGTCATTTGTCCTGTAACATTCAATTCAATTGAATGGCCGTATTTTTGTCTGTTATTTTTTTTTTTCAAACCTTTGAATGACTGTTGTTCAATCCAATTGAATGACTATTGTTTAATCGAATTGAAGATCTGTTGTTCAATTCAATTGAACGATCGTATTTTTGCGTGTTTATTTTTTATGTTCAAACCATTGAATGACTGTCATTCAATCCAATTGAACTGCCACTGTTTAATCGAATTGAACAACTGATGTTCAATTCAATTGAACGACCATATTTTTGCGTGTTTATTTTTGTTTTTCATTCCAATTGAATGACTGATGTTCAATCGAATTGAACAACTGCTGTTCAATTCAACTAAACGATAATTTTTTTGCGTGTTTATTTTTGCTGTTCAAACCTTTAAATGACTGTTGTTCAATCCAATTGAACAAATGTTGTTCAATCGAATTGAAAAACTGTTGTTCAATTCAATTGAACGTCCGTATTTTTTCATGTTCATTTTTTCTATTGAAACCTTTGAACAACTGTTGTTCAATCCAACTGAATGGATTTTGTTCAATCGAATTGAACAAATGTTGTTCAATTCAATTGAATGGTCGTGCTTTGTGTGTTTATTTTTTTATGTTCAATTCAATTGAACAATGATTGTTTGATCAAATGGAACAACTGATTTTTTTCTTTTATTTTCTCTCTAAAGCATGTTTTTCGAAGATCTCTTTTTGAATATCCATTCCTCTTCACACACCCTTGCCATCAAAGCCATTTTTGGAAGGGAATTAACACCTGGAGAGGAGAAAAGCAATGATACTACTAATATGGTGATCCTTTAAACTTTGATGGAAATATCTACTCCGGAAGCTAGTATGGTTTATTTATGCAATGAAGGGATAGCCATCTTCTCTTCAACATACTATCACATAATTAATTTTCATGGTCTTATGTTGGTATACCTTTCTACAGTCTCAAGTAGTAATTCTCCTTGACATAAGGATATAGGAATAAATAATATTAATTCTATTTGCATTATTTTTACTTCTCACACCATCCCTAACTCTTAAGGATTTGATGAGCCTCCCTTCATGTGTAAAGAAGAAGAAAATATTATGTTTATGTGAAAATTTTTAAGAGAGAATAGGGGGTCTCATCATGACCAGCCTAATATAAGGGTTTAACAGGTGACATCCCCATAATGGTCAACACACCAGGGTAATTGCCTTCTCGAGAGCTCAAACTGCTTGAAGGACAAGAGGTCTCATCACGATCCGGCCTGATCACTCTATTACAATCCCAGTGAGTGGCACTGTGACCATCTGGCCACCACACTAGCACAGTGGTCTCTCCATAAAATTAAAAAAAATGCCTACTTTCCAAAAAATATTATGTCTATATGCAAATTTTAAAGAGAGAATAGGGGGTCTCATCGCGATCCAGCCTACCATGATCATAAGGGTTTAATAGGTGACATGCCACAATGGCTAACACACTAGGCTAGTGACCTTCTCGATAGCTAAAACTTCTTGAAGGATAGGAGTTCTCATCACAAGTCGGCTTGATCACTTTGTTACAACCCTAGTGAGTGACACTTTGATTATCTAGCCACAACACCAGCACATTGATCTCTCTATAAAATAAGAAAAATGTCTACTTTTACATAGAGGATTCTGGCTCATCTTCGAGTTAAAATAGCAACCCTATCGAGGCTATGAATGCCTGCTTGAAGGAGTGGCTCTGCTTGTGGTATGGAGGTATTTTTCTAAAAATAGCCAAATAATTTTATACATACCTTATTTCCTATTAATCCATTCCCAAGGTAAACATACTACTTGAATAAGTGTTATCACTATCTACCCGCATAATTATCTATGAATGAATGAATTATCTTTTATGTTTGAATTAAGGGATGGCAAGATCAATCATAATCCGTCACTGTCACGCTTCCATCATGATGCACCATCAAAATAGGATATCCTGTCATAATAACTGCTATTCGGATTTTCTCCCCTTCTTAGGTCATTTCCAGCTAACGTACAGTTATGATCATTACTGATTTCTAACCTTTTCCTCGCATGCATTAATCATGATTGTTGCAATATTTCCTCTTTTCTTGAACTCCAAGGCACATACACCCTTCTCTCATATAGTTTTGATAACTGATCTCTGACCTTTGCCTTGAATGAATTCATGATTTTTGCAATCTCTCTTTTGTACTTAAGTACGTGGAGGCCCTTCTCCCGAGGGAGGGGGTGCAAATATCCATAATGAATAAGCATGTGAATTCCCTGCACAACTTCCTTTGGATATGCCGACAGGCTGAAAATATCATTGAATTTACGATATGAGGTTGCTTTTTTTTCTCGCATGCAGTGTTTTGTTTTAACCAATAGGGTCGAAAGAAACACAAACAGAAGGAGAAATTAGTTTAGATAACACATTAGCCATGGGAGGAGATTCTCTCCGAAATGAACCCACAACCTTCCAAATCTCAGAAGTAGCTCGCACCATTCTCCAAAAAGTTGGTTGGTTTCCATATCTACACAGAATACAAGGGTTTAGCACAGAGATAATAGTTTAATTCTCGCAAAACCTGCGGGAGGGACATACCATACTCATAGGAAGGATTATACCGGTCGCTGAGGATACCATTGCTGAGGTCTCTAGACTACCAACAGAAGGAGAAAAATGGACTGAAAAACATGTTATCCTACAATAAGAAATCTCAGTATACCAGGACCTAGGCATGCCATTAGAACGAAAAGGAGAGGGGATTAACCCCACATCTTTACAATAGCCCTGACAAGAATTGGAAGTGTTCATACAAAGATACATCACATGCAATAGGCACTAGGATGTGGTAAAGTCCCACCAATTTAAACTATTAGCTATTCTCAAGTGAAAAAATTCAGTTAACTTGCCTTTTTTTCTAAATTCTGTACTAAGAAATACTATTGTTCGAATTAGAAAATCCAAAAACCCCCTAGCAGTTGTCAGCCACCATGGCCTGAGTAAATTAAATATCATTCATGAGCTAGACAAATAGTAGATAACTTGGGACAACTTCATTAATCCCACCCTACCTAACCCTGAGGAAAACCCTGTCGGAATAGAGATTGAACTCCCTAGAATAACCATACCTAGGAAAGAAAGAGGGAAAAGGACCCATGTGTCAACCATATAACTAGGGAAACATAGATGGTCCAAAAGGCGGAAATTACGACAAGACACCTCCGAATTTCCAGATGAGTCAGGACCATCCCATACACCACCTTTAAGCCCTCAAAATATGTCCCTACAAGACTATGAAGAAGAAATGGCTCAAGTTGTTGAGCAAATGAGAGCATATCATGAAATTGGAAGCCAATATGAACAATTTGAGGGGCAGGGGAACCTGTTGAACCAGTCTGTCACTGCCAACAACTCTGGACACATTGAAATATTATCTCACCAGGACAAATTGCAGGCTTCGAGGGTTTTACCAAGCTCTAATAATGAAGGGATGAGTAGGGAAGACCGGGCAAAAGGAATAGATGAATTTGGAAGCCGGTCAGGAGAAATTGTTCTATTAGAAAAAAATACAAATATTGAAATAGTCCCCCTAACGCCTAAAGGAAATGATATTTCACCCAGCCATGACATTAATGTTGAAATAAAATCTTAGACGACTGAAGAAAACACCATTTCTAGAACTGGCACAACAATTTCTGAAGCCGAAGCCACTGCTCCTTCTTCTCCTGCCAAAACTGCGCCAGAAGAAAAATCAGCTAAGATTAAGTTCATGAAAATGACCAAGAAGTGCACGAGATTGAGGAAAATGATAAAATATTTGACGAAACAACTGAAACAAGCAAACAAGGCTAGGAAGTTTGAGAAGAAATTGACTACCATGGAAACCCAAACAGATTTTGTTTCCAAAATGGTAGATACTGCTGAAAGTTTTGTATAGACTAACCTAATGGACAAAGCTGGAGCCTCGGTATAGACCAATTTAATAGATACCACTAAATTTTTAGTACAGACTGAGTTAATGAATAAGGCTAAATCCTTGGTATAAACAGAGTTGATACAAACTACCGAAGCCACTATGTAGAATAATCTGGAAATTACAGAAGATAATGGGACTCAAACATAAGTGACACCTGCCTACACTCCCCTAGTAGAAAAAGTTGTCAATCATAAGTTGCACAACGAATTAATTCAAGTCCAACACAAATTGGCTCAGTGCAGAAGGGAAGTAGTTCCCTTACATGAACATCGGGCACTACTAAAGCGATTTAAAGACCTTTCTACAACTAAGGATGAAACATTTTCTCAACTCGGGGAAGAAAGGACAAAAGTAAATAAATCACAGGAGCAAGTGGAACAAGCTAAGAAGCAAACCAATATGGTTTTTTCTCTTTACTCAGATGTATTAACCTATAGGGCACCAGCCACTAACTATGCTCTAGGGCACCAGTCACTGTGGAACGATATTTATTGTTGAAATTCAAGACTATCAGGGCAGGGAAGCCCACCACTTTTAAAACCATTAAGGAATTTGTCCAGTGTTGCAATGAGTAGGATAAGCAGGTCCAACATATTTTGTGTGAATTATATTTACACAATTTCTTTCTAGAGGAGGAGAGGGACAGTAATCCCAGCCCCTTCATAGGGGATGTTCAGTTCCAGGCGTTCCTATATTTTACCAAGAACCAAAATCGGTGAGCTAAGGCCTACGCCACATTTCAAAAAAGAGAGCATGGCTTAGACCTATGGGTCAGGGGGGGGGGGGCTACTAAACTCTTGTACCTGTTCACCTAGCATAAGAAATTAATACATAGGAAAGGAGTGATATCAAAATTGGGACCTATCCACAGGGATATTATGCAGTATGGGTGAAAACACTTCCAGGATATTCAGGAAGAAACACTAGCAGTAGAAAAACAAAGATGGCTAGCCTCTACAAACAATGTGAAGAACAGAGAACCATTTGGTTAGAGGAACTTCAAAGCTGGTGCTTCCAGATTCCTTTTGTACAACAACCTAATTTTGAGCATGGGCCCTACATGGGTAGGGGGCAGATATAGGTGCCCCCTCATTTGGTACCCCCCTGAGGACTATCATCATGACTATGAGTTATCAGAGGAGCACACAAACTCAACATTTGCAAAGATCAAACAGAGACATGGATTCAGACTCTACAAAGAGGAGATATACCCTACATATTTTCTAACTCGGCTACACCTCAACCATTTATTTGCACGAGGACCTGCAAAAAGGTAAGCAGGGGAGTATGTTGGGCCAAGAAGAAGGTACGTTCCACCCCATATTTACCATGATTTGTCATGTAATTTTATGTATTTTTCCCTTCATCTTAGCAAAAAAGTCAGAAAATAATGTAATGCCATGGCAGAGTGAACTAATGATAAAATGAGTCTTTAATAACGTAAGAACTAACGTGTCACTATATTTATTGACAGGTAAACAAAGTAGCCGAATTGCTGATGACCAAAAGACAACTAACAAGGAAGACAAATAGAATCATAGTTGCTCCTACGAATTGATGGAATATGGAAAGATACGGCCATGCTTGGAAGATTCAATCCACAACCACGAAGAAGCAAGATCCCATAATGAGAAAGACTCGTTACTACTCATGAATTCGCCTTTAAGCTATAAAAGTCTGAAGAAGGAACAAGAAAAAAAGTTCATTTAATTTAATCTTTCTATAATAAACGTACTTAGATAGAATCGTCAAGTTTTGTACTAATGTATTTCTCAGTGAATTAATGAAGAATTTGGCGTTTTTGGAATAGACAACTTCTGAGTATTCCTTAGCAGTAGGCTTCTAGTGGCTTTGGGCCTAGCCCTGGGGGTTCTCCTGTTACCTTTGTGCTTTATGTTTATTTACATAATTTTCATTTCAAAGATTATCAATTGCGTTCATAATATATCATTTGAATTGATTAATTGCGAGCAAGAAATGTTATATCATCCTTTTTACTAGACTAGTTTACCATTCATGTTATTTTATTTGAATTCAATGCTTTTACAATTGTTAGTTTAGTTCCAATAGTTGATTGCTGTTCAATTCTGCATATAGCTGACGTTGATATTTTCATCATCATTATGAGTATTTGGTTGATGTTTAATTCAAAAGGATGCCATTAGTTGATTAAAATAGAATTCCATTGCAAAATCTAGAATAATTGATTGTTGTTCAATTTTATTAGACTTGCTTTTCAATTCGCTAGAGTTGTTGTTCAATTCCTCATAGCTTGCTATTCAATTGTAATTTATTCATTTCAATCTTAAATATTTATTTCTGCATAGGCTTAGAACAGAGTTAGCCTCCTTGAAGAATCAGAAGCATTTCATAATTCACTTCCAAGTTGATTTGATTGAACTTCGAGAATTATGCAATCTTCCTTGTGATAATTTAGAGTAGTTGTTCCCCGATGTCACTTGCATATATTTTTCTTACACTCTTGAAATAACAATAATTTCCCTGTGTTGATAATTAATGAAAAGCATTGAGTTTAAAGTTAACAGTCACCTTTATGACCCAACAATCATCACAAGGAAACAAGGGTTTCCTGAACCTAGGAAGTGCAGGAGGCACAGGGGAAATATCAGACTTGATCAGGGCTATAACAAGCTATAATATTAATCATATTATCACTCTCCTCCCTTATTCCATTCCCTTGAGGTGTATTTATACTTCCTCAAATTAGTTTTTTCAGTTGGGGAACAGTTAGGCCACAGGCTGGAGTAGTTAAGTTACAAGAAAAAATCATAAACCCCACCTCAATAATAGGAAAATTATATAATTTTTAATATTTTAAATAGCATACGTGGGTCAAATATGGATGGAACCGTGTGTGCACATGGAAAAAACTAGGCAGATTTGCGTATGGATTCTAAAATATTGTTTTTTGAGAAATGTGACAAAGTCTGAATGGAAGGGCTGCCTAAGGCCAATGCATAAGTCATCAAATATATAGAGGTGATAAATGATGTTGTAACAGATGCCCCCTAATATATGAGGTTAGAAGGGGTACATGATGGTCGAAATGTATTATGTGCAAAGAAAGAACCTTGCGAGGACTAGAGAGAACTTCACCAAATTTCAGCCTATGAAAAACTAGTGATAGAAATCAGAAAGATAGCTCATGTCTGAGGCGAGCATACCCATGCTCAGTGAAAGAAATCATGCTCGCATATCAAGTATAGAGCGGATGCAATATGTATACAAGTATAGCTAAAATGTAAAGTACACAGTGAATCATCTAATCACTGCCCAGAAGTACAAGTCAAAATCATGTCCAAGTATCACATATAAAAGACTAATGAATGATGGTGCATAGATATACGATCACTGAAGTCACAACTAAATCTCCAAGTACCAAATAATAAGTGGTGGAACAAATGGTACAACATGCAACTCGGGTGTCAACACATAAGATGCTACTGTGATGAAAGTGCAACATATAAGGCTGGATGGTGTCACTGGCAGAAAAATGAAGGAGCAATCAAAGTGAACCAAAACATGCTAATGGAAACCTGAGGTCTTTACCGATCACCATGACACAATTCTACACAATGGGAATAAATGAGATGAGCTCGACCATGTGAGAAATAGTTTGATTACCGTTCATTGAGGTATATTGTTAACAAACGTGAGACAACCCACCGATAATGATAATGAGTGTCAAGGTGCCCCAATACAATCTAACAAGTGCGAATAAATGAGTTGAAGTCAAACACTTGAGATAATATACCAATAAAGAGACATTGGTGTATGCTCACTGTCAATAGCGAAGGAGTCTGCCACTGATGACTGCAAACCCTAAGGTACTGAAAAAAGGACTCTAGACCTTATTCCCAGATAAATGCATCGAAGTCGATGGGAAAAGATCTACTAGAATGAAGGAATTAATGTATCCCACATCAGTCCAGAATGAGTGTAAACCGTAGGCCAATATTTGGAAGGAATCAGACAAAGAAAAGTGAAGTAACTAACCCGAAGTACGTTTTCGGCATGCAAAAAATGTAGCTAGCGCATGGTAGAAACCCTATGAACCAACAAATAATGAAATCTAACAAAGAGGCAAGATATCCACATATAGGGTCAGATGGAAATAAAGGTACTTCACGAATCCCAAGTGTGATAATGTAAGTTGAATTTGAACACCAAGGAAATCACTCGGCCAAAGACCCATAATGTTGATCAAATGATGAGCACAAGGTCACTTATCAATGATGTAAATAGGCTAGGGTGTAGCTCTAGGTTTACTCTTAGAGAAATATGCTGAAGTCAATAAGAGACAAATGCGCCAAAAAGAAGTCAGTGGAGACCTTTTCAAACCAGCAGGAGCAAAGGACCAAATAGATGATGTGATAGAACAAGATACTAACAGACCGATGTTGAGCTAAGGAAAAGGTACATTTTACCCCCATCTTTAGCTTTATTTATTATTAAATTTTATATTTTTTCCTTCATTTTAGAACGAAATCAAAGGAGAATAATGTAAAAGTAGGGTAAAATGAATTATTAATAAATAATGTGTTTAATAATATAAAAAATAACTTTTGTTGTCTTTATTGATAGGGAATTCAAACAAACCAACTGCTAATCAAACGACCAAACAACAACAGTCAATAAAAACAAATGCAATCATGTCCAGTTCCTGAAAATCAACAAGAGATGGAAAGACACATCTATATTTGAAGCATTCGGCTGATGACTATGAAGCCTCAGGATCTCCTGATCCTGAGGATTTGTTATTCTCTGTTTTGTTTCTCCTTTAAGTTTTAAAAGGTTGTAGGTGAAATATTTTGGAGAGATGTTTCTATGTATTGTAATTTTCTGTAATAAACATTTTATTCAGACAGAGACTGTGAACTCGTGATGATGTACATATTCTACTGATTAATGAAAGAGTTAGCATTTTCATTATAATAAGATTTTGATTATTTCAGGGGAGAAGAATTCTGGAGGCTACGGGCCCGGTCCCTGGGATTTCTCTTGCTATTTTGTGTTATATGTTTATTTATTGATTCTCGCAATTTAGTTATTCTTATGCTTTGTAGAATTACAATTCAATTTAGTAATTTCAAGCGTGGTGTGTTACGATTTCCTTTTCAAATAGGTTGAATTTATCATTAATATTCCTTTATTTCTGAGTGATGTTTTTCCATTCATTAGATTGATTTTAGTGTGGTTAAGTAGTTTCTGTTCAATTCTGCACATTGTTATTTTTGGATTTTTTCCATTGCAAGTGTGAACATATGGTTTGTTGTTCAATTCTGAAGGTTGTTGTTAATTGAATTATAGAGAATTCCATTGCAAAATTTTAATAGGTGATGGTTGTTCAATTTATTAAGTATTCCTTTTCTATTGCTATTCAATTCATTACGCTTGATTTTCAATTGAAAAATATCTTTAATTTCAGCATTGAGTGTTTACTTTCTGCATAATATCAGACTAGAGTTTCATCCTTTGATTGGTGTGAAGTATTTCATAGTTGAATTTTGAAATGATTGATTGAAATTCCAAAATTAGATAGTATTTATTGCAATGATTTAGAGTAGTTGACCTTTGATTTCACTCACGTCTACTTTGCTTGCACTCTTGAAATAAACAAACTTGCCCTAGGTTGATGATTAATGTGAAGCATTAAGGTTACCTTTAATAGTCATATTTTTTAACCAATATTTTGGCATCATTACCAGGGAGAGTGTTTAGGAGTGATGTCTTTTTATTTTTTCCTTTTTCTATGAAAGAATTGGGTATTGAAAACGAGAGGTAAGAACTTGCGTATTAGCAAGAAAAATGATTGCTCTGCAGCCCGCTTCTCAGCAATTGTGCAGAGGTTAAATAGGATAGGTGTTTGTTTGTTTGTTTTTTTTTTTAATGAATGAATAGAAAGAAAAATATAGAATTAGATCAAAAATCCCTGTCTAAATCCACAAAACCCAAGGAATCGTTGGTCCTTGGCATAACAATATTCATAGACGAAATCATAAGGAAAGCAGAATCTCGGGCATCTTTAGGACCCAAAATCATTTCTGAAAATAGTCCTGCTACAATCCCTTAGGCAGCAGCCTCACCATCTACAACCCATGCCGAGATCCACAACAAAACTGAAGGGTTTGAATGAAGCTTTCAGACTATACAACATTTGTGTCCTGACCCTCCATGAGAGGGAAATTCTTGCAATTTGCAATAAGGAGAGGGAGAAACCAGTAGTACTGTAAGGATAAAAACTCCAGAGCCTGGATCTTCTGAAATAGTGGTTGAGACAGAGACACCCAACATTTCAGATCGAGGTAGTGCTGCAAGGCCTCCTCCAAATCCACTTCCTAATCCCGGTCAAATTATTCTCCTAGACCAGGAAATCCTTGAAGGTTATTGGCACATCTTTGATCAGATGGCACACAATCAACCCGAGAGATAGACATCAAAATTGGGGTATCCCATTATTGACTCGGCCGGAAATGCCCCTATGAAGCTATCATGTTACAAAACATCCACAACTTCCATGGACTGACCTTAGAAGATATGGATGTATTTTTATTTGAATTTGATGATTTATGTAGGGGATATGATTACACCATTGACCCTAAAAAACTAGAAAAATTACCCTCTACATTGAAGGGGGTAGCTCTACGTTGGTTTATGGGGCTGACGGGGGGAACCATTAATATTTGGGATCAAATGAAAAAATATTTTCTTAGTAAATACCAAGATTACTTCCAGACTCGAGAATTAAAAGATGAAATATTCAACATGACTACAAAAGATAATGAGACATTAGAATAATATGTTGAACGATTACAATATAATTTGCAAAGATCCCCATATACTGCACTGTCTAAAGATGTCCTAAAAGTAACAATGATAAAAGGAATGAAAGAAGAATGGGTAGAAACACTTAATATAATGGGAAAATGATACATCTATCAGGAATATTATGATGACATTATTACATTGTGTATCAGGTGCTATCAAGGTAGTACATGGAATAGACTAGCTAGATGAGATTTAGTTACTAGGAATTACAAAGAGTCAGGTGCCAATGTAACCAGAGAAGAATTCACTAATCTCTTGGAAGATTACAAAACCGATATCTTGGGCACCTTCACAACACAGCTAGATGTCCTGCAAGCCAAGCAGAAGCAAGCTTTAGCAGAATAGAACTTGGCTATTTTATGTCCACGTTGCCGGAAGAAGCATAGCTAGTGGGAGTGTCCATTGGAAAAAATTGTAATATTCCAAAAATTTAGTCTTCAGCTAAATGGAATATTATAGTTTTTTTATCACTAGGTAGGTGAATAAGTGGATGGGGAGGCCCATAAGTCTCCTAAGCAACAATAAAAACACTTCAAGTGTGAAAGGAGACCTTTTTAACAATTAAATAAAGCACCTCCAAGTGTGAACAGGGGTTGGATCATGTTGATTCAATCAACTTTGACCAAGTCAACAACGCTGTTATGGAGGAGTGGAGATTAATTGAGGAATAACGTAGTTTTGGAGGGAGGTTGATTTCATGAAGGAAATGACCTAATTGAGTGGGTCCAAGGGCAAGGAAGCTCATAATCTATATAAGAAAGGGGATGGTAGCCATATGAGGTTATGTTTTGGAATATTATTTTGTATATGGTTTATTTAGACTACTTGCATTCTTCAAATGTTTAGTTGAGATTGCTGTGATGTTTAGCACAGGGTGTTCTCGAGTGGGAATCCCACCTCTTTCCTTGAGAATCCTCTTGGAAGATTATTGTATTCAGTTCCACATTTAGGTTTTCAGGCCAAGCTACAAATTCCTTTAGCGTAGTTTCTGCAGGTTATTGTGATGTGTTGCAGGGTGTTACAGTGGAGGGGTTAGAAACCCACTTTCTGAGCTATTTCTCATACGAGGAAGGTTTACTTCTCTTGGGAGATCAGTTTGGAGAGATCTTTGGAATATTCCATATATTTGGCATCAGGCCAACTATTTCCCATCATTTCCAACACTATTCCAGCTAGGGATTGCATTATTTTGGGGGGGCAGCTTCAGTGAGGGGTCTTGTGGCTCCTTTGTAGTGTTTTCTTGTGATTGAAGGGTTCAGGCTTTCATGGGAGGATATATTTGAGGGGATATACATAAGATATATTATATTTAAGCCTTCTAAACTCATTTTCCTCAGTTTGTAATGAATCTTCAGCCATTGGGATTTAGATCCCATCTTGTATAGAGTGTATTTCTGAAAACCCTTTCCAGGTTCTTTGTAGGAGTTTGTATTAAGCCTAAATCTGTATTGGGCATATATTTTGAGGCATATAACAACCCTACATATTTTTTACATTCTTCTGCTGTAGCAGTGTGTTTTAAACTAGGCTGTAGCAGTCTTCCAGCATTTTTTTATTGTGACAACAACTCATTTGTGGAGTGACTGTTTAGGGGAGGCTTGTTCCTTCATTGTACATGATTTATGCCTCACTATTTATGATTATTTGATGATATAATACATGATGTTTTGTCTCCATATTGGTCTCTAATTTTCATAAGTTTATTTACACTTCTATTTCTATTTTTGTGTTCATATATTGCTACATTCCCCATTTGGGAATATTACAGTGGTATCGAAGCATAATCTTGGCTCGGCCTATGGATCTCGGCCATTATGCTATTAGGAGAATAAAAAGAAGAAAATATGTACATAAAAAACAAAAAGAAGACTCCATTATTTGGAGGAAGAGAGGAGGAAGAGCTCTCAAAGATTTTTCTTTAAACTATGCAGAGCATTCATGGAGATCTCTAGAAGATGAGAAGGGAGAGAGAATCTCCAAAGGAGTTTGGATCGAAAGCCAAATATAGATTTTCACATGATGAGTGTGAGCATTCAGCCACACACTATGATTCACAACGCAGTCATATGCCCAGATCTACTATTAGGGAGATGGAAATAGAAGAAATGCCTAAGAAGGATACTCTTAGGTATTATCTGCAAGAAAATGAAGCTCAAACTGAGAGGTTCAAAGACCACATCAACTTCTAATAGTTTTGCAAGATCAAGGTGGAGAGGAGCAAGCAGCATGATATGGGTATAATTTTTCTATCTACTTTTGATGGTTCACCTAAATGTTCAGCTAGGGCTTGGGTGGAGGAGCTAGACATCTATTTGCAGCAACACCAAGTTTCAGAGAATGAAGCCATCAAAGTTGCAGTGCTACATTTTAGAGGTAAGGCCTATGCTTGGTGAATATTTGAGTCATTTTCATTAAAAAATGAAAATACTTCTTCTTATGAAAAGTTCACTAGGAGATTAGTGGAAAGGTTTGATGGATAACATTCTAAAACATCTTTGGTGGAGCCAAACAAACCAAAACAAACAAAACTTTTTCATGGGTTGGAAGAACCTATAAATTCAAATCCACTTCAGAAAACTATTGAAGAGGCTCACATCTTACATAATAATTTGCTAGGTGTAATATCTTTGTCCCGTATTCTTGGACAAGAGGGCATGAAGATCCCTTTTTCAAAAGAGGATCCTCTTATTGAGAAGGTGACTCCCATTCATATTGAAGAGGAAGAGAAGGATGGGGGAAAAAACGTTGTCATATCTAGATCATATCTAGCACCTCTTGCAAAGGTAGATGGAGAACTTGCTCCAACCAGAGGGATTCTTTTATCATTGCAAGGAATTCCCTAGGATCTAATATATGGAGGTCAAGGCACAATCAATGAACAACATGATTATGAAACATTGCAGATGGAAGGAAAAGGTAGGGAGGAAGGTCAGCATGACATGATGAGGAGCACAAACCCCTATCTATTTCATAAGGGTGATGCACAAAAGAGGTAGACTAATTTGTGCAGTAAGGGAAGGAAAAAAGTTGTCCATCCATATGTACAGTCTACTCTTGACATTGATGTCTCACTGCATGGAGGTATTCCACCGGGGAGAGCACCAGATCTGGAGATTATGATAGATGATTCACATAGGGTTGCACCACTCTTAGATCCTGGAGGGGTGGATAGTTTGGAGGGGTCTATTACAGCGCAGAGAGTTTGGGATAGACTCAAGGAGGGATAAATTCTCCCATTTTCAGGATTACCCACTCTCACTACATATACTACGCTGATAGAATTTGTTGTAGTGATGGAGGATGGCACCTTCATGGTGAAAGAGAGTTGCTCCATGGATTTGGAGAAATAGAGGGTACTTCCTTTGAGGAAGGAATCCTCCATGCATTGGAGTAGATGGAGGCCACTAATGCTTACATTGGCCAACATCAGGAGGTTCTTTTTGGATGGTAGCTTCTCATGGGAGGCCAAATTACAAAGGCCACCACTTCTACTTGAGCTGAGAAGCTACATGATGGGCATGACAACAATTTGGAGGATGAATTTGGCATGGGGTATGCCAAAGGAAAAGACAGCAGCATGTGGGGAGCTTCACATTTCAGATCTTCAATGTTGTCTCTTAGGAGGATTGATCCATATTGGAGGTCTCAACATTTGGTAGAGTACTCCAAGGATCTTGGTGCTTGCATAATTATTGATGACCCGGAGCGAGATGATAGATACATGGTGGTTGATGAGGTCATATATTCTTATGTCAGAGTCTTCCTAACTAGAGTTTCTGAGCTCAAGAGGAAGCTACTACATGCAGCACATGTGGACTTTATTTCCATGCACTTTGATGCATTTCATTCTTTGATGGAGGAGTTCACTTGGGAGGGCATCCAACAGGATATATATCAGCATATGGAGAGATTCATAGGCTATATGGTGATGGATAGGTTTTCACAGCCACTTCCATACTCATGGAGAGTGAGGGAGAGCTTCCAATTGATCCATTTCAACTCAATGACTAGAGTACATAGTAGAGAAGGTACATTTATGCATTCTGGTTTGTACCCCTTTATTTTTTATGGGAAACATGTTGTACCAAGGAGGATTATTCCTTCTTACATATTATATTATGATGTACTTGAGGCTAATTTCAGCATTGAGGTTGGCTACGATATTGGTGGTTTGTGGGGGAGGCCACATGATTCTTGGTGTGCACCATTAGCACCACATTTTACTTTTATGATCCTATGTTGTAGGATGATTGTGGCAGCAAATAAGTGGCTGAAAATACACTTGTTATTCTTTTTTTTGAGGTAGGCAGGGAATGCATTGCACTGGTTCCATGTGTGGAATTACGGTCCACTTTTCGGTTGTCATATGGCAACTTGCTTACATTGGTTTTTTCTTCCAGATATTGATGATGTCCTTATGTTTATGGGAAGATTTGTTGGGAGAGTGGCACAAGAGTTGGAGGTGACCATTGGGAGTATGATTCTCCCTACTTTACATGTTTCATGTTTTAGGATAGACAATGGGCAAACCATGATTGCCACACCACCTCTCTTTTCTTGATGTGGGAGGAGCCATTTGGGGAACTTGAGTTCTTGGAGGATACACTTCATGGTTGATTTGATTGGTGGGGTAACTTGGGCAATTCTTGGAGGCCATGAAATTTCAGCCCAAGATAAAAAAAATGCCATACTTACCATAAATGGAGAGAGAAACAACTTGGGTGGAAAAATCTCATCTCTCCATGCAGCCCCAATACATTGCACAAACCGGAGGTTGAGGATTTCTTTGATGAGATACCGAGGATGGTTTGTTTCATTTGGATGATAGCATGGGTATGGGATGCTCTCATTGGGAATGAGGTTCCCTATGTTTTTCATCACTCCTATCTTGAGGAGGCCATTGGATAGCAAGAAGGTTTCCACTTACACCTTCCACCTTTTCATGATGAACCATTGGGTTTTGCATACTTGGGAGGAACCATTGGAGGGAAAATTTATTACAGATCATCTTGAGCAGTGCTGAGGACTATTGATGAGGAGGCCACAAGAGGAGGAGGGGAGGAATTTTTCTCTCCCTATAGAGTTTCTTGAGGACAAGCAACATTTTGGAGGGGAGG
The DNA here is from genome assembly GCA_034641835.2 of Pinus albicaulis. Lineage (NCBI taxonomy): Eukaryota > Viridiplantae > Streptophyta > Pinopsida > Pinales > Pinaceae > Pinus > Pinus albicaulis. Next base: position 756,083,552 of record CM076570.1, on the reverse strand, counting down.
ACTGTAATATTCCAAAAATTTAGCCTTTAGCTAAATGGAATATTATAGTTTATTTTATCACTAGGTAGGTGAATAAGTGGATGGGGAGGTCCATAAGTCTCCTAAGCAGCAATAAAAACACTTCAAGTGTGAAAGGAGACATTTTTAGCAGCTAAATAAAGCACCTCCAAGTGTGAACAGGGGTTGGACCATATTGATTCAGTCAATTTTGACCAAGTCAACAACACTGTTATGGAGGAGTGGAGATTAATTAAGGAATAATATAGTTTTGGAGGGAGGTTTATTTCATAAAGGAAATGACCTAATTGAGTGGGGCCAAGGGCAAGGAATCTCATAACCTATATAAGGAAAGGGATGGCATCCATTGAGGTTATGTTTTGGAATATTATTTTGTATATGGTCTGTCTAGACTACTTGCATTCTTCAACTGTTTAGTTGAGAATGCTGTGTTGTTTAGCACCAGGTGTTCCTGAGTAGGAATCCCACCTCTTTCCTTGAGAAGCCTCCTAGAAGAGTATTGTATTAATTTCCAAATTCAAGTTTTCAAGCCAAGCTACATCTTCTTTCATCAGCACAGTTTCTACAGGTTATTGTGCTGTGTTGCAGGGTGTTGCGGTGGAGGGGTTAGAAGCCCACTTTCTGAGCTATTTTCTCATAGGAGGAAGGTTTACTTATCTTGGGAGATCATTTTGGAGAGCTCTTGGGTATATTTCAGATCTTTGGCATCAAGCAAACTCTTTCCCATCATTTCCAGCACTGTTCCGGCTAGGGATTACGTTATTTTGGGGGGGCATCTTCAGTAAGGGGCCTTGTGGGTCATTTAAAGTGTTTTATTGTTATTGAAGGGTTCAACCTTTCCTGGGAGGAGACATTTGAGGGGATATACATCAGATATATTATATTTAAAAATTCTACACTCATTTTATTCAGTTTGCAGTGCACCTTCAGCTATTGGGCTTTAGATCCCGTCTTGTATAGAGTGTATTTCTGAAAACCCTTTCCGGGTTCTTTGTAGAAGTTTGTATTAAGCCTAGATCTGTATTGGGCATATATTATGAGGAATATAATAGCCCTACATCTTTTTTACATTCTTTTGTTGTAGCAGTGTGTTTTAAATTGCATTGTAGCAGTCTTCCGACATTCTTGTATTGTGACAACAACTCATTTGTGGAGTGAGTATTTATGGGAGGCTTGTTCCTTCATTGTACATGACTTATTCCTCACTATTTATGATGATTTTCTGATCTAATACATGAAGTTTTGTCTCCATATTGGTATCCAATGTTCATAAGTTGATTTACACTGCTATTTCCAGTTTTGTGTTCATATATTGTTGCATTCCTCATTTGGGAATATTACAATAGTCCAGACATGTGCTATCTGTACCAAGGACCACACCACTAAACAGTTCCCTTCACTTCCAGGGTTGAAAGTAGTCTTCTAAGAATAAAAAGAAACATAACCAGTATATCTAATGAATCAATGTCGATAGTGGCAAGCTCGACCAAGAGGTATGTCCAAGACCCATCTCAGTTCTTTCCTTCTTCACAATTTAATCAACAAAACTCTGGAACAATATGGAAAAACCAATCAATTTTTTTTCTTGGCCATACCAACCATTTTCCATGCCCCCTTGGCCAACTCAATCCTCTCCAGGTAATGGTTGGCTAAGTTTTCCTTTCTCTCCTTCATGCTGGCAAAACAATCCATATAAGTCACAGTGACCTGCCTACACCTCACAAAATACAAATTGGTCTCAAAACTGGCAGCGACCCCTGGGAATGAAAAATTTACCTATGGGAACATGGGCTCAAACTTAACCCATATTACCAGCTCCATACCTAGTACAACAAAATCCTCAGCCTATTATATGCCCTGAACTTCTGGCTAAACCAAATCGTAATCCTAATAACAGACTGGTTCAACTGATCCATATTTTTTAGAATCCAGACTCTGAAAACTGAACAGAAGGAATGGAATGAACTTAGGCTAATAATTTCACCTAAAGAAGATACCACCCTACCACAAATTGAGTCTGAAATTCCAACAATACCTAAACAATCGACTGTGACTGAGACAGAGATAAAACAAGGGAGGGACACAATCGACCAAAAATATCCTGAAAATCTTATTATTTCCTCTCCTCCATTCCCTGAGAGATTAGTAATACCCAATAAAATTGTCTCTTCAGATTTTGATCTCATAGGGGAATTAAAATAATATTTGCATTAAAATTCCTCTCCTACAGGTTATACAAGACATCCCTATTTATGCTAAAAAAATTAAAGAATTGTGTGTAAAAAAACTTGTGGGGGAAGCAAAGACTTTGCCAACTGTTCATGTAGTAGGGACACTGTCAGGTTTACTGTTGGGTAAAGAAACACCAATAAAATATGAGGATCCAGGAAACCCCATAGTCACATTCTAGATCTATGGCCACTCCTTTTCAAACACGTTAGTCGATTTGGGGGTAGCTATTAATGTTTTAACTACAGAAACCTGTGAAACACTTGGTATAACAACCTTGGAACCCACCACTACCTTGCTGGAACTTGCTGACAGATTTGTCGTTAAAATAGAAGGTAAATTACAGGATATCTTGGTTTCTGTGGACTCATGGGAATACCCGACAGATTTTTTAGTTATTAACCCAAAAAGTAGATTAGACGGGCAACCCCTCATATTGGGACAACCATGGTTAGCGACGGTTGATGCTTACATAGGCTGTCAAATAGGAAACATGACCATTTCTAAAGGAGATGCCATAAAGAATATTGCTATATATCCCCCTACCAAACCAATTATTTCCACTGTAAATATTCACAAACAACCATCTGCATACTGGGAACAAAACATTTTTTCACCATTGACAATAGTTGAAGCACTCGAATTCAAATATCAAACTGAAGATGATGTGATCAATAAATTTACAAATCAATCATCTACTTCAGAGAATTTAAATTTCCAAATGTTAAAATAATTTTTTTATAATGAAGCACAAGAATACCCTCTAGCGGATACTGATGACTAGCACATACCCACAACTTCTGTTCGTAACAACATGCCGATTGAAATCAAACAAGGTAAAATTTTAAACATCAATGGCAGTCTGGATAGTGACCAAAAAAAAAATATTATTAAAGTCTTACAAAATATAAAGGAGCCTTTTCTTGGGAATACCCAGATATGAAGGGTACAAATCCCCAACTGTGCACACATCATATTTACACTGAAAAGGATGCTCGCCCCGTCCGACAGCCTTAATGAAGATTAAAACCACATCTAAAATACATTGTAAAAGATAAATTATAGAAGTTTCTAGATGTAAATTTCATTTACCCTATTTCATACAGTAAATGGGTCTCTCCATTAGTGGTCATCCCTAAAAATAATGGTAAGTGGCGAATCTGTGTGGATTACAGAGAGTTGAACAAATCCATGCAAAAAGACCACTTCCCCCTTCCCTTTATTGATTAGGTCCTTGATACATTGGCAGGAAAGAAGTTATTTTCCTTTATTGATGGGTTCAGTGGCTATAATCAAATCCTGATAGCCCCTGAATACCAAGATAAAAAAACCTTCACGTACCCCTGGGGAACATTTTCCTATAGAGTATTGCCATTCAGTTTATACAATGCCCTAGCAACATTTCAAAGGACCATACTTAGTATTTTTTCTGATTTAATAAATGAAGGGCTCGAGGTCTACATGGATGACTTCACTCCATATGGATATGACTTTGATCAGACACTGCAAACACTAGAAAAATTATTGGAATGATGTATTGCTACCAGATTATGCTTGAGCAACGAAAAGTCTCACATGATGATGACCGAAGGCATGATCCTAGGACGCTACATCTCTGTAGCTGGAATACAGGTATATATGACAAATATATTGGTAATTCTCTTATTAGCCACAACTTGTACTCAGACATAGGTACATATTTTCCTTGTATATGTAGGGTACTATCGTAGGTTCATAAAGAATTTTTGTAATATTCCCAAATGGGGAAGCAACAATATATGAAAATAAAACTGGAAATAGCAGTGTAAATCAACTCATTAAAATTGGATATCAATATGGAGACATAAAATCATGTATTAAATCAAAAAATCCTTACAAAATAGTGAGGCATGAATCATATACAATGAGGAAACAAGCCTCCCCTAAGCAATCACTCCTGAATATGAACTGCTGCTACAATACAAAATGCTGGAAGACTCCTACAGAATATTTTTAAATACACTGCTATAGAAAAGGAACGTACAAAATATTTAGGGCTGTTGTATGCCTCAAAAGATATGAAAAATACATATCTAGGCTTTACACAAACTCCTACCAAGAACCCAAAAAGGGTTTTCAGAAATACACCCTAAATAAGATGGGATCTAAAGCCCTAGGGCTGAAGATTCACTGCAACTAAAGCACATGAGTGTAGAAGGCTAAAATATTGTAGATATGATGTATATCCCCTCAAAGGTCTCCTCTAATGAAAGGATGAACCCTTCAATCACAAGAAAACACTCCAAAGGAGCCACAAGATCGGTCACTAAAGCTGCCCTCCAAAATAATGCAATTCCCAGCTGGAACAATGCTATAAATGATGGGAAATAGTTGGCCTAGTGCCAAAGATCTAAAACATGTCCAATAGCCCTCCAAAATGATCTCCCAAGAGAAGGAACCCTTCCTCCAATGAGAAACTAGCTTAGAAAGTGGGTTTCTAAACCCTCCATTGCAACACCCTACAACACAACACAATATCTTGCATAAACTACACTGATGAAGAAGTTGTAGCTTGGCCTAAAAAACTGAATGTGGAAATGAAATGAAATGCTCTTCCAAGAGGCCTCTCAAGGAAGAGGTGGGATTACCGCTCAGAAACACCTGGTTCTAAACATCACAACAATCTCAACTAAACAGTTGAAGAATGCTAGAAGTCTAAACAGACCACATAAAATAATAATCCAAAAACATAACCCCATATGGCTTCCATCCTCTTCCTTATATATATTATGAGCTTCCTTGCCTTTGGTCCCACTCAATTAGGTCATTTATTCCATGCAATCCATCTCCCTCCAAAACTGCGTTATTCCTCATTTAATCTCCACTCCTCCATAACATCGTTGTTGACTTGGTCAAAGTTGACTGGTTCAACATGATCCAACCCTTGTTCACACTCAAGGGTGCTTTATTTAGCTCCTTAGAAGGCCTCCTTTCACACTTGAAGTGTTTTTATTGCTCCTTAGGAGATTTAAGGGCCTCCCTACCTACTTATTTACCTACCTAGTGACAACATGATCTTTAATATTCCATTTAGCTAAAAGCTAAATTTTAGGAATATTACAATTTTTCACAAATTGTTGCACCTTTGTATACGTTAACTGGAAATTTTGAATTCCATTGGTCTGACAAATGTGACATTGATTTTTCAGATTTGAAGAAACTAGTCTCGATTGCACCAGTCTTGCGTGGCCCCAATTTGGATCTTCCCTTTCATATTTCTTCAGATGCATCAGATACAATGATAGGAGTTGTTCTCGGTCAAGAGGAGGACAAGAAGCCCTATGCTATTTACTATATTAGTAATAATTTCACTCCTGCTAAACTAAATTATACAATGACCAAAAATGAATTCTTGGCTGTCATTTATGCTATAAATAAATTTAGACATTACATAACTGGCTATCAAGTATTAATGTATACCGATCATTCTACCATTAGATATTTAGCTAACAAGCCTATTAAAAATGGGAGAGTGACTCGTTGGTTGTTTATTTTACAGGAGTTCAATATAACTATTAAGGATTGTACAGGGAAGGAGAACATAGTTGCATATTTCCTGTCTCGAGTCCCAAAGACAAATGACCCACTGGCGGTAGATGATTAGTTCCCTGATGAGAATTTGTTTTCCATGGCAGTAAAAGCACCATGGTACATGGATGTAGCAAATTATCTGGTGCTAGGAAAGCTTTCGAGACACTTGAAAACAAAGGAACAGAAGATGATTGTTCAACGTAGTGCTAGATTCTCCTGGATTGGTGGATACTTTTTCCACACAGGAGCTGATATGAACATACATAGATACATTCGAGAAGACGAGATCCATGAAAAATTGAAGGCCTGTCATGACAAACCATGTGGCAGACATTTTTCAGATCATAGGACAAGGCACAAAGTATTAAAAATGAGCTACTATTGGCCCACAATTTTTAAGGATGCAAAGAAATATATGTAAGCCTGCAATAGTTGCCAAAGAATGGGTCGCCCTGGCCAATCTGACGAGATGCCATTGCAGCCATAGTTGGCAGTAAAAATTTTCAAACGATGGGTATTGGACTTTGTTGGGCCATTCAATCTGCCATCAAATCAGAAGGCCTGCATACTGGTTGCCACATATTATGTGACGAAGTGGGTAGAAACAATGGCTTTTCCAAGAGCTATAGAAGAGTCTATGATCAATTTTATTTTCGAGATATTTGTGCGGTATGGCTTACCAAGGGAAGTGATAACTGATGGAGGGTCATAGTTTGTATGACATAAAATTATAGCCACTCTACGGAACCACCATTTCACTCATAGATTCACCACTCCCTGCCACTCGTAGGCAAACGGGTAGGTCGAAAGCACCAATAAAGTCATTGAATCAATTCTCACTAAAACAGTCTCAACACATCGTTGGGATTGGGCTACTAGACTGCCAGAGGCCTTGTGGGCTTATTGCACAACTTGGAAAAACACTACCAAATATTCTCCATACCACGTGGTATTTGGAAAGGAACTAATTTTTTCCATTGAATTTGAGATAAAGACTCTTAGAAAAGCCTAGGAAGTGGGGCTAGATTTGACAAAGGCCCAAGTTAAAATACTTCAACAAATAAATGAATTAGATGAAGCACGACTACTTTCTCTATAATGCGTTGCAATTATTCAGCAACAACAGGCTAAGTGGCATGAAAACCTTATAAAAAATAAGACATTCTAGAAAGGAGATTGGGCACTCCTCTACGATTCCAGATTCCAAGAATTCCTGGGTAAATTACAAAGAAGGTGGCTCGGGCCATGTGAAATTCAATAAGTGCACAAAAACGGTACCATTACCTTGACCACCATAGATGGATCCAGCTCTGAATTTTGAGTCAATGGACACCGAGTGCACCTCTATCATAAACCACTCACAAAAGAGCCTTTTTTATAGCAAGTGCATGACGATCCCACTATCCAAATTTCAGCTGCAGGGAATAATGACCCGACATCTTCAATTTCATAAAAAAATGTTACTTCCCCTTTTTTGTAAATAGTGTATATATGCTTCCTACATTTGATTGTAATTTACAGTTTGTTTTCATCATTGTATAAAAGAATTCCATTTTATTTCTCTTTTGATTGTTTTTTTTGTTCAAATCAATTGAACAAGCTGTTGTTTAATCGACTGAACAACTATCGTTCAAATCAAATGAGCAGCCACATGTTTTCCTTTCGTGTGTGTGTGTGTTTTTTTTTTGCTCTTCAAACAATTAAACAATTGATGTTCAAACCAAATGAACAATTATTTTGAGGCTGTTTTTTAATTAATATTTTTGCTATTCAATCCATTGAACAATTTTTTTTTTAGCGTGTTTTTTTTTTTAATTGATTTTTTTGTTCAATCCATTGAACAACTATTGTTCAATCAATTGAATAGTTGTTGTTCGAACCAATTGAACAACTGTATGCTTGTTGTTGTGTGTTTTTAAAAAAGTTTGTTGTTCAAAGTAGAAAACTTTTGTCTTATTTTCTTTTGATGATTTCATTTTAATATCCACTCTTCCTTTACACATTCTTGCCATAAAAACTATTTTATTGAATGAGGAATTTGCACCTAAAAAAGGGAAAAGCAGTAATATTACTAATATTATGTTTTTTTGAAATTTTGATGGATATATTTACTTTGGAAGCTGACATGGTTTATCTATATAATGAATGGTTGCATATGTCCTATTCAGACATATTATCACACAATTAATTATCGTATTTTTATGTTGTTTTATCTTTTTACACTCTCAAGCATGGAAAATTTTAGGGGAAAATTTTAGCCCAAAGGCGAATTTTAAGGGATTTTAAATTTTAATAGGGCGGATTTTTTATATAAAACCCATTTTCTATAGTTTAATAAAGTTAGCCCAATAATTATTTAAAAAATAATTAATTATTAAATATTAGCCGACCCAAAAAAAGCGCATAAAACTGAAAAAATGAAATTCGCCCCCAATTTTCTTTGGTTGGAGTGGATTTCTATGGCATTCGCCTGGATTTACAGGGTCAGAGAGAGGGGTTAGAGTGATTTGCCCAATTTTTCACTGGTTCGCTGGAATTTAGGAGAGGTGGCTGGGCTTTGTGCACACTGATCTTCTTGCTGGCTGAACGAGGGACTCGACCGACCCTCTCTGGTCCGTTAGGGCCCTCCCATGGTTTGATTTCATTTTTGACCTATAGCCCATTTCCCTAGTGCCATGGAGCTAAACCCATGGGTGAGGAGGAGTTTGGGCAGTCACAACCTTGTCAATAGATTCCCCATCAACAAAAAACTAGCAACGGAATGTAAACCAGCAGGAAAAAGTATCTGCAATGACATTTAGTTCTTGGAAGACTTGCAATAAAAACCTAAACAATTCATTTTTGGTTGTCTAGCTTGTTGTTGTATGTGCATCCATGGAGCACAGGGAAATATTGGAAGTCAAGAAGGCTCTAGCCTCTGAGAAGGCACAAAGAATACATCCAGTTCAACAAGACCCGTTGTTTTCAGTTACTACCAAGGTACATGAAAATGAACATCTGTTTCTCAACACAAGGACTCTATTCTGGTCTGGTCTCAGCCTTCTTAAAGTGTTCTAGTTGGTTTTCTGGTTTGTGGTTGTGTGTGCAACCATGGAGCAAAGGGAAATCTTGGAACTCAAGAAGGCTCTAAGAAGGCACAAAGAATACATCCAATCCAATAAGACCCCCTTGTTTTCAGTTACTAGCAAGTTACATGAAAACGAACATCTGCCTCAACACTCGCATCTATAATAAATTTGCTGGTTCAAAAAAAACAAAGGATGGACATTCTGGATGCAGAATGAAACACGCTGGGACCCTTGGCGCTTAATCTCCGTAAGGAATCCCTCTCCATAGCCTCAAACAACAAAGCTTCAATTAATTCTGCCCAAGATGAAGTTAAGGAAGACGATATTGTGCATCAGCTCAAGGAATCAACGGATATCGAGTAGCAGCAATCTCCTCACTCAGATATCTGTCAGGATGAGGTAAATAGTCTTCATATTTTTTACTAAATGAAATGTTTTTCAAAGTCATTAGAAATTCAGAATACTAGGAGTTTTGGTTAAATAGACTACATGTAGGAAAAACTGGAATGTTTATTTCACAATCTGTTGTAGACTATGTTATGTAGATCGGAGAGCTACTTAAGTATGAGAACAATATGAGCTCTAATACTTCTGATGTACTACTTAAGATTACAAGAGATAGGAAGATTTAGAATTAATCATGCAAGTGACCACTCACTACTAATATCTGGCAGTGGGGCTGGAGTTTCGCTCAGAGCGTACGGTTGGCTGGTGTCCATGAAATTTTCAGGAATGGTTTCATGGAAGAATTACATAGAACTCATATAAGACTTACAAAGGAGTTTAATGGTTTGGGCTAAAAATATAACCGGTACAGAATATTACATTCTATTGAAAACTATGAGGTTCTTTTGTGGTGGTCTAAATTATGGAGGGTAAAAGTCCCCAGGAAAACCATTGTGTTTATGTGGTTGGTGTTGAAAAACAGAGTCCTTACTTGGGAACTTCTTCCAAAACACAAAAAATAGGGTCCCAGCTAATCCATACTTTGCAAGAAAGGAGAAAAAGTTGCTTCTCTTTTTTTTGGTCTGTCCCTTTGCGCAACAGCTCTGGAAAGATGTTGGAAATTGGATTGGTCAAAAGAACCCTTGGGATGACTCCACTGTGGGAAACTCTCTCAAAGTATGGTTTCAGAAGGCTGAAATATTTTCAGGCTGTTCCCTATCTGATTTTGTAAAGAATCTGGTTAGTGCTGAATGCACTCATATTTGATGGTAGATCTATGCCCACCTTTCACGTTTTTTCCCCATTTGTGCTATTTTCCAATTTTGCAAGGTGGCTCAGAAGGAAAATTTTCCCGGGCAGATTAGGGAGCTCCTTATTGACAAAACTTATCCCGGGTTTATTTTTATGGGGCTTTCCAGGGGCGTGATCAAATATGTATTTTGGGAGGCATAGCTTATCCTTCTGATAATCATTTCATTAAGTTCAGAGCATGTTTGGGCTAGCGTACAAAAAACTTCGGTGAGTTCATGGCTATGCGAGCTCTTTTATTGGTGGCCACTAACTAAGGGACTCATTCGCTACAGGTATTTGGAGATTCTCTTTTGCTAATCAAATGGATGAACAACCAACATTCTATTCAAAATATTTTTCTTGAGACACTTGTTATTCAGCTCAAATTTATATCTCAGCAGTTCAACTTGGTTACTTTCTTGCCAGTCTTCCAAGAACTAAATGATATTGCAGATAATTTTTCCAACTGGTTTACATTCCGTTGCTGGTTTGTTGTTGATGGGGAATCTATTGACAAGGTTGTGATAGCCTTATCCAATTCATTTTTGTCCTCAAAGTTGCCCAGGTCAATATATGCACAACACCACCAACCGTCCTATATACAAAGATCAAATTTGTGAAACATGAGGCTAATGAATAAAGAACGATTAAAAATTTACTTAGATAGCCAGCTAAAATGGCATGAATGATACGTTCTCTTTTAGACCATATTGCATCTTCAAAAAATACTTCCATCTCAATCAAATATGCAAGTCTTGTTCTCAACTTTCTGTCTAAATAATGTATGAGCTTACAATCCTACTAGAAAATACGTTTCCATTGCCACCTCTCCTGATAACAGATTCCACAAATCCCTTTTGAAAAGGACCCTTAGAGATCTATCACATCTATAACATCCAACCTCTGCTGAATTTACAAACACTACTGCTCCTCTGGCAATGAGTTCAAAGAACTGCAATTGGGACATATTAAAAACGTGATACCATGTGCTACAGTAGAGAAATTTTAGTCCTCCCTATTAGTAAAATCATCACAACTGTAACTTAGATGATGTTCTTCGGTCACTACTTCTATCAAACACATGTTCCAATGCAAGGTTTTTATCGTTCAGTTTTTTAGATTTGATCTGATATGTTTTGCACAGAGTCTTCAGGCAGGCAGCACATTGCATAGTCTCTTTTCAAAAACCATATTTCAAGTGCCTAGGATGAATGTACTATGTACTAATGTAGTGACAGGTTAGAAAAAATTTCTACAAGATAGCCACAGTACTATTATTTTATGAGCCTGTATGGACAATATGATGTATATTCTGATTTCACACTTGACATGTCAAATATAATGCTTTTTTAACATGGAAAAGCATATAACCACAGTGAGATAAAATTTAAACATTTATGAGAAATTTCTTATTTCAATATCATGTGAACTATAAGAAGATTTTATAGGGAAAATGAGTGACAAAATTTACTATTTCACATATTTCACATTCGAAACTTTCTTTGCTTTTTCAAGCTTGTTAACTTCTCATAAATAAATTAAAATTGTAGCACTAATGCACTAGAAATGCACTTGTATATATGATAAATGTGTGTATGTATGGGAGAAAGCAGCAATTAGGCTTAAAAGGGAATCCACTAACGTTTTGTGCTAATGGAATCCACTAGATTCATGGATCACTAAGAAATTAATATCCTTGAGACAAAGAAACACTTCTTTTGGGGATAAGAGTAAATTATATTAATTAGTTCTGAAAACAAGAGGAATACTTTTGCCCATGAAATCCTTAGAATTGTGTGAAACCTACTTTTTGGGGAGCAGATTTGAATGATATTTTCATTCCCTGACACTAGGAGTTCCTCTTCAATCAACAAACAATGTTGAGGAACTCATAGCATCCGGGAAGAAGTCAATAATGTGTCTCTGACTATGTGTTCGATAGTGTTGATGCTCTTGAGTAGATCCGATCATTTTGTCAGCCCTTGACATGAAACTATTTGGAACTTGGGTAGTGCAAACAATGAAACAAGGCTAGACAGAGCTATTGCTATCCAGCTAAGTGGCTGTGAGGTGCTTTCTCCCCTAGTGCCCTTGATTGGGAGAAAAAAGGAGGTAAAATGCATTGTTGTTGCGGAAGAGTTCTAAGTCCAATGTAAATTCTGCCTAAGAGTAAATCTCTAAAATGAACAACACAAGGCAGCATTGATTAAGGTATTATTGCATTAGAAAAGGTTGGAAAATATTTTCCTAATCTCTTGTAGAATCAATGAAACCTCCCTCTAATCTAGTTGTGGATTGGGCACCTAAAGATAAAGTACTCCTAAATCTCAACCTCATGTAATTGGAAAATCCTATTGATCTATTTCTCCATGGGGAGTTTGTGCTTGGTTTGTACTCTCAAGTGGTGTACCATGTGAGCACATCTGAAGTTGGCTCGAGGAAGATGAAGTACCTAAAATAGATGGAACTAAAGATAGATTAGCTAGCTACTGGATAATAGAAATTCTGGAGATCTGGAAGATATGCTTGAAATAAAGGCCATCTTGGTGCTTATAGGTTGAGGTGATGCATTCTGGACATCTTAGATGAAGTTCTTGCAAATATCTCTCCTGAATGTAGAATTTAATTTTCTCCTTTGTGGGAGGAGGCAGGCAGGGGCATTGAGGGAGTTCCAGGGAGGGAGGCAGTGAACTAGATTCCTATTTTGCCTTATAAAATAAAAAAGGTTATTGAACCAACTAGTTAGGATTGCAAGTCTCTCTGAAAAGCTCATTTACAACAATTAGGAGAAAGCAGAAATTTGGCTTAAAAGGGAATATTTATTAGTTGACCTTTTTCCATGTAACTACAACAAATATTTTTTTCTAGCATTTCACGTGCTTCTATCAACACTGAAAATGCTCAGTAGCTATGATTCTTTCTATTACCTGTCATTGAGCTTTGCTTTTACATGACTAGCCACTGACATATTTCAGTTTATACGCTTTTCTTCTATCCATTCATCTAGTTCACTTGTCATTTTTTTCTATCTCCCCCTGTGATGACATATTATATCTCTGTGCATATTCATTCTTCATATGATGGTTCTATGCATATATGATGTTATTTGTATAGTGAAATATTGGAAACACATAAATTAGCTTCTATATCCATTGATATATGTTTTACTTATGAAAATATAGTTTTTGAAGGTTCATCCTAAGTGCCTTTTCCAGGATTTTCAAATTTTATGCTTGTTTCTTAAAGTAGACTTAGACCTTTCCATGAAAGTAACATTTTCAAAATGACCTCTAACAGAAAATTTCCTTTTCTCTCGCAATTATTATTTGTCTATCTTAGATTAAAAAGGTTCATGTTTTCTTATCTTGATAGGCCTATTATATTCAATTGGTTCATTATGAAATTCATATCCATGCTCCAAATTTATGGGTAAATATCCTTTCTCAAAAGCTTTATGTCTGCCTCTCTTGACAAGTCTACTATTTTCAATTGGTTAATTATGTAATTCATATCCATGCTCCAAATGTATGGGTAAATATCCTTCCTCAAAAGGTTCCTGTGTGCCCCTCTTGACAGGCCTACTACATTCAATTACTTCATATCCATGCTCAAAATTTATGGGCATTTGTATTCCCATAAATTTGTACATCATAGATTATTCTTCATTTGATGAGTGTTTTTGCTTGCGAGACTTGCATGAGGAAGCAATCTTCTTAGGAAATTTGGGTTTAACTTGACGTAAATACAAAGAATCATAGAAAAAACCACTTGAAACGAATTTATATGTCTTTCAAGGTCCCAAATAGAAAGTACCACTAAAATTAGCCCCTTGTCCTCTTCTGTTAATATACCTAGGATAATCTTCTGTATGAAAATCAACTGCTTATTTCAAGAACAAGCAACATTTATTAGCATGTTTCTTCAACTTCCACTTATTATAAGGCTCTTTCTCTTTATGAATCACATGAATTTATCCTCTCCTGCTCAGCATAGTGCTCTCACTCTTAAAAAATATTTTCACCAAGCGACAGTGCTTCTTGATAACGGGTTTGTCAGCCTTACATCCCCAAAACCCTGCATGGGGAAATTTTATCAAACATCCTATCCCTGAACACATCTAGTTTATCCATAGCAGTTGAATCAACACCATGCAATATAGCAGCTCCATGTCCCTCCAAATCGTACAGGTTTTTCCAAGTAGTTTGATAAGATGTCAACAGTTTTTCTCTACCATCTAGGGAAGTGGTAACCATGTAGAATGAAAACCCAAATGCTTTTTCCAGAATAGAAGAAAACAAAAAATATCCTTCCCCAACTAATAAAATACCTTGGAGATTGGAGTAATGCATAAACCTCCTCTCTTATATTTTATTATATCCAGGAATGAAAGTATTTTGGTATTTTATGGCCAACTCCATTACTGAACAAATGCAGGAACCCAAATAGCCAGTGACTAGGTATCTCAGGTATGAAATCCGCTCTACCCTGCTGGAGCAGTCATAGTGCAATGGTGACCATTCTAATGAAGCTTTTCAATAGGTTAGAAGACTGCACCTGATTGAAAAATAGACAATGAAGGATAATTGAGATTTCTAGTTTGTCCTCCTTGAGCAGGACATCAAACATTTGTAAATTGAGATTTCTAGTCTATCCTCCTTGAGCAGGACATCTAACATCTTTTCACGTGATGACCCTGCGCACGGGGTGGAAGTGGTGTCTACCATGACCAACCCTGACACGCATGAAAGGGATGTCACTCTGAGTCAACAGACCATAAATCGCTTGTAGCCTTCTTTGATTTCCTACCAAAAAGGTAGGGACTAGTTGCTCAACAACATATCTTGTTATTCCTTTGATTATGTTGATGGTTGATATTAGGAATATATCAAACATAATTTCAAACACAATCTAAGCTAGACAAATAATAATTGCGAGAGAAAAGGAAATTTTCTGTTGGAGGTCATTTTGAAAATGTTACTTTCATGGAGAGGTCTAAGTCTACTTTAAGAAACAAGCATAAAATTTGAAAATCCTAGAAAAGGCACTTAGGATGAACCTTCAAAAACTATATTTTCATAAGTAAAACATATATCAATGGATATAGAAGCTAATTTATGTGTTTCCAATATGTCACTATACAAATAACATCATATACGCATAGAACCATCATATGAAGAATGAATATGCACAGAGATATAATATGTCATCACAGGGAGAGATAGAAAAAAATGACAAGTGAACTAGATGAATGGATAGAAGAAAAGCGTATAAACCGAAATATGTCAGTGACCAGTCATGTAAAAGAAAAGCTCAATGACAGGTAATAGAAAGAATCATAGCTACTGAGCATTTTCAGTGTTGATAGAAGCACACGAAATGCTAGAAAAAAATATTTGTTGTAGTTACATAGACAAAGGTCAACTAATAAATATTCCCTTTTAAGTCTAATTGCTGCTTTCTCCCATACATACTATTGCAATGTTCATTTACAACATGTAAGAAAATAAACAAATACAAGTATGTTGCAACTAGTTGATTAATGAAACATATATTTACGATGGGAGCAAATTTGATATGGACATATAACTGCCTTCACATTGAGCAATCCTTTTTCTATAATTATTGTAAAGAAAAACTAAGTACTATTTAAATTCACAACTTTGCAAAGTCTTTGATAGGCATGGTGAATGTTTATCCTCATCATATTTATGGTGATTGATCTTAACATGTAACATTTGTAATATAATGCATTTGAGTTATTAACATGTAGATCCACGCATTCCAATTGCCATGTAAAATTATGGTCAAAATAATTTCTATGTTGAATATTATACATGTAGATAAATCTATGTTGTATATGCATAAAGATAGTTCTAATAACGTGAGCAATAGAAAATTAATGACAAATAATTTTAAGAGGTATAACTCTTTTAATATATATGAGAAAATTAATTCTGTGTTATTAAGAAAGTCTACAAATTATTTCAACATGTTTATGTTTCAATATTTAATATTTTACTCATATTCTTTAAGCTTAAAGGGAAATATTCAATTTCAAAATTACTACATATATAATGAGATGAATATTTAGGATATCAAGGTTATCAAAGCACCAAACTATTGAGTGAGAATAACACAATGAATGAAACCAACCAGAATTTAATTGGTCAAATAGAACCAACGACAACTTTTTTGCACTCTCTCAACTTTGCTCACCTCACTATCTAGGTGGCTACTCATGACACCTTATGCTCTCACATCCTTCTCATCTTTATTCACATCTTCTCTCCAAATGAGGCACCATAATGAGCTATAAGCTTGGCATAACTACAATACTTTTGCAAATCTCAATCACTTGTCATGTACAATCCAAAACCACATAAAGTTGAAAGAAATACCAAAATACATAAATTGTTCTCCGAATTTACACAATTAATCAAAATATAGTGATGTTATATGTCTTCAAAGTAAACGGGTGAAGGATTTCCAAAATGGACAAGGGATGTACACATTGCATGAAAAAATATGAATTATTTATGTTGTGAAGTCATCGAGCCAACGTGGTAGTCATCAAATTGCTCAAAAAGATATAAATGTGAATGTGATTGGTGGAGAGAAAAATGGGTCTAACATGTTAATGTTACTTAACAGGAAGAAGGATTGCTTCTAGAAGAAGACCATAGTAGGGTATTGTTGGGAATCTATTGATGACATTATCATGCAAAGGAGCACAAGTAAAATAATTGTGAGGGAGGTTTTAGGCCACAAGTGGGGTTTGAGTTTTGAGGTGGCCATAGGTTGCAATGAACATGGGATTTGAATTATGCTAATATGTTTGGTTGTTGTATCGATCCGCATACCACTACATTCGCAAGATTGGAATCCAAAATTCAACCCCAAAGAGCAACAAGTTATACATGAATATATATCATCTAATGATTTTATTACCATATGGTGTGAAAATTACAAGATAAATTGAATTCATGGTTGAAATTATGTGCAACTTGTTGCTTGATGTATTTCACTACAAACAAAACCCTTGTGTGGAAAGATGCATTAATATATTGTGAAAATACCAAATGGAAAGGTGCTTGAAAGTCTTAAATGGGGTCTGGAGGTTTAGATTGATGGGTGTGGGTGGAGTTGGAGAGGGGATGTACTAAAGAATCTCATAACTAAGACAATAGACATTTGAAATGAAAATACATTGGACTTGGGTTGACATCAACGAGGATTTAAATGTTTAGCACCCAAATGAGCAACAACCCATGGGTTATAAGTTCAAATTGCATGTACACATCCACAAAAAAATGAGGAATTTTTTATTTGGATGGTGGGCATGTTCATTATGGAAA
This sequence comes from Pinus albicaulis, assembly GCA_034641835.2. Classification (NCBI taxonomy): domain Eukaryota; kingdom Viridiplantae; phylum Streptophyta; class Pinopsida; order Pinales; family Pinaceae; genus Pinus; species Pinus albicaulis. Next base: position 756,066,076 of record CM076570.1, on the reverse strand, counting down.
TGAGCAACAATCATTTGGTTATATGTTCGAATCATCTGGAATAATCGACAAATATCAGTGGAGCTTTCTCTTTTGACGATGGGCCCATCAAAGGCATGCATTTAGTAATGGAGGGTGCTTGAGTGTCATATGCATACAACAATCATATGTCTAGTGCTAATAAAAAAGGGCTTCTAATGGTTTAATCTTCAATGGATGTATGATAGGAGGTTGTGATTGAAAAGGTCATGAAAGCTCCATTATCCATCATACTATCCGTAGAATGAGGCCTTGCAAGATTCATAAACAAATAATGGTGATTTACTAATAATACTCGTTATTACATATTTTTAAAGTGAGCTTTTGCTCCACATTGACATTCTTTTGAAACATGTTGTGTGAGCAATTCTAAGTAAACTTTTTGAACTATTGAAATATCCATAGTGGCATTTTGGAGCGCAAACTGACACAAAGCATTTTTTATAGCATATAAGTAACATACAAAGAGTGCACTCACACTTTATCGATTCCTTAATATAATTTGAATATTTGGCAAACATAAATTGAAGATTCCTCTCCCATTTTTCAAGTGAGCACAATTTTGCTTTTTGTACGTTTAAGTGCCATAAACCACCTCACTAAATGCGAGTCAAAATATATGATGCCTACTAATAAGATAGACATTGTTATGAACTAGGCACTTAAAAAAGGATAAGAAGTCAATAACCATAGTCCACTTCGAGAGGGAAACCTCATTTTACAATTAATGCAATGCATTAGACAAGATGAGATGATTCAAAGACCAGGTCTTATTGATATTTATATAGGAGACCAAGGGTACAATAATTGTTCTTCAGGTTAATGAGAAGATTAAGGGTGTCCAAAATCCTCTACACCAAATATCTCTCTTTTCTCTATCGCTCCTATGTCATTTTATTTTCACTCTTAGAGGAGAAGGGTCAACAGCTTCATAAAACGTTTGATGGGCTTTGTTACACACCCAACTGGGTAACCCCTAGGAGAAAATTTTTGTCCTATGGATGGATCACTGATTGAACAAAATTATAGCTCATTTTTTGTTGTATTCTTGTTCCCATGCTTCACCTTGGTGGTTTTTACTTACCCCTAGTCTAGTTTGATCTTCCCTGAGGCCTTTTTTCCCTTATCTATTTTGTCAAACAAAATAATGTACGTCAAAAATTGCTCAAGTTTGCAGATTTTGTGTCAGTTCCTACATTCAAATTTAGCTCTTTTGCCTCAGTTTTGTTTCCAATATACTTCCAAATTTTATGAGTTTTAGTTTTGGATATAAATTTTATGGGTTTTGGATTTGAGATTGATTTCATCCTCAAGATATATGTGATTGGGATTTTTCTTTGTTTTTGAATTCTCACATTCAAGTTGTCTGTTGTTCAGGCGGGAGCAACAATTCTGTGGGACCTCATAGTTGGTGGGTGGGATGTTTCCTATCGGTCAGAGTTTGTGTTGAGTGCACAGGGAAGTTATTCAACTCTAATTGAAAAGAACAAAAAGTTGTCTTCATCTGATGAGTCAATTTGCAATTCCTTCAAGGCATCAGAGGTAGGGAAGGTAGTTCTGATAATAGACAACTCCTCTTCAAACAAGAAGAAGGCTACAGCCTATAGATACATGGTAAAAAAGAACATAGTATAGGAGTTCAATATGAAATAATCTATTGATTGCTACTATTACTATTACATAAGGGGCACTCTTCCAATGACCATTCATTAGCTATGTGAAGAAGGCTTTGTGGAATTTTTATTTACTATAAGATTATGTATAGCTGAGTTGTGGACAGCTAAGTAGAATTTGGTAGGAAGTTTGGAGTATGTGTAATTCATAATGATCTTGTCTTCTCTTCATTGATGGCTTTTCAATGTGTGAGTTTTAACCTAATCCATTGCATTATTAATGTGTGAAGGCTCAAAACTCGACCTATATGCCAACTACTTCTTATGATCGTTCCTAGGAACATGAATCCTAATTTTTGTAGGTTTAAAATTTATCACAAGTTTTCTCTATTGTGGTCAAATTTGTGGAGGTTATTTCAAAATTTATTTCAGGTACCATGGATCTAAATTTCTTATGAACTTTCAACACTAAAAAACTTTGGTGCAAATTGTTGATCAATTCTCACTTGGTTAGGGTTATAGATGTTAATGAATTTTGTGTGCATGCATGAGAGTTGGGTGCAAATGCAAAATGTTGTGTAGAATTAGTGTGATAAATATGGGATAGTGCAAAGCATGGTTTTGAATATTAGTCTAAGTTGACTCGTACCTAATCAACTCAGTCAAGTTTATTGTTGGTTGAATGGTTAATTGTTGGTTCAATGGACATAAGATCTTGCAGGCACAAATACCAAAGGGAAAAATGGAGCCCATCATGGGGTACTCTATGTAATTCTCCACCACTGCTACCTTCCATGCTTCCTCAAACTCCTCTCCAACCTCAATATCAGTGCTAGTAGTAGCATGAGAAACAACACTACGCTTAACAGAACTGGAAGAACACATTTTCCAAAATACACGAGAACTACTTCACTCACGAGTCACCATGTGCCATGCTTGGTCTCGGTGGTTCTCTTCCTTCTACTCCTAGTTCAACTACCATATCTTCATTGGAACCAACACCCAGAACTCCACTAGACAACGATTCACCATTTTGTAGTAGTGATTCGCCATTTGTACTAGTGATTTGCCATGATTTTACAAGATAATATAATCTCGTGAGAGATTCGCCAAAAAATTATATATACATATTATATTATTAATAAAATTGCCTTCCATTTTTCCTATGTATCATGGGGATTCGCCTATTTATTATATATATAAATTTAGGGGGGCTCTTAAAATTTTCCCTTCTCTCAAGTGGTAATTCTCTTTGGCATGAAGATATGGGAATAAGGGAATCAATTATATTGGCATTATTTTTATTTCTTACACCATCCCTAACTCTTAAGGATTTAATGAGCCTCAATCCATTTATAAAAAAAAGAAAATATATCTCTATGTGCATTTTTTTTTTAAAGAGAGGATATGGGGTCTCATTACGAGCCAGCCTACCATAATCATGAGGATATAACAGGTGACATTCCCACAATGGCCACCACACCAGGGTAGTGACCTTCTCGACAACTAAAACTGCTTGAAGGACAGGAGGTCTCATCACGAGCTAACCTGATCACTCTGATAAATCCCCGTGAATGGCACTATGACTATCTGGCCACCACACCAACATAGTGGTCTCTCCAGAAAAAAGAAAAGACTCTACTTTTAAATACAGGATTCTGGCTCATTTTTTTTTATTAAAACAACAACCATGTCGAGGCTATGGATGCCTACTGGCAGTAGTGGCTCTTCTTGTGGTATTGGATTATTTTTTACAACAACCAATTATTTTACATGCCCCTATCTCCTATTGGTCCATTCCTGAAGCGGAATGCACTGTTTGACTAAGTGTTATCATTATAATAACCTATATACATAATCAACTTTGATTTTAGAATAATTATCTTCACTATGCTAAATTGAGTGATAACAATATCTTTCATAATCTGTCACCTGTCATGCTTCCATCATGTTATGCCATCAAAATAGGAAATCTTTTTCATAATAATTGCTCCTCCGCTTTTCTCCCTTTTTGGTCATTTCCACCTGATGTACATTTGCGATGATTTCTAGCCTCTAACTTCTACTTCGTGTGCATTCATGATTTCTACCACCTTTCCTCTTTTCTTGTGCTTCAAGGCTGTGGATGCCCTTCTCTCATTGGAGGGGGTACGAATATCTATAATAAATGGCCATGAAAATTAATTATGAGACTTCATTTGGATAGGATGATTGAACAATAGAATCATTGCATTAACATCATGTAATCTGCACATTTCTAATAATAAATTTTATAAGAGCTTCGTGCAGTGTTTGTATTGCTGTTAACTAACAGAGCCAAGAAAAGCGCATGCAGAACGATGAATAAATCAGTTCCAAAGACACAGTAGCTATGGGTGGAAATTCTCTTCCCAATGAACCCACAAAATTTCAAGTTACAGAATTGGCTCACATTGTTCTCCAAAAATCTGGTTGGATTTCATATCTGAACAAGGTACAAGGGTTCAATACAGAGATAGCAATTGAATTCCTGTAAAAACCTACAGTAAGGGAACACCATAGTTAAATGAAGAATTATACTAGTATCTGAAGAAGTAATTGTTGAGGTCTCTGGACTTCCAATGGAAGGGAAAAAGTGGACTGATAAAAATTTCCTCATACAAGAAGAAGCTTCAGTATATTGGGACCCAGATGAGAAATTGGTACGAAAAGGAAAAGGTATGGACCCTGCATCCTTGAAGCAGCTTTGGTGAGAACTGGCTGTCATCATCCAAAAGTATATCACATGTGACAGACACTGGGATGTGGTAAAATATTGTTAACTCAAATTTTTAGTTGTACTCAAACGAAATATTTCAGTTAATTTACCTTTTTTCTTGAATTCTATATTGCATGACACTGTTGTTTCGATTAGGAAATATAAAAACCTTTAGGAAGTTGTCAGCCATCATGGCCTGATAAAATTTATTATTGTTCATGAGTTAAACAAACATTAGTTAGCATGGGATAGCTTTGTCAATCATTCCCTACCTGCCCCTGAAGAAAACCCTGATAGAGAAAAGATTGAGCATCCAAGAATAGACATGCCAGTCCATAATAAATATAGAGGGAAGAGAACCTGTGTCACGACCTCAGGTCCAGTAAAATGGAGATGGTCTGAAAGATTAAAACTTCAACAAAATACTTCATCATTTCCAAAAGAAACAAGGCCATCCTATACACCCCCTCCGAGCCTTCAAAGTGTACCTTTACAGATTTATGAGGAGGAAATGGCTCAAGTATTAGAACAAATGAGAGCATCTTGTGAAGCTAGGGGACTATTTGAACAAATTGAGGAGCAGAGGGATCTTTCGAACTAGTTTTTCGCTGTTGGAAATTATTGTCACACTGAAATCCTACATTCCACTGATGAATTACAAGATTTGAGGGATTTATCTCCCTTTGATAATGAATGTTTGAATAAGAAAGACCAGATAGAGAGAGCATTTGAGTCTGGAAACCAGTCAAGGGATATTGTTTTACTAGACTAGGACACAAATGTTGATACAAATCCTCTAACACCTGAAGAAAATATTTCTCCACCCAGCCAAGATATCAATGTTGGCACAACCTCTTTAGTTCCTAGAGAAAAAATTATTTCATTAAATGATAACCCTAATACTGGCACAACCCTTCCTGAACCAGAAGCTGCTACTACACCTTCCCCTGCTAGAACCCCTTTGAAGGAAAAATAAGCTTGGACTAAGTTGAGAAAAATGCGCAGAAAATGCAGAAAATTGAGAAAAACAGTGAAACCGTTAAGGGAATGGTTGAATGAGGCAGATAAGGCCTAGAAGCCTAAACAAGAATTAGATACAATGGAAACCCAAACATATTTTTTCATACAAACTGTAGATGTTGGTGAAGTATCTGTGTAGAATTATTTGATACCTACAGATGACAAAGAAACCCAAATAGAGGAAACACCTGCTTATACCCATTTGGTACAAAGAGCTTCCAATCAAAAGCGTCGTAATGAATTGATTCAAATGTAGCAAGAATTGGTCTGATATTGGAAGGAAGTAGTTCCTTTACAAGAACATTAGTCCTTACTAAAACGATTTAATGACCTTACTGAAACTAAATATGAAGCCTTTTCCCAACTTAGCAAAGAAAGAGTGAAAGTGAAAAGGGCATAGGCTCGACTGGAACAGGCTAAGAAACAAACCAGTGTTGTTTGTTCTCTTTACTTAGATGTGTTGTCTTGCAGAGCTCCGACCACCAATTATGCCTTATTTATAGTGGAAAGGTATTTATTGTTGAAGTTCAAAGCTGTTAGAGTAGGGAAGCCTACTACATTTAAAGCCACTTAAGAATTTGTCCAATGTTGTAATGATCAGGATGAACAGGTCCAACACCTTCTGTGCAAATTGTACTTGCACAATTTCTTTTTAGAAGATGAAAGAGATAGTAACACCAATCCCTTCATTGGGGACATTCAGTTCCAAGATTTTCTATATTTTTCTAAAAACCAAATTAGATGGGCTAAGGCTTACAATATCTTCCAGAAAAGAGAACATGGGTTATATTTATGGGTCAAAGGGGAACCTACAAAAACCCTACATTTATTTATTCAACACAAGAGGTTTATGCAATGGGAAGGAGTGATAGCCAAGCTAGGGCTAATTCACAAAGAAATTTTACAGAATGGGAAAGAATACTTCCAGGATATTTAGGAGGATGCTTTATTAGCAGCTAAACAAATATGGAAAGCCTCTACCAATAATGTTAAGAATAGAGAGCCATTTGGTTATAGGAATTTTAAAGCTACTACATCTTGTTTTCATCTGTATAGAAATTTAATTTTAAACATGGGCCCTACATGGATAAGATGCATATATAGATGCCCCATCATATGGAACCCTCATGAAGATTACCACGATGATTATGAATTTCCAGAGGAACATACAAAATTGGCATTTTCAAAAGTGAAACAAAAGCATGGTTTTAGACTTTACAAGGAAGAGGTATACCCTACCTATTCCTTAACTCAAATACACCTCAATCATATGTTTTCACGAGGAAATGAAAAAAGGTAAGCAGGGAATATGTTGGTCTGAGGAAAAGGTACATTTTACCCCCATCTTTAGCTTGATTTATTATTAACTTTTATATGCTTTCCTTCATTTTAAAAATAAATCAAAAGAGATAATGTAAAAGTAGGGTAAAATGAATTATTAATAAATAATGTGTTTAATAGTATAAAAACTAAATTTTGTTGTCTTTATTGATAGGGAATCCAAACAAACCAGCTATTGACCAAACGACCAAACAACAATAGTCAAGAAAAGAAAATGTAATCGCATCCGGTTTCTGAAAATCAGCAAGAGATGGAAGGACACGTCTAAATTTGAAGCATTCGGTTGATGACTGCGAAGGCTTAGGATCTCCTGATCGTGAGGATTCGTTATTATCTGTTTTGTTTGTCCTTTAAGTTATAAAATAATGTAGGTGAAATATTACGAAGAGTTTTTTCCATGTATTGTAATTTTTTGTAATAAACAATTTATTCAGACAGAGTCTGTGAACTTGTGATGATGTACCTGTTCTATTGATTAATTAAAGAGTTAGTATTTTCATTATAAGAGGATTATGACTATTTCTTGGCAGAAGTCTTCTAGAGGCTACGAGCCCGGTCCCTCGTGTTAGTCATCAGTATTTTTCACCTGTTGATGATGACTAATTTCTTAAGCTAATTTTTCTACAAGATGATCTCCAAACTGTCAAATCTGTCATCTAGAAAACACCCCTAAACAATTTTTCTCCTCATACCCCTTCCGGTCAGCCTATGATGAGAAAAAACCTTTTTTCCAAGTCCTATCTAGTTTCAGCCATATAATCCTGTCCATGAGCTGTCATGGCTTAAAGTTATCTGTTGTCATTCACCTTTATTCCTGAAGCCATTCATTAATCATCTATTGAAAAAGTGTCTGCAACCCTATCCCTGGTTATCTGTCATTTGAAAATCTAATCATACCAAAGAAACACTCAGAATCTGTCAATATCACCCCTACGTTTGTTAGAAAAATAAATATTATAGAGCAATGCAACGCATAAAAATATGCGGAAAATAAAAGCACACAAAACACATAAAACCAGAGAGACACAGATATATGTGGTTCACCCAGTTTGGGCTACGTCCACCCCGAACAGCCAATCCTTCCTTTCTATTATCCAGCAAAATGAAGAGACAAAACCTACAGTAGATCCGCTATAATATCCTCTGTTCTCCCTCACAGTCTTCCTCTCTGTTTCTCGCTCCGAGAATACACATAAATTACACAGCCGTAATACAATACCCTCATAAAAGCGAGGGGTTACCTTCTTGGGAAAAAAACCCTAAACTAACATAACTTCTACCGTCATATAATTTTCCTAATGAACGGCCCAGATTGACTAGAAATTACTATACTTTTACAACACAATTTTACATCTGTTTTTAGCTTCGGGGGCGCTGCCCCCGAAACCCGCCGCCAAGGAGGGGCTTCGAAAAGAGCTGCCCCCCCCCCCATGGCAGTGATTAATTATGGGCGGCATTGACGATCCCTTTTAAGGTATAGGGGTCCAATGCTGTGATACAAAGTAAACAAGATAATCAGGCTCCACACCCAACAATCTCCCACTTGGAGACTGATTGTAGCAACTCCACCACTGCTTCATTTGCTGGACAATGAATCCTCTCTGGACCTAGCTGTTTCTTCATTGTCATCCTTGAAGACCCATTGAAACTGAGCACGTTCTCAGTTTCTCCCTGGTTACAACTTTTTTTGGCATATTTGCAGGATTCTAGCTAGTGTGTATCTTTTCTGGCTTCAACTCTCCATTTTCCAATACTGACCCTATGAAATGGTACTTGAGATGTATGTGTTTAGTCCTGGAATGAAATGCTGAGTTCTTTGCAAGATGAATGGCACTTTGGCTATCACTGTATAACATGCCCATATCATGCTTCTTACCCAATTCATCCATAAACCTTTATAACCAAATCATTTCTTTACTAGCCTCTGTAGCAGCAACATACTCTACTTCTGTTGTTGAAAGTGCAACAACACTTTGGATTTTTGAAACCCAACTGATGGCTGTTCCACCTACAGTAAATGCATATCCTGTAGTGCTTCTCCTTTTATCTTTGTCACCTGCCATATCTGCATCAACTTATCCCTTTAGAGCAATCTTTGAACCACCAAAGCATAATGCTTGATTTGTTGTACCTCTCAAATATCTAAGAATTCATTTTACTGCCATCCAATGTTCTTTTCCTGGATTGTTTATGTACCTTCTTACAACTCCCACTGCATGTGCAATATCAGGCCTTGTGCAAACCATTGCATACATTAAGCTTCCAATTGCTGATGCATATGGAACTTTAGACATATATTCAATTTCTTCGTGGGTCTTGGGGCACATCTCCTTACTAAGTTTGAAATGGCTAGCAAAAGGTGTACTAACTAGTTTTTCATTCTGCATATTAAATCTTTTCAACACCTTTTCTATGTACTCATTTTGAGACAGTGCTAATTTGTGATTTTTCCTGTCTCTAGTTATCCTCATACCAAGGATTTGTTTTGCAGCTCCCAAATCCTTCATTGCAAATGAATTTTCTAATTTTATTTTGAGCACATTTATTTCCTGCATGTTAGACCCTACAACAAGCATGTCATCTACATACAATAACAATATAATATAGCTGCCATCATTTTGCCTTTTTAGATAAACACAATGATCAGAGTGACATCTAGTGTAACCTTGTTCAGACATGAACTTGTCAAATTTTAGATACCACTGCCTTGGAGCCTGTTTTAAACCATACAAGCTCTTCTTTAACCTACACACCAATTTTTCTTTCCCTTTTACCTCATATCCTTCTGGTTGCTGCATGTATATCTCTTCCTCCAAATCTCCATGGAGAAATTTTGTCTTTACATCTAACTGTTCAAGATGTAAATCTTCTGCTGCTACAAGACTTAAGATAGTTCTGATTGAATTCATCTTAACAACATGAGAAAATATTTCATCAAAATCAATACCTTTCTTTTGTGCAAACCCCTTCACCACAAGTCTAGCTTTGTACCTCTGTTTTCCTCCATCTTCTTCCTTCAGCCTGTAAACCCATTTATTCTGCAATGTAGTTTTACCTGTAGGCAACTTGACTAAGTCCCAAGTTTGGTTATGCATTAAGGAGTCCATCTCTTCATCCATGGCTAGCTCCCACTTCTTCCTGCTTTCAACCTACATTGCTTCTTCATAACATTCAGGTTCACCAGAATCAGTCAACAATAAATAATATAATGAAGGAGAGTATCGTTCAAGGGGTCTACTTATCCTGGTAGATCTTCTAACACCACTTTCAGGTGTTTGAGGTGCCTGTTGCTGTTGTGGTGGTTGCTGCTGCTGTGGTTGTTGATTATTATTATTTTCAGGCACCTTTACTTTTTCAGTTATCTCACCAAGAACCATGTATTCCTTGCTTTCTTTTTCTGTTTCTTTTCCTACAACTGATTCTGATACAAGACCATTTCATTGAATATTACATCTCTGCTCCTAATGATTTTGTGATTTTCATAATCATATAAGCGATAACCAAAATCATTAACACCATATCCAATAAAGGTACATTTCTTTGATTTTGCCTCAAGCTTTGTTCTATTTTCTTTATTAATATGGACAAAGGCCTCACAACCAAAAGGCTTTAGAAAGGAGTAGTTTACCTTTTTACTTGTCCATGATTCCTCTGGAATACCACCATCCAAGGAACTTGAAGGCCCTTTGTTTATTAGATAAAAAACAGTATCTATAGCATCTGCCCAAAATTGTGAAGGCAATCCTGCATGCAATCTCATGCACCTTGCACGCTCCATGATTGTTCTGTTCATCCTTTCTGACACACCATTTTCTTGTGGTGTTCTTTGAACTGTCTTCTCTCTACGAATTCCATGCTCTAAACAGTACCTATAAAACTCTTTGCTGCAATATTCACCTCCATTGTTTGATCTGAGACACTTCAACTTCTTTCCTGTCTCAATCTCAACCAAAGCTTTCCATTTCTTGAAAGTATCAAATACATCAGATTTATTTTGAATACAATAAATCCAATTTTTTCTAGTTGCATCATCAATAAACATAAAATAATAGCGAGAGCCAGTGAGAGATGATACCTAAGCAGGTCCCCATACATATGTATGCACAAGCTTTAGCTTTTCGCTCTTCTTTTCTTTCCCAACTCTGATAAATCTGACTCTCTTTTGCTTTCCATAAATGCAATTTTCACAGAAATCCAAATCAACATTCTTCAAACCTGGCAACAAATTTCTTGAGTGAAGAATCTTCATCCCCTTCTCACTCATGTGTCCGAGCCTATGATGCCATAATGCTGCATCTGCTCCTTTGGAAGTTAAAGCATTAACAGAATTAGAAATACCATTGCATAAATACAATGTACCAACCTTTTCACCTTTTTCTATTACCAGGGCTCCTTTGGTGACCTTCCAAGCTTTATCTGTGAAAGTTGTCACACAACCTTCATCGCCTAACTGCCCTGTTGAAATCAGATTTTTCTTTAGATCTGGAACATGCCTTACCTCCTTTAATATCCATTGGTTTCCATTCTACTATTTTACAAGAACCTTACCCATTCCAACAATTTTACAGGGTTTATCATCACCCAAACGGACTTGTCCAAAATCTCCTTGAACATAGTCATGAAAATATTTCTTATCAGGTGTGGCATGGAATGAAGCCCCTGAATCTACAACCCAAGAATCAGTAACATTTTTTAAAGAAAGAATCAAAGCATCTTGTAACACATCACCTGTCACATTTTCTTCATGATTGTTTTCTTGTTGTGTGTCTCCTTCTTTTCCTTTCCGAGATCTACAGTCTTTCTTTAGGTGTCCTTTCTTTCTGCATTTCTAGCACACTCTCCCCAATCTAGACTTGGATCTGCCTTTCCTTGATTTACTGCGATATCCCAAGCTCTTTTCTCTTTCCATTATCCTTCCCCTAGACTATGCACTCAAAGCATTACCCGATGTCTCACCAAAGCTTTTCTGTCGCATTTCCTCGCTAAGGATAGCACCAACAACATCATCAAACTTTAAAGTACTAGATCCAGAGACAGAGTTACTAATGGCCATTACTAAACCATTCCAACTCTCTGGAAATGAGCATAAGAATAACAGACCTCTAACTTCATCATCAAATTTTACCCCCACAGAACTTAACTGACTGGTAACTATATTAAAATCATTTAAATGGTCTACAACAGATCCACCTTCCAACATATTCATATTAAATAGTCATTTCATAAGAAATACCTTGTTTGAGGCTGAGGTTTTTTCATATAGTTTCGCCAACGTCTGCATCAAACCCTCAGTTGTTGTTTCCTTCAAAATATTGAAGGCGACTGACGCCGCAAGGCACAACTGTACTGTTTTGAGTGCCTGTCTATCGAGAATGTTCCATTCTGCGTCTGTCATGGCTGCTGGCTTCTTTGTTTTTCCACTCAATAGTAGGTACAAATCTTTCTGATACAGATAATCTTCCATCTGCATCTTCCATAGCGGGAAGTTTTGTCCATTAAATTTCTCCACCCTAAACTTACCATCTTCCGCTATTTCTCCCACTCAAACCAGGAACCCTTCTTTCCTACGAGTTTATCAGCCAAATATACCTTTGGCTCTGATACCAGTTGCTAGAAAATTAAATATTACAGAGCAATGCAACACATAAAAATATGCGGAATATAAAAGCACACAAAACACATAAAACCAAAGAGACACAGATATACGTGGTTCACCCAGTTTGGGCTACATCCACCCCGAACAGCCAGTCCTTCCTTTCTATTATCCAGCAAAATGAAGAGACAAAACCTAGAACAAATCCGATGTAATATCCTCTGTTCTCTCTCACAGTCTCCCTCTCTGTTTCTCGCTCCGAGAATACACATACATTACACAGCCGTAATACAATACCCTCATAAAAGTGAGGGGTTTCCTTCTAGGGAAAAAAACCATAAACTAACATAACTTCTACCGTCAGATCATTTTCCTAATGAATGGCCCAGATTGACTAGACATTACTATACTTTTACAAGGCAATTTTACATCTATTTTTAGCTTCGGGGGCACGACCCCTGAAACCCCCCGCTAGGGGGGGGCTCCGTGTTGGGAAAAATACTGAGAGGGGGGGGGGGGGGGGGGTGAATCAGTATTTAGGGCATACTCAAAATTTTTTACTTTTTCATGCTCTAAAACCCATACACTACTTTACTTCATCAGAATCGCGTATATACGCGGATACCCTTTACTAAACTCGCGTATGTACAAAGATATTAATATGTAATTAGTTCCTTACTTAGATCCTTGTATTTATTCATTCATCAGATGTTTATATAGCAACATAAATGTGCAGTAAAAACATAATAAATCATCACACATAAGCATCACACATGAACACCAGGATTATAGGTGGAAACCCAAGTCGGGAGAAAACCACCGCTACCGTTGCTCAGCCTTCAATATTTTATTATAGAGAAAACATCTTACAACTTATGTACTGGCGCAGACTCATACCAGTACGCAGGCACCCACCTACACTCGTTTACTAGCCTCTCCTGAAAGGGAGCACCGACCCCCTGCTCTCGTTTACCAGCCTCTCCTGGAAGGGAGCTATGACCCCCTGCTCTCGTTTACCAGCCTCACCTGGAAGGGAGCTACAACCCCCTAACTGAAGGCTACAACCCTCAGCACCACCATGGACCACGTTTCATCAATTTTCACACTGGATCCAATATCTTCAATAGAACACAACTTGCAGGCCACTTTTCATCATATTTTCAGACTGGACCCACTCCACACATTTAAGCTCAATCATACATCAAAATGAAACTTATAACTTCATCAATGGATAGCAGTAAACCAACAGAACAGATCAGACATCTCAAACTTCAGCAAACCCTAGTTTTTCATACGCGCTTTCCTTTTACTGATACCACGTATATACACGCTTCCATTCACATCAATCCGCGTATACATCTGCACATTACAGAACAGCCCATACGCGCTTTCTGTTCATCAAACCCACGTATATACGCGCTTCTGCTGCGACAAACTAGCGTATAGAACTTCAGACATTATAGAGAAGCATACTTATTCAGATCAGATATTCAGTTCAGATTTAACCCTTTACTTTCAGACAGATGTCCGCCTCATCTCAGATTTAAACATTCCACAAACAGATCTAGAAGATATAGATACATTTCAGATCTAGATAACCTTCTTCATCAATTTATTCATAGGTGCATCACAGATTCAGATCTATCATCAAACTATTACCCTTTCCATACAGATATACTTCAGAGTGAAGTATCCATTCAAACCCAGACTCATGCACACCCTTTGCACAATGATTTTATTCTCCTTATATAGGCTTACCTTTTTCAATACCATGAGCCAAAACCACATTACTTCAAATGGTATTCCTGGACGAGATCACATAGACATACCAGCGCTCAATACAATGGGTCAATACCATGGTAGTAACCCATGGTTTTACATATTTAGAGCGCTTTTTACCATACACGACTTGGCACGTTATTTCCCGTGTGCATATGCTACTTCGTCTAGACAAACCTGCGTATGCCTTGAGACACACACTTTTCATCATTATTTTTGCACATACTGATATTTATTTCTTCTGCAACTTCTGTACTACTTGTAGAACATTATATTTACATCATTAATAAACTCATCAAGTATCAATAACAACTTCATCAATTAGGTTGCCATCATCTTCATCGAGTGGGTTGCCATCAAGGAAAACACTCTGCATCATATTGCCAGCAATCTCCCCCTTTGGACTTGATGGCAACCACGATGGTGTTTGATCACCACAACAGATAGATACATTAAGCATAATGATATTCTCCCCCTATTCAAACACCATGTCACTCTCCCCCTTTGACATCAAGGGCAAAGGGCGGATCAAAACCAGCACAAGGTTTTTCTCCTCATGTAGAAAGAAGAGCGATGTAGATATGATGTTCACTGAAGTTATCATGCTCCCCTTGAGTTCATGCTGAATGTTCAAACATATTTTTTAATGAAGTACATGACTCTATGACCTTCTTATCACCAAGGACTCATACTTACATCAAATATCCAACCAAGTGGATTTACATATGAGACTCAAATACCCAACCAAGTGGGTTTACACAATTTGACTCAACTACCCAACCAAGAGGGTTTACACATTTTGAATCAAGTACCCAAAAAAGTGGGTTTACATATTTGATCAAGTCCTTACATGACTGAATATTACAATTTTACATCATAGGTCGCAAACATGACCTTTTCATCAAATTACAAATATGACTTTTCATGACCAATACCAGAAGGACCTCAAGAGAGATCACATTTCAGAACCATCATAATGCCAACAATGCATTATACTCAGCAAGACTAATGCTCCCCCTGAAAATGTGCATCCAAGCCTCCTTTCCATATGACCAAGGCTCTTCCTTAGCTTGTGCAACCTGAAGCTCTTTCAACAGCAAGTTATCAGCAACAATTTCTGCATGATCTGTCCTTATCTCTGAATCATGAGACTTCCATCTCATCCATGTGTGAAAGCAGTGAAAACTCTTCAGCAAAAAGAAAACAGGGCTCATCCATAATATTATCATAAGAAACCATGTATCATGTCATAATCATTTAGAACTGATAAATAAACAGATACAGTGCCAATAATACAGTCATTAGTAGTCAGACTGATGCTCCCCCTGAATCTGACCTCCTGATCTTCAACAGACATACCAATTTTCTCATCATAAATGCATACGCTTCTGTGTCTGTTGGAACTCACGTGTATACGTGACTTTGTTTCATCGAACCCATGTATGGAAAGTGAAATATAGAAAATTTCACAACTTCATCTCCCCCTGAATTTGTACTTTCTGTTCCTATCTTTTCTTTACACCAGATGCACTGTCAGAAATACACATACCCAGAATTACCAAAACAATCATAGAAATCACCATACATCGCTCCCCCTGTGACGATACATTACTAATCCCTATAATTTATCTCACATCACTTCTGCAATCATTAAGAGAAATAAGCTTTAGAAGCGGATAACTGCAGTAGGGTCAGTATTCCCTACGTTTTTGACCGGTACCTCTTCTTTTTCCAGCTTTGCTTGTGACTTCTTATAGTGTGCTGGAAATTCTCCAATTTCTGAAATTCTCCAATTTATCGTATCTGTTCATCATACTTATCCCCGCAATCGTTATTCGATGACCAAATGAGTTACAATAGAAGCAACATCCATGAAAGTAACCCTTACCAATCGTATCCCTTTTTCTTTGTGAAGTTATCATCTTCCATAGTGGATGCCATGAGTATTTGTAGATCGTGTCAACCTTCTTCATCTCACTAGACATCATCATTATCTTCATTTGTATAATAACTCTTTCCTCTTTTCAAATTGTTTCCTCATTTGCCATATTTTTCTTCATAGGGACAATTAGGTTAAAGTTAATGACCAACTTTTCCACAAGTAAAACACTTGAAGGGAAGCTTACCTTTGAATCTTCCGGTTCCTAGTTGGAGTTTTCTCACAAAATTGGCTTCTTCTTCATCTGATATATAATCTGATTCCTTGACCTCTTCCTTGTCTTTTCCTTTAGCACACACCTTAAAGGCAACTTCTTTGATTTGAGAGGGACCTCCTTTTCTCATTTCAAAAGCAGTCATAATACCATGTAGTTGAACAATAGTCAAAGTTTGCAGATCTTGCTTTTCTTCAAGAGCAGACACTTTAGATTCAAATTTTGAAGTCAAAGATCTTAAGACTTTTTCTACCAGATTAGTATCGGTTATGGTTTCACCCAAATTTCTCATTCGATTTACAATGTCATCTAGACGTAAGAAGAAATTGGCAATACTCTCATCACTATGCATCTTCAAATTTTCATATTCAATTCTGAGGGTTTGGAGTTTTGCACTTTTTACCTTTGCATCAACTTCATAACTTAGGATGATTTTGTCCCATATTTCCTTTGCTGTATCCAGCTGCATGACTTTGACAAATTCGGATTCAGTTAAGCTACCTGTTATAGCATTGACCGCTTTTGCATTTGATTCATAATTCTTCCTTTCAGTTGGATCTGTTGGTGTAGCAGTTTGATATTGATATCCTTGTTCAACAATGGCCCATACATCTGCTCCCATAGACTGAAGATAGGATCTCATCCTCATTTTCCAGAATAACAGATTACTTCCAATGAACAGAGGTGGCCTTATAGAAAATACTCCTTCACGACTTCCCATTGCGACGGATCTTCTTCAAGCGATCAAGCTTCTGCAGAAGAACTTCCTCTGATACCAATTCTTGGGAAAAATACTGAGAGGGGGGGTGAATCAGTATTTACTGCATATTCAAAACTTTTACCTTTTTCTTGCTTCTAAAACCGATACGCTACTTTCCTGATACAGACTCGGGTATATACGCGGATACCCTTTATGAAACTCGCGTATACACAGAGCTTAATATGTAATTATTTCATTTCTAGATTCTTGTATTTATGCATTGATCGCATGTTTATATAGCAACAAAGACATGTGCACGAAATTTAATAAATCATCACACATAAGCATCACACATGAACACCAAATGATTCTAGGTGGGAAACTCAAGTCGGGAGAAAACCACCGCCGCCGTTTCTCAGCCTTCAATATTTTATTATAGAGAAAAACATCTTACAACTTATGTACCGGCGTAGACTCATACCAATACGCAGCACCCACCGCGTTCATTTACTAGCCTATCCCGGAAGGGAGCTCTACGACCCCTCGCTCTCATTTACCAGCCTCTCCCCGGAAGGGGAGCTACGACCCCCTCGCTCTCATTTACCAGCCTTTCTTGGAAGGGAGATAGGTCCATGAGGTCCCCGATCAAGTGCCATGCTCATCAGCACCACCATGGACCACGTTTCATCAATTTTCACACTGGATCCAATATCTTCAATAGAACACAACTTGCAGGCCACTTTTCATCATATTTTCAGACTGGACCCACTCCACACATTTAAGCTCAATCATACATCAAACTGAAACTTATAACTTCATCAATGGATAGCAGTAAACCAACAGAACAGATCAGACATCTCAAACTTCAGCAAACCCTAGTTTTTCATACGTGCTTTCCTTTTACTGATACCACGTATATACGCGCTTCCATTCACATCAACCCGCGTATACATCTGCACATTACAGAACAACCCATACGCACTTTCTCTTCATCAAACCCGCGTATATACGCGCTTCTGCTACAACAAACTAGCGTATAGAACTTCAGACATTATAGAGCAGCATACTTCTTCAGATCAGATATTCAGTTCAAATTTAACCCTTTACTTTCAGACAGATGTTCACCTCATCTTAGATTTAAACATTCCACAAACAGATCTAGAAGATACAAACACATTTCAGATCTAGATAACCTTCTTCATCAATTTCTTCATAGGTGCATCACAGATTCAGATCTATCATCAAAATGTTACCCTTTCCATACAGATATACTTCAGAGTGAAGTATCCATTCAAACCCAGACTCATGCACACCCTTTGCACAATGATTTTCTTCTCCTTATATAGGTTTACCTTTTTCAATACCATGAGCCAAAACCACATTACTTCCAATGGTATTCCTGGACGGGATCACATAGACATACTAGCGCTCAATACAATGGGTCAATACCATGGTAGTAACCCCTGGTTTTACATATTTAGAGCGCTTTTTACCATACGCGACTTGGCACGTTATTCCCCGCGTGCATACGCTACTTCGTCTAGACAAACCCGCGTATGCCTTGAGACACACACTTTTCATCATTATTTTTGCACATACTGATATTTCTTTCTTCTGCAACTTCTGTACTACTTGTAGAACATCAGATTTACATCATTAATAAACTCATCAAGTATCAAGAACAAATTCATCAAGTAGGTTGCCATCATCTTCATCAAGTGGGTTGCCATCAAGGACAACACTCTGCATCATATTGCCAACAATCTCCCCCTTTGGACTTGATGGAAACCACGATGGTGTTTGATCACCACAACAGATAGATACATTAAGCATAATGATATTATCCCCCTATTCAAACACCATGTCACTCTCCCCCTTTGACATCAAGGGCAAAGGGCGGATCAAAACCAACACAAGGTTTTTCTCCTCATGTAGAAAGAAGAGCGCTGTAGATTTGATGTGCACTGAAGTTATCATGCTCCCCCTGAGTTCATGCTGAATTTTCAAACATATTTTTTAATGAAGTACATGACTCTATGACCTTCTTATCACCAAGGACTCATACTTACATCAAAGATCCAACCAAGTGGATTTACATATGAGACTCAAATACCCAACCAAGTGGGTTTACACAATTTGACTCAACTACCCAACCAAGAGGGTTTACACATTTTGACTCAAGTACCCAAACAAGTGGGTTTACATATTTGATCAAGTCCTTACATGACTGAATATTACAATTTTACATCATAGGTCTCAAACATGACCTTTTCATCAAATTAAAAATATGAATTTTCATGACCAATACCAGAAGGACCTCAAGAGAGATCACATTTCAGAACCATCATAATGCCAACAATGCATTATACTCAGCAAGACTAATGATCCCCCTGAAAATGTGCATCCAAGCCTCCTTTCCATATGACCAAGGCTCTTCCTTAGCTTTTGCAGCCTGAAGCTCTTTCAACAGCAAGTTATCAGCAACAATTTCTGCATGATCTGTCCTTATCTCTGAATCATGAGACTTCCATCTCATCCATGTGTGAAAGCAATGAAAACTATTCAGCAAAAAGCAAATAGGGCTCATCCATAATATTATCATAAGAAACCATGTATCATGTCATCATCATTTAGAACTAAGAAATAAACAGATACAGTGCCAATAATACAGTCATTAGTAGTCAGACTGATGCTCCCCCTGAATCTGAGCTCCTGATCTTCAGCAGTCATACCAATTTTCTCATCATAAATGCATACGCTTCTGTGTCTGTTGGAACTCGCGTGTATACGCGAATTTGTTTCATCGAACCCGCGTATGGAAAATGAAATATAGAAAATTTCACACCTTCATCTCCCCCTGAATTTGTACTTTCTGTTCCTATCTTTTCTTTACACCAGATGCACTGTCAGAAATACACATACCCAGAATTACCAAAACAATCATGGAAATCACCATACATCGCTCCCCCTGTGACGATACATTACTAATCCCTATAATGTATCTCACATCACTTCTGCAGTCATTAAGAGAAGTAAGCTTTAGAAGCGGATGACTGCAGTAGGGTCAGTATTCCCTACGTTTTTGACCGGTGCCTCTTCTTTTTCCATCTTTGCTTGTGACTTCTTATAGTGTGCTGGAAATTCTCCAATTTATCAGATCTGTTCATCATACTTATCCTGCAATCAGTGGCCTTATGACCAAAAGAGTTAAAATAGAAGCAACATCCATGAAAGTAACCCTTACCAATCAGATCCCTTTCTTTTGTGAAGTTATCATCTTCCATAGTGGATGCCATGAGTATTTGTAGACCGTGGTCAGAACCTTCTTCATCCTCACTAGACACTTCATCATTATCTTCATTTGTATAATAACTCTTTCCTTTTTCAAATTGTTTCCATTTACCATGTTTTTCTTCATAGGGACAATTAGCAGCATAATGACCAACTTTTCCACAAGTAAAACACTTGAAGGGAAGCTTACCTTTGAATCTTCCAGTTCCTAGTTGGAGTTTTCTCACAAAATTAGCTTCTTCTTCATCTGATATATAATCTAATTCCTTGAAATCTTCCTTGTCTTTTCCTTTAGCACACGCCTTAAAGGCAGCTTCTTTGATTTGAGAGGGACCTCCTTTTCTGATTTCAAAAGCAGTCAGAATACCATGTAGTTGAACAATAGTCAGAGTTTGCAGATCTTTCTTTTCTTCAAGAGCAGACACTTTATATTCAAATTTTGAAGTCAAAGATCTTAAGACTTTTTCTACCAGAGTAGTATCGGTTATGGTTTCACCCAAATTTCTCATTCGATTTACAATATCATCTAGACGTAAGAATAAATTGGCAATACTCTCATCACTATGCATCTTCAAATTTTCATATTCAATTATGAGGGTTTGGAGTTTTGCACTTTTTACCTTTGCATCACCTTCATAACTTAGGATGATTTTGTCCCATATTTCCTTTGTTGTATCCAGTTGCATGACTTTGAAAAATTCAGATTCGGTTAAGCTACCTGTTATAGCATTGACCGCTTTTGCATTTGATTCATAATTCTTCCTTTCAGTTGGATCTGTTGGTGTAGCAGTTGGATATTGATATCCTTGTTCAACAATGGCCCATACATCTGCTCCCATAGACTGAAGATAGGATATCATTCTCATTTTCCAGAATAACAGATTACTTCCATTGAATAGAGGTGGCCTTATAGAAAATACTCCTTCACGACTTCCCATTGCGACAGATCTCCTTCAAGCGATCAAGCTTCTGCAGAAGGACCTGCTCTGATAGCAATTGTTGGGAAAAATAATGAGAGGGGGGGGGGGGGTGAATCAGTATTTAGGGCATACTCAAAATTTTTTACTTTTTCATGCTCTGAAACTCAAACGCTACTTTACTTCATCAGACTCGGGTATATACGCGGATACCCTTTACTAAACTCGCGTATGTACATAGATCTTAATATGTAATTAGTTCCTTACTTAGATGCTTGTATTTATTCATTCATCAGATGTTTATATAGCAACAGACATGTGCAGTAAAAACAGAATAAATCATCACACATAAGCATCACACATGAACACCAGGATTCTAGGTGGAAACCCAAGTCGGGAGAAAACCACCGCTGCCGTTTCTCAGCCTTCAATATTTTATTATAGAGAAAACATCTTACAACTTATGTACTGGCGTAGACTCATACCAGTACGCAGGCACCCACCTGCACTCGTTTACTAGCCTATCCTATGAGGGAGCACCGACCCCCTGCTCTCATTTACCAGCCTCTCCTGGAAGGGAGCTACGACCCCCTGCTCTCGTTTACCAGCCTCACCTGGAAGGGAGATACAACCCCCTGACTGAAGGCTACAACCCTCAGCACCACCATGGACCACATTTCATCAATTTTCACACTGGATCCAATATCTTCAATAGAACACAACTTGCAGGCCACTTTTCATCATATTTTCAGACTGGACCCACTCCACACATTTAAGCTCAATCATACGTCAAACTGAAACTTATAACTTTATCAATGGATAGCAGGAAACCAACGTAATTGCATCGACATCTCAAACTTCAAATCTGACTTATTTTTCACGCGCTTTCCTTTTACTGATACCACGTATATACGCGCTTCCATTCACATCAACCCGCGTATACATCTACACACTACAGAACAGCCCATACGCACTTTCTCTTCATCAAACCCGCATATATATGCGCTTCTGCTGCGACAAAATAGCGTATAGAACTTCAGACATTATAGAGCAGCATACTTCTTCAGATCAGATATTCAGTTCAGATTTAACCCTTTACTTTCAGACAAATGTTCGCCTCATCTCAGATTTATCATTCAACAAACAAATCTAGAAGATACAAATACATTTCAGATCTAGATAACCTTCTTCATCAATTTCTTCATAGGTGCATCACAGATTCAGATCTATCATCAAACTGTTACCCTTTCCATACAGATATACTTCAGAGTGAAGTATCCATTCAAACCAAGACTCATGCACACCCTTTTCACAATGATTTTCTTCTCCTTATATAGGTTTACCTTTTTCAATACCATGAGCCAAAACCACATTACTTCCAATGGTATTCCTAGACGGGATCACATAGACATACCAACGCTCAATACAATGGGTCAATACCATGGTAGTAACCCCTGGTTTTACATATTTAGAGCGCTTTTGACCATATGTGACTTGGCACGTTATTTCCCGCGTGCATACGCTACTTTGTCTAGACAAACCCGCGTATGCCTTGAGACACACACTTTTCATCATTATTTTTGCACATACTGATATTCTTTCTTCTGCAACTTCTATACTACTTGTAGAACATCAGATTTACATCATTAATAAACTCATCAAGTATCAAGAACAACTTCATCAAGTAGGTTTCCATCATCTTCATCAAGTGGGTTGCCATCAAGGACAACACTCTGCATCATATTGCCAACAATCTCCCCCTTTGGACTTGATGGCAACCACGATGGTTTTTGATCACCACAACAGATAGATACATTAAGCATAATGATATTCTCCTCCTATTCAAACACCATAACACTCTCCCCCTTTGACATCAAGGGCAAAGGGCGGATCAAAACCAACACAAGGTTTTTCTCCTCATGTAGAAAGAAGAGCGCTGTAGATCTGATGTGCACTGAAGTTATCATGCTCCCCTTGAGTTCATGTTGAATGTTCAAACATATTTTTTAATGAAGTACATGACTCTATGACCTTCTTATCACCAAGGACTCATACTTACATCAAAGATCCAACCAAGTGGATTTACATATGAGACTCAAATACCCAACCAAGTGGGTTTACACAATTTGACTCAACTACCCAACCAAGAGGGTTTACACATTTTGACTCAAGTACCCAAACAAGTGGGTTTACATATTTGATCAAGTCCTTACATGACTGAATATTACAATTTTACATCATAGGTCTCAACATGACCTTTTCATCAAATTACAAATATGACTTTTCATGACCAATACTGCATAGACTCGAGAGAGATCACATTTGTGAACCATCATAATGTCATCCATGCATTATACTCACAATATCTACTCCTCCCCCGAAATTTTGCATCTAAGCCTTTCCATATGACCAATAGTTTCTTCTTAGCTTAGCACCCGAAGTTTTTTCAACATCAAGTTATTAGCAACAATTTCTCGCAGGATTCGTCTATTCTCTTAATTGCGAGACTTCCATCTCATAGTGGTGAAAGCACTATAAACTCTTACAAAAAAGCAAGTTGTGGCTCATCCATAATATTATCATAAGAAAACCATGTATCATGTCATCATCATTTAGAACCGAGAAATTAAGAAATAAAGGCGTCATTAACAAAAATTATTAGTAGTCGATCGATGCTCCCCCGAATCAGCTCGATCTTCGCCAGCCTTTGGTACTAATTCTCTTATCATCAATGCATACGCGACTGTGTCTGCTGGAACTCGCGTGTATACGCGACTTTGTTTCATTGAATTCGCATATGGAAAGTGAAATATAGAAAATTTCACACCTTCATCTCCACCTGAATTTGTACTTTCTGTTCCTGTCTTTTCTTCACACCAGATGCACTGTCAGAAATACACATACCCATAATTACCAAAACAATCATGGAAATCACCATACATCGCTCCCCCTGTGATGATACATTACTAATCCTTATAATGTATCTCACATCACTTCTGCAGTCATTAAGAGAAGTAAGCTTTAGAAGCGGATGACTGCAGTAGGGTCAGTATTCCCTACGTTTTTGACCGGTGCCTCTTATTTTTCCAGCTTTGCTTGTGACTTCTTATAGTGTGCTGGAAATTCTCCAATTTATCAGATCTGTTCATCATACTTATCCTACAATCAGTGGCCTGATGACAAAATGAGTTACAATAGAAGCAACATCCATGAAAGTAACCCTTACCAATCAAATCCATTTCTTTTGTGAATTTATCATCTTCCATAGTGGATGCCATGAGTATTTGTAGACCGTGGTCAGAACCTTCTTCATCCTCACTAGACACTTCATCATTATCTTCATTTGTATAATAAATCTTTCCTTTTTCAAATTGTTTCCATTTACCATGTTTTTCTTCATAGGGACATTCAGCAGCATAATGACCAACTTTTCCACAAGTAAAACACTTGAAGGGAAGCTTACCTTTGAATCTTCCAGTTCCTAGTTGGAGTTTTCTCACAAAATTAGCTTCTTCTTCATCTGATATATAATCTTATTCCTTGACATCTTCCTTGTCTTTTCCTTTAGCACACGCCTTAAAGGAAGCTTCTTTGATTTGAGAGGGACCTCCTTTTCTCATTTCAAAAGTAGTCAGAATACCATGTAGTTGAACAATAGTCAAAGTTTGCAGATCTTGCTTTTCTTCAAGAGCAGACACTTTAGATTCAAATTTTGAAGTCAAAGATCTTAAGACTTTTTCTACCAGGGTAGTATCGGTTATGGTTTCACCCAAATTTCTCATTCAATTTACAATATCATCTAGACGTAAGAAGAAACTGGCAATACTCTCATCACTATGCATCTTCAAATTTTCATATTCAATTCTGAGGGTTTGGAGTTTTTCACTTTTTACCTTTGCATCACCTTCATAACTTAGGATGATTTTGTCCCATATTGCCTTTGTTGTATTCAGCTGCATAACCTTGACAAATTCTGATTCAGTTAGACTTCCCAATAGTGCATTGACCGCCTTTGCATTTGTTTCATAATTCTTCTTTTCTGTCGGATCCGTTGGTACTGCGGCTTGATATTGATATCCTTGTTCAAAAATGGCCCATACATCTGATCCCATAGACTGAAGATAGGATCTCATCCCCGTCTTTCGGGGTATTGCCGTATTACTTCCATTGAATAGAGGTGGCCTTAGAGAAAATACTCCTTCATGACTTCCCATTGTGACGGATCTCCTTCAAGTGATCAAGCTTCTGCAGAAGGACCTGCTCTGATACCAATTGTTGGGAAAAATACTGAGAGGCGGGGGGGGGGGGGTGAATCAGTATTTAGAGCTGACTGAAATTTTTTTCACTTTTTGTTTCTCTTAAACCCATACGTTACTTTACTTCATCGACCGCTCGTATATACACATGGATACCTCTTTATGGGACTCGTGTATGTATGAGATTCCTATATGTAATTAGTTCCTTACTTAGTCCTTGTATTTATCTATTCACTGGGATAAGCTTATATATTTAAATGCAAGAGAAATGTATCAACTATCATTACAGTTATCACACATGAACACTTGTAGATTCTAGGTGGAACCCAAGCTCAGAGAAAACCACCGCCGCTGCTGTCGTTCAATATTTTATTATAGAGAAACATCTACAACTTATGTACTCATGCCAGACTATGAAGCAGCACGTGTGCACCCACCTGTGCTCGTTACCAGCCTCTCCGGAAGGGAGGCACCGACCCCTACTCGCTTACCAAATTTCTGGAAGTGGAGCCACGACCCTCGCTCTCGTTTACCGCCACCGGAAGGGAGACACAACCCCCCCTAATCGGCTACAACCCTCAGCACCACCATGGACCATGTTTCATCAATTTTCACACTGGATCTAATATCTTCAATAGAACACAACTTGCAGGCCACTTTTCATCATATTTTCAGACTGGACCCACTCCACACATTTAAGCTCAATGATACATCAAACTGAAACTTATAACTTCATCAATGGATAGCAGTAAACCAACAGAACAGATCAGACATTTCAAACTTCAGCAAACCCTAGTTTTTCATACGCGCTTTCCTTTTACTGATACCGCGTATATACGCGCTTCCATTCACATCAACCCGCGTATACATCTGCACATTACAGAATAGCCCATACGCGCTTTCTCTTCATCAAACCCGCGTATATACGCGCTTCTGCTGCGACAAAATAGCGTATAGAACTTTAGACATTATAGAGCAGCATACTTCTTTAGATCAGATATTCAGTTCAGATTTAACCCTTTACTTTCAGACAGATGTTCGCCTCATCTCAGATTTAAACATTCCACAAACAGATCTAGAAGATACAAATACATTTCAGATCTAGATAACCTTCTTCATCAATTTCTTCATAGGTGCATCACAGATTCAGATCTATCATCAAACTGTTACCCTTTCCATACAGATATACTTCAGAGTGAAGTATCCATTCAAACCAAGACTCATGCACACCCTTTGCACAATGATTTTCTTCTTCTTATATAGGTTTACCCTTTCTCAATACCATGAGCCAAAACCACATTACTTCCAATGGTATTCCTGTACGGGATCACATAGACATACCAGCGCTCAATACAATGGGTCAATACCATGGTAGTAACCCCTGGTTTTACATATTTAGAGCGCTTTTGACCATACACGAATTGGCACGTTATTTCCCGCGTGCATACGCTACTTCGTCTAGACAAACCCGCGTATGCCTTGAGACACACACTTTTCATCATTATTTTTGCACATACTGGTATTTATTTCTTCTACAACTTCTATACTACTTGTAGAACATCAGATTTACATCATTAATAAAATCATCAAGTATCAAGAACAACTTCATCAAGTATGTTGCCATCATCTTCATTAAGTGGGTTGCCATCAAGGACAACACTCTGCATCATATTGCCAACACTCCGAAAAGCACTGCCACCCCCCCTGGAACCCCCATGGCAGCGATTAATTATGGGCAGTGTTGCTGCCCCCTTTTAAGGTACAGGGGTCCAATGCTATGATACAAAGTAAACAAGATAATCAAGCTCCACACCCAAGAAAGTTAGGTAGTGTTGCTTTAAGGAATCCCTTCCTTGGCAAAAAAATCCTGAGCCGAAAGCCTCTTTTTAGTACCAGCCAGCCCGGAATTAGCACCCAATCTAAAAAAACAAATCTTCATCCATCCTTAGGTCGTGCCACTTAGAGGTCTTTCTGTCTCAGTTCGAAAGAAATTCTACAAAGATCCAAAAAGAAGAAGATAAGTATGTTCACTGTCTAAAAGAACATGCTTAAGGTCAAGCAAAATCTCCATCAGACCCCAAGGAATCTCTTCAG
This sequence comes from Pinus albicaulis, assembly GCA_034641835.2. NCBI lineage: Eukaryota > Viridiplantae > Streptophyta > Pinopsida > Pinales > Pinaceae > Pinus > Pinus albicaulis. The sequence goes on along the minus strand of CM076570.1, from coordinate 756,038,564 downwards.
AGTTCAAAGTAATTTTTTTGTTACATCTCTATAGGGGTGTGATTGCATCAATGATCAATGTTTAAAAGAGCAAAAGGACAGAGTCAAAAGGGTCCTGCATGCTGAAATAGCTTGCCCTTGGTAAAACAAGTAAAATATAGTAAGTAAAGGGCTACTAATGGATGTAGTCTAAAAGCCAAAGTTGCCTAAAGAATAGAGCATAGCCTCCAAGTCATATGAATGCAAAGGGCTAATGTTTTGCTGATCAGTAGTATTCTCAGCATCTCCTCCAAAATCAATTTCAACATGCCTCTGCAAACAGAGTCAAAGGAGATTAGTCAAAGCTATCTAGCAAGCAAGTACTCTACATATTCAAATCACATGGTTTCTAGTCTAAGGGTTCACAAGGATGTTTTACAAATGATGTATATCTCAGATCATGTCTCATAAAGAAAATTTTCAATTTTCACCTTCTTGCCCATTTGATATGATACCAAGTAGACATATGATTTGTAGAGAGGTAATACATTTTGGAAATAGATGAAATGTCATATCTATGATGAGAACCTCCTCCTTTAAAAAGATCAGATGTTTGAAAGCATAGAAATGACCTCCTTCATTGAAAAACAGATGGTTGAAAGTGCAGAAATGACATCCTTCATTGAAAAGTAGATGGTTGGGAACATGATGAGAACCTCCTCCTTTAAAAGTAGCAGATGGTTGGGAACACTGTGTAACCTCCTTAATTAAAGGAGACGGTTAAGTTGCCAAAGTTTTTTCAGAAGTTGTGAGTCACCTCCTTCCAAGAGATGGGCAAAAGAGGCATCAACATGTTTTTCATATGGTTTTTGAGCAATTTTCCTTTTGAAAGACAAGTGTGAACAACAGTGATAAAAAAATAGGAGTTCATAAGTCAAAAGCCCATTCCATATCACAAACTAGAGATTATCTGAGAGAGATAACATGATGATGTTAAAAGAATCTGATCCTACATTTATGAAAACTTTCCCAGAAGATAAATCACACGTCAAAGTTTTCACTAAACAAGCCTCTTATGAATGGTAGAATTGATAAACCAAATCTTGGGTTCTAATCATATCTGCAGAATGGTATAAGGAAGTATTTATACAAGTTTTTCTCTTTCAGTACAAACAAAATTTTATACACAGTAAAAAAGAAGACATCAAAATGAGGGGCCTAACAGTATTGGCAAACTTCAAAAGGTCTCCTCCACAAATGAGCAGAGGGCCCACCAATGTCTGAAAAAATTCAAAGGGACAAGTGAAGAAGGAGGTTTTCGAATTTTAAAAAGAGGATAAGGCCGTTAAAAAGGCCCTCATCAAAGTTTAAAAACTTGAAACAAACATTCGAAAACCTCCTCACCTAAGAAAGAAGTCTTTTCCATGTGATTTTGATGTTTTCGAGCTTAAAGCTCTGCACGGCGCACCTATACACCTGCGCAGCGCGCCTATGAGCGCCTAACCGAAGCATTTGCACTGAGGCACGACACGCCTATAGCTTCGCGCGACACACCTGTGCCAATGGTTACTGGGCACCCAAGGCTGACTCGACACCTTTTGCGCAGCGCGTTGAGCTCTGAATGCCCACTCATCCACCAGTTTTCAACGTGTCTCCTTGTACACTGCACCGACGATCAAAAGGCCTAACAAACTCATTTTTAAGGTATTCCTCGCTCCGTGGTCAGATTTTAATTTTGAAAGAGGGTTTCAAACTGCATTTTCAAAGGAAAATAGGTGTTTTATTGTACTATGAAATAGTGTAAGTGGAGAGACTGTGGGTCAAAACCAAAGAAAAACACCTGCCTCCAAATCCACTAGCAGACCTTGTAAAAAAATCCATTACTCAAACACAAATGTTAAATGGATGAAATGGTTTTCATTCAACTCATGCCTATTTGATAAAATCAAAAGAGCAGCAGAGATCATAAAAGGAGACATATTATGTTTAGTACTCAATGACAAGAGGAATATTTTTATTTTGAAGAAACAATAACCATCACAGGAGGGCAGTTTTAATCCAAGGCAGAACACAGTGTTTGCGAAAAAGTACAGTCTATGTTTTAAATTAGTGCCTTGAAACAACTATACCAAGAGGAGACAATGGTTTCAAAGGACCTTTTTCTCAACCACAGAACATAATCAGTTAAAGAAAGAGATTTCATATTGTCAAAATCAAAAGAGTTGTTTCATTTGAACAAGTTTGTTAGCTAGCTAAGGACAGACTTGCTTTTTCTCAAAGGGTAAAGGGTGTGTTGATTGAAGATTTATCTCAGTGAACATTTGAGACGGTTTGCCTTGGTGAATCAACCAAGGATCTCAGAAGCAAAATGCCTCCCAGGCAAGATAGCAGAAGTGGTCCTCACAAAAGGTATGAACCTTTTTCAACTGAGGAAGTAAATGCCTCTCCTTCAGTGCTCTTTAACTTTCATGAAGTAGGATGTTTGGAATTTTGTCAAAAGGTTCAGGAGGTGAAAATTTATCTTCCCTTGACACATATATTTGCTTTAAGGCTGCAAGGGAAGCATGTTCATCTAGCAGGTTTAGACTTCAAGCTCTCTCCTAGATCTATCTCCAGAGCTACCAAAATTCCATATGTCAGAGAAAAATGGTTTAAGCATAGCTACCTAGATTCAGATCAATAAAAACCCTTCTTGAAACCAAAACATCGGGATGCATGCCCATCTATCTTTCCTTTTCCCTATTTTTTGACCAGCTATGCTCCTCTCATGAAGATCATCATGAAGTATTTCACATGCGAAGGGAGGTTTTCCTGGGTTTATGCTTATCATATCAGGCTACTCATGCACTTCACAAGAACCCAATTGCTAAACCTACCCTTTTTCCTCTATAGAAGCATTGACAAATTGGCTTCTACTATTCAAAAGAAGCCTTCCTCTCAGCAGCAAGCTTCTCTTTTCCATCATTCCCTTATCAAGATCATCATCCTCCATCAACTTGAGAAAAAGGGAGTTTCTTGGGACTCTTTCATTTCACATCCTAATTTCGCCATTGCTTCTTCATCCCATGCACCTCCCTCGCCATCCACTCATCATGTTTCTCGTTCTTCTAGTAAACCCACTCCTAAGAAGAAAAAATATCCTATAATTGAAAGTGAAAAGGAGCACAGTGAAGAGGAGCAAAGTGAGAAAGAGAAAAACAGTGATCAAGAAAAGGAACAAAGTGAGAAAGAGAAAAATAGTGATCAAGAAGAACACAGTGAAAGAGGGAAAACAAGTGGTGAGGAAGGAAAAAATGAAGAATCCAAGCACAGCAGTGAGCATCCTAAAGAAGATAGCCTTCAAAAAGAGGAAAACAGTGACAAAGATGATGAGGGGAGCAGTAAAGGCAAATACCAAATAAAGCATGTGCTAGTTTCCTCTCCTAGGCAAGGGGTCATGCTTTCTTCTCCAAAGGTAACAAAGCCCCGAACATCAAGAAATAAAGTGGCTCAAATTGTAACTCCAAATTTTACTAGGGCACTCCGAAGCAAAGGCAAGTTTCCCAAGCAATCCATTGTTGAATTACCAAAGAAGAGGAGAACCAAGAAGGCCACCCAAAGCAAGGGAAAAGAGAAGGAGGAAAGTAGCCATGAGAAAGAAAGGGATTTTGATATAATTCAGATAAATAGTGATGACAGTGACAATGAGGCTAGAATCCTTGAGTCCCTCTTGATAAATAGATAAGAACAAATTCATGACCTAAGAGCAGATCTAGAGAGGTCTAAAAACCTCATTCATTTTCTGCAAACACAGAACAAGAAAATGAATGTCCACATGGAAGTTTATGAGACACGGGCTATCAAGTACCAAAAGGAAGCCTCCAAAGTGAAAATTAAGTTGGAAGAACTTATGGGCGAATTAAATGACACTAAAGAAGAAGATCGGCCAAGGAGGAAGAGACCAAGGACTGTGGGACTCAAAAGAGCTTTGGAGAAACAAAAAGAGGAAGAGGCTACCCTTTTCCAATCTTTTCCTCTTACTACTTTATTCACCCAAAAGATAGAAAACAATAGAGAAGCATGGCTTGAAATGGTGAATAAACACTTGGAGAATAAGTTTGAAAGAGCTAATAGAGACTTAAGCCTTCAAAGGAAAATGACTGGGCATTATAAGAAGCTAAATCAATTTGCCTGAAGAAAATTGAAGGTTACACAAGAAAAGCTCAAGGTGGCTCGAAAGAGGAGCCCTATAAAAAAGATGAAGAAAGGCATATCAAGGCTTGAAATTTTGGCCTCCGCTTCTCGGCATGCTTCTGAAAACCCGTGAGGGTCATGCTCGCCAAAATTGGGCATAATTCGACAAGTTTTTGTTTTTTGACATTTTTGGGATTTTTGCAGAAAATCATGGGAATCGTCATTTTAGTTTGAAGCATCCTCAAAGGTTTAAAGTGGTATCATTGGATGCATTAATTTTAGGGGCATCTACTCAGAAAATTTCAGATCAATTGAAGATTTTTTGGTCCCCCAAAGTGGCGAAAAATAGTCACTTTTTCAACACTTTGCCTCGCATATCAGCAAAGGCTAATTTATGGGTTTTTCCACATAGGTCATATTTTCACAGGATTGTAGTGATCATTTTGGGGAAAACAAAGTATTTTCAGAATCTAGACATCCAGGGCTTTCCAAAAGCCATCATGGGCCTCATTTCGACGTCGGGAAGTCCTCCAAAAGTTGCCCACAAGACAAGGAATGTTCTGCTGCTATATTTCTGAAGTATTTTTGTAAAAAATGCAGTTTTCTGAAGTGGCTTTTCCAAATGTTCGTTTAGCCTTTTTTGGCCATTGTTAGTTGGGAAAAGTCAATTTAATTTCCTTTTTTATCATTTTTAGGAAATTTTTATAGATATTTTGTGCCTTGGGCTTTGCAAAGCCTCAAGGACAAAATCATATATTTTTTATGAGCCAATGAGATTGCTAGTTCCACTAGGAGGTTCTCCTTCACTATGGCTTGTATATTCCAAGAGATTTCATTGTAAACAAGGATGAACTTGATGATATAGAGAAATATATTTGTCTCATGCATTGGATAGTTTATTGAATGTTTTGGATGATGAAAGAGGACTACTGTTGGATTCCTTGACTTGGTAAAATGGTATAGTGTTCCTCTCTGATATGTTTCCTTAGTTTTCATACATATTTCATGTTCTTACATGCTGTAAGACAATAGAGAATATATTTGAGACATGTCTATGGAGGCACCTCAGATTTCCCGATTCATTATAGCTTCTATGTTTTCTTCCTTCTTAGTCATATCAAAGAATTCTTAACTGCTCTTTGATCACTAAAGAACTTATTTGCTTGTTTCATTTATGGTTGTTATGCATGCTAAGTATGATTCACGGTATGCCATGCTTACTCATGGCTAGTCAAAGCTCCATCTCTGAAACCTTTCTTTGAATGTTTGATTTTCCTAGTTGAATCAAAGAGGTCTTGTATCGATCTTGCCCTTTGCCTAAAACTTTGCAATCTTAGTTCAAAGTGCCCAATAGCTCAAAATACTATGTCTAGGAGTTCCATCTTAGTAGCTTGAGTTATTTGTTTGTCTTAATTTTTTTTCCCTAAAGTCTGATAGTGATTTTCCTAAAGTTAGAGAGTCATATATCTCTATGTATCGCTTGAATGTTTATTTTATGCGTCTATCAGTTTGAAGTTACATTTATCATGATTAATGGTTAGCCCTACCATATAAATTTCTGCTATTGAACTATTTATGTTTAAAATCCTTTGTCCTTCACAAAATTTAGTGTCCATCCCACTTCATTTCACCTAAAGATCCATTTTACCTTGATCAAATTGGCACTTCAATATATCTTGTATCACCATCTGAGGCTTTCTCGACCTTTTCGACCCCATAGCCCAGTTGATCTAACAATCGTTTTATCTATTTAGTCTTTGATCAGTTCCTCTCTCAAAACCTAAAAACAAAACCAAAAACCTACTTCATAACTAGCCTAAAATCAAAAACACAAGAAGCAAACAACTATACATCCCTTACACAAATAGAGAGAGCCCTCTTTGAGTCCAGGAAGGCTAGATCCTTGGGCTCCAAAGTTGGTTTGATGTTACCCTGTCACTTGGCTTGCGAATCAGCCAAATCACGGGACCCTAACACCTTGGAGTTCTCATGGTATTTTGTGTTATATGTTTATTTACTGATTCTCTCTGTTAGGTCTCTGTAACAAGCAATATTGGCAAAGTCTGATCATAGAGTTAACATCATTTCAACCAACTTTGGGATTCTAGGATCTAGCCCTCCTGAATCTGGAGAGGGATCTCTCCAATATGTACAAAGATGGATATTGTCTTTGAAGTTTGGGGTGATGATATTAGGCTAGTTATGAAGGCCAAGGGTTTGGTTTGGTTTTCTTAGATGGTTGAACATAGTTGCTGTCTGAGGCGGAAAGATCTATATGCAAATAGGTTCAAAGGTGAGAAGTTGCAAGCAAGCAGAGTAAGCTTTGATTATAAAGACAGATGATGGCAAGTTTTCAATCCATTGGGCTATGGAGTCATAAGAGAATTTAATTGAAACATTCAGGTTCAAGAGTAATCTATGGGGCAAGTCATCTATGCCTATGGATCTCTTTAAAGTTTGATTTATGGAATGGGGTGATACAATAAGAAAGGGGAATAACAGATGCAGAACAAAGAACAGCCCAGGATCTGGTAAGTACTTTGAAACTAGCCAGCCTTTGACCAGGCACTTAAGAAAGACATAGAAGCAAACTAGGATCTGGTAAGTACTTTGAAACTATACAGCCTTTGATACACTTCTAATAGAACACAGATAAAAAACGAAGGGAAACTTGTAGGCAACCTTTGGAGTAGAAACTAGCGGGCAGGGCTCACCATTCTCCTCTCCTAGCTCTTCTTTACTTAGTTACTTCCAAGACAATCACAAAGATAACACAGAATGGCCTAAGATCTGATAAGTACTTCGAAACTAGTCAGCTTTTGACACATTCTAAGGGAAACAATCAAATAGATGAGAAAACAAGAAAGGGACTCAGGGCTAACCTTTGATTTCCTCAATTCATTCCTTACACAGCATATATTGAAAGTAACATTTAAAAATAACATTCAGCAGTGACGAAAAGATGAGGGAACGCCAGCATCTCTGTACTTAGACTGAATTAAATCAGTTCTAAATAACGCAATTAGAAGAAAACATTGAAATAAAGATTTCTCAGCTAGAGAAGGTTACTGGTATACAGTAGGTCCTAACACTGTTTAAACTGTTCTTTACAGTGGAAATGAAACAAATTGAAAATAGAAATAAAATGACAAGTTACAGTAAGAATAACATCACCATCAGCATAGACCAGGATCCCATAAATCAGCTTGTATTGATTGCTTCAAACCGGTTACAATCTTCAGATCCAATGTTTTAATCCATCTCTCTTCACGACCTAACCTAATTGTTACAAGCAGAGCTCCAAGAGCCCATGAAACCACTATTTACAGTCAAGAGTTTTCCACTCAGAAACAGCTACAACACTTCAGCAATTACATTGACAACCAACTAATCCAACCCCCTCCTCATCTTCTTCTGAAGTATTTATAGAAGGATGAGGAGGTGAGATCTGATGAAAAGATCTCAAATAAAATTAATGCAGAATTAATGTCTTCCTGGTCCTGGGAGGCTCGATGAAGGAAATATATAGGTGTTCCACTGCATTAATGTGTTTTTACACTTAAGAAGTAAGCTCGGAAGGAGCTTTTGTTGACCTTTGGGGCTCTGCGTACTGTTAGGGTTACTCTGCAGGCATTCTGTCATTGAATCTGGTGCAGAAATAACTTCCTTGGCTATTTCGAGGCGTAATATCTGATCTTGTTCAATAAATTCAGCCTCTGACTGAGCGTTTGAGGCAATAGGTGGCACGGTGGTGGTTGAGGAATCAATTCGCCTCAGAGTATGGCGGTGGAGGCGATACGTCTGATGAACACTTTTAGGTTTTGCTTTAATCTGTGTTCTGAGCCGGGGATTAGGCTTTTGATAACCGTCTTAGCCGTAATCCCCGCCACTCTATTCACAAAACTGCTGCTCTGGTTCATTCTGTCTTAAAAATCTGATATCCTTTCTCTGCGTTGATGTCGATGGCATTCTTCAGGCTTTACAGGGATGCATGGCAACCAGGCTCATGAAACCTTGCTGATATCATTGTTCTTCACCCTGCGATCGATTCTCTGGATTAATCGGGAGGACGGGAGTCGTCACCCTCATCCTTCAGATTTTCATAAAACATGACGAAAGAACCTTAAAACCTGCAAAATACAATAAAAATGAGAAAATCCTGCATTATATGGATAGACTACATCGGAGGGCGTGCGGGAAAATGGAGCAATCGGAACCGTTGATTGTATCGCGATCAACGGTCGGGGGCGTTTTGAAAAGTCCGCGGAGAAAAAAAGGATTCTGTACAATGGAATCAGAAGAACGAATGTAAGCCATCGATCTACAGAGATCTACGGCGGTGATCGAATCTTGGCCGCGCGATGGATATATTAACGGGCGCGTATGTCCGTTAACAGCCGGGCAGGAAAGGTGATCAGCAACCGTCGGATGGGAGGGCCTAGATCTGACGGCAGAGGTGAATCCCGCTGCGGGGCTACGGTACGAGGTTTAACGCGCGGGTGGTGTGATTTGCACGGCGGTTTTGGAATGAAGTGGAGGACATGTGTCGGCTAGCGTGTGGAATCGCTGGCCGACGGGGGAAAACCAGTTTTACGCGGAAAGCGGTGCGGGATGAAAACCGGTGGAAATGGGAAACATCGCGAAGAAGGGGGGTCCACCAGGTGTGGGGGTACTCTGCTCCGTCGGATCTGGGGAGCAGATCGACGGCTGGGAAGACTCGGGGCGATATAACACGTGGTCTGATATTTCACGCCAAATCTTTATAAAAGATGGGTTTTTTAATGTTTTCAAAGGAAAAGGGCGGAGTGGGGACCACGCTTCGGTTTAGCGCCTCTGGGCTTGAGCGGCCGGTTGTGGCGCTCGGGCATGTGGAGGAAGAAAAGGCATGGGCTTAGCCCAAGGGGCTGGAAACCAGCGCACAGAAAATAAGCGTATTTTACATGATTTTCAATGTTTTTTGAAAAAGGAAGAAGGTTCCGATAGGCTAGAAAAGTGGGTTTTAACCTTAGGAAATGAGATTAATGAGGAGATAAGGAATAACATATGGTTTAGTGGGGTTTTTATGGATGGAAGGAAACTGAAGAAATGAAGGTAAGATGGAAGCAGGGGAGGGGAAAAAGGAGGAGGATGCAGCAATATTTGATTTGGATTTTTATGGAATATCAGAGGCCGGGAGACAGAAATGTATGAAGATCTAACCAACAGTTTATGATTTTACCAACAGACTTCAAGCACCAACAAGTTCAGGCCTGAATTTTTTTCTTGAAAGCTGCAAAGAACATTTAGCCACCAGCTGATATAATTGAAAAATATAGGTGGCTAACAGTGGCTCCACTTGGGGATGATGCCTTCTTGAAGGCATCAAGAATTCAGACTTGATTTCTCTGGGATGCTGACTGGTGCTTGACCCTTTGCTTGCTCTTGCTTTCCTTTGACAAATAATATTAGTCATGAGAGAAAAATGAATTTCATCAATACAACTTCTACCTACCCCAATCCTACTGATCTAACATTTTTTCTTCATCAGAGTGCACTTGGATTGGCAAACTCTTTACACAACATTTTATTCTTTTAAAGCAGGAAATCTAATCTATTTCTACTCCTTATTTCTCCCTAAACTCATATTAAACAGTTGAGCTCAGATATTTCTCTACCTAATCTACTGTCTGTTGGGATTAAACAGTCCAACAAACTTTCATTTTCTAAATTCTACAACAGAAATTTAAAAATAGTCAAGTCAAGATTGAGCTGTTTGACTTGCTATGATCTATGGCATAAAGACAAGCTGCACATAGATTATTATTTGCAGCAAATTTTAAATCAGAACAGAAGGCTTAAGATCTGAAAGTTTCTCATCCTAGTCTTCTCTTATTTTCATAGCTCTGTTTTTGCTTTTTCTTTGAGTTGTCTTTACTTTTCCTCTGGTTCAAGTTTTGGGCTGATTAGAACCAGATATTTTTCTTATGACTCAGAAAAATAAAACAGTTTTGAGTCACCTTCCTGTTGGGAACTTTGGTTCAGATTTTGAGTTTGTTTGAACCTTCATTTCTATCCTAATCTATCTACTGATAAGCCAAGATGTTGCTTGCAGTTAATCAAATTCACTACCTTATCAGCAGAAAATTGAAAGCTAATTAGTCAAGATTAAACAGTTTGACTAACTAGAAGTGTGTTTTGCAGGAGTGGCATTTAAGCTTGCACACTTTCAGATTTGTTTCTCTTTTTTGGCATGGGGCCTTGCCTTTCTTGTTTTCATTTCTGCCCTCTTTTCTTTCTTTGTTTTTGTATTTTTTGATTTTTCATAACTTTGAATGCAATGATGAATGAAATATTCACAGTGGAACTAGATGAAAAGGCTTCAAAACATGAAAAAGATCTAAGAAAGGTAATGCTTAAGCATCCTGCCATTGACAGGACCCCCAAACAATTCTGTCCCATTCAGCTCCTGTAAGAAGAATGCATTGTTTCCAGCAACTGAATGAATGGAGTAAGGGCCAAGCCATAGATTATCAAATTTACCATGCTTTCCCTTGTCTTCCCTTTTTGAGTCCCACTTTAAAAATTTGTCCCCAATTTTGAAATTTCTGGCCTTTGTTCTTCTGTCAAATATCTTTTTGATATTGTCTTGTTTCTGTAATGCTTTGTGGTACACTTCCTCCCTGGTTTGCTGAAGATGAATGGTCTGATTTATTCTTCTGATTATGTCATCTTCTTCAGTCTGCAACTCCTGAATTAACTTCATAACTGGTACACCAAGGCTGTTGGGAAAAATTGCATCTGTACCATACACAAGCTGGAAGGGTGACATACCAATGGATTTCTTCAATGTTAATCTGTCAGCCCAAAGTGCATGGATCAGCTTTGTGTGCCAAGACTTCTTATTGTCCTCCAACAGTTTCTTTATTATGTTCACTAAGCTTTTGTTGGAAGACTCTGCAAGTCCATTACCTTGAGGGTAATAGGCTGTGGAGTGTCCCAATGTAATCTGGTATTTATGAAATAATTCTACCATTTTCTTTGATCCAAATGCTGCTGCATTATCCGTAATGATCTTGGTAGGACAACCAAATCTGGAAAGGATATTGGTTTCTATGAACTTTATAATAACTGAATCATTGGCCTGCCTGCAAGGAATGGCTTCTATCCACTTAGTGAAGTATTCTGTGGCAGTAAGAATCCACCTGTGTTGGGCAGAGGATGGTGGATGGATTTCTCCTATGAAGTCAAGTCCCCATTGCTGGAAAGGGGCTTCGACAATAATTGGATGCAGAGGAAGGGGTAATAACTTTTTCTTGCCCTCAAACAATTAAAATTTATGGCAAGCAGCTGTCATGTTGTGTACATCAGGAAAAAGAGTGGGCCAATAGAAACCAGCCCTCAAAATTTTGTTGGCTGTTGACTTCCAGTATAAATGGCCTCCACACTCTCCTTCATGAAATTCCTGTTTAATTTTTCCTGCATCAAACTCAGGCAAACATTTAAGCAATATTCCACTTGCATTTTTCCAATAAAGACATTTATCAATAATGCAATAGTTTACAGCTTTTAACTTTAGGAATCTTGCCTTAGTTTTGGATAAACCAGGAGGTGTATTCAGATTGAGTAAAACATAAACAATATCATTATACCAAGGAGAATTCATGAAATGATCTTCAACAATGGGAGTTGAGAATTCTTCTTGGTTATCCAAAGCATCGATCATATTTATATCAAGAAGTTCACAGTTTGATTCAGCCATTAATTTAGCTAGACCCTGACCTTTGATGAGCTTAGTGGGTTTTATCTCTAAATCATATTCAAGAATTACTGCAATCCACTTACCTCTTTTACCATCTGGATCCTGGGTTAGAATGTCCTTAACAACTGAATTTGGGACAAAGGCAATGATATGTGAGTGAAGGATGTATACTCTGAAGTCTTTCAAAGCCTTTACCAAAGCAAAAGCTTGTTTCTCCACAATGTTATACTTCAAAGGGGCATACCTCAATGCCTTGCTAAAGAATGCAATAGGCTGCTCTTGTCCTTGTGGATTTTTCTGTAAAAGGACAGCAGCTATGGTATGTTCTGATGCAAATGAGAAGATATAAAAGTCTTTTGAAAAATCAGGGCTTATGAGAACCGGTGTTTTGGTTAATGCTTGTTCCACCAGCTCAAAAGATGTCTTTGCTTCCGAGGTCCATTTTACCCCTTGCTCCTTTCTCAACATGTTTGTGATATTCCTAAGGAGTTTTGCCAAGTTGGGGATGAACCTTCTCAAAATTTTTATCTTTCCAATGAAATATTGCAACTCTTTGATATTTCGAGGATGGGAGATTTGCAATATGGCTTCAATCCTCATGGGATCAATCTTTATGCCCTCTTCTGAAATGATGTGCCCAAGAAGTTTACCTTCTTGGAGACCAAATAAAGTCTTCTTAGGGTTCAAAGATATCCCAAACTTTCTGCACTTCTCAAAAACTTTCCTCAAATGTTCTAAGTGTTCTTCATCTGTTTTTGAAAACACAGTGACATCATCAAGATAGATAATGATGAAGAATCCCAATTCTTCCGAGAATGCTATGTCCATGGCTCTCTGAAAGGTTGCTCCAGCATTCATTAGACCAAAAGGCATTTTCACATACATGAAAGTGCCCCATGGTGTAGTAAAAGCTGTCTTTAATTGATCATCAGGGTGGACTAAGACTTGATTATACCCTGAATAGCCATCCAGCAAAGAAATTCTCTTAGACCCCACCACCCTTTGTAAAATATGATCCATCTTGGGCAATGGGTAGTTGTCCTTTAATGAAGCTTTATTTAAATTTCTGAAGTCTATACAAAGCCTGATTTCTCCAGTCTTCTTCCTAACAGACACCAGATTAGATACCCACTCAGAATATCTAATAGGGACAATAATACCAGCATCGTGCATCTTTATGATTTCCCTCTTAACCAATGGCAATTGGACAGGGTTGATTCTACGCAGTTTTTGTTTGAATGGTTTCTGGTTTTCTTTAAGAGGGATTTTGTGCTGTATTACTTCAGTGTCATAGGATTTGAGATCTTCATAACTCCATGCAAAAACATCAGAAAACTCTTTGAACAGCTCTAAGTATTTGAGTTTAATGTGAGCTGGCAAGGTTTTAGACAAATTTCGATCATTTAGCTTTTTCTCACGCTATATTACATTCCTCTACTTTAGTTTCTACAGGTTCCAGTTTAGGTTTGTTGGCCACATCATCAAAATCAAACAGTTCTTCTAGAGGGGCCAAACCTTTGGGTAAACTATCATCCTTAGAACGCAGGGTTTCTAATTCCTCTGCTTCAGATTTTGCACTTGATTCTGTTTGGTTTCCAAGTCTGATAGCCTGAAGGTTTATATCTACCAGTTGTGGAGAAGGTTCTTCTTCACCAAGAACATTTTCTTCACTGCAATCTCTATCATAATCTGAATCTAAACTATGGAGTTCAAAATCATTTCTGAATTGCATGAAGTCTTCTATTTGTTTATCTCCATCAAATAGCTGCCAATATTTCTCGTTATCTGGTATAGCTGGTCTAAATTTTATCTGAGAGGTGTCATCATACAGCATTGGGTAGGTTCTAGCAGCAAAGGGTAAATTGTGTGCTGCAATGTTTCTTTTTCTTGGGACAAAAGTGAGGGTGGACTCCTCAAACATTTTCAAAAGATCCACGACATCATTCCTATAGGCCCTAAGTCTGGGGTGATTTGCATTATACTCCCCATTAACTTGCCTAATGATTAATTCAGAATACCCATATACATTGATTCTCTTGGCACCTAACTTTTTCAAGAGATGCAAGCCTAAGAGGAGGGATTCATATTCTGCTATGTTGTTGGAACACCGAAAGTTTAACTTGCAGTGGAGATACATTCTATGGTTATTTTCGTTGTTAGTAATCCAGACACCTGCACCAGCATTTGTTTTGGTGCATGACCCATCAAAATACATAGTCCAGAGAGGCAGATTTTCAGTTTGGTAAATGGACTTTGTATCCTTTAATTCCTCAAGTTTTTCATCGGGTTGAGGACTGTCTCTCTGATTGTCAAGTTTTAAGTTCAAAGGGTTGATGACTTGCAGTTCAAGATTTGGGTTTAGTTCGCTAGGATCTTCAGCCACAATAGACAGTTTCGGCAATTCAGCGTTGTTTTCCTCTTCTTCCATCTCAGCCATTGATTCTGTTGAAATGATTTGTTCTGTGAACGCTTCATTATTAAACATGATAAAAGAATCAAGGCTTGTGTTTATAGCATAGAGAGGGGAGTTTTGAGGCCGATCTTGACTTGTTACTGTGTACTGCATGTGGGATTCCCTATAAAGTTTTCTAGTCTGATTGAAAACAGGGATAGTCGCATAAGTCATGTCCATTTGCATGGTTCCCTGTAACTTAGCCCCCCAAGATCGTGATAAAAGCATTCCATACTTTGGGGGGACATCAGCCACAACGACATCCATGACTAAACACTTGGCTGGAATTTGGGCTAAGTTAACACATAGATCTTTTATCAATCCTAGACATTTAACTCTGCTTGAGTCAAAGGAGTACAAATCTTTATAAGGTCTGGTGATCTCGAGACCCAGGCTTTCCATTACAGCTTTTGGCATTAAGTTATGGGAAGCGCCTCAGTCATGCATAGCATTATGCAGAATTTTGTCATGAATGTTCAAGCTTACGTAAAAGGGAGGGACAGGACCATCTTGGAACTTTCCTTCAATCTTTGGACCAAAAATGAGCTCTGGTTGGTCATCATTAAGATTGAGTGAGTCTTCATTGTATTCTAAGTTTAAAGCCTTCAAAATTTTGGACCTATAAACATGTTGGGTAGCTAACTCAGTCAAAGGAACAGAGATTTTGATCTTTGAGATCTCCTGTTCTAGACTGAAAAAGTTTTGATTCTTTAAAGCATTGGATTCAGTCTTGTTTACTGCCACTTTATCAGCAATAACAGCTTGCCGATTTGGTTTATCTACAGTTAAAACAGTTGTTTCTGCAGGAGTACTAACTGATGTGCTAGTACTGCTAATGTTTGCACTCTGTTTTTCAATATTTTGAGTGTCTTTTTCTTCACCATTACCAGAATTA
Organism: Pinus albicaulis; assembly: GCA_034641835.2. Taxonomy (NCBI): domain Eukaryota; kingdom Viridiplantae; phylum Streptophyta; class Pinopsida; order Pinales; family Pinaceae; genus Pinus; species Pinus albicaulis. The sequence continues at coordinate 756,023,348 of CM076570.1, read as the reverse complement.
GCAGCCATTGTTTTGTCTTTTTGTTTGATTGTTTTAGGCTTGGTTGCAGTGCTGTTTTGAAAAGGTTTTCCAGAGGTTTCCTTGTTGGGGGTTTGTTGATTAGACCTACTTCTGAGTTCATATTCCCTTGAAGGTTCTATGACAGCGTTTTCCATGTTTTGATAGTAATTTTCATTATCATTCCTTCTATCATCGTAAGGTGTATAAAGACCTTGTTTATTATCATAATGAACCTCAAAGTCATCATCATCTACCCCAAATAAGTTTATATCATCTTCCTCTGTTATTTGATCTGATTGTTCAACCTCACTTAAAAAGTTCTGATGAAAGGGAGGGATGACCTGCTGATCATCTTCCCTGGGTCTATTTGGAGGCTGATTTCTTCTAATATTCTGATTCTGGTTTTGGTTTCTGTTTTGAGGAGCGTTCTGATTTAAACTTGCTTGCGCTCTCTCTAGAATTCTCATTTTCTTCATCATTTCTTCCATCATTCTTTCCATCTTTGAGCTTGAGGTGGAAGGGGTGGTTTCCTCTCTAAAAGAAACTATCTTTTCAACTTTCATCCTTGCTCTCTTTTCCATTAGGTTAACTTCCATAGAAAGAGCACCTCTTTGCATATCTTCAAGGGTTGCAAAAACTCTCTCTCTGAGTGAATATGTCATGTCCGGATCAAACCCTTCAGGAAAATTTTTTAAAGCAGAGCCCTGAGGAGGTTTTAGTTCAGGGGAAAGTGCATTATACACACTGTTAAATCTGGTACAATAAGCTTGTACACTTTCCCCAGGTTCCTATGGGAGATTGCTGGTAACGCAAGGACTTGGAGAGACTATTAGTCAGCCTGTTTAAGAAGGTTCGATGGAAGCGGCCCGGAGGTCGTTAATAAATGTGTGGGGGGTTAAACCTTAAAACTATTTTCTCACTTCTCCCCCCCCAAACTTTGAGCAAATAGTCTAAGCTTGACAGAATCATCATCAATTTCATTTCTGTCAAAGTAGTCGTTCATCTTGTCCACATGTTGAGATGTTGTTATAGTATTGCTAGCATCATACAATGGAATTTTGGACTGATAGTCCTGTGGAAGATTGGCTAATGGTAAAGGAAGGACTAAGGGAGCATACCATGCTGCCATGATATGTAGTGGAGGTGGATTTACAAGAGGAGGTGTGGGTTGAAGTGGAGTGGTTTGAACAGTGAATGAAGGATGAACAGAAGTGGATGGAACAGCAGTAGATTTCTGAGCTGATCTTGGATGAGAGACACCTAGATTATGTAGAAAATGTAAATCATGAGGTGTTGATTCTCTATCCCCAAGGAGTTCACTTATTTGGAGAGATGAAAGTGAAGGCTCAGGATCTAGCTGATCTAAATCACCAAACGACCTAGATGTCCCAATGGCCCACAGTCTCATATGATTTGTGAAGAGCTGAAAGGTTTTCAGGGACTGAATTAGCTCTTAGGGGTGGTCTAAAAATAGTTGAAAATTGTATCTTAGGAGACTTCCTAAGGATTCTTTCCGGGTTTTCAACTATCTCAGGTGGATCGGGGTCAGGATGAGCTCTAGTGTGAATCTTTTTAGGAGCCACAATGTTTATATGTTTAGACCCAACTAAACAAGAAAGGTTCAACCAGATATGACAATCTTTGGGAGGGTAACCAATCTGTTTTTACAATTTTTAAATCCCACAGTCCTCTAACTGAGTTTGAATGATTTTATAATGATAAGGGTTCTTCCCAGTGGAGTTTTAAGGTCTGTTCAGGATTGCGGAGTCGCCAGGTGGAAAGTTCAGAGTGTTTTCAAAGGAGTACACTGTCTACCACAGTGTTTATGAAACATCCTTTTCAAGGATATCTCAAAACACAACAAACTCTAACCAGAGATTTACTGGAAGGGCATTCACCAGATATGTCACCTCCGAAAGAGGATGAGATCCAGAGGCTACCTGGCCCTTTCCAGACTCTGTCTAAGAGTATAGGGTAAAACACAACAAAGACGTATACCAGATATCAAAACTAGTGTTTTACTACCAATCTGAAATGTTTTTGGTATTTTCTGGATTGTTTTATTGGTGGTTTAAAAGAATGTCCTAACTCTGCCTCGAACTTAGCTACTGCTATGAAACAAAGACAGCCTATCCTTCGGGCTCGCCCAGTCAGATTTTCCAAGGCTAGATAAAAAATTAAAAAGAACTCCTAGGATTGACCTAGTTTGTCACTGATTCAATTGAGCTTCATCTTAATTACCATTTCTTGGTAGTGCTTGAAATGGCTGCTTTTGACTCTCAAGGTCTTATAGAGATTCTGAGTTAAAATTCCCCAACGGAGTCGCCAGAAATGTTAGGTCTTTGTAACAAGAAAGATTGACAAAGTCCGATCACAGAGTTAACATCATTTCAAACAACTTTGGGATTCTAGGATCTAGCCCTCCTGAATCTGGAGAGGGATCTATCCAATATTTACAAAGATGGATATTGTCTTTGAAGTTTGGGGTGATGATATTAGGCTAGTTATGAAGACCAAGGGTTTTGTTTGGTTTTCTCGGATGGTTGAACATAGTTGTTGTCTGAGGCGGAAAGATCTATATGCAAATAGGTTCAAAGGTGAGAAGTTGCAAGAAAAATAGAGTAAGCTTTGATTATAAAGAAAGATGATGGAAATTTTTCAATCCATTGGGCTATGGAGTCATAAGAGAATTTAATTGAAACATTCAGGTTCAAGAGTAATCTATGGGGCAATTCATCTATGCCTAAGGATCTCTTTAAAGTTTGATTTATGGGTTGGGGTGATACTTCTGGGTGAACAACAGACAGAATAAAGAAGAAATGAAGATCCGGTAAGTACTTTGAAATCCAGCTAAAATTTTATCTGTGCACTTAGAAAGAGAAGCAACCAGGATCTGGTAAGTACTTTGAAACCATCCAGCCTTTCAGCCTTGATACACTTCTAATAGAACACAAGATAAAAAATGAAGGGAAACTTGTAGGCAACCTTGAGTAGAAACTAGCGAAGTGTATCACCATTCTCTCCAGCCTTCTTGCATTTCTAGTTACTACAAGACAATCGCTGCATGTCACGAATGGCCTAAGATCCGATAAGTACTTCGAACTAGTCATCTTTTGACACATTCTAAGGGAAACAATCAAATAGATGAGCAAACAAGAAAGGGACTGCATAACCTCCCTTGATTTCAATTCATTCCTTACACAACATATATAGAAAGTAACATTTAAAAATAACATCCAGCAGTGACGAAAAGATGAGGGAACGCCAACATCTCTGTGCTTAGACTGAATTAAATTATTTCTAAATAACACAATTGGAAGAAAACATTGAAATAAAGATTTCTCAGCCAGAGAAGATTACTGGTATACAGTAGGTCCTAACACTGTTTAAACTGTTCTTTACAGTGGAAATGAAACAAATTGAAAACAGAAATAAAATGACAAGTTACAGTAAGAATAACATCACCATCAGCATAGACCAGGATCCCATAAATCAGCTTGTATTGATTGCTTCAAACCAGTTACAATCTTCAGATCCAATGTTTTAATCCATCTCTCTTCACGACCTAACCTAATTGTTACAAGCAGAGCTCCAAGAGCCCATGAAACCACTATTTACAGTCAAGAGTTTTCCACTCAGAAACAACTACAACACTTCAGCAATTACATTGACAACCAACTAATCCAACCCCCTCCTCATCTTCTTCTGAAGTATTTATAGAAGGATGAGGAGGTGAGATTTGATGAAAAGATCTCAAATACAATTAATGCAGAATTAATGTCTTCCTGGTCCTGGGAGGCTCGATGAAGGAAATATACAGGTGTTCCACTGCATTAATGTGTTTTTACACTTAAGAAGTAAGTTCGGAAGGAGCTTTTGTTCAATCTCGTGCAGAAATAACTTCCTTGGCTGTTTCGAGGCGTAATATCTGATCTTGTTCAATAAATTCAGCCTCTGACTGAGCGTTTGAGGCAATAGGTGGCACTGTGGTGGTTGAGGAATCAATTCGCCTCAGAGTATGGCGGTGGAGGCGATACGTCTGATGAACACTTTTAGGTTTTGCTTTAATCTATGTTCTGAGCCGGGGATTAGGCTTTTGATAACCGTCTTAGCCGTAATCCCCGCCACTCTATTCACAAAACTGCTGCTCTGGTTCATTCTATCTTAAAAATCTGATATCCTTTCTCTGCGTTGATGTCGATGGCATTCTTCAGGCTTTACAGGGATGCATGGCAACCAGGCTCATGAAACCTTGCTGATATCATTTTTCTTCACCGTGCGATTGATTCTCTGGATTAATTGGGAGGACGGGAGTCGTCACCCTCATCCTTCAGATTTTCATATAACACGACGAAAGAACCTTAAAACCTGCAAAATACAATAAAAATGAGAAAATCCTGCGTTATATGGATAGAATGCATCGGAGGGCGTGCGGGAAAATGGAGCAATCGGAACCATTGATTGTATCGCGATCAACGGTCGGGGGCATTTTGAAAAGTCCGCGGAGAAAAAAAGGATTCTGTACAATGGAATCAGAAGAACGAATGTAAGCCGTCGATCTATAGAGATCGATGGCGGTGATCGAATCTTGGCCGCGCGATGGATAGATTAACGGGCGCGTATGTCCGTTAACGGCCGGGCAGGAAAGGTGATCAGCAACCGTCGGATGGGAGGGCCCAGATCCGACGGCAGAGGTGAATCCCGCTGCGGGGCTACGGTACGAGGTTTAACGCGCGGGCGGTGTGATTTTCACGGCGGTTTTGGAATGAAGTGGAGGACACGTGTCGGCCAGCGTGTGGAATCGCTGGCCGACGGGGGAAAACCAGTTTTACGCGGAAAGCGGTGCGGGATGAAAACCGGTGGAAATGGGAAACAGCGCGGAGAAGGGGGGTCCACCAGGTGTGGGGGTACTCCGCTCCGTCGGATCTGGGGAGCAGAACGACAGCTGGGAAGACTCGGGGTGATATAACACGTGGTCTGATATTTTACGCCAAATCTTTATAAAATATGGGGTTTTTAATGTTTTCAAAGGAAAAGGGCGGAGTGGGGACCACGCTTCGATTTAGCGCCTCTGGGCTTGAGCGGCTGGTCGTGGCGCTCGGGCATGTGGAGGAAGAAAAGGCAGGGGCTTAGCCCAAGGGGCTGGAAACCAGCGCACAGAAAATAAGTGTATTTTACATGATTTTCAATGTTTTTTGAAAAAGGAAGAAGGTTCTGATAGGCTAGAAAAGTGGGTTTTAACCTTAGGAAATGAGATTAATGAGGAGATAAGGAATAACATATGGTTTAGTGGGGTTTTTATGGATGAAAGGAAACTGAAGAAATGAAGGTAAGATGGAAGCAGGGGAGGGGAAAAAGGAGGAGGATGCAGCAATATTTGATTTGGATTTTTATGGAATATTAGAGGCCGGGAGACAGAAATGTATGAAGATCTAACCAACAGTTTATGATTTTACCAACAGACTTCAAGCACCAACAAGTTCAGGCCTGAATTTGTTTCTTGAAAGCTGCAAAGAACATTTAGCCACCAGCTGATATAATTGAAAATATAGGTGGCTAACACTCTCAATTTAGTTATTCTTACACTTTGTAGAGTTACAATTCAATTCAGTAATTGCAAGTGTGGTGTGTTACGATTTCCTTTTCAAATAGGTTTAATTTATCATTAATATTCCTTTATTGTTGAGTGATGTTTTTTTGTTCATTAGATTGATTTCAGGGTGGTTAAGTAGTTGTTGTTCAATTCTGCACATTGTTAGTTCTTGAGTTTTTCCATTGCAAGTGTGAACGTATGGTTTTTTGTTCAATTCTGAAGGTTATTATTAATCGAATTATAGAGAATTCCATTTCAAAATGTTAATAGGTGACTGATGTTAAATTTATTAAGTATTCCTTTTCTATTGTCTTTCAATTCATTACACTTGTTGGTCAATTGCAAAATATCTTTCATGGGAAGTTAACCATAAGTTTTCCATGCAAGAGGCATAAACAAACCCTCCATATGATTAGAAGAGATAACCAACCTAGGGAGTAATGACTCGATAACAAGGTTATGGCTTCTCCTAAGTGAAAAATAAATCCATTGCAAATGGAGAAAAGAATTAGCTTTTTATGCTTTGTTCAAGGGCAACACAACTAACTCTATAGCTGCCATCAAGTATGGAAGTATTGTCTCGTTCCCACTCTTTTTCAATGTAATATTCCCAAATGGGGAATGTAACAATAGAATGCAGATTTGCAGGAAAATAACACAGTTCATCAAAGACAAAGTAGGAGGCCAATATGGAGACCTTTCAAATGTATTTACAATAGCAAAATAGATGTACAAGATGGCCCATGAGATGCATAACAGGAAATACAAGTCTCCAATAGAAGAAAATCCTCAAAAAGAGGTGTTGCAACCATGTATTAAGACTGAAAAAGGATTTAAAACGTTATTTTATTAGGCTGCAACAGCTGTTGATTACACTTCAGATCTAGAGCAAATAAGTGCATGAAAAGTTAGATCTATAACATATCTATACACTATATATGCTCCTCTTCAAAATCCCCTTGGGGTTTTCAGCATTACACCATGTACAAGGAGTAGATCTAAGATCTAAATCTACAGATCTATAGAAATATTCATATCTGATCTGATATGAACAAGGGAATGATCCTCTCTAATGGATCTCCAAGGTGAAGGGCAGATCCCCAACTCTTGAAAGTCAATCCTCCAAATGATGTGCCAAAAGACCCTGCAACAACACCTACAGGAATAACACAAATTTGGAAGTAAAACTGCATTGTAGGGTTTATAATGTGGTTGGCCACATGCCAAGATCAGAAAATGAATCTCAAATCATCCAATACTCTCCTCCCAATGGAATAGAATGCTTCTCCATTGAAAAGGAGCACTGAAATGGCCTATATCTGAAGAGATCTAGCCTCCACTTGCTGTAGCTTGCAAAGACAATCAAACCCTCAACAAGATCTGTGTGTTAGTTGAAAGAAGAAACTTAGCCTTCAGCCAAATAGTGGACAATGTAGTACAAACTATCCCAAGAGCTACTCAATGGGAAGAGGTGGGATTCCCGACCAGGAACACCCAATGCTAAACAACATTATTATCCGCTAAAAAATAAGAGAATGGTATATGTCTAAACAGACAATATATTCAAAAATACAATATCATCAACAACCTTCTCATGCTGCCATCCTCTTCCTTTTATAAGTTAAGAGCTTCAAACCCTAAACCAATTCCAATGAGATCACTCCTTTCACACAAGGCATCTCCATCTAAAACTACATTGTTCCTCATTGATAGCCACTCCTCCATGATAGCGATGTAGATTTGGTCAAGGTTGACCTAGTCAAAATGTCCAACCCCTTTCACACCTAAGGGTGCTTGATTTAGCAGCCAAGATTCAGCCTTTTTACATTTTGCATTTATTTATTCATGATTTATGAGTATTATGGACTTGATTTACACTTTTATTCTTTAAACAAGGAAATAAAACAAAAATGAATATTCCAATTAGCTCATGAATAATTGGGAATATTACAGTCCTCCCCTCCCAAATGTTGCTTGTCCTCAAGCAACTGATAAGGTGAGTGCTGCAACTCTTCTCCTCCTCCACAGGTGACACCATCACGTGATAAGCTTCCTCTATAAGCTAAGTATTCACCAATCCAACCTTCCATGAATTGTTCCTCCAGAGTTCTCATGAGATGTAAATAATCCATCCCGTAAGGAGACAATAGCTCAAATGAAAAAAGCATGGCTTTCCCAATTTTCTCCCTGAAACATGTATCATAAGATACATTGAGAATCTCCATCCCATAGGGCACGTACATACCTCCCATCCTCCCTCCATACATTCCCATAAAAAGTAAAAGTACATCATCAAGGTATGGGAGTAAAAATACATACAAACAAACATAAATTTGTGCATATGGAGGTGGGTCATAGTCCCACATGTGGAACCAGTGCATTGCATCCCCTGCCTACATCAAATCAAGATGTGGTAAGTGGTTTCCCCACCACTTACTTTCTGCCCATATCATCTCACTATGGCTGAAAGTGTGAGATATATTTGGTGCCTTAGGAATGCACCCATCATGAAACAAGATCTCCCTTTGTCCACTAAGGGAGTGGCCATGTTCAGAAATTTTGTGGCCCAAAGTTGGCCATGAAGTTTATGAGGTACAATAATCCTCCTTGGAGTCATGGCCTACATATACATGGTAAAATAATACATACAAATGGAGTGGTGCATAGATCTTTCTTCTCTTCCAAAAGAAGGAAGAGATGGCTGAAATAACTCTTTCATAGAGTCATATTGCTGTCCCAAATCTACATGGTTCATGCATTCTTTAAAATGCCAATGTAGTTCTCCTTCAAAGCCTTCCCAATCAAAGCTCCTCATGATGATTTTGTAGATCTTCATGGAATATGTGTGGCTAAAACAGAACTCTTCATAGGATCTTTGTAGAAACTTCCCCTTGAGGTTGGAGGCTCTAGACAAGAAGATCCTACCATGATGATAGATGACTCATTCTTGGACTAAATAGCCCTTTTCATGTAGCTAGTCATAAAGTATCATGCAAGTGTGAAGATCCTTGGAATAATCTGCCAACAGTTGGGATTTCCAATATGGATTCGAACCCCCCAACAATGACAACGATAATGATGTATCAGCTGAAATGTTTGTCACGTGGCTGCTCTCCTCCTTGAAATATCCCATGCCAATTATATGTTTGAAGACCATTCCTTCCCTTCTTTTCCTCCCACAGTGCAGAATCTGAAATGAGAGTGGGTGATGATGATATTGGGAGAAGATCTCCCTCCTCCTTGAGCCTACCCAAGACTCCCAGCGCTGTATCATTATCTTCCAATGCTACCATCCCTCCTGGATCTAAGCTTGGAGCATTATGTTGTGAGACATCTCCCACAAAATCTGAATCAAGGGGCCTCCCAGGTGGTTTTCCACTAGATAAAAGTGTCCTATGTAGCAATCTCATGAGCATGATAGATGGGACTATAAGGTCCTTGCTTCCATTGTGAAAATCCATCTATGTTCTTTGTGTGGAAGTGGTATGTGAGGGAAATGTATGGATTCCTTTGATCATTTGAGTTTCACCACTCTTATTGTCCACCCATTCCATTTTCAAAGCCTCCCAATCAGTGGTGACTTTTCCCAATGTAATCAACCATTGAACACCCAAAATCACATTGGTGTCAAGTATTTCAACCACAAAGAAGTGATCTATCAATGTATAAGTCCCCATGGTGACTGAAAGTGATGGGACATAATGCATGCATTGCATTGTTCTATATCCTGGGACCAAAATAGGGAATCCCTCAAAAGCATCAGTGGGTATTGCCCTCCTTTGCACTAGTTGGGCATCAATGAAATTGTGGGTAACCCCACTATCAATCAACACAGAAACCCTCTGATTCAAGATGGAACCTTGAACTCTTAAGGTCAAGTACTTAGGTAGTACTCTAAAAGATGCAAGAGCCCCTCCAATAGGAGAAATTTCCCTATTCCCATCTCTTGATGGTGTTGGCTCTCCTGCTGCAGTGTCAACATTGTGACCTCTTCTTGGTTCATCTTTTTCTTCCTCCTCATCATCTGAGAAGACCTCTATGTAATGTGCTTTTCCAACAACACATCTATGTCTAGGTGCCCATGATTCTTGGCAAGTGAATCATAGCTTCCTTCTTCTTAGATCTCTCCGGACTTCATCATCAATAGGCTTCTTGTATGAGCTCTCCTTGGAAGGAGCACCTTTTTCTTCCTTTCCATTTGAAGGAAAAGAGGGCTTATGCTGAAAAGTTGCCTTTGCTTTTGGCAAGGCATATTGAAGGTCTCTAGCCCTTTCAATAGCATCATGTATGGTAGTGGTCTTGGTAGATTTAACCAACCCATGAAGAGGTTCATCTAAACCAGCAATGAACATGTACACCTTTCTTGTTGCAGAAAAATCAAGAACCATGACAGATAATCTTAAAAATTAAGAAATGTAAGTTTATGTATTACCTGATTTTTTTAACTTTGCAAGGCTCATGAATCCTTCCTCTGAATCTCTTCTATCAAATCTTTCCACCAGCCTTCTAGTGAACTCTGAATAAGCAGTCACATTGGCATGACCCAATGTTGACAAACCATGGAACCACTAGTCATGTGCTTCACCTTCAAGGTGCAACGCTACAATCTTGATAGCCTCCATCTATGGAACCTTGTTCAACTGAAAGTAGATATCAAGTTTTTCTACCCAAGATTTGGCAGCACACTTGGATGACCCATCAAAGTTGGGTAAAAATAATCTTCCCATAGTGTGGTGTCGATCATGATTCTGAATGAATCCACCACCTTTATGATGATTCCTTGGTCTTCTATTACCATTTATGTGACAAAACTCCTGAAAACTCAGTTATCTTTGAATCTCTGATTTTGAGACTCATTCTTCAAAATAGTCTTCAAGGGATTCATGCTCTTGAAACCCTTCATTTCCCACAGCCTAAAAGGTAGGCATGGTAGAGCATTGGGAAACTTGTGGCTGATGCACTGGTTGATCATTCCAGTGATGAGACATGCCAAAGCCTTCTCCAAGATGGAACCCTTTATGGGATTATTTGATTATGTCCATTCTCATCTCTTTGATCCCTCTAGTAAGATCCTGCATGGCTCTAAGAAGGATCTTAGGAAAATCCTTTTCTTCATCTTCACCTCTAGATAAAGGGGCTTTACCCTTGTCTTCATTGTCGTTGGTGCAATCAAATTTCTTCTGTATTATCTTTAGATACCTCTTCTCTCCATCAAAAAGAGGCTCCTCTTCTTTAGAATACATATTGGCTTCTTAGAAATCATAGGTTGTGCCAAAATGATGCTTTGATACCACTGTAATATTCCCAAATGGGGAATGCAACAATAGAATGTAGATTTTGCAGAAAAATAACACAGTTCATCAAAGAAAAAGTAGGAGGCCAATATGGATACCTTTAAAATGTATTTACAACAACAAAATAGATGTACAAGATGGCCCATGAGATGAATAACAGGAAATAGAAGTCTCCAATATAAGAAAATCCTCAAAAAGAGGTGCTTCAACCATGTATTAAGACTGAAAAGGGATTTACAATGTTATTTTATTAGCCTGCAACAACTTTTGATTACACTTCAGATCTAGAGAAAACAAGTGCATGAAAATTCAGATCTATAACATATCCATACACTATATAGGCTACTCTTCAAAATCCCCTTGGGTTTTTCAGCATTACACAATGTACAAGGAGTAGATATGAGATCTAAATCTGCAGATCTGCAAAAATATTCAGATCTAATCTAATATGAACAAGGGAATGATCCTCTCCAATGGATCTCCAAGGTGAAGGGTAGATCCCCAACACTTGAAAACCAATCCTCCAAATGATGTGCCAAAAGACCCTGCAACAACACTTACAGGAATAACGCAGATCTGGAAGTAAAATTGCACTATAGGGTTTAGACTGTGGTTGGCCACATGCCAAGATCAGAAACTGAAGCTCATATCATCCAATAATCTCCTCCCAATGGAATAGAACCCTTCTCCACTGAAAAGGATCCCTAAAATGGCCTAGAAGAGATCTAGCCTCCAATTACTGTTGCTTGCAAAGACAACCAAACCCTGAACAAGATCTGCATTGTTGTTGAAAGAAGAAGCTTGGCCTTTAGCCAGATAGTGAACAATCTATTACAAACTCTCCCAAGAGATACTCAATGGGAAGAGGTGGGATTCTCGACCAGGAACACCCAATGCTAAACAACATTATTCTCAGCTAAAACAAGAGAATGATATATGTCTAAACAGACAATATATTTAGAAATACAATAACATCAACAACCTTCTCATGCTTCCATCCTCTTCCTTTTATAATTTAAGATCTTGCAAACCCTAAACCACTTCCAATGATATCACTCCTTTCACATAAGGCATCTCCATCTAAAACTGTATTGTGCGTCATTGATGGCCACTCCTCCATGACAGTGTTGTAGATTTGGTAAAGGTAGACTCAGTCAAAATGTCTAGCCCCTTTCACACCTAAGGGTGCTTGATTTAGCAGTTAAGATTCATCCTTTTTACATTTGGCATTGATTTATTCATGATTTAGGAGTATTATGGACCTCCTTTACACTTTTATTCTTTAAACAAGGAAATAAAACAAAAATGAATATTCCAATTAGCTCATGACTAATTGGGAATATTACATTCAAATATTTAATTTTTTTGTCTTTTTCATATTTCAAAGCCTGGAAAAGAATAAAATAATGCCTATAGCACAATGGATAGAATGAATGTTGGTAAACAGATGCACTAGTTGCTGGGATAGGAACAATACTATGCTCAATGCAAAGGTGGCAAAAAATGGTAAGTGACACTCAAAGGAAATTTCCATCCATGGGTAAAGGTGTCAAGTTGGGAAGGCTGAGTGATTGCATGGGTAACTTGTGCAGAAAGACATGGTCAAAAGAGGGCTTATACATGAGTCCAAATGAAGGCGGCTAAAGACCAATATAAACAAGTGGTCAATATGCAATGAAGAAATTTAACTCAACAACAAGATTGGAGCCTCTAAGATATATGGCCAGAACAAAGATAGCAAAGAATAAGAAGAATGAAGCTTCAATGCATAAGTCATGATGGGACAAAAGAGGACTCTAGAGCCTACATAGATTGCAGCATGGGTGACAAATGCTAGTGAGAAACTAACTAGGAAGCCCATGTAAAGGATGGCTCTACCATCATATCATGATTTAAAAATTAGTGAGTGAAATTGGTTAAATAATCATAATATGATGGGATCGACCCTATGGAAAGTGATCAGAATGGACACTAGTATGTATAAGTGCAACGAGACGTGAATTCCCTAACCTATATGCCAGTTCAGAATCAAATACCTTCCATGACAATTTTTCGGTCATGGATCTGAAGAGAAATTAGAAATATATCAAAATCACCAAAATGTACTTGAAAATCAATTTTCCCAACACTTACAAGCCAAAAGGTTAAACAACCTGAAACAAATTTGAAAAATAGACACAAATGAAATTTGCAAAAAAATTTCAATTTCTGGGCATAAATAAGCATTTTTAACTTAGATTTGGCCATTTGTGTTGAACAGAAGTGGAGAAAGAGCTTTGGAGAAAAAAATCCCCTTCTTGCAAACATAGTAACCGACCACCGAATTGATCCAAATTGGTCAAGTAAGCCTCATACTCAACTTTCTTGTCAATTTAATTGTCATTTCAAGAAAATTTTAGTATTTTTGACATTAGGAAAATATATTTTCTTGAAACCCTCTGTGTATATGTGGGTTCTTCATGAGGAACTCCCATATAGACATGATTGTGTCTGAATGAAGTTGTGTATGCACAGAGAAGAATTCAAAAATTGATTTCTAACTGGCCAATTGATGAAATGGTTCAATATGACTATCAGCTGGAGGGAAAGAGAGCACAGTTCTATAGACAATGAGGTCATATAGGATCAACAATCATTGGATATCCTTCAGGGATGCAGATTGTTGAAAATTTTAAAAATTCCAAATATGAAAATTAACACTCGATTGCTTGAGAGGTTGGTTAATTATTGGGAACCAGATGAAAAATGCTTCATGATAGACTAGATTCCATTAAGGATTGAACTTGAAGACATCTATTTTATAACTAGACTTTCCCGGAGGGGAGAACCAGTTGATTTGCATGGTAAGCCCACAGGAGGGTTTAATGTAGATGACTATGTCTAGGTGTACTGTGTTGATGGTACAAAGAAGATGGGGACACAGATCCCAATCAAATATGTATGATATTTGTACATGAAAATCCTTCTTTTCACTATTGGTAGAGTGGTAGGGTCAGCATCCCTTCACCAAGCCTCATGAACTCACATGAGTCTAGTAGTAGATTGCTTGGCCAACCTCTATGATTGGTGTACAGCCTTATTGGAAAATCCGAAGAAACAACTGACTTCTATCCGGCAAGCGAAAAAAAACATTTTGGATATGGTAGCATTCTATTGACATTATTCTTTGAGAGAGGACCAGGGATTCGTCCCAAGATCATCTCAACCATCAATAGCCCACGTGATCCACTGATAGCTAGATGGGCAGAATTGATGAAGAGACTAGGGGAAACTGAGGTTCCCCGAATGGCATGGGATGATGAGTTCTTCCAGTGGTGGGGAGAAAATTCCATCTCGTTAGAGGAATGTCCCTATGCTGGGATGGATTTTAGAGCAGATCCTAATTTGGTTCTTCCACTCGAAGCAACATGGGGTGCAATTGGTAATATTTCATAATGATTTTTTGATTATGTTCTTTTTTTTTCAAATTATATGAAAATGAAAAATGTTTTTGATAGGACAATATTACTTACAAGATTTTAATGATCATGATGCATACATGGGACGGGTAAGACCTGAGGGTTTCCCAAGATGCAGGCGTCGTAGAAGAGAGGCGGATGATGCTGAAGACTGAGGAAGAACCCTCCATGCCATCTAGAGAAACATGGAGAGTATGACTCGCTAAGTACCCATGGCAGCTATAGAGGATCTTCCTAAGGCTATCTTGAGGAGAGTGGTTGGAGTACCATGAGACTAAGTGTGGCTATTCCACCACGCAGCTACTGACATTGTGTTCTTCCAGAACACTTATTCTGGGTAGGGCCCTCAGGGATAGATTTAGATTTGATAGGATGACTATATTATTTTTTGATGACAGACATGATTAGGAATCAACCCTAATTTTCTAGGACATGATGGTCCAATTTTTGTATATTTTGAACACACTCTGATCTACGTATATTATATATACATAGCAATTTTATATGAGGTGATTGTCCCAAATGTACAATGATGAATGATGTTTTTGATATTTTTAGAGTATTGAATGATTAATGTGCCAATCAAGTTCTTGATTAGCTAATGAGTCTGCTAACCAATTATCAGATCAAGGAATGTTAATGAACGTAATAAATTGAAATGAACGTTGTAACAATCACACCCTAAAAAATAATCGATGAACAAATGGGTCTCTGACATGATAGGTGTTGTTTAATTATGAAACCACCAGTTGTGAATCTAAGTAAATGAATAACAAATCAACACCAAGAGATATTTCCTCCGAGAGTAGGTTGACCACTGTAGTGTATTCTACCACATTTTTCAAAGCAGGACCAAGCTTACACCCCTTGAGACTAAAAGATGACTAGATGGATAGTGAATTACCCAAGCCATGGAAGCAAGTTTCCAGGTATATCTACTAACACCATCGGAAATGTCAAAATGGTTCATCTCATCCAATAATACCTACCAAAGTAGATCAAAATCATCAAAGTCACACCAAAAATTGATAAACATACATGTATAACAACGCAATATATACAACAAATAAAATGCTAGGCCGAAGCCTAGGCATAATACTTCTTCAGATAGAGCCCATTTCTGGGATTCGCCAGCTCATTTCCATCAAAATCAACCAAGGCATAAGCTCCATTTTCAGGACCTTTTAACAATAAAGGGTCCATACCACATGGATTTGAACTTGCCTGCCCCCAAAGCATCCTTCTCTTGGGCATAAACCAAGACAAGGTCACCTTCAGAGAAAACCCTAGGTTTGACTGCCTTATCATACTGAACCTTTACTCATTTCTTATGATCCTCATTCTTCGTAGCTACATCTCGGCTTTACTAATCGAGATGTTCTATATGGAAAAGCCATTATTTGAGACTAGAAGTGTCGGGAAGATGCTCAACTACCAGCCTAAGGGAAATAATTTCACATTCAATAGGAAAGATGGATTCCAACCCATAAATTAGTTGGAGTGAAATTGGTTACAGTCTTCACAGACATCCGGTATGCCCACAGTGTAGGGTACAACATGACATGCCAATTGGATCTAGCTTTATCAATTTTCCATTGAAGCATAGTCTTCAAGGATTTTTTAACGACTTTAACCTGCACATTGGCCTGAGGATAGTAAGGAGATGAATGATCCTACCGAAAACCCAATTTGAGAGCTAATTCAACCATCATACTGTTTTGAAAATGGCTGCCATAGTCAGTGAAAATCTCTTTGGGGATACCAAAGCGAGAAATGAATTGGTTGAATAGAAACATGGTTGATATCTCACCATCATTTGCAAAATTAGGAATAGCCTTAGCCCACTTCGTAAAGTAGTCTACTGCTACAATAATGTACTTATGACCCTTAGCTAAAGGCAGGTTACAAGTAGTATAATCAATAGCCCACTTTGTAAACGTACCGACATTGATGACAGGAAAGAGGGAGTAGGATGAGCGCGCATCTTTTGAGTATAGACTTGACAAGGATGACACTTTTTGACCGCCTAAACAAAATCTTTGAAAATTGAGGGCTAAAATTATCCTGCACGCAAGATTTTTTGGGTTGTAGCAAGCTCGGATAAATGACCACCACAAGCTCCACTGTTACAATCATTCAACACAACCTCAACTTCTTCGAGAGTCAAGCGGTGTCTAAGGATCGAATCGACCTCACAACGGTATAGAGTGTCGCCGATAATCAGATAATTTTTAGCTAAGTGACGCAACTTTCGACGCTCATCTTTCAAAAAAGCTAAGGGAAACTTCATAGTTTGGAGATAAACAATTAGATCTCCATACCAAGGATCCTGTGAAGAAATGAGGAAAATATGTTCATCAGGGAACAAATCTTCATAAACAATCTCATATCCATAGGGCAACTCAGAAATTAACTCCACGAATACCAAAGACTTTTTGGATTTGGCAGATAGGAATTAGAGATCAAACTCTTGCAAGATGACAATCCATCGATTGTATTTTCCCCCAATCACTCTCCTACTAAGGAAAAATTGAAATGGATTAACTGCCGCCAAAACATAAGTTTTGCAAACAAGGATATAATGTTTAAGCTGTTGGAAAACATGGACAACTGCCAAAGCTAGTTTCTCAATTGGAGAATACACGATTTCAGGACCCACCAAGCCTAAACTAAGGTAGTGAACAACATGCTCACAAAGAGCATCATCTTCCTAAACAAGAACTATAACAATGGTAGATTCTGCTGTAGCGAGAAACAAGAGGAAATATCTTCTATAATTGGGTGGACTCAGTAATGGAGCAGAGTTCAACGCATTTTTCAAAGCATCGAATGAGCATTGAGAAAAGTCATCCCAAAAGAATGGAACTCCTTTCTTTAACAACATCATAAATCCTTTGTAACCTAGGAATAATTCACGATAAATCTCTGAAACAAATTGGCTTTACCTTGTAGACTTTGAAGTTGATGGATTGAAGACAGGGGAGGCAGCTGAAGTATTGCCTTAAAATTGAAGGGATCTACCCAAATCCTTTCCGTAGACACGATGAATCCCAACAACTGACCTGATGTGACAATGAAAATACACAAATACACAAATACATGCCACATTAGGATGTACATGTCACGCAGCATGCCTCTTCACATCCGTAACAGCCTATCATCAGCTTGTATGTCTTTATAATGAGCGGGCCTGATGCCCGCCTCAACAATCAATGCACTAAGTTGTTTGCACAACTCCATCCTATATCTAGTCTCTGGTCGACCGTGCTTAGCAAAAGGCGGTACCGGTGCACCAGCAAGAGAATGTCTCTTTGTTGCATTGGCCTCATCCTGATCATGATCATCCTCGGCATCAGCCATGTCCTAATCATCATCAGGATCCACACCTAGATCATGTGGTCGATCCGAAATCTCCTCGCCATCAAAAGAACCAATATCTGCAAAATATATACAAGTACACAACAATAATTAGACATTTTCATTACACAATTTAATAAAAACAAGTTAAAGAACATGTTAGATAAATATAAATAAAATAGTAATATTACCTCTATCATCTGGTGCCTCATCATCTGTGAAGAGGATGTTGGGACACCCTCGTAAATATAATCCATCATAAGGACATGGGACCATAATGAAGGGATGCAGCCCGTCAACACTGGCTAGTAAGTCCAATACATCATGCGATATCCTGGCTGGAAACATAGTGTATCCCGTCTTGGGCATCATTTTCCCCCACATGTGCATCCGGGCCTCGAACATCGGCCTACGAGGGTCTCGAACAAAACTAGGTCTCATCTCTAGAGACCTCTCAAAAAATAAACAAAACAGGTCTAAAGAAAAAGGGAAGTTGACCCTCCCTTGTGCATGAGCATGACATCTATTTAAGGGCGTATGTAATGTTCCCAAACCAGGACAGCTAGCAATCCATGGCTGGAAAACACATTTTCCAGAAATGGAGGCAGTAGGGTTTGATACCAAGACCTGGATCCCTTAGATCAATACATATAAGACTGAAATGCAAGAGTTGGGACCAAAGAAATCGTTCTAGAGTGGTTAAATAGATCTCCCACTATTAGATATCCTCATAAAGTGCCCGGTGAGGGACTGCAACAAATGTAAGCACATGAAATTGAAAGAAAACGTTATTTTATGAGTTGTGAGACAAGAATATGTAGATAGCCAATGAATAATATTATAGCAGCAAAGAGAGTAAAAGTTATTGAGGAAAAAACCTCTCAAGAAAGGAAATGCAAGCCTCAACAATACATGTACATGGAAATGAAGAAACACAACTACATATATGAAACCCTTGGCTATGACAGTGCAGTCTATTATGGAGTACTGCTACAATACAATTTCAATACATGCATATGGAAATGATATAGCTCAAATACAATAGGGGAGCAAAGCTCTAACCCTTAGAAGCAATAAAACATCAATCCTCCAAGGGATTGACTGAAATACACAAAATGGCCAAAATGCCGGAGTTGATGGGTAGCTGCAGCAACTCAAATCTAGAACTCAATAGAGAAGGCTGAAGATGATAAGAAATCTGAATTATACCTCCTCCAAGGGATATCCAAGTGGAAGGTTGATCCTTACACTTGAGATCTCACCCTCCAAACAACGCTGCAAGTGCTCTACGAAAATAACGCAGTCCAAGAGGGTAACTGCGCTGTATATGGAATAGAATGAATTGGCCAAGTGCCAAGATCTACAAATAAGCTCCAATTCTTCCAATATGATCTCCCAAATAAAGGAAAGACTCTCTCTCTGAAAAACAAATATGGAAGAGGTGTTGTGAAGTCTCCACTGCAACACCCTACAACATAGTATTATGCTGCTACAGCAATAACGCTGTCCTGGAGGAGGATGCTTTGGCCTTGAGCCAAGATATGTGGAGAATGAAGAACCAACCTTCAAGAGGCCTTTCAAGAAGGTGAGGAAATCCTAAACAGGAATTCCCTGACAATTTTTGCTAAACAACAAAGAATGCACAATGTCTCAATAGACATGAAATGAATAATACAAGCATGAATAACAATGGCTCTCCTCCTCTCCATATATAGCAAGTGAAGGCTCTCTCTCCATGGACCCCATACATTAGGGTTTCCTCCATAAATGAATATTCCCTCCACTATCTCTGCATTGTCCCATGTAGTGCTTTCCACCTCATACCCAACGTTGTTTGGCTTGGTCAAACTTAACCAAGCCTCTTTGCAAAATGTCCCCTTTCACACATGAGGGTGTGAAATCTAGTTCCAAGGCTGATCCCTTTTCATACTAGAGGGATTTTATTCATGTTTTAATTATGAATGGGCCTTCTCACCCAATTGTTCATCTCCTAAGTGAAAATGGACAAAATTAATGTTCTAATTTATTGAAGGAAAAATTTGGAACATTACAGTCCTCCCCTCCTAAATGTTGCTTGTCCTCAAGCAACTGCAAGGATAGAACTGGAAAGTATCCACTCAAGGCATGGATTCATAAATGTGATGAGGAACATCTCCCTCATGTGGATCCTCCATCCCCAAGCAATCATCCAAACAAAATGAGTCACCTCCCAACATGGTAACTCTTGAAAATATTCTTCCACCTCAAGCTCCAGAAATGAAGGTGGGCTGAAAATATGAACTTGGAAAGCATCATAGCTCACCCCATGCTTTCCTTCTCTCCGCTCATGATAAGTGTAGAGTGTGTGTTGATCCTAGGCTGCAAAAGTATTTCCTTCAAATGGAAAAGTGAAGAAAAATCCTCCAAATAGTTCTCCTCCAACATTGAAGAACAAGTTGGCCCAAAACAATCCATCCATGATGAATAGTACAAGATCATCATAGAGTATCCCAATCAGAAGTTTTTTGTAATTTATACATGATGATACATGATACAAAAAATTTCTCACAAGGATACAACGCAGTTTCATCCACCGCAATCTCAGAAAGGAACATGGCAAGTGACATACACAATTCTTCACATCTACTAAGGAATAGTAAATGGCTGAATATAGCAACAATACAAGTCCAAAAACTTGCCCATGGCTGTACAACAGATGACTATCAAGTCCATGGTCCACCTCAAAAGAGAACACATATGTAGTAGTGGTGGCCATATCTCCTCCCATGCTCCCATTAGAACATGTAGTGCAGAAAATGTGAGAATTCTTCTCACTCAAGGACACATCCAACTCATGTGCCTCTCTCATAATCATGCTTCTTATAAAAATCTGATCCATATCAGAAAATGAAGTCATGATCAGCAATAAAATGAGGAAAATGCTGAAGGTTTCATGTGTTGCAAGAATGTACCAACAAATTTCCCAATAGTGACAGTGCAATTTTCCAAATTGTTGCTTCAGAAAATTACATGGCAAGTTGTTTTGTGTTACATGAATAGTTATGTATGTCATGATAGCTATTGATAAATATCAAATTGCTGATTATATCAACTGATCATACATGAAAGAAAACACTTTCCCAAGGCCATATAAAATATGGCTGTCTCCATCATACAAGTTGGCCCAATTTTGTCCATGGAGCCCAATGAAAACCTTACCCTTCTGTGGAGCAATTCACTGAATATGAATGGTAAGAGCATAAAAATGTTTTGTTAGATAATCCATGGATGTAAAGACAATATTATTACCATATGTTGAGAGAAAAATGATGTATGTGGATATGAATGATCCCTCCATCGTAGTATGGTACATTCCCAGGAAGAGAATTGAACCATATGCTGCATAAAGATCACCCTCCTTATACTTGGAAATCCAAGTCAAGAAGATCATAGCAAGTGAGGTCATACCAATGTAATAGATGTCTCAATCCATTACTCCATCAATCTCACCTCCTCTTGGTCCTCCAAGTGCATCACGTGTGAAGTGATCCTAGGGAAATTCCATCAATAAACCCAAACTCTCAAATGACATCACCGTTGGCTTCTGCAAATGATCTCTGGCCAACTCATAGCTCCATTCTTTGACATGATCTTGATAAAGATATATCCCATAATGCTGCAATACATAAGAAGTACCTCCCAAGGTGGAAGTACCTCTCTATCATCAAAATCCAAGGAGATAATTCCATCTCCTCCTCTTGCAACATCATGCAAAATGTGAGAGCAAACCTGCTTTTGCTCTCCCAAAAACAAGCAAAGCAACAAAGCATATTGTTGCTTTCCCATACTTCCATCATACAACTCATGTGATTAAGACACATTGAATGATATGAGTATCACATCAACACCATGCATCCATACTCTATGCTGCTCAATGATGCAAGTATCCATCCTCCTACTCTTAGGAAGAGTGTTTGCCAAGTGATGGCCAAACTCTTTCAAGAGTAACCAGTGCATCCAAACCTCCTGCTGCCTGGTATCATAAATTTGAAAGTAGCCTCCCAGCTCCTTGCTCATCAACCACATCCACTCAACCATTTGTGGATGCTTCCTTCTTCTCTTCATCTTGGTACTCCTCTTATGAGGGCTACCATCCTCCCAAATCAAACTCCTGTCTTTTCACTTCATGGGATTTTGAAATGCAATCTTCTCAAGGCTCAGTGAGACCCTATCAAGACCCAAATAGGTGGTAGGAAAAAACATCCCATCATGATGTGTATGGCTCAAGGAATGTCCAACAAAAGCATGAGAGATGTTATCCATCCTAATATGTCCTCCATCTTCTATTTTCTCTTGTGAGAAAGGAAGAAAATCATTGCACTCCATGGTGTGTTGAAGTGCACCTCTGATGAGATCTCTCCTTGAGACTTCCCTCTCATCAATAGTCTTCCAAAACTAATGAGGTCTTGGATCTGAAAGTAGAAGTTCCTCTTTGAGTTGAGAGGAGCTCATTGAGAAAATTTCATCTTAAAGGGAGAAAGGGTTCCTCACTGCAAGATGTCTACTATCATCCTTCAAGGCTTCAAACCCCAACCTCCAATGTGATATGCAATCCAAAAAAGGCTCATGAAGATGATGGTTTATTTCCTCCTTGAAAGTTTTCATGTTGCACTGCGCAGTGCAACCAAGCTACTCTATGGTAGCAATAGGATTTGACGCTTGGTCATGCAAAATTAAATATCCACATTGATCAAAAGAATTTGCTGTAACAATAGAATGTGGAAATCCTTTCATACCTTAATGTGCATTTGGAACTTCTTGTAGGGCTACAAGAGTTCCCTCTTCCAAAGTGTTGGCTGCTCCAACTGTTGATGCATGTGGCTGCTCCTCCATGAGTGTGAAAGCGTTATCACAAGGCTTCTAAAGTGTTGGTGTGTTCTCCCCTTCCTTTGCCCTTTCATCATCAAAGGTTTTGACCAACCCTTGGATGAAATTTGCAAAAAATTTCTCCCTTTCATGGCTCAAGTGGCTGCTCCACCAATCATAGGCTTCAACCTCCAAGTGCAGTGCTGAGATTTCAACAGCTTCTTTCTCTACTATAGGATGTAGAAAGAAAAATGCTGCCAACTCTTTCACCCAAGCTCTTGCAGTAGATGACCCATCAAAGGTAGACAACATAAATCTATTGCCTCTGATTTCTTTTCTGCTACATGGTCTCTTCTCTTCCTTCAACTAGATGAAATGAGGAAAATCTAGAGCCTCCTTGAAGCCTCTAGGTTGAGATCTATACTCAACAAGGTAATCACTTAGAATTTGATGATCCAAGTGTCTTCCATGCTCAATGTCTTCTTCTGGATGAGAATAGGAAGTGCATGGTCCTTCCTCTTCTTCTTCTTCTTCAATCTTCTTGACCTCCTTGGAGAGGTATCCTCTAGATCTAAAAATATATGATAATAAACTCATCTTCTTCAAAATTATGATCTTCTTGGGCTTAGACTCACAGGCTGAGCCAAGAAAGTTGCTTTGATACCACTGTAATGTTCCCAAATCAGGACAACTAGCAATCCATGGCTGGAAAATGCATTTTCCAGAAATGGAGGCAGCAGGATTTGATACCAAGAACTGGATCCCTCAGATAAATACATCTAAGACTGAAATCCAAGAGTTTGGACCAAAGAAATCCTTCTAGAGTGGTTAAATAGATCTCCCACTACTAATATCCTCAGAAAGTGCCCGATGAGGGACTGCAACAAATGTAAGCACATGAAATGGAAAGACAATGTTATTTTATGAGCTATGAGACAAGAAGATGTAGATAGCCAATGAATAATGTTATAGCAGCAAAGAGAGTACAAGTTCTTGAGGAAACAACCTCTCAAGAAAGGAAATGAAAGCCTCAACAATACATGTACATGGAAATGAAGAAACACAGTTTCATATATGAAACCCTTGGCTATGACAACACAGTCTATTAGGGAGTACTGCTGCAATACAATGTCAATACATGGATATGGAAATGATATAGCTCAAATACAATAGGGGAGCAAAGCTCTAACCCTTAGAAGAAATAAAACATCAATCCTCCAAGGGATTGGATGAAATACACAAAATGGCCAAAATGCCAGAGCTACTGGGTAGCTGCAGCAACTCAAATCTGGAACTCAATATAGAAGGTTGAAGATGATAAGCAATCTGAAGTAGAACTCCTCCATGGGATCTGTTGATAATTAATTAACATGAGTAATTTTTTAATTAACCCTTGAGAAGCCATGTATCGAATGTTATGACAGAGGGTGAAACATTTAAGGGATGGTTGAAGAGAAATGATGTAAGACAAGTCACGTGCCTAAAAAATGAAGCATATGTACGAAAAGGGTCCAAACATAAAGTGAAAGAGAAAAGGTAATAAAAAAAGGCTAAGGTATGGTGTAAAGGACACAAAAATAAAGTATTAAAAGGCTTGCCGCTTTCATAATATGCACATGAGGGAACTCTCCGTATGTGTAATTCCGAGGGGGCCATGAAGCGGAAGGGGGAAGAGACTCATACCCCTGCGGAATTATGGTGACATGCTATGGGGTGGACCCAAGGTAAGGGTGATGTGGCAGAGTGAAGTGCGGGCCCTAGAGGTCTGTATGTTGTGTATTTAACCAGTTTTACGAAGAATATGTTTCAAGAACTGTGTGGTTTATGCGGCGGAAATGTAAGGTAAGTCTATAGGTGAGCTGGTACCGAGGCCCATACCAGTATTAAACCTAGCACGCGGTGTTCACCAACTCCCAGTCAGTTCCCAATCCCTATATGCTGCATGCTCCACTGTCAGTGTCCTTACGACACTCACCCCCGCTTACTTCACCTCTCTGCCTTTTACCTTAGAACTCTCAGTCTTAGATAACGGTCCTCCCATATTTTACTGTAGTGAAATTTACAGGTTTTCCAACTACAGTATAAACTAAGTGGGAGCTAATGCTAGGTCTACCCAGTCACTGTCAGTACCCCCGCGTCGTTTTCCCGAGCAAATTTCCCACTACACGGGTATTCCGTCCCACATATTCCCTCTGCTTTCCTTTCGTTTTTAAAAGTTTTGAATGTTAGTCATGGGAAAGGGCACCCCCAAGAAAACTGAACCAGAGACTCCTCAGGTCCGTGAAACTAGAAACCCTCCCGGGTTCGAGCCTTTCATTCACCTGCAAGCTAAAATCCATGATCCCCAATACCCTTTTCCCATCAACAGTATAAAACCCGAGCTTTTTAGGCAACATGTCGAGAATAGGGATCGATATCAGGTGGTTGTATCAGGTTTATATCATCAGATTACCCCCCAAGTATACCTAGTGCTCGAGTTTATTTGTTGGCTCAGAAATGCTTATGATGAGCGTCGAGGCATGTTTACCTCTGCTCAGGGGAATAAAATTTTTTCTCTTTCTCCCGACATCATCAGGAAAGCCCTTCACTTTCCCACCTGTGCCAACTATACCAGTTTCAGTGAAATGAATTTAACCTCCCAGTTCACTAAATTGCCATGGGAGCAGCAAAGATGCACTCGGTATGCCAGCCAGATCACCAACTCGTCAGCAAATGTTCCACCACCAGTGTCAGCAATTTCCTCAACCCCTTCTCATCAGTGAAATACTCTCAATTCATGATTCGGCCCTAGTGGCCTTTTTACTTTTACTCTAGTAAATTACTTTTAAGTTTCAAGTGGAATTTATATTCCACTCCAACATTTTATTTTCTGCCAAGACTGTTATTAAATAATTTGTTTCAAAACGGCCAAGTGCCTAACTGCAAATGATGAGATGCCTCTATTCCTCATCATGAATTTTGGTTGTTCTGATAAAGACCTATAACTATTTTTTGGCATGCGAGGAAGATATTTTTCCCAAAAAATATCTTCGCTCTCATGTTCAGAGGCCTCTATATAAGCAAGATCTGAAGAGAAAAACAGGTTCAAGATTTTCAAAAGAATTTGGCTGTGAAAGAATTGTTGTATGGTTGTTGTTGAAATATTAATAGAAATGCTAAGAGCTCGTTGGGTCTCAGCAAGAAGGAGTTTTACTTTAAGTGAGGATTCTGGTCTTAATGTTTTATAGTGTGTAACCCTGCCTTATGTGATATTGTTTTACTATTCATTTTGTTGTTTCCACTACTTTTATATCATGTTCTAGAATGTGAGTGGCTCATTAGTTTTGGTATAAATTTATCACCACTGATACTTATAATAAGCTTGTCAAACACTTTAAAAATGGCTTAGGCATGGTATGCTGTTCCACTTTCCACTCCACTCATTATTCCTCTATATTAAATACTGTGAGATGTTATTCTTTGAAAGCTATTGACATGTATGGATTCTTATCACTTTAAGTCCATCTCATGTTTAGATATGTTTATGGAATTCCCTCTCATTAGTAGTTAGTATCCTTTATGTACTTTCTACACAGAAAACTTCATCCGATTTTTAAATCTCTGTAAAGCATTTAGAACCCAGCCCTCCCTAAAGGAAGCTGTCTTTGAGTTGCCTGATGCATCTATATTGAGGACTCCCTCCTTTCTTTTGCAGCATCTTGTTATTTTGCTAACTCTGAGAGTATTCTGGTTCCATCTATATTACACCCTCTTGTAATAGTTGAAGTAGTAAAGAGCCTCATTCTATTAACAGTCTTGAATTATACCTTATGCTCCTTACTATATAAGATGTCCTAGGCACTGGTCTTTCACAACTCAAGGCTGTCTCTAGGATTGACAACATATTTTTGGTGTCGTTGCCGGGGAATCGAAGTTGAGAGAAATTGAATCCCTGGGCCTCGACAAAACCTTATTCACTCTTCAAATAGGTGAGCATGGAGAGTTGATAGTTGTATATCCCTCACCTTGGCGACTCCAAATTAATTTGTCTTATAAGTTTGCTTGCAGTCCTGGCTCCTCCTAAGCCACACCTGAGTTCAGATACGTCTAAGCCAAAGACACCTTCTATGTCTGACCCAGAAAAGATCCTACATAGAAGGAGTTGGAGGGAAAGAAAATCAGTCCATACTGAGATCCCTGAATTATCACTAGAAGACTTTCCATCCTCCTCCTCTCAAGTTGCCCAAGTGCAAGGTCCCGACTCCATGGTGGAAGATACCAATTATTACTCAGATAGTTCACCTAGGGAAGGTGTCTGAATTAAAGATGAATCTGAGTCAAGGGATACCACATATTACTCCTTCCACCCTATCCCTGAAGTCGAAGAGGTTAAGGAGGTCACTGAAGTATCTGCGATTCATAGCCCGTTTTTCCCATCAACACCTCAAGCTGCTGTCCACTACATTCCCATTATTATCCATACTTCACTTCCACCTCCTCCTCATCCTTTTACACATCAAATACTTGCACTACCTCCACCTCCTCCAATGGCCAATGTCCCTGGCTTCTTTTTGAATAAATATTCTCCCCTGGCATTACCTCAAGTGTTGAATGATATGCCATAGGACTATCTAAAGATCTTACCCCGATTCAATGGGGAAAATGAGGTCAAAGCTCAAAAGCATCTTGAGGTTTTCTGCTCTTTTGCAAAAAAATTTAACATGGAACATCTATATGTAGTCCTAAGACTGTTTGCGCAATCTCTTGACGGTGAAGCCAGAAAATGGTTCAAGACACTAGGAGACCGTTCCGTCACCACTTGGGAAGGAATGGAGGACACTTTTCTCAGAAAATGGGGAGAGAAGAAAGATCATGGACATTGTCTTACTGAGTTTAACACACTCAAGAAAATGCATAACGAAGGGGTGGCTGAATTTATTAAGAGATTTAACAAGTTATATCTAAGCCTCCCTGCTGATATGAAACGTCACCAGACCACCACCAAGGTATTTTTCGTGGCAGCTTTTGACTTTGAGTTTGGTTTCTCTCTGAGAGAAAGAAAGTCGGCCACCCTAGATGATGCCTAGACAGATGCACTAGAGCTCGAGGCAAACTTTGCCTCCACTGGTAAATCAAAGGGAAAATACGAACAAGATACTAGAAGAAGGGGAAAAGAAGAGGTATCCACCTCGAGCCAATATAGAGATTCAGCTAGTGACAGGATTGAGGAGATGAAAAAGATGATTAAAAATCTTTCTAGTAAGCTCGTTAAACTTGAAATGGAGGCCAAGAATTCATCCTCCAATAATTTCGAAAATGCTCCAAACAGAGGTTATAATCCTCAATACAGGAATCCAACCTTGTAGATACTACAAAGGGAATGGAAGGAGCAGCAAGACCAGGTACTGCACCCTCTATACTTGGAAGGTCAAGTAGATGGTCCTACCGAAGACACCACTTATGAGCAAGAGGAGGCATACCTTGCTTTCTCAAACAGTGATGAAGTGGAATGCCCCCTACATGAAAGTGACGAAGTGGAGGTGCAGGCACACACAGAAGGAAAAGCTAATGAAGACACCGAAGATCCTGAGATTGATGACTACTGCAAGCAGTTCGTCGATTTCATGCAAGCTCAGTTCAATAGAAGATATGACCTAAGATCTTCCAGGAAGAGAACTCGAACTCAAGATCAGGAGGAGGACACACCTCAAGAGGAAGCACCTGCTCAGAAGGAGGCAATGGCTCAAAGGACCCCAGACAAAGGTAAGAGGCCTCTTAACCAATATTTGCAGTCTGCTGATCAAATTCCTTCATCTTCACAACCGGCTACACTCCCTAGTGTCAAGCCAATCTTAAAAGAAGTCAAACCTCTCCTCCAGAACAAATACTCCAAAGATAAAGAATCAAAAGAAGTGCCAGTAGATAGGTCCTCCTCTGCCTTCAGTTTACAAAAGGAGCTGGAGAAGGTAAAAATCCTAGTTCCCTTGACCGAATTGTTAAAACAACCTGCATATCAGTCCCAGGTCACATCCTTTATGCTCCCTCCAGAAGTAATACACATTCCAAATAGTCTGAACCTTCAAGAACAAAGGCCTTATGTCGAAGAATTAGATGCTGCTACTCCCCCATTTTATGTATCTTTAGTAATACATGACCTGCTGCTGCATAACTGTATGTTATATTCGGGAGCCTCCCATAACATTTTTCCCCTCTCGATCATGGAACAAATAGGACTACAGATCACCCATCCATACAAAGACCTTTATTCATTTGACTCCAAAAGAGTTAAATGCCTGGGCATGATAAAGGACTTAGTGGTCAATCTGGCTCAGATCCCAGCAAAAAGTGTAGTGATGGACATCGTGGTGGCTGACATTCCAACTCGCTTTGGCATGATACTGTCAAGATCTTGGGGGACTAAAATTGGTGGATCAATCAAGCTGGACCTAACCTATGCCACTATCCCTGTCTTTGGTGGCCAGGAAAGGAGACTGTACCAGGAAACTAGATTTGTTAAAACAGTTACCAAAGCAAATGACTCAGTGAATTCTCCAGTTTATAGCAGGGAGGCATATTTATCATGTTTGATGCTGGAGGAAGATCAAGAGTACGCTCACGAACCATCATTTTACTAGATCAAGACCGAGCAGTCCATAGAGAGTCCTAAATCATAAATCTGGACACTTCATTTTGACGGAGCAAACTCCAGAGAAGGAAATGGGGCTGGAGTATTATTGATTTCTCCTGCAGGCCAATGGGTCCCTTTTTCTTTCAAGCTGGAGTATGAAGCCACCAATAACGTGGCCAAGTATGAAGCACTCATGTTAGGGCTGCAGACAACTAGGAGCATGAACATACAAATTCTAAAGGTTCTGGGAGATTTAGAACTAGTAGTCAAACAAGTGAAGAATCAGTGCCAAGCCAAACATCCTAGGCTAAGGGCTTATAGGAACAAAGTTTGGGATCTGGTGGAGATTTTCTTCTTAGAATTCAATATCCAGTTCATGCCTCGGGAGCAGAATAGGATGGAAGATTCCCTTGCAGTGGTAGCCAGTAATTTTCGTCCACCTCAGAACCCTCTCTTGAGATATGAAATTAAGGTACGATATTGGCCATAAATCCCAGACAACATCAAACATTGGAAAGTGTTCGAAGATGAAGAACAGGTGAAGAGATTCTTGGAAACAGTCGGGTAATTTTCCAACATGGAGATTGATCCTTGTGAAGAAGAAGAGACTGAAAACACTTCCGGAGATAAATGGGAAGAAAAGGTGGTTGGCCACAAATTTCTGCAGCTGAAAGGGAATGTCATTTCCCAAGGACTAGTGCCCTTAGAAAGGATGTTTAGTAAGAATGATGTTTCACTGTAGTCAAACAAAGTTGTGGAGGAGAATCAGGTAGAAGATCTTAATATTGGCACTGAGGCTGACCCTAAAATCATGAAGTTGTCCAAGAAGGTCTCGGAAAAATATAAAGAGCTTTACCAGAAATTATTCCAGTCATATAAAGACGTGTTTGCATGGTATTATTAAGACCTAAAAACCTTCAATATCAGCATCATGCAGCATAAAATTCCACTGAAGGGAGATGCAAAACCACATAAACAAAAGCTTAGATAGATAAATCCCCTGCTGCTACCCTCTATTGAGAAAGAAATTAAGAAACTGTTGAAGGCCAAAATCATTGTACCATTGAGATATTCTGAGTGGGTAGCAAAATTAGTCCCTGTATGGAAGAAGAACAGATAAATAAGGCTATGTGTTGATTTCAGGAATCTGAACAGAGCGTCCTTAAAGGATAATTACCCAATGCCAAAGATGGATCACATCCTGCAGAAAGTGGTAGGAGCTTCTTGAATGGCGATGATGGATGGATTCTCTGGGTACAATCAGGTGGCTGTACAACCAGAAGATCAGAAGAAGACCGCCTTTACCACTCCATGGGGAATGTTTATGTATGCCAGGATGCCTTTTGGGTTGATTAATGCAGGGGCCACTTTTAAGAGGGCCATGGATATTGCTTTTGTTGGGGAGCAAGATAAGATTGTGGTGGTATACCTGGATGACATTATTGTGTTTTCAAAAGATGATGCAGAGTGCATTGAACACTTGCGCAGAACTTTCAAAAAGTGCAGAAGGTATGGCCTCTCCCTCAACCCACAGAAGTCTTTGTTTGCACTAGAAGAGGGCAAGATTTTGGGACATATTGTAACCAAAGATGGAGTAAAGATAGATCCTAAGAGAGTAGAAGTTACAAATGGCATTTCCCTTCCCAGAAATAAAAAGTAAGTTCAGGTGTTCCTAGGTCGTATAAACTTTCTGAGGAGGTTCATCCCTAACTATGCTGAGATAGTTAGGCATATAACTGACATGATAAAGAAGAATAATGAGGTAAAGTGGTCACAAGAATCAAGAGAGGCCTTTGCCAGGATTAAAAATGCATTTGCTGAAGCCCCTGTGCTAGCGGGACTAGATTATGCCAAACCTTTTATGATCTTTTCCTTTGCATCACCTCACACAGTGGCAGGAGTTCCATTGCAGAAAAATGAAGAAGGGTATGAGAAGCCTATCGCCTTTTTTAGTCAAGTGCTCCGTGATGCTGAACTGAAATATAACATATTAGAAAAGCAGGCACATGCTCTGGTAAAGTCTCTTAAAGCGTTTCGTATGTATGTCTTGCAGTCTCATATCACTGTGTTTGTGCCTACAGCAGCTATTAAAGATATTCTTATCCAGGGAAATAGCGAAGGAAAAAGAGGGAAATGGATTGCCAAAATACAAGAATATGAGCTAGACATCCACCCTACCAGACTAATCAAGGGACAAGGGTTAGCCAAAATCCTGTCTGAATCAAATTGTCAGGCTTTGGGTATAAATATTTCCATGATAGCAAACGAGGAGTCTGAGAAGAAAGAAGAGTCACAAGGAGTAGAGATAGCTTCCCAGAAGACACACATGAAGTACCTCATCAGCCCGTGGTACAAAGAGATAGTGGAATATCTTCTAACACTCAGTCGTCCACCCAGATGTGACAAAGCTAAATACATAATGCTGAGGTTGAGATCACAAAAGTACATTGTTGCGAATGGTCGGCCGTATTGGTGAGACCCCTCAGGAATCCTGCTCCTATGTCTCATAGAAGAAGAAGTAGAGAGTATAATGGCTGAGTTTCATGAAGGAATCTGCGGGGGTCATTACAGCTGGAGGGCCACTGCCCACAAAATCCTGAAAGCTAGTTTCTACTGGCCTAAACTCTTTGGGGATGTGTTTGCCTAGGTCAAAGCTTGTGGGAAATGCCAAAGATTTGCTGAAAGATAGAAGCTAGCACCTCTGCCCATGATCCCTGTTCATGTGGATGAACCATTTCAGCAGTGGGGAATTTACTTTATCAGCGAAATACATCCTCCATCAAGTGGTTAGCATAAGTGGATACTAACTACCACGGATTATTTCACAAGGTGGGTGGAAGATATACCCACCAGGAATGCAACAGATGCTGTGGTGGAAGAAAATATCATATCCAGATTCGGCTGCCCTGCCAAGATAGTGACCGAAAATTCACAGGCCTTTAAATCTGCAAAGTTTTTCAGCTTCTGTCAACAGTATAATATTGCACTAGGTCACTCTACATCCTATTACCCACAAGGAAACGACCTGGTAGAGTCTTCAAATAAAATTTTGGTGAGAGCACTGAAGAAGGCTATCAACGAAAAACAAAAAAATTGGGATTCCCAGCTGAAATTCACTCTGTGGGCCAACAGGATTACCAGCAAGAGAGCAACCGGGAAGTCCCCGTATGAATTAGTATATGGGAGGGCAGAAGTTTTCCCTGTACGGTTAGCATTACCAGTAGCTCGATTCATGCAAGAAATCCAAGAATAATTTGATGATGTGACCAGGAGAATCAACCAGCTGGTGGAGTTAGAAGAAACACGGAACCATGTAAATCAGAGGCTAATTGAATATTAGGAGAAAATGAAGGATATTTTTTATCAACACGCTAAGGACAAGAAGTTGTAGATTGGGGATTTTGTACTCAGATGGGACATTCGAAGAGTTGAAAAAGGAAAACACGATAAATTCGACCCCCTCTGGTTCGACCCCTTTAAAATTGTAGAACAAGGGGGCAACAATACTTTCAGGTTGGAAAATTTACAGGGAGATTTGCTTGATGCCCCTATAAACGGTCAGTTCCTCAAACCTTACTTCCAGTTCTGATTCAGGCCGAGAGAGCCTGATGTATCATATTGTATATTAGTTTATGTTTCATCTTTGTTTGAATAATGTGTGTGTCGTGATGGATCATGAAGAGGAAAATTAAAAGTGCTGAAGAATGGTGTCCATAGAAGATAAACAGGTGGTCTGCGAAGTTCTCGACACACTCAAGAATGAACGTGCCGTCCCCAGGTGGAGCCAATGTTGATCATTAATTAACATGAGTCATTTTTGAATTAACCCTTGAGAAGCCATGTATCAAATGTTATGATAGAGTGTGAAACATTTAAGGGATGGTTGAAGAGAAACGATGTAAGACAAGTCACGTGCCTAAAAACTGAAGCATATGTACAAAAAGGGTATAAACATAAAGTGAAAAGGAAAAGGTAATAAAAAAAGGCTAAGGTATGGTGTAAAGGATGCAAAATGAAATTATTAAAAGGCTTGCCACTTTCATAATATGCATGTGAAGGAACTCTCCGTATGTGTAATTCCGAGGGGGTGAAGAAGCGGAAGAGGGAAGAGACTCATACCCCCGCAGAATTATGGTGACGTGCCGCGGGGTGGACCCAAGGTAAGGGTGATGTGGCAGAGTGAAGTGTGGGCCCTAGAGGTCTATATGTTGTGTATTTAACCAGTTTTACGAAGAATATGTTTCAAGAACCATGTGGTTTATGCGGCAGAAAGGTAAGGTAAGTCTATAGGTGAGCTGGTACCGAGGCCCGTACCAGTATTAAACCTGGCACGCGGTGTTCACCAACTCTCAGTCAGTACCCAATCCCTATATGCCTCGTGCTCCACTGTCAGTGTCCTTACGACACTCACCCCCACTTACTTCACCTCTCCGCCTTTTACCTTAGAACTCTCAGTCTTAGATAACGGTCCTCCCGTATTTTACTGCAGTGAAATTTACAGGTTTTCCAGCTACGGTATAAACTAAGTGGGAGCTAGTGCCAGGTCTACCCAGTCACTGTTAGTACCCCCGCATCATTTTCCCGAGAAAATTTCCCACTGCACAGGTATTCCATCCCTCATATTCCCTCTGCTTTCCTTTCATTTTTAAAAGTTTTGCATGTTAGTCATGGGAAAGGGCACCCCCAAGAAAACTGAACCAGAGACTCCTCAGGTCCGTGAAACTAGAGACCCTCCCGGGTTTGAGCATTTCATTGACCTGCAAGCCAAAATATGTGATCCCTAATACCATTTTCCCACCAGAAGTATAAAACCTAAGCTTTTAGGTGACATGTCAAGACTAGGGATCGATATCGGGTGGTTGTATCAGGTTTATATCATCAGATTACCCCCCCCAGTCTACCCTGTGGTCGATTTTATTTGCTAGCTTAGAGATTCCTACGATGAGCGTCGAGGCACGTTTACCTCTACTCAGGGGAATAAGATTTTTTCTCTTTCTCCCGACATCATCAGGCAAGCCCTCCACTTTCCCACCAGTGCCAGCTATAACAGTTTCAGTGAAATGACTTTAACCTCCCAGTTCACTAAATTTCCATGGGAGCAGCAAAGATGCACTCGGTATGCCAGCCAGATTGCCAGCTCGTCAGCAAATGTTCCACCACCAGTGTCAGCGACTGCCTCAACCCCTTCTCATCAATTAAATACTCTCAATTCATGATTCGACCCTAGTGGCCTTTTTAATTTTACTCTAGTAAATTACTTTTAAGTTTCAAGTGGAATTTATATTCCACTCCAGCATTTTAATTTCTACCAATATTGTTATTAAATATTTTGTTTCAAAACGGCCGAGTGCCTAACTGCAAATGATGAGATGCCTCTATTCCTC
Organism: Pinus albicaulis; assembly: GCA_034641835.2. Lineage (NCBI taxonomy): Eukaryota > Viridiplantae > Streptophyta > Pinopsida > Pinales > Pinaceae > Pinus > Pinus albicaulis. The sequence continues at coordinate 755,988,810 of CM076570.1, read as the reverse complement.
ATCATGAATTTTGGTTGTTCTGATAAAGACCTCTAACTAATTTTTGGCATGCGAGGAAGATATTTTTCCCAAAAAATATCTTCTCGCTCATGTTCAGAGGCCTTTATATAAGCAAGATCTGAAGAGAAAAACAGGTTCCAGATTTTCAAAAGAATTTGGTTGTGAAAGAATTGTTGCATGCTTGTTGTTGAAATCTTAATAGAAATGTGAAGAGCCCGTTGGGTCTCAGCAAGAAGGAGTTTTACTTTAAGTGAGGATTCTGTTCTTAATGTTTTATAGTGTGTAACCCTGCCTTATGTGATATTGTTTTACTGTTCATTTCGCTGTTTCCACTTCTTTTATATCATGTTCTGGAATGCGAGTGGCTCACTAGTTTTGGTATAAATTTATCACCATTGATACTTATACTAAGCTTTTCAAGCGCTTTAAAAATGGCTCAGGCATGGTAAGTTGTTCCACTTTCCACTCCACTCATTATTCCTCTATATTAAATACTGTGAGATGTTATTCTTTGAAAGCTATCGACATGTATGGATTCTTATCACTTTAAGCCCATCTCATGTTTAGATATGTTTATGGAATTCCCTCTCATTAGTAGTTAGTATCCTTTCTGTACTTTATACGCAACAAACTTCATCAGATTTTTAACTCTCTGTAAAGAATTTAGAACCCAGCCCTCCCTAAAGGAAGTTGTCTTTGATTTTTCTGATGCATCTATATTGAGGACTCACTCCTTGCCTCTGCAGCTTCTTTTTATTTTTCTAACTCTGAGAGTATTCTGGTTCCATCTATATTACACCCTCTTGTAAAAGTTGAAGTAGTAAAGAGCCTCATTCTGTTAAAATTCTTGAATTATACCTTATGCTCCTTACTATATAAGATGTCCTAGGCACTGGTCTTTCACAACTCAAGGTTGTATCTAGGATTGACAACATCTTTTTGGCGCCGTTGCCGGGGAATCAAAGCTGAGATAAATTGAATCCCCGGGCCTTAACAAAACCTTATTCACTCTTCAAATAGGTGAGCATGGAGAGTTGAGAGTTGTACATACCTCACCTTGGCGACTCCACATTCATTTGTCTTATAAGTTTGCTTGCAGTCCTGGCTCCTCCTAAGCCACACCTGAGGTAAGATATGTCTCAGCCAAAGACACCTTCTATGTTTGACCCAGAAAATATCCTACATAGAAGGAGTTGGAGGGAAAGACAATCAGTCCATACTGAGATCCCTGAATTCTCACTAGAAGACTTTCCATCCTCCTCCTCTCAAGTTTCCCAAGTGCAAGGTCCCGACTCCACGGTGGGAGATACCAATTATTACTCAAATAGTAGTGTATCAAGGAAATCCTGAGAAGAATATGAACTAAGAGTCCAAGCCGGAGCCACAGTTCCATCCAATTCCTCTAGTGAAAAAGAAACTGGAATGGAATCTGTAGAGTCAACAATATATTGATATGAAATCTCAATTGCAGGCATATGAAATGCCATTCCACCCACTTGACCTTCCTCTAATGTGGAGGTAGGAGAAGGTAAGGTCCAAGGGTCTGAAAAATAATGAGTTCAAAAGAACTCTCTTCGAGTAGGAACCCTGGAGGACGAGATAGCATGAATATGAACTGAAGGAGGCGGAAGATCAAAAGTACTCATCAAGGATGTATACATTCCAACCCCCAAATTCTCAACAGGTTGCTTTGGCTCATTCACCAAGGGTACAGTTGAGTCAACAAATGCATTTAGATCTATAAGAGAATAGTCCATCTGATCAAGAGTAACAATTATCCCTTCCTGGGTAAAAAATAAAATGAAAAATAATGAGGAATTAATAACATCCATCTCATAAGTCTATATTTGCATCAACTATCTCAACCTCGGTATTGACAGTTTTACCTCCAACACAGATGGGTAAAGATGGAACAATTCCATGTGGCCTGTGAGAATGACCATCAAGCATAGCCAAAAGAGTAGTAGAAGGGACAACTGAAGGAGATCCAATAGCCTTCCAACATGAGATAGACATAACACATGTGGAAGCACCCTCATCAACTACTGTTCGAAAGATATTGATCTTCCGATATGTAGACTTAATATGAAAATCCATATGATGAAGAAGTATCCTTTTGAAATTCGACATGTCAAATGTGATCATAAGATAAATTTTTGGATCAAAAACCCCAATGGAAGTGAGAAATGCACTCCTTTGTGCAGGACATGACTGGAGTACCTCTAACGCAGATATGGCACAAGGAATTTGAGCCATATATTCTAAAATCAAGTAGTTATGGGCAACCATGGCATTAGGATTGATTGTAGTATGCTTTGTAGACTCTTTCAGCATCCGAGGTATAGGCTCAACTGCATGCCTCTTGATATGGAGTGGCTCAACATTATTAGGAGCACCTTTGGATTTCGAAGACTTAGCTTTGCCATAATCATGAGATCTCGTAGCGATATCTGTGTGAGCACTCATCATGTATACGTTTGATGAATTTTCCCCTTCCTGGTTGCCCCGAGAGGGAGCTCCAGTATTCGCATTTGCACCAGCAAGCAGTTGTTGCCCTTGGGGAAAAGGGTTTTTTAGTACAACGTGGGAGCTAGAAGAATCCTACTGAGCTAACAAGCACTAAGCATCTTGAATTTTTTGGCAGAGGCAAGTAAGATGGTATCCAGTGCATAACTTGCATGGAAACTTAACCTTTTTATTATTGTCCCTCTTACCCTCACCAACATGACCGTTGGATATGTTCGCATTTCCTTTCCCATCCTTGTCTTTCTTCTTATTATTCCGTCCCTTCTTCATCCAATCATATTGTTGATTTACTTTGGGGTTAGAAGCCCGAATGAAATTAATATTCAAGGGCTAAGAAGGAGTTGACACTGAAGGCATAGCTTGACCAGGAGGATCAGATTGTATAGAAAAATGTTGCAATTGATTTAGCAGGTTAGTTGTACCACTATCAATCGTACCGATAAGTCCATCACCATGAGGAAAAGGCTTCGTTTTGGATAAATCTAGCTTGGACTGAGGAGCATCTGGAAAAATCTTATTAAGGACCCTAGACAGAGAATAGATCAGTTATAGATGCTGAGCCCTAAAGATAACATGTTCCTCAGAAAATATCCCTGAAAGGGATACATCCTTTGAGATTTCTGGCTACAAATATTTCAAAAACCATTCGAGAATGAACTCATTCAAAATTTGGGATTTTATGAGCCTCTTCCTTCTCCTCCATTCCTGAATATGATCAGAAATGTGAGTTTCCTTGTCCTGTTGGAAATTGGCCAAGAGATTAGTCCTGACATCATAATAGATAGGAAACTAAAAATTGTTTAGAAACATAGTAGCCAACTCACCAAAAATAGAAAAACTTCCCCCTATTAGCTCAATGTACCATTTTGCTACGTTCCCATTTAGAGTTCATTGAAATAACCTCAACCTAATTGAATCGTCGATAAGGGAGATCGAAGAACACCATAAGTGGAAAGTGATGACATGGTCAGCAGGATCCTCACTAGTATTCCCTTCAAACTTTGGAATGTCTGAGGGCAGTTTAGTAGGGACCAGAGGCCAACTCGAACTATACCGAATATGATCATTCTTCAATTTCGATAGATCTGGAAAGTTTAAAGTTGCTAGGAAAGGTAAGCGTGGAGGACCCTAGGAATTCCATCCCCCATATGAAGGATTCCCAAAATTTTGGAAAGAATAGCTTGGATTTGTTGAGACACCAGGTTGCCAGATGTTGTTTTTAGAAAATGTTGAGCCATAAGAGAAGCCTTGTGACCCAACATTCGGAGAAGGACCCCATCCTATCGTAGGGTTACTATAGACAAGGATATTCCCTCCAATTGAAGTCTTAAAAGAGGAAGAAACCCCTTGGTAAGGGTTCCAAGCATTAACAAATGGAGAAAACCCTAAGAAGCACCTACCAAAGGGAAAGGAACATTCCCTTGTAGACTAAAGAAAAAATAACTTCGAGCTCCTAACCCTATAAAAGCAGGGTTCCATCCTGAAAAGCATTAGATATTTGACCTCAAGTACGACGGGTATTCCCCCCCACAGTCACCTATGTGGTCACTAAGAAAGGAAACTAAGGGCACCAATCCATATCCATAGATGGGTGGAATGGTCTTAGGTCAAGATTCGACAAATAGGAGAGGGGTTATCTCTCTTCTCTACCTTCACTCTCCCTCACGCTTAACTCGCTGGAGGTAGAGCTTTCCTGGTCCACTTAACGAAATTATATTTTGCTCATTAATAAACTTTCTATGTTTTACAGTTTTGATCGGAATTGGAGATTTATCTCTCCACTCACCTATTCCAAGGCCCTATTACCTAGATAGTTTGTGTATGATTAATGACAATACAAAAAACTTCTAGTTAATTTTAATTAGAGCGCTTGATTTTAAATGGTTGTTACTTAAGTCAAAGGTAGATGGAGGTGAAACTGATGATGTTTTCAATGCAAAAGAAATCAATGAAAACCTACTACATGAAGATGCAATATTTTTCTTTCGATGAAAAGAGATTTCTAAATGGTTTCTACGAAGCTACTAATAAAAAAAAAAAAAAAATCTCTTTTCAGTCATCACTCTTCACACACTTCAGAAAACTATCAAAAAGACTAAAATGCTTCAATGCAACTAATGCAAAAACTACCAATGATATGAAAATTCTAGGACTACTCACTAAGGAAGAAAAAATAGTTTCTAAACAAGATTGGTTCGATCACTTTGAAATACAAGCAAGGAAATTCCCAACAAGAACTCCTTTGCATACAATAATGCCAAAATGAACTTGATATAAAAGAGAGAGAAATCTAGACAAAGACTCTTTTCAAGATCAAGAAAATGAACCAAAAGTTGAGAAACTAACCAACTGCATCAGAATATATGAAAACCACAAAAAGGAAACCAAATAAAAAGCAACAGACAACAAAAATATTTTTTGGCTTTTCACTTTTAAGGAAAACAAGAAAATTTCAATGAGATGAGCACAAAACTACTCAACCAAAATCAAGAAATGAGCCACAAGGAGACTTCAAAATGCACAAGCCAACTATGCTACTTTCATAGTGGGACTTGAACAAGCAATAAGAAGAAATACATTCAAGAAACTGTTTAGGAGCAATAGCACAATATTCCAAAAAAAAAATAAAAAAATTAAGAAACCAAGAAAAGGTCACTTCAAGATTCACTAAAAGGCTAGTCCCAAAAAAAAAAAACCAAAGAAGTCAAAGAGGAAAAAAATAAAAGTGAAGAAATGCATAAGGAAAACATGAGAAAACAAGAAAAGGTTCATTGTTCTGAATGGTCATAACAACCAAGAACTCCAGGAAGAGGTATTGGTGCTACAGCCACAATTGAGACTTCACAAAATAGGAAAAACCATAAAATGACTAGGTCTTCAAAAGAAAAAGAGAGGAACAGACATAAAACCACAAGAATCACAGTCCACACACCTAAAATGTTCCATAGGAGTGGCCAACCATAGACAGGAAATACTTATAGGGCCTCAAAATTCAAACTTTCAAAATTTACTGGGAATACTGTACAGGTTCACTGTGTGCAACTGTTGGGAAAAATACTAAGAGGGGGGGGTGAATCAGTATTTTGTGCTGACTGAAATTTTTTTACTTTTTCTTTCTCTAAAACCCATACGCTACGTTACTAAACCCAACTCACGTATACACGCGGATATCCTTCATAAAACATGCGTATGTCTAGAGATCTAATTATGCATTTAATTCTTTACATAGATCTTTGCATCATTCATTCATCAGATGTTTGTTAAGAAATAAGCATGTGCAGTAATAACAGAATAAACCATCACAAATAAGCAACACACATGAACACCAGTATTTAATATGGAAACCCAATTCGGGAGAAAACCACCGCTGTCGTCATCTCAGTCTTCAATAGTTTATTATAAAGAAAACATCTTACAACCATGTACTGGTGTAGACTCATACCAGCACGCAGGCACCCACCTGCAGAAGGCTACAACCTTCTCTCATTTACCAGCCTCTCCTGGAAGGGAGCTACTACCCCCTGCTCTCATTTACCAGCCTCTCCTGGAAGGGAGCTACAACCCCCTACACTCGTTTACCAGCCTCTCCTGAAAGGGAGCTACTACCCCCTGCTCTCGTTTACCAGCTACCACTGGAAGGAAGCTACAACCCCCTCACTGAAGGCTTCGAACCTCAGCACCACCATGGACCATGTTTCATCAATTTTCAAATTGGATCCAACAGCTTCCATACAACACATCTTGTAGGTCACTTTTCATCATATTTTCATACTGGACCCACTCCTCACATTTAAGCTCAATCATACATCAAACTGAAACTTATAACCCCATATATTCATTCATTGAATCATCAACCAATCAACTAACAACTTGATCTTCAATTAACATAATCATCAACATATTCAACATTCAAACAACCCAGATCTATATGAATACATTATTGACAGATAAACCAGCAGAACAGATCAGACATTTCATTCCACATACTTCAGCAAAACCCTGGATTCCATACGCGCTTTTGCTTCACTGAACCTGTGTATGTACGCGCTTTTATGCACACCAACCCGCGTATACTTCTGTGCATTCTTCAGAAAACCCTAACTGCCCATACGCACTTTTCCTTAAGCAGACCCGCATATACATGCGCGTTTAATGAAGCGAACCTGCGTATAGATCTGTAACTTTTCAGGACTGTGAAGCTCTTCAAATCAGATAAAAAACTCATATTTCATCCTTTACTTCAGAAAATATTTGCCTCATCTCAGATCTAAACATTCCAAAAACAGATCTAGAAACTACATAGACATTTCAGATCTAGAGATCCCTCTTCATCATTTTCTTCATAGGTGCATTATGAATTCAGATCTATCAGCAAACTGTTACCCATTCCATGCAGATATACTTCAGATTGAAGTATTCATTGGAAACCCAGACTCATGCACACACTTGCACTATGATCTTCTTCTCCTTATATAGATTTATCCTTTGTCAATACCATGAGTCAAACCCACTCAACTACTAATGGTATTCTAGGACGAGATCAAATAGATATTCCAGCGCTCAATACAATGGGCCAATACCATGGTAAATTCCCTTGGTTTTATGAATTTAGAGTCTAAATAGGCATACGCTAATTGGCACGTACTTTTCCACGTACATACACTACTTGGCCTTGAAAACCCCGCGTATGCCTTGTGACATATCATATTTATCATTTCTTTGGTACTCACTGGAATTCTTTCTTCTGTCACATCTAAACTAATCTATGGCTACATCATCCTTCCTTATTTAACACAAGATCAAGAAATTTCCATCAAGGACAACTTCATCAAGTAGGTTGCCATCAAAGACAACACATTGCATCATATTGCCAACAATCTTACTTCATCAAGTAGGTTTCCATCAAGGACAACACATTGCATCATATTGCCAACAATCTCCCCCTTTGGACTTGATGGCAACCATGATGGTGTTTGATCACCACAACAGATAGATACATTGATTATAACCATTATGAAAACACAATGATATTCTCCCCCTATTCAAACACCATGAAACTCTCCCCCTTTGACATCAAGGGCAAAGGGTGGATCAAAATCAAAACAAGGTTTTTCTTATCATGTAGAAAGAAGAGCTCTGTGAATCTGATGTGCACTGAAGCTATCATGCTTCCCCTGAGTTCACACTGAATCTTCAAACATATTTTTCAATGAAGTACATGAATCTATGACCTTTCCTATCACTAAGGACTTCAGACTTACATCAATGATCCAACCAAGTGGATTTACATATGTGACTCAAGTACCCAACCAAGTGAGTTTACACATTTGAACAAGTCCTTTCATGACTGAATATTACAAAGTTACATCATAGGTCTCAACATGACCTTTTCATCAAATTACAAATATGCTGTTTTTATGACCAATATCAGAAAGACCTCAAGAGAGAGATCAATTTTCAGAATCATCATAATGCCAACAATGCATCCTTTCCACATAACTAATGCTCCCCCTTAGCTTGTGCATCCTGAACACTTTCAACAGCAAATCATCAAGGCATCTTTATCAAATATCAGAGAATGAAACAGAATTATGAGAACTGGAACACCACCAGAGATACCAAACATCACTGCAGTTGTGCTGAAGAATGCTGACCCAGAAAAATTTGTCAGCAACCACCCATACATGGTTTTCTGTGTATAAACTTGCGTATATACGCGACTGTCTTTCAGGAAACCCGCATATCCAATTTAATCTTCTGAATATAAGCAGATCTGATCTTCTGAGAGGTAGAGACATCTCCTAGCTTCCGTCTGAGATATTCGAATGCTTCCCTGGGATATATGAGAGAAGAAGGATAGGAAAATGTAGCTATGTTCTCAAGTGTCATCCAACATTTGTAGCATTAGTGCATTAGTAACCAAGCCTTCAGATTTTTTTTTTTTTGCAGTATCAACCAATTCTTCCCAAAAGGAATTATCGTACCAGAACAACTTCTTCAATAGTCAATATGTGTCAAGCAATCATCCATGTGATCTGTTATCACCAAGATCTTCATGATTTATCTTTATTTCACAATAAAATTTGTGTAGGAATTATGTATATAAGATCTCAATCATTTCACAAGCAACAAAATCTGCATGATCTATCCTTATCTCTGAATCATAAGACTTCCATCTTATCCATGTGTGAAAAAAAAAGATATTCTTCAACAAAAGAAATTAGGGTTCATCCATAATCTCATCATAAGAAACCATATATCATGTCATCATCATTTGAGCAAGAACTAAGGAATAATCAGATACAATGCCAACAATGCAATCATTAGATGTTAGACTGATGCTCCCCCTGAAACTGTGTTCCTGATCTTTAGATATCTTACTGTTTTTCTTATCAGAAAAGCATACGCGGTTGTCTCTAGTAGAACTCGTGTGTATACGCGGCTTTATTTCACTAAACCCGCGTATGGAAAGTGAAACACAGAAAATTTCCACAACTTCATCTCCCCCTGAATTTGTACCAGCTGTACCTGTCTTCTTCACATTCGATGTACTGTTAGAAATAAACATAACTAGAATTACCAAACCAACCATGGGAATCACCATACATTGCTCCCCCTATGATGATACATTACTAATCCCTATAATGTATCTCACATCATCATCCTACAACGATTATGAGAAGTAGGCTTTAGATACGGATGACTGCAGTAGGATTATTATCCTCTACGTTCTTGACCAGTCCTCCTTCCTTTTCTAGCTTTGCTTGAAATTTCTTATTGTGTGCTGGAAATTATCCAATTTCTCAGATCCATTCATCCTACATTCTTTTTCTACATGTTCATACTCGTTACATGCATAACATCTTGCATGACCAGAAAAGTAAGCATAAGGATCATAATGTGTTTTTCTATTCTTTCTTCTATTGCAATCAACTGCTTTATGACCATACTTGCTACATGAAAAACAATATCCCTTGAAGAAACCAGAGTACCTTTATGTGTAGAATCTATTTGTATATGACTAAAACATTCTGCTTCTGCAATTGGCTGCAACATGCCCATAATTATGACATTTAAAGCATTCAACATTATTTATCAAAGGAGGGAATGATTTCTTTTGAGAGTTCATGATTTTCGGTTGATCTTTTGTTTCTTTCAACACTTCATATTTTACATTTATATCCTTTGAATCTTTAGCACTTCCTTGTGAACTAGATTCTCCTTTAATAGTTTCATGAAAAACAAGACCAAATTTAATAGAAGGAGACCTTTGACTACTAAGAATATTGTCCAAAATCCTAGTACTATCTTGAAACCTCAAGAGTTTATCTTTTTCTTCTAATTTACCCTTTAGAATGTTTACCTCAACCTCCATTTTTTGGCATTGCTGCTTCATACTTTCTTCAACCCTTTTTATTTCTTCTACTTGATCATTCAATTTCAAAATCTATTCTTTCAACCCATTTTCTTTTTCTTCAAAAGTTTGTAAAAGATCTTCATTCTTCTTATTTGATTTTTCCGAATCTTCTTTGAGAGAGATGATTTCTGCTTCAAGTTCTTCATTCTTCTTATTTGAGTTTTTCAGATTTGTTTTGAGAAAGAGGATTTCTACTTAAAGTCTTCTATTTTGATAAGTTGCTTTAACCTGCAGTATTTGATGTATTTCTATCTGTTCCTTCATTATTTCTATCTGTTCATTCATTCTAGAGATCATCTCTTTGTGGATAGATTCTCTCTCATTAGATGATCTTTGTTGATCTTTAACTTTAATCTTGAGAGCTTCTTCTAGATCCATAACATTACTTTTACTATCTTCACCATTTCATGCACAAGAACGTGGATCATAAGAACAACAATCAATACCTGTTTCCTCTTCTTCATTTTCTGTTGCACATGTTTTCTGAGATATCTCCTTTTGAGTAGCCTTCTTCTTTTGCTTCCTTGCCATGAGCACTAGTAGATCTTGGTCAGAATCTTCTTCATCCTGATTTGACATTTCATCATTATCTTCATTTGTATAATATCTCTTTCCCTTTTCAAATTGTTTCCCTTTATCATGATTTTCTTCATAAGGACATTTAGCAGCATAATGACCAACTCTTCCACAATTAAAACACTTGAAGGGAAGCTTACCTTTGAATCTTCCAGTACCTGGTTGGAGTCTTCTCACAAAATTTGCTTCTTCTCCTTCTGATATGTAACTTGATTCCTTGACAACTTCCTTTTCTTTTCCTTTTGCACATGCCTTAAAGGCAACTTCTCTGATTTGAGAGGGACCTTCTTTTCTCATTTCAAAAGCAGTTAGAATACCATGTAGTTGAACAATAGTAAGAGTTTGCAGATCTTGCCTTTCTTCAATAACAGATACTTTTGACTCAAATTTTGAAGTCAAAGATCTTAAGACTTTTTCAACCAGAGTAGTATCGGTTATGGTTTCACCCAAATTTCTCATGCGATTTACAATATCATCTAAACGTAAAAATAAACTGGCAATACACTCATCACTATGCATCCTTAAATTTTCATATTCAATTCTGAGAGTTTGGAGTTTTGCACTTTTTACCTTTGTATCCCCTTCATAGCTTAGAATGATTTTGTCCCGTATTTCTTTTGCTGAATTTAGCTGCATCACTTTAACAAATTCTGATTTAGACATTCTTCCTAATAAAACATTGACTGCTTTTGGATTGGTTTCATATTTCTTCCTTTCTGCTACATCAGTAGGAATAGTAGCCGGATACCGATAACCTTCTTCCATGATTGCCCATACTTCTGCATCAATACTTTGTAAATATGATTTTTCTCATATCTTCCAGAATAACATATTACTTCCATTGAATAGAGGTGGCTTTAGAGGGAGTATTCCTTCATGACTTCCCATTGTGACAAATCTCCTTCAAGCGATCAAGCTTCTGTAGAAGAACCTGCTCTGATACCAATTGTTGGGAAAAAATACTGAGAGGGGGGGGGGGGTGAATCAGTATTTTGTGCTGAGTGAAAACTTTTTACTTTTTATTTCTCTAAAACCCATACGCTACTTTACTGAACCCAACTCGCATATACATGCGGATATCCTTCATAAAACATGTGTATGTACAGAGATCTAATTATGCATTTAATTCTTTACATAGATCTTTGCATCATTCATTCATCAAATGTTTGTTAAGAATTAAGCATGTGTAGTATAACAGAATAAACCATCACACATAAGAAACACACATGAACACCATTATTTAAGGTGGAAACCCAATTCGGGAGAAAACCACCGCTGCCGTCGTCTCAGTCTTCAATATTTTATTATAAAGAAAACATCTTACAACCATGTAATGGTGCAGACTCATACCAGCACGCAGGTATCCACCTACAGAAGGCTACAACCTTCTCTCATTTACCAGCCTCTCCTAGAAGGGAGCTACTACCCCCTGCTCTCATTTACCAGCCTCTCCTGGAAGGGAGCTACAACCCCCTACACTCGTTTACCAGCCTCTCCTGAAAGGGAGCTACTACCCCCTGCTCTCGTTTACCGGCTACCACTGGAAGGGAGCTACAACCCCCTCACTGAAGGCTTCGACCCTCAGCACCACCATGGACCACGTTTCATCAATTTTCAAACTGGATCCAACAGCTTCCATACAACACATCTTGTAGGTCACTTTTCATCATATTTTCAGACTGGACCCAATCCTCACATTTAAGCTCAATCATACATCAAACTGAAACTTATAACCCCATCTATTCATTCATTGAATCATCAACCAATCAACTAACAACTTGATCTTCAATTAACATAATCATCAGCATATTCAACATTCAAACAACCCAGATCTATATGAATACATTATTGACAGATAAACCAGCAGAAAAGATCAGACATTTCATTCCACATACTTCAGCAAAACCCTGGATTCCATACGCGCTTTTGCTTCACTGAACCTGCATATGTACATGCTTTTATGCACACCAACCCACGTATACTTCTGTGAATTCTTCAGAAAACCCTAACTGCCCATACGCGCTTTTCCTTAAGCAGATCCGCGTATACACGCGCGTTTAATGAAGTGAACCTACGTATAGATATGTAACTTTTCAGGACTGTGCAGCTCTTCAGATTAGATAAAAAACTTACATTTCATCCTTTACTTCAGAAAATATTCGCCTCATCTCAGATCTAAACATTCCAAAAACAGATCTAGAAAATACATAGACATTTCAGATCTAGAGATCCCTCTTCATCATTTTCTTCATAGGTGCATTATGAATTCAGATTTATCAGCAAACTGTTACCCATTCCATGCAGATATACTTCGGAGTGAAGTATTCATTGAAAACCTAGACTCATGCACACACTTGCACTATGATATTCTTCTCCTTATATAGATTTAGCCTTTGTCAATACCATGATTCAAAACCACTCAACTACTAATGGTATTCTAGGATGGGATCAAATAGATATTCCAGCGCTCAATACAATGGGCCAATACCATGGTAATTCCCTTGGTTTTATGAATTTAGAGCGTAAATTGGCATACGCTACTTGGCACGTACTTTTCCGCGTACATACGCTACTTGGCCTTGACAAACCCGCGTATGCCTTGTGACATGTCATATTTATCATTTCTTTGGTATTTACTGGAATTATTTCTTCTGTCACATCTAAACTAATCTGTGGCTACATCATCCTTCCTTATTTAACACAAGATACATCATCCTTACATATTAACAGATAGGTTGCTTATCATAGGCAACTCATCAAGCAATTTCCATCAAGGACAACTTCATCAAGCAGGTTGCCATCAAAGACAACACATTGCATCATATTTCCAACAATATTACTTCATCAAGTAGGTTGCCATCAAGGACAACACATTGCATCATATTGCCAATAGCAACACACATGTATACGTGACTATAACCAAAGAAACACACGTATACGTGGGTTCTTTTGGAGAAAATAGAGGGCATACGTGACTGTGTACAGACAAAGTAGCATATAGAAACTAAAATAAGGAAAAAAAAGAAAAACCCAGGCTTGATCTAGAAGATCAGGACTTATGCCTAGTTGGGAAAAGACCTACTAGACTACAAAAGTGATTAAACTATCAAGGGAACCACCAGGCAGATAAAACAACCCAAACTAGGAATTACACAAATGTAATCCCCAGTGGAGTCTCCAATTTTGTTACGGGGAAAGCTACCCTAAGGCCTTGGGTTGCGAAACCTAATAGATCGGATGGCATGTCATCATAAGAAGGATTCTAATTACCAATTTTTAGGCTTTAAACTAGAAAATGATGATTATGGACCTTACCCAGTTATGCTTTGTTTGAGGTCGATGCCATAGGTTGCAAACCCTCTACTACTCCTCATGCTCTAGAACCTCTAAATAAGTCACGAACAATCACACAAACTACTTGTATAGCAGATATGTCCTAGATGTTAGCATATTAGCATATATAATCTCATAAAGACAACATGAAATAAACTATTCAATATTATTAAGCATGTATAATAGACACATAACACATGAACATCAGGAACAAGATGGTACTTCTTTTATTGATAACATGTACATAAAATAATGGAGAAATCACCTAAGATCTACCATGACCTTAAGCAAAACCGTCCTCTAGATTCGTCCATCCCTAGCCTCACAAAAATTCTTCCATAAATGGTTCAAAAAGGAAGTCACATAGAATGAGGGTGATCATCACAAGGAAACAAGGGTTTCCTGAACCTAGGAAGTGCAAGAGGCACAGGGGAAATATCAGACTTGATTAGGGCTATAACAGGCTATAATATCAATAATATTCTCTCTCTCCTCCCTTAGGCCATTCCCTTGAGGTGTATTTATACTTCCTCAAATTAGTTTTTTCAATTGGGGAACAGTTGGGCCAGGGGTTGGGGTAGTTAAGTTACAGGAAAAAAACTGTAAACCTGTTGAGGCCTCAGAATTCCGTTGCAACAACATGGGATAAAACCACCCAGTCCGAACCTTAGATAAAGTCCTTTTCCGTTTGGTGTGGTGGCTCCGACTGGGGATAAAGGGACCAGTTTCCCAATAAGGATGTTTTTGGGGTGTGTTTTGATTATATAACATGCAATGGGAAATGATTTTAATCTATCATATGAATTTATCTAAAACGATCTATTCTACTATATACCCAGGTTGTTTCTTCCTTTATGCGATCTAAAAAGATATCTTCCAACTATTAGTAATGAAGATTATCTAATAGTTGAGAGATATGAAAATTATTTAAAGATAATTATTTTAACAAAGTACTTTGATTAAAATAATTGTGAAATGTATATCACATTTATATGTTTGATTATATATAATATAATATATCATAAACAAATATAATTACAAAAGTGCATTTAACATTCGTTTATGATAACAATTCAAATATATAATGCAGATAAAAAGATAATTTTCAATCTAGAAAGTAAAAATTAATATAATGTGTAAAGTACCATATATATGAAGTCCTAATCATATAAATTGACAGTATTTTTCTACTCCTCTTCCCTTTCAAGAAATTTAAAGAGTACAATAGTGCAACATCAGTTAAACAACTTCAAATGTCAAAAGATAACAGATTTTGTTCCATTAATCCATCAAAGCATTTACAAAATTACAGAAGTGCATTATTTTCAAATGTTTTTGACAAATTTATGGATCCTTCTCTAAATGCATGAGAAGGGTTTAAATACTAAACTACAATATGCTTAAAAATATATTATTACATAAAAATAGAGGAGGTTTCAAACAACTATCCTTGTAAAGAGCAAACTAAAACTACAATCTAGGAAAACAAAGTAACAACATGACAATGTGTGTTGATCTTCTTTGCGCATTTGATCTCGAAGCTGAAAAATATCCACCATTGTCTTTAGCTGAGCTGGCTACGAAATTCTTGATCTGATCTGGCCTTTGAATAATGCATTCGAAAGTGTTGGCTGTGATTTCTTTGATGAATCAGTTAATGACTGAAGAGTTAGGCACTGATGATAAGGTTTGATTAGAAAATTCTAGTAATTTTCTTGATCAAACCTATTTACCTTTTTAATCATTTCTTCCTGCATCTCTATCCTTTGCTTCCATTGTGATTCTAATGGATTGAGTTCTGAGAGCACTCCAGTTGTGGATTCTTTAATAAGTTCAGCTTTCAAAAGTTGTTCATTAATAGATTCAGTAATTTCATTTTTTAACCTGGATTCCTTTACCGCTGCCTTTTCTGCTTGTCTCACCTGTAATTCCCAATCCTTAAATAAAATCTCCTTGTGAAATTTATCTATCTCAGGTAGGTCAGCTTTCTTTCCTGAGTCAGATCCTTGCCACTAAATGAACTCATTAATATTCTTTTCAATTTTATCACACTCAAATCTCTTGTTAGCCACTTGTTGGATCATGATTTTGCTTTTATCACAGTAAGAGCTGGTGATTGAAGCTTGTTGACAAAATGTTTCTTGTTGTTGCTTTAACTTTGCATTCATTTCCAGTGCTTATCTTATGAACAACTCTACTTGAGGTTGTATTTTTAATTTGTTCATTGTTGCTTCAAGCTATGCTTCTTTCTCTGTAATCTGCACCTGGTGTTGTAAATTCATTCTTTCAAAATCCTTTTGAAATTAAGACATTTTCAATTCCATCTGCCTGTTGGAGTTAAAATTTTCCTGCTCTAACGTCTCTCTAATTCTTGTAATTTGTCTTATTTTTTCTTCAGTAGAAGTTGTACCTGGGTGCTTTTATCAATGGTGGCAGTAGCATATGATCCTGCCTATTTTGATAACTTAGTTAGATGTTCTGTAGGATCAGCCAAAGTGTCTTTCCATAGAATGTCAAAAGATTCATTCATAAGATTTGAAATTTTTTCATCCATTCTTCTCCTTTTTCTTCTCTTAAATACCGCCTTATGATTAGAACTGTAGAAGAAATCAAGTGAGAGTATTTGTTCAATTTGTAAAACAATATGCTCTATAGGGTATGCCAGAATGATCTCTTGATCATGAACTTCAGGTACCTGCTGTAGTAGAATTGCAGCTTCCACTAAATTCTGAGAATTCCCTGGCATTCTAAAACTTGTGAATTCACCAATATTAGGCTTTTGATGTGGTGTTTTCAGTGCCTTAGAAAACTTTTCCCATTCATTCTTCAAATATTTTGGCTAAGACTTATTTTCTTGATCAGGTGTATTCTAGATATGTTGAATTTCTTGAGAAGATGAGCGAGATCCATTAATTCCTCCTTCTATTTGCATTTTAATCCCTTTGATTAATTTATTAATTATTTTATCTAGGCTCTCATTCCTATTTTCGATTTCATTATCAGAGTGATCCAAATTCTAAGAATTATGTTGTGATTTCCCTCACTCATGATTAGATTTTTCTTGGGAATCATCTTCAGACGTTTCTTTGGCTTCATTATGTAGGCTAATGCTTGGAGTCAGTCTATTGAAATCTTCAATAAACAATAAATCCAAAGGAATTCTTTCCTGCCTCTTATTTTTATATGTTTGGAAAGTTTCAAAGTCATTTTGACTAAGCTAACTTGATGCATTTTTCAGTACCTCTATGAACTTCTCCATGCCTTGAAAGAAATCATCAAATATATCTATCTCATTTAAGAAAGGTTTCAATTTAAGGTTAGTGGTGAAATTCTTAATCACATCATTTGGGTTGTATGCCTCTTTGGAATTACAGCCAAATTTAATAAAGTAACATTTGAAACTTCCTTGAATGTATGACCAATATCAAAAAGTGAAAAATTACTACACTGGAAAGGGAAATTAGGCCAAATGACCTTCTTGGAATCTTTGAGTTGCTTAGAAATACCACTTACTACAAGTTGGCAAGCGATTTCCCTAGCTAGTAGCTTATCAGGAACATAATAGGGAAAAACATGGGGAGAAGCATAACTCTCAAAAACTCTGATATAGGTGAAATTCTCTTTGGTAAACCATCTGGCAATGGGAAAAATGTATGTACTATCCTCTTTAGAAATCCTAGGGGATTTCTCATTAAATATAATCTGATGCATATGTAACATGACTCCATTGAAAATTTTATAAAAATGTAAATGGAAATTGGACTTCCAAAGGGCTCTATTGTAAATATGGATTGGAGTGGGGTCTTGGGTTGTCCATTTCCATCCCATGATAGGAAAACTTGAACAAAAGAAAATTGTGTCCATAACATAAGCACTCATGTAAAAGGGGGGTACTTCCTTAGAGGAAACACTTTTTTTACTTCTATAATCCATGATATTTCTAGTCAAATTATTAGAAAAAAATTTAGCCCAATTCATAATTGAAGAATTGATGATTACGTCAATTAACGAGACCCGGTCTAGGAAAAATGTTAGGTCCCTATATTACTAGTATAGTCCCTTATTGTTATTAGTGTAACCCCCTTATTGTCATTATTGTACCCTTGTAACCCCCATTTTGTTATTATTGTGCCCTTAAATTATTATTGTTAGGTCGGCTAGGATTACATTGTGGCCCACTAGAAGTTACATTATGGCCACATGGACTCCTATATATATAGAAAGGAGGTTTTGTAAATTGTATCATCGAAGAATTGTTCATTTATGTAATGTATTGGAGGTTGACCCTTGAAGTGGCTTAATTTCTAAGGGCGTTGATATCTCTTTTCTTCTATTTTTTTGGAGTTGGTTACACAACATTTGGTATCGAGCTTTGGATTACAGGGGTTTCCCGTTGCTCCAAACAAGTCATTGTGGAATTTTCTCTATAAAGTTTTCTGTGTGTGTGTGTGTGTGTGCAGCAGCAGCAGCAGCAGCAGCAGCAGCAGCAACATATTATATATAAAGTATTACAAGGTGTGCGAAGATGAAATCCTGAGGAAGATTTTCTAAAAATTTCAGAGCTTGGTTCGCAATATTTTTGGATATATGATTTGTGGAAGTTAGGTCTTTTTTCAGGATCATAAACAGGTCATCGTGGAATTTGTCCCATAATTTTTTTTCTACAAAGTCTCAAAAGCTAAAAGTCATATGGTGCGAAGCCGAAATCTTGAGGAACATCATCAAAAAATTTGAGATCTTGGTTTGCAATATTTTGTGAGACATGATTTGTGGAAGGTAGTGATTTTCCAGGCTCCCGAATTTCATCTCAAAAAGGTGATCGTGGGAAAATTTCAATAACTCTCTCTCTGAGCATCAGACTGGAGTACCGTAAAAAAATTTCGCAATAAAACGGATTTTAGTTTCTTTTCTATCAATTTTAGAGGTGAAGGATGAAACGGTGACACGTGGCAAGTCATACAAGTTCGCTATACTGAACCAGTCCATAATTAGGTCATTGTGGGAGATTGGACATAACTTTTTCTTGGAGAATCCAAATCAAGTTAGACCTGTGGCATTCAAAAGAGAATTCAAGGAGCTACTTCGGTCTTTGAATTTAAGATATTTAAAATGCAATCACATAGATAATCCAATTTCAATATCGAGCTCCTCAAAAGCAAGAAAAAGGTGTGTATTTTTTTTCCGAATTGCATAAGTCTTGTTTGAAAAATCAATTTGAATTGATTCCAAGGGCATATTGTAGAATAGATATCAGTATTGGGTTCTAAAAAAATGCCCCATAAAAATAATTCAACACCCATTAGGTCTTCAGAAGGCTCTACTATGACTCATGAAGATGAAGAATTGCAACATGATCTATCAAAATTACAAGAGCAAGTGCACCAAATTTCGCTCTCGCAAAGAGCAGCAAAAAATGAAATGGAAGTTTTGAAGAAAGGCATGGAAGCAAAGATGGATGGTGTGAAGAATAATATGGATGGTTTGAAGAAAGGCGTGGAATCTAAGATAGATGGAATGGAAGCTGGCATGGAATCTAAGATGGATGACATGGAAGCTAAAATGGAAAACATGAAGAATGATCTAAAAGCAGACATAGAAGGTTTGACAAAGTTGATACAAGAAATGTTTTCTAATGGTGAAAATATAGTAGAGGAAACTCATGATGAGAACAAAATAAATGTTAATCGTGATTTCATAAACTCTAATGTTGGCGGGAAGAACCACCATATTCCAAAAATGGATATGAGGAAGTTTGATGGAAAGGATTCTGTAACATGGATACTACAGATGGAGCAATATTTTGATCTCCATAATGTGCAAAACACACAAAAGGTACGCATTGCAACTTTACATTTAGAACAAAATACATTTGTATGGTATCAATGGCTTTGCTCTCGTAAAAAAATTGTCACTTGGTCAATTTTTATGGAGGAAATGATAGCACATTATGAGGATACAAAGAGCAACACCTTCTTTAGCCAATTGATAAATCTCAAACAAAAGGATTTAGTGGGGCAGCACATTGAGGACTTCCAAAAATTGAATATAAGGGTAACTGATATTCCAGAGGAACACAGGATTGATCTCTTCATAGGCACTTTAAAGGATAACATCCAACATGAAGTTAGCGTTTTGGAACCTAATTCATTGGAGAAGGCATTCGGGTTGGCAAGAAAAATTGAATGTAAAATTATGGCGACAAGGAAGCCTACCACTCACTTCTATAAAGAAGGAAGTGTTTCTATGCCTAGATTTCCACAACCTACAAGGTTGACACCACAAAAATTGGAAGAAAAAAGAGCAAAAGGGCTTTGCTACAGTTGTGATAGAAAATACACTAAAGGTCATAAGTGTCTTGAGAAGAAATTATTTTACATAGATTGTGAAGAGGAAGAAGAAAATGAACAAGAAGAGGATATACACTAGGAACCAACCCTAGAAGAGGAAGAAATGAGTCCGACCATATCGTGTAATGCATTGGCAGGAATTACCACTCCTCAAATTCTCAAGATAGAAGGACATATCAAGAAGAAAAAGGTAATAGTGTTGATTGATTCAGGTAGTACCCATAATTTTATTCATTGTAAGGTAGCCAAGGAATTGAATTGTTTCCTATACCTAACACCAGAATGTCAAGTGATGGTTGCAAATGGAGGAACTATAAATTTCTCTGGAAAATGCCATAATATCAAGCTAACCATGGGGGAATATGTATTGAGTATTCCAATGCTTTCCATTCCTATGGGAGGTGCTGATGTTGTACTAGGAGTACAATGGTTACAATCTTTGGGGACGGTAGCTTTTAATTTTCAAGAAATTTTCTTGAATTTTTTTTCAGAAGGAAAGAAAGTCGAATTACGGGGTATTGCAGGGAAGACGAGAAAGATAATAAGCTCTAATGTCATGAAAAAGCTTCTAAATAAATAACAACAAGGTGTAATTGCACAATTATGCTCACTAGAAGTTCCAACGTCAAAATCATCTATTTCTGTAGATCTCCAACAAGTCTTGGACAATCATTCCAAGGTGTCTGAAACTCCCAAAGGACTCCCACCTATTCGTGATCATGATCATGCTAGTCATTTGATTCCAAGAAGTGTTCCTCCAAACATCAGGCCTTATAGACATCCTTACGTCCAAAAGAGTGAAATTGAACATATGATTGCAGAAATGTTAGAGGTGGGTATAATTCAACCTAGTCAAAGTTCTTTCTCTGTTCTTGTAGTATTGGTACAGAAGAAGGATGGATCATGGTGAATGTGTCTGGATTATAGGGAGCTCAATAAGCTCACCATTAAAGATAATTTTCCCATTCCTGTGATTGATGAATTATTGGAAGAATTACATGGAGCAATTTATTTTACCAAGTTGGATCTTCATTCAGGATATCATCAAATTAGAATGAAGACTGAAGATATTCCAAAAACAACATTTCGAACTCATGAGGGTCATTATGAATTTTTGGTCATGCCTTTTGGCCTTACCAATGCACCTTCTACATTTCAAGGGTTGATGAATTCCATTTTCAAACCGTTCCTTAGAAAATTTGTGCCTGTATTTTTTGATGATATACTAATCTACAGCAGGTCTTGGATGGATCATGTTGAACATGTTGACAAGGTGCTCAAACTATTGCAGGAGAAAAAATTATATGCAAAAAAATCCAAATGTTTCTTTGGAGTACAAGAGGTGGAATATTTGGGTCATATTGTATCTCACGAGGGTGTTAAAGTAGACCCTAACAAAATTAAAGCCATTAAGGAATGGAAAGTCCCCACAACCATAAAGGAGTTGCGAGGATTTCTCGGGTTAACAGGGTATTATCGCAAGTTTGTTAAGAATTATGGGAGAATAGCAGCACCTCTAACAACATTATTGAAGAAAGATGCATTTTCATGGACTCCTGAAGCAACTAAGGCCTTTGAACGTCTTAAAGAGGCAATGTGCCTAGCACCGGTCTTATCTACACCAGACTTCACAAAAACCTTTATTGTGGAATGTGATGCCTCAGGAAATGGAATTGGTGCAGTTTTAATGCAGGAAGGAAGACCCATTGCTTTTGAAAGTCGTCCAATCAAAGGAAAGTATTGACAGAAACCTATTTATGAGAAGGAAATGTTAGCAATACTACATGCACTAAAGAAATGGCGAACTTACCTAATGGGAAGACACTTCAAGGTAAAAACTGATCATGATAGTCTTAAACACTTTTTGGAACAAAGACTATCTTCAGAAGAGCAGCAAAAATGGGTCACAAAGATGTTGGGTTATTACTTTGAAATAATCCACAAAAAAGGGAAGCTAAATGTTGTTGCAGATGCACTCTCAAGAAAGAATGAAGAGGTGGAAGCATTGCTTTGTGCCATTTCTATTATCCAACCAGATTGGATAACCGAAGCAAGAGATGAATGGAAGAATGAAAAAGATGTATGGACACTCATTCAAAAGTTGCAGCAAGATCCTAGTACATCTGATACATTTAGTTGGAAAAATGATTCCTTATGGTACAAAGATCACCTATATCTTTGTAAGAATTCCCAACTAAAACAAAAGATTCTTCTGGAATTGCACACTTCTCCTTTAGGAGGACACTCAGGATTTTTAAAACTTACCACAGGGTGAAGAAAGAATTTTTTTGGGATGGCCTTAAATCTGATATTCGAAAGTTTGTGGCGGAATGTTTGGTTTGCCAGCAGAATAAAGTGGAAACAATTAAGACCCCAGGACTTCTACAACCTTTATCCATTCCAAGTCAACGCTGGGAGGAGATTTCAATGGATTTTATCACAGGTTTACCTAAGTCCGAAGGAAAGAGTGTCATCATGGTGGTAGTTGATAGACTTACCAAGTATGCACACTTTTGTGCATTATCTCATCCATTTAAAGCAAGTACAGTTGCTACTACATTTATGCACATAATTCAAAAGCTACATGGAAGCCCAAGGGTTATTGTGAGTGACAGAGATCCCATTTTTACTGGAAATTTTTGGATGGAGTTATTTTCTTGTTTGGGTACTCAATTAGCTCATAGCTCATCTTATCATCCTCAATCTGATGGTCAAACAGAGATAGTAAATAAATGTTTGGAAGGATATCTTCGTTGTTTTGTATCTGATAAACAAACACAATGGGTCAAGTGGTTACCTCTTGCTGAATGGTGGTATAACACTTCCTTCCATACTGCAGCAAAAATGACCCCATTTATGGCACTTTATGGATATCATCCACCATCCATCACATAATATTTAAGATAAAATTCAAAGGTTCAAGCATTGGAAGATCACATCGAGCATCAACAAGAAGTTCTCCAACTCTTAAAGGATAACCTGAATTTGGCACAAAATCGAATGAAACAACAGGTAGATCAACATCGCAGCGAGAGAAGTTTTGATGTAGGAGATTGGGTATTTTTACGACTACAACCATACAAACAAATGTCCCTCAAGCAAGCTAAGAAGGATAATAAATTATCACCAAAGTACTATGGTCCTTACAAGGTGTTGCAAAAGATTGGTACTATGGCATACAAATTGGAGCTTCCCGCTTCTTCGCGAGTGCATCCAGTTTTCCATGTTTCATGCTTAAAGAAGGTTATAGGTGAAAATATTCCAATTCAAACAATATTGCAAGAACTTGATGAGGAAGGAAAAATCATAGTGGAACCTGAAGCGGTCACGAAAAAAAGAATTCGACAGCTACAGAATCGATCAATTTCAGAGTATCTCATCAAGTGGAAGAACTTGCCCACTAAAGATTCTACATGGGAGGATGAGAATTTTATACAGAAACACCCAGAGCTACTCAAGCATTGAGGACAACACTTTTTTGAATGATAGGGGCATGTTAGGTCCCTATATTACTAGTAAGTCCCTTATTGTTATTAGTGTAACCCCTTTATTGTTATTATTGTACCTTTGTAGCCCCCATTTTGTTATTATTGTGCCCTTAAATTATTATTGTTAGGTCGGCTAGGATTACATTGTGGCTCACTAGGATTACATTATGGCCATATGGACTCCTATATATAGAAAGGAGGTTTTGTAAATTGTATCATCGAAGAATTGTTCATTTATGTAACGTATTGGAGGTTGCCCCCTCGAAGTGGCTTATTTCTAAGGCGTTACACAACAAAAAACCTAGTATTATCTGGCTTTGAAAACAATCTACATAACATTCCAGCAACATAGCAATAAGGGGAGGGTAACTGTTGTATCATGTACATACCGAGTTTGTCTCGTTTCAGCTTGCCTTGTTCATCTTTCCATCCCTTTATAACTTTCATCAGGTTTGTATGTTTCTTTGAAAAGGTTTGGACAAGAGCTTTGTCATAATTATATTGCGGCATGGGAAAGTGGTACATTGTCCTCAAATATTCTGCAGTGAATGAAACAATATTATCTAGCTTTGAATTCTTAAATGTCCTATATACTATGTTAAGGTGGTTAATAACCCACTTTACCATATCTGTTTAGGGGAGAATCTTTGGCGTCGTTGCTACTTTATGAAGGAACGAGCATGCAACGTCAAAGTAGGATGGGTCTAAGGAAACTAATGAGTCTACTATATCTATTTTGACTATTACCCTTGGTCGTTCATCCTCGAAGAGTTGGTACATTGCTTCCCATGAGGAACTACCATAATCCTTGTTGCAAGTCATATCTGATAACAATGGAGACATGTATGAGTCTTCAAAAACTGATGTTTGGGAAATTTCCTTGCCTTTCTTTGTCATTCCAGTTATCCTCACTCCGTTAGGCGGTTTCATGAATTCAAGTGAACAGAGTAAATTCATATATAAGATGAATGGAAAGGAGGATAGAGATAAAACAATATAATAAAAAATCAGCACTCAATTATTCATAACACGCTCGAGCTAGATATCAATATTTCGAGCCTTACTCCCATTAAATTCCATTAATAACCCATAATTCTTCCTATCAAATCTCTTACACACCTTTACATAATATTTCTAATCTATCAATTTAAGATGTTAGATATTATATCTAGTTTTTAGATATGAATCATTTTTCCCACTTAGTAATAAGTATCAATATCTCATATCGCAACTTTAAACCATTACCATTAGTTATGTTTTTCGTCACCGATGAATTTCGCGAAATGCGATCTACGCAAATCGCAGATCGCAATTTTCATGCGGTAATAAAACTTTACATTTGGTTATTCACTGCAAAACATGAAGTGCACTAAGGAATCATGCTGATGCGCTTTATCAGATCTTTGGAGTTTTATAATATTTTCTTTTACTTATTCATCGGGTCCGACCCATCGCAATCTTTACCGAATTGTCATAAGTTGATTGTTTTAAAAGGTACGATGCGATTTATTTTTAAAGGGGTGTTTAAAGAATTTATAATGGGAATTATATATGACTCGAAAAAGGTTGTGGTGCATATTGTATTTCTCAACACTTATATATTTTTAACTCATTCGGCGTGTAAGTTATGGGATTTGCGATGAGCACTTTTTTTTAAAATCAAAGCAAAAAGGGAAAAACCTTTATTTCCTAAAGTTTTAGACTTAGGCTAAGACAAAATCAAGCTTATAAATTTCTATTTATTTTTAAAGGGCCCCCATTTATTGAAATTAAATGGGGGGTGTTGTAATATTACAACAATTGGCGATTCACTTGGGAGAACCAACCATCTTTGATCAGTTTTTTGAAATTTCTAAAAAAAAAAATCGAAATAAAAATAGTTCCAGGAATGAATTTCAATAAATAATATCTCACTAAGCAATAAAATATCTCTTAATAAAAATCCATAAGAATTCCTCTTTTAAAAATAAAAGTATGAATATCTGTATCAGTCTTTACTAAGTTCAAAAATATGAAGTAGGTGGCTCTTTCAGATTAGCTTTATAAATATATACTCTTTTATCACAGGTAGAGCCTCTGATCCAATAGGTATTTTAAGCTTTTGGTAGGGTTACCTTTTACCCATCAATTATTTATCATCCCATCCAGTGATTCTTACAATCTTCAAAAATAAGTTCAATTTTGTATACTTGATCTCTTTTGGAACTTGTTTTCTTTTCTGTATATTTTTATGTTGTATTTTTAATTACTTAAAAGCCATTATCTTGGCTTGGTAACCAAATATTGACAATGCCATTCACTGGTTATAATTAAACAAATCAAGCTGGATCTTGATGAGACCCCTTGTCCTATTGATATAATCTCAAGTCATTACCCTGTTTTGGTAGGCAATATTGGTAATATCAGTTCAACTATTTCTTTATGAACATGGTAAAGAATCTCTTGATGAGACTTATTATCTTCTAAGCTTTTTAGCATAATTTTTTGAAGTAATTTCTAAAAATTGATAAGTTTCCTTGATGGGGTGAATCATTGGTCCTTTTGAAGATTCTGGATGATAATTTTAGATTTTTAAGATTTCTTATCTGAAAAAGAGTCTTTACTATGTTAAAGATTATTTTCTTGATTGATAACAGTAACCATGCTTTATAAAGACGAGAGTTCATCAGAGAATAAATAAATTTAGTGAAATTGCATATTTCAGTAAAATATAATCTATTTGATATTCAAATCTTTCGATTGTTTCCTTAACAATTCTGATTTCTATAAGCGATAAATCAAAAATATTTTCTGAGATGTTTACTTGAAAAGCCAAAAATCAACTATGCAACTTTTTATACATGGAATAGAAGGGGTTACCTCCTATGAAAAATATTTCTTTAGAATATGCACATTGACAAGTAAAGAATCTCTTTTGCCTGATAGATCTTGCAATAAAAATGTTAATGGGCATATTTATTCAATAATTTGAAATGGACCTAGCCACTGGCTTTGAAATTTGGTGTGTTTACCTTTTTCCTCATGTGCTTTGTCCCATTTCAATACCAGATAACCAATTTGGAATTTTTTTGGAGTTATAGAAGTTGTATCAAATGAAGCTTTAACTATTTGTTGATGATGTTGATGAGTAACTTTAGCTTTTTCTCTTTCTTTTTCACACTTAAGAATTTGAAATTGTCTTACTTGCAAGGAAGAAGAAGGCGATTCATCAATAAATTGAACTAAGGAAAGAGACGGAATAACTACATTGGTAGGAAGAAAAGATTCTTTTCCAAAAACAAGATTGAATGGATAAGTGACAATGGAGGCATTTTGAGTTATTCGGTCTTCCCAAAGAGAAAATGTCAATGACTTGTACCAATTTCGTTGGTTTTGGTCAACAGTTCGTTTGATGATTCTAATAAGGCTTTTATTTGTGGATTCTGATAAACCATTTCCTTGTGGATAATAATTATTAGAATACTTAAGTTTAAAACCTATTTTGATTGCAAATTCTATCATAGCAGCTCCTGAGAAATAATATACATTATCGGACATTAAAGCAGTGGGTAAACCAAACCTACTTATGATAATCTGATCAATGAAATCAACAATATTCTCAGAGATGGCTACCTTTAGTGGAATTGCCTCGACCCATTTAGTAAAATAATATGTAGCTGTGAGAATATATTTATGTTGTTTGGAAGAGTTAGGAATGATCTCACTGATTATATCTAGTCCCCATTGTTCAAATGGTTGTTCGATATTAACTAGTTGTAATGGGAAAGATATTTCCTTTGTCTTCTAGAGGAACTTTGAAAAACGTTACATTTTCTTGCATATTCATGAGCATATTTGAAAAGTGATGGCCAATAGTAACCTGCATGCAAGATTTTATGTGCTGTTGTATTTCCTCCAAAATGTCCTCCAGCTAGTCCATCATGGAGTTCCTGCAAAACTTTCTCTGCTTCAGTTTTCTCTAAGCATATTAATAACACAGAATAAAACTTTCTTCTAAAAAATACATCAATGATTATTTCATATTGCTTGGCCTTTAATCTCAAATCACGTTTTGTTTTATAACTGAGTTGAGTTGGGGCATATCCATTTTTCAAATAAATCTTGAGATCAACGTATTAAGACTGCACATTGTGGAGGCTTACCTCTGATATTTGCACATTATTACCTAAATCTGCCTCTGATGATAAATGGGATGCTCATGTTAGCATTCTGAAAAAACATTAACCTCTAACAATTTTAGAAGGTCTAATTTCTACATCATATTCTTGTAAAGAAGTAAGCCAGTTAACCCTTTTCTCTCCTAATTCTCTATGCATCAATAGTTGTCTCATTGTGGAGAATAGAACTATTATTTTGGTGTGAGTTTTAAGGAGAAATGGCCTAAAATTATTTGTAACTTTAAAGACAACAAACTCTTTTTTCTCACTAGATGAATAATTTAGTTTTGTACCTTGTGAATTGGAACTGAAAAATGATATTGGTGCTTCAATTTTTTGGCCATTAAGCTGTGTCATAAAAACAGCATAAGATGTGTTTAATGAGATGGTATCTAAAGTAAAAGGATTAAGAAAATTCGGGGTAGTCAGAAATGGAGCATTGATAATGGATTGTTTGATTAAATACAATGCTTCTGTTTCATTATGCCCCCACTTAAAGACTGAATTTTTCTTAATCATGGTTTGTAAAGGTAAAAATATTTGTGAAAAGTGAGGGACACATCTTTTTACAAAATTTATTTGTCCAAGAAACGACAACATAATTTTCTTGTTATGAGGGAAAGGAATTATTTTAATCTCTTCGATTCTTTCAGTATAAATATAGATACCTCTCTTAGACACAATGAATCCTAAAATTTTTCCTTCATCTAAAGAAAAATATGAATTCTTTGGGTTTAATGAAATTCCATACTTTTTACATCGCTCAAAGATTTGTTTTAGGTCATTCGCATGATTGGTTGTTTGTCTAGAAAAGATTGTAATGTCATCTAGATAAATAACCACTGATTTGTTAATGAATCCTCTAAAAGTTGTGTCCATAGCTCTTTTAAAAGTTTCACTTGCATTGATTAACCCAATTGGCATCTTTTGATAGGCATAAGTTCCCCACTTAGTCCTGAATGTGGTCTTTAATGTGTCATATGGATGTACAAGGATTTGGTTATATCCTGAAAATCCACCTAAAAAAGACATAAGTTCAGAACCAGCTACTGTTCACAGTACTTGTTCCATGGTTGGTAATGGAAAGTTGTCTTTCTGACATGCTTTGTTCAAATTTATAAAATCGATACAAATCCTAATGTCTCCATTTTTCTTCCTGACAGGAACCAAATTTGAAAACCATTTAGATTGTCTAACTGGAAAGATGATATTAGCTTTGAGGAGTTTATTCAACTTCGTTTTGATTTGATTTTCAAGATTCGGGTGAATTTTCCTCAACTTTTGCTCTATTGTTTTCTCATCTGAAATCATAGGAATAGTGTGTTGAATCAAAGAAGTGTCATATATTTTCAGATCAGTGTAATCCCAGGAAAAAATGCTTTTGTAAGTCCTTCATAACTTGACAAATAATAATCTTTCATCAAAAGATAGACCAAGACGTAAATTGACATTTTGTGGTTTATCATCATTCCAAGATTTACTAACTCAAATCTTAAGGTTTAACTTTGAGTTTTAGAATTAGTAACTCTCTTAAACCTATCTTTTAGATCATAAAGGTCTTCTAATTTGACAACTGACTTAGTAATTGGATTTTCATCCTGTTCTTCCTTTATCTAGGTGTCATGTTCATTTTCATATAGAATTTGATAATCGTAAGATCCTTTAGATGTAAGGAAATATATGATATCAGAATCATGATTAAATACTATCCAATTGGTAATATTGTCAGGAACAGATGGTCTAAAAATCAATTCAATGGAAAATATATTGGGACTAAATTCTTGAGATGGAATTAATTTTGATGCTACATTAGCCAATAAATCTACACTAGCATTTTTTATTCTGGGTACAGAAAAAATATTGAAAGCTATGAAATAAGTAGTCAATTCTTGGAATAATGATTAGTAATGCTTAAGATGTCAAGAATTACAATGGATGGTATTTCTTACTTGTTTGACAATAATTTCTAAATCTCCTAGTACTTTTAGATATTTAATGTTGAGATCAATTGCTTTGTACAAAACTTGGATTAATGCTTTATATTATTCTATATTGTTTGTGCAATATAATTCAAGTATGCAGGCTAACATGGTTTTTTGTCCTTCTGGGCTTATTAAAATACAACCAGCACCTGCACCATCTTCTGATTTAGAGCCATCAACATAAAGAATCCAAAATAAATAATTAACTACTGGTTTATCTACAAAATTTTTACATTTAGAAGTGTCTATCTAGGAAAATTTCTTGATTTGAGAGATAACTACATTATCAAAAAGGGGTGATGGTTGAGCATTAAAATTTCCAAGAAATGATTCTTTCGATTAATTTCCAATAATATTATTATTGAATTCTACTGGCTCATTTATCCCTTCAAGATCAATGACTGTATGCTTCATGAATTTCTCTTGGTCTACCCAAATTTGATTTGGATTTCCATTGTGTGGTAGCCACATATGTGACCAGTATATTGCAAAATATCAATGAGGCTTCTCAGACTAGTCTCTGCTGAACACTAAACCATAAAACTCAGGAATATCAGCCACCAATATATCAATTATCTAGGCAAACTTAGGGTTTGATGACAATATGATAGAGAAAAAAATTATTTCTCCTACAAACTCTACTTTAATTCTATCCAGTTGTACTATATGAACATGAGAACTCTGAGGAGCTATGTTTAACTTAGCACATACTAATTTTGGCATGATATTAGAGGAAGCCCCTGAGTCTATTAGAAAATTATGAATGTTCTTATTATATATCTCATAGGTTAAAATAAATGGAGTAGGAGAGATGGATCGATAACCTATCATAATCAAATATGTAGCATCTATTTTAGTTGAAGGAGAAGGAGGTTTACCCATTTGATTAGTAGTTTGGACTACCATTGGAGCAGATAAGGCTGAAGTAGGAACTGCATTTAAATCTCTGAGTAAGATCTTCTGCAGCTATTTTAGCTTAGTAAGTTCATGAATTGAAATGTTGGCCATGGTATTTTTCATATCCTCAACTGAATTATTCTCAATGGTGTTAGAGACTACCATTGTCTTTGATGTAGGTGGAACATATGAAGTAGTAGGGCTACTTTGTGTAGCCTTATATGTAGAATTTTTACTTACTATTTTATCTTTAGCAGGCGTTGAGTTCTTCTATTTCTTATTTGGTTGGGTTGCTTCAGTGGTACCTTTTCTCCTTGTACTTACATGTAAAGCTTCTTGTTGTTCCTCATTTGGTAGGATAAAATCCCACATTCCATTTAGTTCAACTTCTTCTTCTACTTCAGTTTCTTCTTCTTTTGTTTTCTCTTCATCTGTATCTTGATCAGACTCAACATTAGGTATGATGTTGGGTGGTTGAGAATTAGAAGACTGGTTTTTCTTGAAGGGCATGAAAGTCTTTTTTGAACTATAACTTTCAGAAACTTGTTTCTTGATATCTTCCATTTCATTTGTCATAGTCTTTAAAACTTTCTAAAGACCTTCTACATCAAAAGGGTCTTTGGATGGCTTATTTTTTGAATCATCTTTGAAGGATACTTTCTTTGATTTCCTATATTCTTGGGAATTCTTCTTTTCAAGAGAAATTATGCATTGCTCTTCAGATAAACATTCCTTCATATTTTCTGCCAATGTAGGCAATTTTTCTCTATCAACAAAAATGGCTATATTAGATGGGAGAGATGAAATATACCACTCAATTTGAACTTATGCACCAGGAACTAATGTAGCAGTAATTTTATTGAGTAAATTATTAAATATTTAATGGAAATATTTTATTTTCTCCCTTGTTTTAACCTTTAGATTTGATAAATCATTGATGAGAAAAGCAATAGTTCTGTCATCTCCGAACTTAGCTAAAAATTCTTCTTCAAACATATTCCAGCTAGTTATAGAGCGGGCAGATAATGAGAAGTACCAAGATCCGACAGATCCTATGAGAGTATATGTAAATAATATTACAACACAATATTCTTCAATTAACTCCTTTAAATTAATGGCTAACATATAATTATGAATGTATTCTTTAGCTGGAAGACCATCATCAAGATTAAATTTAGGTAACCATATTTCAAGGTATTTTGGAAGAGGATGAAGAGCGGCAGGCATTTGTACAACCCCTAGATTGTTCCATGGTTGTACATTTGGTGGAGGTACTTGGCCGACCATTGGAATTTGGGTGTAGGTGATGGATTGAGTTTTAGTTGAAGACAAGGTAGGCTAAGTGCTAGAACTAGTTGAAGAACTAGTAGTTTGTGAACTAGAACTAGTTAAAGTAACACTAGTTGTTGGAATGGAAGTTGTCGAAGTGAGTGGAGGTGAATGGGGTGTATTATTAGATAGGACCTCACTGGTGATTGATTCTGATTCAGTCTTCTTTTTCTTCATTCGAGAAGTATCGATGGGAAATTTAAAAGGAGGAATTCATGTCTTTTGAGTTTCTAATCGAATTAATGTTATTTTGGGTTGTAAAGAGGATGAAACTGTAATATTCCTAAATTAGCACACAGCTAGTTGGAATATTAAAATTTTGATAATTTTCTCTTAGATAGAAGAATAAGAGGGTATGGAGACCCATAAATCTCCTTAGTAGGAATAAAGACACTCCTAGTGTGAATGGAGGTCATATATAAAGTTGGATTGAAGATCCTTAGGTGTGAAAAGGGGTTGGAGAATGAAGACAAGGTCAACTTTGACCAAATCAACAGCATTGTTATGGAGGAGTGGCATTCATGGAGGGACAATGCAGTTTTGGTTGGAGACTCTTTGCATGGAAGTAGTGACCTAATTGAGTGGGGCCAAGGGTGAGGAATCTCATCACTTATATAAGGAAGAGGATGGCAACCATATGGGGATTTTTTTGAGATTATTATTTTGTATATGGTCTTTTTAGACTTGTGCTCTCTTCAGCTATTTAGTTAAGATTGCAAGTGTTTCTTAGCATAGGGTGTTCCTATTCGATAATCCCACCTCTTTCCTTGTGAGGCCTCTTTGAAGAGTATTGCACTACATTGTCCACTATCTGGCATCAGGCCAAGCTCTATCTTTGTTCTACAACACAGTTTTTGGAGGAAATTGTGTTGTGTTTCAGGGTGCAGTAGTGGAGGGTTAAGAAACCCAATGTTTGAGCTTGTTTTCTAGTGGAGGGAGCAGCCCTTCATCTAGGAGGCTTGTAAAGGAGATTATTGAGCCTCATTTCATCATCCAGCAATAGGCTAAGGTATGAATATCATTTACAGTGTATTTTTCTGAAGAAATTGCGCTATTTCAGTGTGCAGTTGCAGTAGAGGGTTTGGAGCCCTAGTTGGGGGAAATATATTTTCAGTGAGTGGATCAGACTCTCATTTGGAGAATCTATAGGAGAATTTTTTCATACATTTCCAGATTAGATTAGCAACCTCCTATCATCTATCTAGTTGGATATATTATTCATCCCTAGGGCCATATTTTTATTTCTACATTTATCTGTCAGGAAACCCTTTCCCGGTTATCTTGGAAATGTGATTGGGAGCTTAGATCTCTATTCTCAACATTATTTGAGCCATATAAATTCAGAAATATGTATTGAAATTCTTCAACAGCAGTTATATCGGATTAAACTACGCTATCATATCCTTGGGTATTTTTTGTGTAGCAGTGTTCTTCATATTTCATGTACATGATCTCTTGAGGCTTTTTTTTCCAAACTTGAGTAACTATTTCCTCAAGAACTTGTATACATTTTGTTGCTATGATCTTAATATGATGGATATATGATATTATTACATTTTATGTGTTGATTTACACTGCTATTTCCATTTTTATGCACTATATTCCTACATTCCCCATTTGGGAATATTACAGTGGTATCGGATCATAGTCTTGGCTCAGCCTATGGATCTCAACCATTATTCTATTAGGAGCATAAGAAGAATGAGAAAGAGATTAGAATGATGGAAATAATTATTTTTATCTAATCTCTTTTCAGGTCTAAGAGGGACCTCAACAAGGAGATCAAGCAAAGAAAAGTGGAGAAAAACAATGAAACCACACTAGGGTTTCAAGATGATGAAGGTCCATGTACTTCCTATTAGCAAGTAAAAGAACTGGTATTACATAGAGCTCCAAAGTGTTAGGTCCCTATATTACTAGTATAGTTCCTTATTTTTGTTAGTGTAACCCCCTTATTGTTATTATTGTACCCTTGTAACCCCCATTTTGTTATTATTGTGCCCTTAAATTATTATTGTTAGGTCGGTTAGGATTACATTGTGGCCCACTAGGATTACATTATGGCCCCATGGACTCCTATATATAGAAAGGAGGTTTTTTAAATTGAATCATCCAAGAATTGTTCATTTATGTAATGTATTGGAGGTTGCCCCCTCGAAGTGGCTCATTTCTAAGGCGTTGATATCTCTTTTCTTCTCTTTTTGGAGCTGGTTACACAACATTTGGTATCAGAGCTTTGGATTCTAGGGTTTCGCTGCTCGAAACAGGTCATCGTGGAATTTTCACTATAACTTTTTTTCTACGAAGTTTCAGAAGCTGAAATTTTTAGGGTGCGAAGCCGAAATCCTGAGGAAGATTTTCTAAAAATTTCAGAGCTTGGTTCACAACATTTTCGAAGATATCATCTGTGGAAGTTAGGTTGTTTTTCAAGCTCCTAAACAAGTCATCGTGGCATTTTCGCTATAACATTTTTTCTACGAAGGTTCAGAATCTGAAATTCATATGGTGCGAAGCTGAAATCCTGAGGAAATTCTTCAAAAAATTTCAGAGCTTGGTTCACAATATTTTTGGAGATATGATCTATGGAATGTAGTGCTTTTTCAGGCTCCTGAATTTCATCTCAAAGAGGTGATCATGGGAAAATTTCAATAACTCTCTCTGGGCATTGGATTGGAGTGCCGTAAAAAGTGGTCGCAATTACACAAAATTTAGTTTCTTGGCTATCAATTTCAGAGACAAAGGATGAAACAATGACACGTGGCAAGTCCTACAAGTTCGCTCTACTGAACCAGTCTAGAATTAGGTCATTGTGGGAGATTGGACACAACTTTGTATTGGAGAATCCAAATCAGGTCATACCTATGGCATTCAAAAGAGAATTTACATGGCTACTACAGGGCTAAATTTTAGATATTGAAGATCCCAAACTACAGAGATAATTCAATTTCAATATCGAGCTCCTCAAAAGCAAGTAAAAGGTGTGTATTTTTTTCCAAATTGCATAATTCTTGTTTGAATAATCAATTTGAATTGATTCCAAGGGAATATTGTAGAATAGATATCAGTATTGGATTCTAAAATTGCCCCTAAAAAGAATTCAACGCCCATTAAGCCTTTATAAGGCTCTACTAGGACTCATGAAGACGAAGAATGGAAACATGACATATCAAAAGTACATGAGCAAGTGCAACAAATTTCGCTCTCGCAAAGAACAACAAAAAATGAAATGGAAGTTTTGAATAAATGCATGGAAAATAAGATGGATGGTTTGAAGAAAGGCGTGGAAGCTAAGATGAATGGTTTGGAAGCTAAGATGGATGGCATGGAAGTGGGCATGGAAGCTAAGATGGATGACATGAAAGACAACATGGAAAACATGAAGAATGATCTAAAAGCATACATGGAAGGCTTGATGACAAGCTTAAAACAAGAAATTATTCCTAATGGTGGAAATATAGTAGAAGAAACTCATGATGAGAACAAAATAAATGTTAATCATGATTTCATAAACTCTAATGTTGGCGGGAAGAACCACCATATTCCAAAAATGGATATGAGGAAGTTTGATGGAAAGGATCCTGTAACATGGATACTACAGATGGAGCAATATTTTGATCTCCATAACGTGCAAAACACACAAAGGTACGCATTGCAACTTTACATTTAGAACAAAATACATTTGTATGGTATCGATGGCTTTGCTCCCGTAAAAAAATTGTCACTTGGTGAATTTTTACGGAGGAAATGATAGCACATTATGAGGATACAAAGAGCAACACCTTCTTTAGCCAATTGATAAATCTCAAACAAGAGGGTTTAGTGGGGCAGCACATTGAGGACTTCCAAAAATTGAATATAAGGGTAACTGATATTCCAGAGGAACACAGGATTGATCTCTTCATAGGCACTTTAAAGGATAACATCCAACATGAAGTTCGCGTTTTGGAACCTGATTCATTGGAGAAGGCATTCGGGTTGGCAAGAAAAATTGAATGTAAAATTATGGCGACAAGGAAGCCTACCACTCACTTCTATAAAGAGGGAAGTGTTGCTACTCCTAGATTTCAACAACCTACAAGGTTGACACCACAACAATTGGAAGAAAAAAGAGCAAAAGGGCTTTGCTACGGTTGTGATAGCAAATACACTAAAGGTCATAAGTGTGCTGAGAAGAAATTATTTTACATAGATTGTGAAGAGGAAGAAGAAAATGAACAAGAAGAGGATATACACCGGGAACCAACCCTAGAAGAGGAAGAAATGAATCCGACCATATCATGTAATGCACTGGCAGGAATTACCACTCCTCAAACTCTCAAGATAGTAGGACAAATCAAGAAGAAAAAGGTAATAGTGTTGATTGATTCAGGTAGCACCCATAATTTTATTCATTATAAGGTAGCCAAGGAATTAAATTGTTTCCTATACCCAGCACCAGAATGTCCAGTGATGGTTGCAAATGGAGGAACTATAAATTGCTCTGGAAAATGCCATAATATCAAGCTAACCATGGGGGAATATGTATTGACTAGTCCAATGCTTTCCATTCCTATGGGAGGTGCTGATGTTGTACTAGGAGTACAATGGTTACAATCTTTGGGGATGGTAGCTTTTAATATTCAAGAACTTTTCTTGAAATTTTTTTCAGAAGGAAAGGAAGTTGAATTAAGGGGTATTGAAGGGAAGACGGGAAGGATAATAAGCTCTAATGTCATGATAAAGCTTCTAAAGAAACAACAACGAGGCGTAATTGCACAATTATGCTAACTAGAAGTTCCGACATCAAAATCATCTATTTCTGTAGATCTCCAACAAGTCTTGGACAATCATTCCAAGTTGTTTTAAACTCCCAAAGGACTCCCACCTATTCGTGATCATGATCATGCTATTCATTTGATTCCAGGAAGTGTTCCTCCAAACATCAGGCCTTATAGATATCCTTACTTCCAAAAGAGCGAAATTGAACGTATGATTGCAGAAATGTTAGAGGCGGGTATAATTCAACCTAGTCAAAGTTCTTTCTCTGCTTCTGTAGTATTGGTACACAAGAAGGATGGATCATGGCGCATGTGTCTGGATTATAGGGAGCTCAATAAGCTCACCATTAAAGATAAATTTCCCATTCCTGTGATTGATGCATTATTGGATGAATTACATGGAGCAATTTATTTTACCAAGTTGGATCTTCGTTCGGGATATCATCAAATTAGAATGAAGACTGAAGATATTCCAAAAACAACATTTCGAACTCATGAGGGTCATTATGAATTTTTGGTCATACCTTTTGGCCTTACCAATGCACCTTCTACATTTCAAGGGTTGATGAATTCCATTTTCAAGCCCTTCCTTAGAAAATTTGTGCTAGTATTTTTTGATGATATACTAATCTACAGCAGGTCTTGGAAGGATCATGTTGAACATGTTGGCAGGGTGCTCAAACTATTGCAGGAGAAACAATTATATGCAAAAACATCCAAATGTTTCTTTGGAGTACAAGAGGTGGAATATCTGGGTCATATTATATCTCACAAGGGTGTTAAAGTAGACCCTAACAAAATTAAAGCCATTAAGGAATGGAAAGTCCCCACAACCATAAAGCAGTTGCGAGGATTTCTCGGGTTAACGGGGTATTATCGCAAGTTTGTTAAGAATTATGGGAGAATAGCAGCACCTCTAACAACATTATTGAAGAAAGATGCATTTTCATGGACTCCTGAAACAACTAAGGCCTTTGAACATCTTAAAGAGGCAATGTGCCTAGCACCGGTCTTAGCTACGCCAGACTTCACAAAAACCTTTATTGTGGAATGTGATGCCTCAGGAAATGGAATTGGTGCAGTTTTAATGCGGGAAGGAAGACCCATTGCTTTTGAAAGTCGTCCAATCAAAGGAAAGTATTTACAGAAACCTATTTATGAGAAGGAAATGTTAGCAATACTACATGCACTAAAGAAATGGCGAACTTACCTAATGGGAAGACACTTCAAGGTAAAAACTGATCATGATAGTCTTAAACACTTTTGGAACAAAGACTATCTTCAGAAGAGCAGCAAAAATGGGTCACAAAGATGTTGGGTTATGACTTTGAAATAATCTGCAAAAAAGGAAAGCTTAATGTTGTTGCAAATGCACTCTCAAGAAAGAATGAAGAGGTGGAAGCATTGCTTTGTGCCATTTCTATTATCCAACCAGATTGGATAACCGAAGCAAGAGATGAATGGAAGAAGGAAAAAGATGTATGGACACTCATTCAAAAATTGCAGCAAGATCCTAGTACATTTGATACATTTAGTTGGAAAAATGATTCCTTATGGTACAAAGATCGCTTATATCTTTGTAAGAATTCCCAACTAAAACAAAAGAATCTTCTGGAATTGCACACTTCTCCTTTAGGAGGACACTCAGGATTTTTAAAAACTTACCACAGGGTGAAGAAAGAATTTTTTTGGGATGGCCTTAAATCTGATATTCAAAAGTTTGTGTCGGAATTTTTGGTTTGCCAGCAGAATAAAGTGGAGACAATTAATACCCCAGGACTTCTACAACCTTTATCCATTCCAAGTCAACGGTGGGAGGAGATTTCAATGGATTTTATCACAAGTTTACCTAAGTCCGAAGGAAATAATGTAATCATGGTGGTAGTTGATAGACTTACCAAGTATGCACACTTTTGTGCATTATCTCATCCATTTACAGCAAGTACAATTGCTACTACATTTGTGGATAGAATTCAAAAGCTACATGGAAGTCCAAGGGTTATTGTGAGCGAAAAAGATCCCATTTTTACTGGAAATTTTTGGACGGAGTTATTTTCTTGTTTGGGTACTCAATTAGCTCATAGCTCATCTTATCATCCTCAATATGATGGTCAAACTGAGATAGTAAATAAATGTTTGGAAGGATATCTTCGTTGTTTTATATCTGATAAAAAAACACAATGGGTCAAGTGGTTACCTCTCGCTGAATGGTGGTATAACACTTCCTTCCATACTGCAGCAAAAATGACCCCATTTATGGCACTTTATGGATATCATCCACCATCGATCACATCATATTTAAGGGAAAATTCAAAGGTTCAAGCAGTGGAAGATCACATCGAGCATCAGCAAGAAGTTCTCCAACTCTTAAAGGATAACCTGAATTTGGCACAAAATCGAATGAAACAACAGGCAGATCAACATCGCAGCGAGAGAAGTTTTGATGTAGGAGTTTGGGTATTTTTACGGCTACAACCATATAAACAAATGTCCCTCAAGCAAGCTAAGAAGGATAATAAATTATCGCCAAAGTACTATGGTCCTTGCAAGGTGTTGCAAAAGATTGGTACTATGGCATACAAATTGGAGCTTCCTGCTTCTTCGCGAGTACATCCAGTTTTCCATGTTTCATGCTTAAAGAAGGTTATAGGTGAAAATCTTCCAGTTCAAACAATATTGCGAGAACTTGATGAGGAAGGAAAAATCATATTGGAACCTGAAGCGGTCATGGAAACAAGAACTCGACAGCTACGGAATCGATCAATTTCAGAGTATCTCATCAAGTGGAAGAACTTACCCACTGAAGATTCTACATGGGAGGATGAGAAGTTTATATAGAAGCACCCAGAGCTACTCAAGTGTTGAGGACAACACTCTTTTGAAGGAGAGGGGCATGTTAGGTCCCTATATTACTAGTATAGTCCCTTATTGTTATTAGTGTAACCCCCTTATTGTTATTATTGTACCCTTGTAACCCCATTTTGTTATTATTGTGCCCTTAAATTATTATTGTTAGGTCGGCTAGGATTACATTGTGGCCCACTAGGATTATATTGTGGCCCCATGGACTCCTATATATAGAAGGAGGTTTTTTTCATTTGTATCATCCAAGAATTGTTCATTTATGTAATGTATTGGAGGTTGCCCCCTCGAAGTGGCTCATTTCTAAGGCGTTGATATCTCTTTTCTTCTCTTTTTGGAGCTGGTTACACAACACAAAGAAACATGCTATGCCCTTTCCTTTTGAAGAAGAATACAAGAGGTATGGAGATGGAGGACACTTAGATCATGAGATTGAATATAAGTCTCAACCTAGAGCTTTCATGGAGAATCTAACTCTCCCACAGTTCATTCAGCTCAAAGAAGAAAGAAGACCTTGCAGCAATAGATTTATACTGTCTACATTTGATGGGTCATCCACATGCACAGCAAGAGCTTGGGGAATAAACTTGGATGCATTCTTCCTGCTACACCTAGTAGTAGAAAGAGAATTTGTTGAGATTGCAGCACCGCACCTTGAGTGTGAAGCAAAAAGTTGGTGGTTCAACCATTTGAGTCATGCAAGAGTGACTGCATATACAGATTTTAATCAAAGGTTGATCAAGAAGTTTGACAAGAAGAAATCATAAGAGAAGAAATTTCCACCACCACTTGTTGTAGGAGCACTTGCATCAAGAGAAAGAACACTTGCACCTTTGCAAAGTGGTATTGATCTCTTGAAATTTAGAGTCCCATGCACTATTATGAAGATGCATGAGGAGGAGGAGACTTATACCAGTGCTAATGCAACCATAGAAGAACAACCATCATCATCAGTAGTTGGGGAAGTCATCACACCGGAGGAAGGAACCCTTGTAGCAGTACAAGATTTTCCCAAGCTTTACCAAGGTATGCACATATTTCCATTTCCTATTATTACATCACATCATATGGAGGATTATAGAAACATGCTATCATGGCAAATGCATGACCTAGGGTCAAAGAACATTGCTGATTTGGAGCAGCAGACTATCACTGAGATGAGGAACCTTGATTTTTTCAAGGAGGAGATATACAATCATCTTGGTTACTCATTGTTGAGCTGCACACAATTCTTGGGGTTAGAGTGTGGATTTTTTGACGATAGGGTGAGTATTATCCTAAACAATGCAATGCAGAACTATGTGTTCAACATTGAGCATGATCTTGAGACAACAGATGCACCATCATGGGGATCAACAACATTGTCTTTTAGCAGCAATAATGAGTTGGGGGCCCAACCATTATTGGAGCATTCCAATGACCATTCTACATGTGTAGCAAGGGATAGACAGATGGTTGATGACAGACATCTTATCTTCCATTGTTATGATGGATCTTTATTGATGAGCATGTCACAGCTCAATGAGAATATTTCGCCTTGAACATACTTGGATCCTTATGGATTCAACATGGTCATTGATGAGTGGACCTCATTTGGATATCTTTAGGAGATTGCATTTCAAAATCACATGAAATGCAAAGATAGAAATCTGATTTGGGAGGGTGGTATTCTCCATTGGAGAAATACCCATTGGGAGCATGATAGTAGACACTCACCATTGGTTGGATGGGTGACGTTGATAAGCAAGAGGTTGGAGAGCCACTTGCATATCTATGACATAGGGCATCAAGAGGCAAGGCTACACTGGCTACTCTTGAAAGAGTTTGGTCAGCATGTGAAATATCTGACTCCAAAGGGTATGTTGGTAGTCAGGATTTGGCATGGCACTTGCATTATATGGCAGCAACGAGTTTGGTTGCATTGGGGTGATGTGATTTTTTTCATGTCAATCATCAAATTTTCACTCCATGATTCATATGATGGAGATGTGAGGAGGCAGCAAGAGATATTGTTGCTTTGGTTGCTCTTGGGAGAGTATGGGCTGAATTTCTCCCATTCTTTGTAGGATATTTTAGGAGAAAGAGATGGCACAATCAAAGTGCAAAGGGGCTACCCTTCAACATTGAAGGATCAGGAGGTACTTCCACATAGGAATGAGTCTCCCACACATATCAGCATGATGGTGGATGACTTTGGCATATGGCATGTCAAATAATGGATTCATGGAGTGGCAAGAGCCTTATCACCAAGGCCAATAGTGATGTCACTTGGGAGTATGTATCTATTGATGGAGTGTTCTAAGGGGAGTATGCATCCATTCATTTTGCATACCTTTATGAGGAGATTCTCATGGCAGGGCTCGTCCATGGACCTCACTTTCAACCTACTCACAATGCATGGTAAGAAATGTATTTCTGTACTTATTGATCATTTCATAAAGTATTTTCTTCTCTCAGCATCTATGTATAGTGCATTTCTCCACAAGAGGGCAAGATTATCTTTGGGTTTCGTGTTCATTCTAAGACCAACATTTGTGATGGAGATAGACCTTCATTGCATGAATTTGGGAAAATGTGTTGTTATTCTTGTTATGCTCAGCTGATTTATAATGTCATTTACTGCCCCCTAGTATATTAACAAACATGCACAGCTAGCAACTTGTTGGGAGACAACTTGCCACATGGTGTTCTAAAATAGCAGTTGGTAAAACTGCACTGTATCCATTGGAGAAACCATTGGTACCATCCAAAATTGAACATAAAATTCAATATCTTTCTGATTTGGATACCATATGGTGATGATGTGCTATTCATTTGTATGGGAAGGTTTGGGCAAGCAAGATTCATGAGACTAGAGAAGGGATCTTT
This sequence comes from Pinus albicaulis, assembly GCA_034641835.2. Taxonomy (NCBI): domain Eukaryota; kingdom Viridiplantae; phylum Streptophyta; class Pinopsida; order Pinales; family Pinaceae; genus Pinus; species Pinus albicaulis. Next base: position 755,946,271 of record CM076570.1, on the reverse strand, counting down.
GGAGATCTAGTTGTCCTTTTGTATCTTGAGGGCAACATTATTGCAGCCCAATATCAGCAACAACTCTACACTTTTCTTAAGTGGAGGGAGAGACAATGTGGGGTAGGCCATTTGGTCTATCATGTTTAGTTATGTATCCCACTTACATTAGAGGAGCCAAAGGTGGAAGAAACCTTTCATGAGTTACCATTTTGGAAGGTGACTCACTTTGTGTGGATGATAGCTTGGGGCTTGGAGCTTCACATGGGAAGGAAGGTTCCCAATCATTTGATAATCCCACGCCTCAAGAAGGCCTCTAGACCACATATAGTTGTATCCATGGATATCCCACTTGTTCAGATGAGAGCCATTTGGATATTTCACCAAAGGCATACTTATACACTTGGGAGGAGTAGCTTGAGGACATATTGATGAGAGGGCATCTTGTTCATTAGAGGAACTTATCATATGAGGATGCTACATGAGGAAGAGGAGAGGCTCTTTAGTTCTATCCTTGAATTTTCTTGAGGGCAAGCAACATTTGGAAGGGGAGAACTGTAATATTCCTAAATAAGCACACAACTAATTGGAATATTAAAGTTTTGATTTTGCTTTTAGATAGAGGAATAAGAGGGTATGGAGACCCACAAATATCCTTAGTAGGAATAAAGGCACTCCTAGTGTGAATGGAGGTCATCTATAAAGCTGGATTGAAGACCCTTAGGTGTGAAAATGGGTTGGAGCATGAAAACTGGGTCAACTTTGACCAAATACACAACGTTGTTATGGAGGAGTGGCATTCATGGAGGGATAGCGCAGTTTTGGTTGGAGATTCTTTGCATGGAATTAGTGACCTAATTGAGTGGGTCCAAGGGTGAGGAAGCTCATCACTTATATAAGGAAGATGATGTAATCCATATGGGGATTTTTTTGATATTATTATTTTATATCTGGTTTGTTTAAACTTGTGCTCTTTTCAGCTGTTTAGTTAAGATTGCAAGTGCTGTTTAGAATAGGGTGTTCCTGGTCGGGAATCCAACCTCTTTCCTTGAGAGGCCTCCTGGAAGAGTATTGCACTAAATTTTCCACTATCCGGCAGTAGGCAAAGCTCTATCTTTATTCTACAATGTAGTTTCTGCAGGAAATCATGTTGTGTTGCAGGGTGCAGCAATGGAGGGTTGAGAAACCCAACTTCTCAGATTGTTTTCCAGTGTATGGAGTAGCCCTTCATCCGAGAGGCTTGTAAGGGAGATTATTGAGCCTCATTTCATCATCTAGAAATAGGCTAAGGTATTTCTATTAGTTACATTGCAGTTTTCTGAAGAAAATGCTTTATTCAGTGTGCAGCTACAGTAGAGGGTTTGGAGCCCTAGTTGGGGGAAATAGATTTTCATTGAGTGGATCAGCCTCTCATTTGGAGAATATATAAGAGGAGTTTTTTCATAAATTTCCAGATAATATCAGTAACCTCCTATCATCTATCCAGTTGTAGATATTATTCAACCCTAGGGCCAAATTTGTATTTCTGCTTTTTTGTGTATTTCAGGAAACCCTTTCCAAGTTATCTTGGAAATGTTCTTGGAAGAATAGCTCTCCGTTCCCGACATTATTTGAGCCATATAACTTCAGATATATGTATTTGAATTCTTTAGCAGTATTTATATTTGATAAAAAAGCATTGTCATAGCCTTGGGTATTTGTTGTGTAGTAGTTGTTGGGCCAGAATTAAGGTATGTTTTCACCCCACGTTTACTTTGAATTATCATACATTTTTAGAATTTATCTCGTCTTAACAGTAAAGGAAAGTAGGGTTAATGAAAAATTAGGACAAATAGACTAACAGTAAGAATCATGTTCAAAACAACAAGGATTTGACTTATTTCCTGTCTATTCGTAGGAAAATGAGGCAGTGGAATCGATACAGACCAAAAGACAGCTGACAGACAGAAAACATGGATCCAAAATAACCCCTAGAGACGAGCAGAAGGATGAAAGACAGATCCACATCCAAATAACTCAAATGACATCCACGCTCACTGGGTTTTCGTTCGGGAAAGACCATTCTACTAAGCGAAATTGCCTTTAAAAAGGCCAAGGATGGACGAAAGAGGGGAGGCGAAATATGAATTATTTTTCTGTAATAGGCGTATAAGGACAGAAATGTGTAGTTGTATTCATGTCTTGACTCTTTTAATAAAGAATTTTGGTATTTTGAATAATCATTTCCTGATTTTTCCATTGCGTTGGACTTCTAGTGGCTTGCGCCCATCCCTGGGATTTTCCACGCTCACCTCTATACTGTACGTTAATTACGGAATTTATGTTCAATTATCTAATGCATTCTATGAGATATACTTCTACTTGTTAAAATTCTATGCCTGTGATGTTGTAGTTTCCTCTGCCACTCAGGTAGTTTATTGCTCATGTTTCTGGTTTACATGAATAGTTTTATAACTGTTGGACATTTTCATCATTTTCTCAATTCCTTTATATCTATTCATACGCTTTAGAACGATCTCTGTTTAATGCTTTATATCACCAATAATTAGATCTTTTCATCGGTACTATAAGTTTTCTTGTTGTGCTTAATACATAAGAATGTTATTCAGTTAGTTCGCAAGAGAATTCCATTACCAAATTAAAATAAGAAATTGTTGTTCAATTCATTGAGTTTATTGTTCCATTCAATGGGACTGTTGTTGAATTCATTGAGTGTGCTGTTCAATCATAGATTATTCTCAATAGGCGTTGTTGGTGTCCTTTGATTTGGTAGATTGGTATACCAAATAACAAGGCAACATGGAACCAGTCTTTACAGTCCTAGGACCTAGCCTTCCTGGACTCAGAGAGGGATCTCTCTATTTTGTTGTAAAGGATATGAAATTGTTTTCTTTCTATGGTTGATTTTAGGCTAGTTATTAATTACAAGGTTTGTTTGATTGTTTTGGCTGGGTATAATGATCAAGAAGCATAGGTAGAATGAGGAAATATCTAAGTCATTGGGCAATGGAGTGTAATGGAAGTCATGATAAGTTCATCAGTGGATCGGGGAGCATCATAGGGAAAATCTAACTTGGTCAGTGGATCTTCAAGCTTTAAGGGTAATGAGATGGACATCAATTGTAAGAATGAAAATTAGGGTAAAGGGCAATTAAGAATCCTTTATCATATGTACTTCTCAAAAAATGGACTTAAATATCAAAAAACATGAAGAGGCAATCAATAGAAAGGGAAAACCATAAATTCTACAATCCACACTTCAACAAATAATAATTCAAGACAAACTTTTTCAATGAAATGTAGAAGGCGAGAAACTCATTTAAATTCTAGTGATTTCACCTTCAAGGATAGAAAACACTTAAGACAGACATATAACTGTAATCATAGAAGAGGGAACTCCTAAAAATCCTTGATTATAGTTGTTGAGGAGGTAAATCCCCTCTGCGGACAGAGGCGATCCCTACTAGCCTAGCAGGGGTCTAGCAACAATCATCAAATGTTACAGCGCAAGTTCCTAGTTACGAATAAAAGACCAAAGATGGAGGCCTACCTGGAATCCAATGCTATGATCCGTAGAAGAGAGTGTTCCTGTTCCTCAGCCTCGGAAAATCACGATCCTCCCACGATCTCCACGGATGGACACCTACACATGCAAGAAACAACATGAATACAAGTATAAAATCCAGAATACACAACTATATATCAATCAGAAAGGATATAACTCATATTAACATAAGTGAAAACAGAGTGGAACCATAACCGTAATCATTCATTAAATAACAATCGAAAGAGAGTAAAACCAATGTTCTGATGTCGCAGTCTCCTTCGGATGGGTCTCCAGTCGTTCACGTCTCGCAAAGCTCGCCAGGGAAAGGGAAAACCTCTCCAGATTCTCTCGACGATAGTCTCCTTACTTGAGTCAGCCTTAAGGGAAGAAAGAGGGCTCTTACAGCACAAAGGCTCTTGGGAATTTGGAGATTCAAAGCTTAGGCACTTCTAGACTAGCTTGCAATGGAATTGAGCAGGCTTTTATAGATGGGGAAGGAGGGGTTGGGATCCCTATTATTGTGGGATTGGCCCTATCATGAAGGAAGGTTCCATGAGAGGTGGCAAACCACTTCCCTTCCATGGAACTCCCGCAGCCAAACCTCCCAACTCAAGATAGGCAATGGTTTCTGAGTTTGTTGAAACACAACTTCCACCATCTTTATTTAAAAAACACTCCTTAAATTGGCTGGCGCGACTGTTGCTCTGGGACAGAGCGCCAGTTGGCGTGGCCTCTTTGTAGGATTTTCCCCATTGGCGCGAGAGATGAACTGTCTGCCCGCGCCAATGCAAAAGGAGATGTTTTCATGATTTTTTGCAAGGAGATGTCTTTAGGGAAATTGAAGCTCATGCTTAGAGGAATGCATTGATGATGGTTTCAAAGCATGACAGTGCTCACAGGTCACAAAATGGGTCCTCCATTGTGCGGGACGGGGAATGGCAGGGACGGTGACAAATTACTGTGTAACAGATGCCCCCTAAAGTATGAGGCCCGATAGAGAGAGGGTTGAAATGCTTTACAAGAACATGTTCAACTGAATCCCCGTCGTCAGAAAACCTGCGTAGAAAAATACAACTGATATCTCAAGTACATGGTGTATATGCGGTATGGGCGCAGCCGTCCAAAACAGAGCACACTATAATCCGGATCCAGGGTATGGGAGCAGCCATCCAGCGAGGATCAAATAAATAGACTCAGGTATGGTCATAGCCATCCAATCAGTGAGTCATATACATAATGATAATAATCCACAATCGCAGCCTGGATTACAACAGACACAATCCAGGGTCTTGCGCTCCATCTCGACCCAAAAAAACTACAAGTTCAAGCATGCGAATATGTGAGTTGAAGTCGAACATTCAAGAACATCGTCTGATTACCAGCCAATGATGAGAGTTGTTAACAGACGCGAGAGGAACCACCAATAATGACAATGGCCCTCAAGGTACTACAGGTACAATCTACGGCATGTGAATCAATGAGCTGGTGTCGAACACCCGTAGAATCACTCGATCAGAGGCCAATGATGAAAACCCCACGTCGAATGCGACGAACCTGCCATTGAGGCATGCAGGCTCCAAGGTACCATAAAGGAGTCTCTAGATCAACTTCTTGGATAATGAGTTGAAGTCGACAAGAAGTGACCTTGATCGAAGGTGGGCCATAATGTTTCCCACATCATCGACACGAGACAGAGGAACATGATGTTTTTTTGTGAATCAGGATTGTATGAGAATCAGAGGAAGGTTGATATTCGTAGAGGCCAACTTCTCTTGAAAATATAAACAGCACGACAATGGACTTGGCAGTATTTGACATCAACGGATCTGAGGTCATGGTGACGAGGCAATGAGCAGATGAGAGGTCAAAAGCGATTATCCAAACCCACGGAGGCAAAGTGAAGAAACGAGATGAGATGTCCCCAACCCGACATGAATGCAGACAAGTGTCATGTTCAAGAGCGACATACTACTGACGACATCCATGATGGTTCCATTTTTTCCCCCACCATTTCTGGCGAGTACCCCAATTATTTTTGATAACAAGCTTGAAGGGGATAGCATATGTTTGTAATATAAGTCCGCCCTTCGGGCGAATCCATCCTAGTGCATTTAACGAGTCCTAGGAAGGAGGAACTCGGAGAACGTCATTTCGACTGGATCCGATGTCATCAGGGTTTAATGAGTCTGACAAAGGGAGAACTCGGCGTCTTTTCATGTTTAGAGAGTTTGAAAAGACAGCAGAAAAGTAAACTCCACTGGTCCCTTTTCGTAAATAGTTCCTCAGATCCGAAAAGGTAGAAAACAATATCCGAGAAAACCTCCTAGTCGCGATAGGCTAGGGTATTCCTTTTTCGTAATCAATCCATCCCAGCCCGAAAAAGGGGTAAACGTATATTGGGTAGATGTCGATTCATGTCCAATTTAACGAGATCGAAACGACAAGGGCCTCGACAATCTTTTCATGTTTAGAGAGTCAGAAAAGAGCTGAAAGATGACTCCGAAGTGACTTTTTCGTGTATTTACCGAGTCCGAAAAAGTATAAAATACAACTCGTTTCCATCGTTAAAGTCGCAAAAACCTGCTGCTGCACATACCAAGCAAGCGTAAAACCCATTTTTGACATAACATATTAAAATATTTGATAAAAATAACTTTTTAAAACTCATTTTATGTCAAAAAAGTTATAAATATGCCAAAATGGTAAAAATAAAATTACATTTACTATTCACCTTGGTAAAAAGCAGCAGTGGTCCATTTGGAGTGGAAACTTCTGACGGCGATTGCGACAGATCCGGTTGACCATTCAGATTCTCGTCTGCTACAGGTAAGAGGCACTTCCCTGTGCTTCATTTCAATCCATTTTTTAATAGTTTTCCCTTATGTATCAGCCCTCTGTGGCCATTCTTTGAATTTTTAGGGCCGCGCTCATTGGCGCAGGTATCGGGCACGGACCTGCGCCAATGGGCTCTTTTATGCAAAGGGCTCGCGCCACATGGCATGACTGTTCACAAAATATCCGCGCCAGTGGCCAAACCTAAAATTCCACCTAAAAATTCGAGATTTTAACCAAATTGAATGAAATTTGAAGCCTACCAGAGATCTAATTAAGGGTTTATGACCATGTGGATGCAGGAAATCAAGCAAAATGGTGATTGAATGGAAAGAACGAGAGCATGGAGAAGAGGATGAACAGGCCATAGAAAGTGAGGCTTGCATGAATGCCCTCAGAAAATGTGGGCTAAAGAAGTTCTTCCTTACACCCTGTCTACGAGCTCAGCCCGAGCTCCTCTAGTATTTGATCAGTATTTGGGACGAACATGAACAAGTGTTCAAGTTGCGAGATCAGGTATTGGAGCTAGAGGTTTCTGATGTGTATTTCATCACCGGATTGTCTCACAGAGGTCCGATCCCCGTCTTGACTGGGAGTAGACCATCTGGCGAGAAGATGGAAGAAGTGATGGCACGAGTGTGCCAAGGAGCACAAATGGGATCAGGGAGCAAAAAGGTGGATATCCACACTATCCCCGATCTGGCATTGAGAGTTGTCCTACATACCATCACGCGGGCTGCAGGGTCGTAGGCACCGCACGAGGCCACAAAGGCCCAAATCCTGCTTGCCTCAGAATGCATGAGTCCCTTACTGTTTGACTGGGTAATAGCAGTAACAATAAATATGAAAAGACATCTCACAAAATGCAAGCAAGCTAAACTGAAACAGTTTGGCTATGGTTCCATCCTGGTATCGTTCATTCTGGAACGCTTACCAATCTTCCAGGGCCAAGGGGCCATAGTAGCAGATCCGATACCACGCAAGACAAGAATGGCTCGCTAGGCAGCACTAATGCCCAGAGCTGGAGGCGGCCAACAGATGTCCTGGATGCCGGAGTTCTTTAGGTGGTTACGGTGCCAGTTGATTGTAGTGGAGGACTGGCCATATGCAGAAACTGACTTCACCGGAGACCCAAATCTCCCACTGCCAGAAGGAGATGACTGGGACGAGGATTTGGGTAAGACCTTATGTTTTTTATTTTTATGTTTTATGTTTTTTGTTTTGTTAATACACATTCGTCCTAACACATTTTATATATGTATGCAGATGTGGGACCTGAGAGGCCAGCTGGAATGTCTCCAATCTCATGGAGGACTCATCTTGCCCCTGATCCTCAGGGAGAGGGCACAGGAGGAGAGGAGTTGATCCAGAATCTCGAGGGCATTGCCCGAGGGATCCCGGACTATGCTCGGCTGGCGGACGTACCGATGGCGTACCAGCGTCATACGGTGGGAGTTCCAAGTCGGATCCACCGAATCCTGAGATGCTTAGTGCGTGCAGTCACATGCTATCATGAGCACCATGCGGATTAGCTCTTAGGGATTTATACCACACCTATTTTTTGAGAGACATGTCGTCTCCGGATGTACTTAAGACGATTATGTATATTTTGACTTTATGTGACACACTCTATGTAAACATTTCGATATCTATATATATATATATATATATGCATATCTATTTCTGGATGGATCTTTCTTTACATGTGATGATGATTTACAAATTGCGCAAATGTCTGTCTAATACCAAATTTTCTACTGCATTTGTTAATGTATTCAAATGCCTGGGTATATGACGATATGTAATGTAGTCAAAATTCCTTTCCACTAATCGAATACGCAGATACAGACGTAAAATGGACGGGTTTCTTACTGAATAGTGTCCGTTCAGTTGTAATACTACAAGTTGCGAATCTAGATACACGAGCAATTCACGGATACCAAGGTTTACTGCCTCGGTTAATAATTCTAACACAGCACTATATTCTGCGATATTGTTCGTAGCACGTCCTAGACACACTCCTTGCAGGTTGACCAACTCACCAGCAGGATCATAGATTACCCAGGCTGCTGAAGACAGATTCCTGGTACTACGGGAGGCACCATCCGCGAAACCGACAAATGGATGAATAGACATCTACACAACCAGGAAGACCCGATCAGAAAAAAGATGTTTACAAGGCACACCACACCATACATGCACACAAATGAAAAAAAAACACACCTATGTACACACACCACACCAAGAAATCACTTCAGGCATAGTACTTTTTGAGGTACAACCCATTTCTAGGTTGTGCCAGCGGAACTCCTTCATAATCTATAAGCTCGTAGGCCCCATTTTTCAAAATGCATTTTACTATATAGGGCCCATGCCACATAGGCTGGAACTTACCGGCTCCAAGCTTGTCATGTGCTTGATCGTACAGGAGGACTAGGTCTCCTTCGATAAAGGAACGAGGAGAAACAGATTGATCAAAATGAGTTTTGACCCTCTTCTTTTGTGCTTCAATAACCAAAGCAGCCAGACGACGGGTTTCATCTAACCGTTCCAGATATAGAAGACGTTCTTCCTCAGAAGAAGTATTAGGTAAAAGTTCCACAGCTAATTTCAACGAAGGAATATCGGATTCAACCGGAAGAGTTGCTTCCAGACCGTACACCAATTGAAATGGTGTGAACCCAGTTGCACTCTTTGCAGATGTTCGGTATGCCCAGAGAGCTGAGAACAGTTAGAGATGCCAATTGGATTTGTGAATACCAACTGTTCGCTGAAGCATAGTGACCAAAACCTTGTTCACTGCTTCAACCTGACCATTCGCCTGAGGGTAATATGGTGTTGAGCTATCGTGACGCAAGCCCAACTTTGAAGTCAGATCCGCCATCATATAATCTCAGAAATGAGTACCGTGATCAGTGACGATGGCTTGAGGAACCCTGAACCGTGCAATAATGTGGTTGAATATAAATTGAGCAGTTGTTTTACCGTCAGCAGCTAGTGTAGGCATCGCCTCAGCCCACTTGGTGAAGTAGTCGACGGCGAAAATTATATACGCATGCCCCCTGGCCGAGTGAGGGTTACACGTCATAAAATCCATGCCCCATTTCGCAAAAGGGCCGACGGTAATAACGAGATGCAATGGTAAAGGCGGCGCACGCATCTTGCGCTGAAATATCTGGCACGCATGACATTTACGGACTGCAGTGATACAGTCTTTGAATATGGAAGGCTAGAAATAACCTGCTCGCAGAATCTTCTGGGCAGTAGCATACGCAGACATATGTCCACCACAGGCACCACTGTGGTATTCATTTAGGACCTTTTTAGCCTCTTCGAAGGTTAGGCATCGCCGGAGCACCGAATCTACTCCAATGCGATATAAGGTATCTCCTACTATACTGTAGGGCTGGGACTGGTGCCGAATCCGTCGGCGGGTAGCTTTATCCAGCTCAGACCGAAATGTCGAGGTCTGAAGATACACTATTATGTCACCGTACTAAGGGTCACGAGTACTGATGAGGAAAAGCATTTCGTCCGGTATATGGTCTTTAGAGTGTGAGGGAGCAGAGTCTGTAGGGAGAGAGCATATCAGATCTGCGAAGACCAGTGATTTAGTTGACTTAGCGGTAGTGAACTCTAAGTCAAACTCCTACAGGATCACAATCCATTTGGAGTACTTGCCCCCCAGTAATTGTCTAGAAAGAATATACGTCATAGGGTTGCAGTCTGAAACCACTGTTATCGTACGCAAAAGGATGTAATGGCGAAAGCGCTGTACAGCGTGTACTGCTACTAATGCCGACTTCTCGACATGAGCATAACGCGTTTCTGGATCGAGAAGGTTCTGTGACAGGTAATAAACAACATGTTCATCACCGTCATCGTCATCCTGCACCAAGACCATGGCTATGGTGCTAAATGCGGCGGCAAGATATAAAGTGAAGTCGCGGTGGTAGTCTGGAGGACGAAGCAATGGAGCGTTGACAAGCAACGTCTTCAGCTTCTCAAAGGATTGCTAAGCGATTTCATCCCAATGGAAGGGAACGTTCTGTTTTAATAAACGAGTGAATCCTTTGGCCACCTCGGCATAATTTGGGATAAAGCGCCGAAGAAAGTTCGCTTTCCCTTGCAGAATCTGTAACTGATATAGGGAGGAGGGTGATGGGAGATTTATGATGGCCTCGACCTTTAAAGGGTCAAGGCAAATTCCATCTTTCGAGACTATGAATCCTAAAAGACAGCTAGAATCAATGCAAAAGACACATTTATGAGGATTGAGCCTGATGTTGTAGCGCCTGCAACGAAGAAAGATCTGGCGGAGATGCTCAGGATGGTCCTCTCGCTTAGCTGAATGGGCTGGCAAGTCGTCCAGATAAGGCTGAACGATATGGAAAATGTCATGAAAAGCGTAGGACATCGCACGCTGAAAAGTGGCTCCAGCGTTCTTCAAACCGAACGGGAGCTTTTTATACGCGAAAGCACCCCACGGACAGATGAATGTGGTCTTGTGTTGATCCTCAGGTGCAATATTGATCTGATTATATCCTGAGAAACTGTCCATTAAGGAATAGATCTCACTTCTGGCACATTCGTCGATGATCTGGTCTATAAACGGAGTGGGATAATTATCCTTTGGACAGGCGCGATTGATGTCGCGATAATCAACACAGACTCTAATCGTACCCTGCTTTTTATCGACAAGGACAATGTTAGACACCCATTCTGTGAGGGGGATGGGATAAATAAAGCCCACGTTCAGAAGGTTTTCAACTTCTGCCTTGATGGCGGCGGCTTTCCGAGGATGCATGGGGCGTAAGCGTTGGCGCACGGGTTTCGCACCTGGATAGGTTGGAATCTCATGCACTACGATACTGGGATCAATCCCCGGCATTTCCTCGTAGGACCACGTGAAAACATCTCTGAATTCTTTGAAAAGCTCAGTATAGACTTGAATCTCATCGGGAGAACAAGTCACACCCACATGAATATTCTCAACGATCCCCGGTTTAACAGAGATGTTGATCGGGATGGTTTGAGTAATGTTACTCAGGTTACCCTCCGAAAAAACCTCGTGCGTCAAAATGGGCATTTGAAGAGGAGGGGTAGAAACCTGAGTAGCATAACGCTCCAGACAGTCAGTCATTGCCCCCAAGCTAGGCATAAAAGAGGAGCAATGATGTTCATCGCCCCAAGGCAGATCCTCAAGAGACATAGTTTCAATGATAGCCTCATCTGAAGGAAAAGTCTCTTTGAGAGGATCAGGTGAATCGACCTGACCAAGACAGGGGGATTGAGAGTAGACGTCAAGAGCCATGCTCAAAGGAGCATGCTGAGGAGGTGGAGGATCAGATGCGGCAACAATTTCATAGTAGCTGATCTCTACTGGCGTCAAGGGCATTGATTCTCCAAACTCAAATACCTGCTCAGGCGTAGGAATAAGCCAGGGGTCATCGGACCTGGACATCATGTTGACTTGAGCGGTGTGCGGTGGTGGTGCGGGAAAAATACCCATGAGGACCGGGTCTTTGAAGAGACCAGGTCCCACACTGTCTGGGGGATTCGGGATCTGATCCACATATGGGACGTTGTTCTCAGAGGTAGAGGTGAAAAATGACAACTGATCCACCGTGACAAATTTTCCCTCGTGAGGGAACTTAATGAATCAAAAGACGGTGGACGGCACACAGAGCATGGCATGGGTCCAGCTGCGGCCAAGAAGTATATTGTAGTTGAGTTTAGCATCAACCACTTCCACTTCTACGTTGACAGTTTTCCCCTGTAATTTGATCGCTAGACTCTTGAGAACACCCAGGGGTTTGGACTCCCGACCATCAAATGCCTCAAGGGCATTGGGGGATGACGAAAGGGCTGGAGAGCTGATGGCCTTCCAGCAAGCGGAGGACATAACGCATGTAGATGCACCTTCATCCACAACGGCCCTATGAATGTTCAGACCATTAATCTCGAATTGAATAATAAGAACGATTTGATGTGGAAGCCGGGGAGTGAAATTCTCTAAATCGAAGGTGAGAAGACTCGAGTCGGCGGGATCGATGCCCCCGATCGCAGACAGTAAAGCCTTCCGTTGCGAAGGACAACTTTGAAGAACTTCTAGCGCAAACATGGCAGACGGCGCCTATGCCAAATCCTCAACAATGCTGTAATGTTGAGAGGCACGAGCATTCGGATTATAAGAAGATCTTCGAAGGACACCTTTAGAAGGTGGTTTCACAATGGGTTCAAGAGTAGGCTTCTCGATTTCCAACGAACCGGAGGTAGGTAGGGGAGGCGGTCCATCCGCAACTGCCTTCCCAGGTGCCTACCGCGATTCATTGTAATCCTTCGACCGCGTAGCGACAGAGATAGGTGCAATACTCTTCATCATGAAAACCTGAGACCCAAATGGTGCAGATGGTGATGGTTGTTCGACCATCTGGGTCTGCTGAGATGGAAATGGCTCTTTTAAAACAGCCGGAGTCCCTTTAGGGCCCTTGAGAAGTTGACTAACCTCGGATCGTCGTGGAGAATCCTTAGTATAATGGTCCCCTTCACAAATGAGGCAAGGGTACTTCGGTTTACGCTGAGAGCCATCCTCAGTACGAGATTTAGATTCTGGCTTCGGGGCATCAGATTTAGATTTGCCTTTGCCCTTCTTTTTCCCCTTGGAAGTTTTCTCCGTAGGATTGGCCTGAACGGCATTCACTTCTGCGGTTTTACCAGAATCGGACAGGGCGGGATTAACAGGAGCATTGTTGGAAGAATTAGACTTCTACTTCCCATTCGAAGATTTCTTCGAATTCTGAGAGATAGAACCAATGACACCATCCACCGTGGGTGTAGGCGGAGCCTTAGAGGTTCCGGACCGTGGGGCATCATGCAAGATATCATAAAGCGTGCCGGACTGAGAATATACAAGATCCAGATATTTGGCACGCGCAATGGCTTGTTCCTCTGTCACACACGCTCCCATCACAATATCTTGAGCGATTTTATTCACAAAGGAGGTGGTGAACCAGTGAGTCAGTATCTGATCAGGTATGTGAAACTTGATCAGTCTACGACAGCGCCGCCACTCATGAATGTGATCAGAGATGTGAGTGGCTTTATCCTGCTTCAGAGAAGTCAGGAGGTGCGTCCCGGCTTCATAATGAACCGGTAACTGAAAGTGCGTGAGGAAAGCCATGGCTAAAGAATTGAAATCCTGGAAAATGCCGCAGGATAACTCTATGTACCACTTAGCAGTAGATCTAGTTAAAGTACGCTTGAAGAGGCGCAGGCGAATCGAATCTTTGACCCAAGAGTTAGAAGAACACCAAAGATGATACGTCATCACATGCGCCTGGGGGTCCTCTCCAGCTTTTCCCTCAAACTTGGGGCAATCACCTGGTATCTTGGTGGGAACCGGAGGCTAATATGGATTATGTAAAATCGGATCATTGGTCAACTTTGAAACATCCGGCAACTCCAAGGTGGCCAGGAACGGCAATGGCGGATTGACTGGCATGCCAGACCCAGGATGAGGACCATTACCTGTACTCCACAATGGTTGTGAATATCCTTGCCCCCATGGGTTCTGTCCTGTAGGATTCTGACCATAAGGGGTGTAGGTCGTATAACCAGACTGATTTGGATGCTGGTAACCAGAGTGTGGGGCCTGATAACCAGGGTAGGGGCCCTGATTATACGTCAGCCTGGTATAAGCAGCGTTTGGATTTGGCTGCTGAGTATAGGTAAAACCAGGTTGAGGAGGATAATACTGAGAGCCTTTGGGGTGGTTATAGTTCGGTTGAGATTGACCATGAGGAAAGTAACCACCCTGAGGATGAGTAGGCTGCTGAAAAGTGGAACCCTGTGGAGCCTGATAAGTAGGGCGCAGCTGTTGATTTGGCTACGGCATTGAATGAGTCGACTGCTGAGCAGGGTTAATAGAATGAGCGGGCTACCCTGAGTGAATAGGTTGACCCGACTGAGAGGGCTGCCCTGAATGAATAGGTTGACCCGGATAGACAGGTGGCGCCGGTTGAGCAGGCTGACCTGGTTGTGGATGAGCCCCAGGTTGTACCGGATGGACCGGTTGGCCTGGAGGCGGAACACCAGGGTGTACCGGATGGGCCAGTTGGCCTGGTGGTGGAACAGGGCCAGGTGCTTGCTGAAAACCGGTTTGACCCGAAGCGGAACCATAGGATGGTCCCAGCTGATATGAAACGTTAGAAACAACAGGATACTATGGTTGCATTGGTAAAGAAGGCTGTATTTGCCCCCCAAGACCATAGACCGGTCCCGGTTGATACCTCGGCTGAGACTGAACAGGTTGACCGGAAGGGCTATAATACTGTCCTTGCGGACCGTACGATGGCCCTTGTTGGCCGACAGGATAGCCTTGAATGGGCTGCCCCTGTGGATCATAAAGATAGCCAGGTTGGCCCGCAGGTTGGCCTTGGAAAGGCTATCCTTGCGGGTTATAAGCCTGGTTATAAGGTAAACCTTGAGCATAGAGATAAGCCTCAAGAGCGGGTAGACGCAAAATCTCCCCGTGCTCATCATACTGACCTGGGAAAGCATACACGGGAGTACCATCCTGTGCATAGTGCGAGAAGTAAGAACGGTTAGGATCTTGGGAGGATGGCCCAACCTCGGCGTTCGGCTGTTGCAAAGACAACCGATACTCCTCCGGAGAGATGTTCTCCGATATAGCAGTCGCTAGATAAACATCTTCAGGAGTTGGCACAGCCCTTGCAGCGGATGCTGTGACAACAGGAAAAGAGGCGGCCACACAGACAGTGGGCCGGATGGGAACAGAAGTAACGGGAATCTGAGGAGACACCCCGGGCGTAGTAGCAGCTGGCCTAGGAGAAGGAGCTGACACTCCCATAGAGGCTGTGGTGGAAATGATCTGACCCAAAGATCTGTATCACTGTGGTAACGAGGGACTAGCTGTTGACATGTCAGCCAGCTAAGAGTTGTTTCCCTGAAACAATCTTCGTGGGAAGAGCTGATAGTCTTCACCAGACGTTGGGATTTCCTCACCAGAATCACTCATGGTTGATCCTACCATTAAATCTCGCAAGAGACGGCGAGGACTAGGAGGAAATACAGCAGCAACAAAAGGTGAACCCGATGTAAGAGAAAGGAAATCAGCTCCTAATCTCAATTCAGACACAGGGTCCGAAAAGGGCCAATTGAAATCAACTGGTCCTCCAAAGGGTTGCTCAGCAAGAACCGATCCCCCGTCAGGAAACTCGGAAACAATAGGCTGCTGCGGTTCAGCAGAGGATTGGGAAGCCTCTGAAGAATCGTCCATGTAAGGACTACCAGTAGACGAAACCGAAGGTTCCGCCACTGTGGCAAACGACCAGAGAAAAAGAAGCAAACACACAGACGGGCTGAAAAAGAGTCAAGACACACGATCAAATGGTCAACAAGAAATATCTAACAGGGCGTATAATCGTGGGTGATTAATTTTTTTACCACATTGAAAAATAAGAAACTTCACCGTTTCATGTTTTAAGAGTCGAGAAACGATAAAATATGACTCTATCTCTTTCAGATTTGACACAAGCGTGAAAGGACAAGCGCTTGACGGTCTTTTCAAATTTAGGGAGTTAGAAAAGACCAAATGACTGCTCAGGAATACTAGGCACAAAGGGTGTACCAAATAACCGTGAACTGCAATATACACCTTGGTTTTAATAATGAAGAAGAAATCAACCAAGGAATTTCCGTACGTGCAGGCAATCTCCCCGAATGCTGTGTTCGGTGTATCATGGGTATAGGGTGGCAGACTCGGCTTCCTGTGGATAAAGGATTGAAAACCTAGAGGGGTCTCCCTTTATATACGCGATGGTACGGGGAGCATAAGTCCGTGCTAGTGCTGTCTAAAGCCAAAAGGCGAACGACAGCTACTAGGTTTAAAGACGTCGGAACACGTCTCTAGCCTAGACCTCTAAATATGTTTCGTTAGATTTCAATGTTGCCTTAGGTTAATTGAATAGATTTTAAAGTTGATCTTCAATTAGGTTTCAGTTTTCAGGCCCTAACGAATGTATTGTTTCAAAAACTCCTAAATGCGAAGCTACATGCCACAGTACACCATTTCGTTCGATAAAAACTAGCTACAGAAGAGTTGAGAGCCTTTACACAAACAAAATGATCGGAAGACAAACAATGAGATCTTTAATGCAACTAATGAAATTGAAAATTTTTCATTCCAATCACTAATTACTAGTAAAATCGAAAAATTTCAATTTGCACTAATCAACCAAAAGCAAAAGAGATTTTTTTTGTAATTTTCAATGTTTGATAGCTAGATGCACTAAACAAACTGAAAATAAACGGAACAACTTGAGAAACGATATTGAGAGAGCAAAACGAACAAATTTCACTCAATGACACAAGAAATCAGATCTCAAATCGACCAAAGTCTCTCAAAACCAAGAAAAAGACTCAAAGGCTCCAATGGACCGTGTAATCTAGGCCCAAAGCAAGACCAAACGAAATTTGAATGAAGAAATGAGCAATCACCCAAAAATCGCAACAAAACAGTGAACAACTACTAAAAGAATGCAGAGGAGCAATCAGAGAGCTGACTGGATAAACGAAACACCAAAACTCCCAAGGAGGGCTCGATACACAAAGCCACTAGATGCCCTAGGGCTTAAAACGTGAAATCGATAGATAAAAGCAAACAACCAAGGGACGAAGGCAAATTCCCAGTCAAACAGGACCCCAACACACTCAGGTAGTCGAAAAATCAAGAATAAAAGCACTGACCAGACCCAGAGAGCTCAAAACTGAGCAAACTCAAATACCCTACAGGAGTGGCGCGACTGTAAGGCTGCAACTGGCGCCAGCAAGCAATTGGCGCGGGCTATACAAAAGCAACATGCGCCAATTGGCGCGACTGTCGGGCTAAAAAGCGCGCCAGTCGAGTTTCTCAGCCAAAAACAAGAAAGAACTACTCCAGAAGCAGATCAATGTAAACTAAGCAAACCAAGAAGCAAAAAACAGCAAAAGAACCCAACCCAGAAGGCTAACCAAGCAAGGAAAATCATAAAACAATAAAAACGAGACAATCTAAACGAGATAGTGAAATCTAGACGATCCCCAGCGGAGTCACCAAATTGTTGAGGAGGTAAATCCCCTCTGCGGACAGAGGCGATCCCTACTAGGCCAGCAGGGGTCTAGCAACAATCATCAAATGTTACAGCGCAAGTTCCTAGTTACGAATAGAAGACCAAATATGGAGGCCTACCTGGAATCCAATGCTATGATCCGTAGAAGAGAGCGTTCCCGTTCCTCAGCCTCGGCAGATCACGATCCTCCCACGATCTCCGTGGATGGACACCTGCACATGCAAGAAACAACACGAATACAAGCATAAAATCCAGAATACGCAACTATATATCAGTCAGAAAGGATATAACTCATGATTAACATAAGTGAAAAACAGAGTGGAACCATAACCGGTAGTCATTCATTAATAAACAATCGAAAGAGAGTACAACCAATGTTCTGACGCCGCGGTCTCCTTCGGAAGGGTCCCCAGTCGTTCACGTCTCGCAAAGCTCGCCAGGGAAAGGGAAAACCTCTCTAGAGTCTCTCAACGATAGTCTCCTTACTTGAGTCGGCCTTAAGGGAAGAAAGAGGGCTCTTACAGCACAAAGGCTCTTGGGAATTTGGAGATTCAAAGCTTAGGCACTTCAAGACTAGCTTGCAATGGCAATAGGCAAGCTTTTATAGATGGGGAAGGAGGGAGTTGGGATCCCTATTATTGTGGGATTGACCCTATCATCAAGGAAGGCTCCATGAGAGGTGGCAAACCACTTCCCTTCCATGGAACTCCCGCAGCCAAACCTCCCAACTCAAGATAGGCAATGGTTTCTGAGTTTGTTGAAACACAACTTCCGCCATCTTTATTTAAAAAACACTCCTTAAATTGGCTGGCGCGACTACTGCTCTGGGACAGAGCGCCAGTTGGTGCGGCCTCTTTGTAGGATTTTCCCCATTGGCGCGAGTGATGAACTGTCTGCCCGCGCCAATGCAAAAGGAGATGTTTTCATGATTTTTTGCAAGGAGATGTCTTTAGGGAAATTGAAGCTCATGCTTAGAGGAATGCATTGATGATGGTTTCAAGGCATGACAATGCTCACAGGTCACAAAATGGGTCCTCCATTGTGCAGGATGGGGAATGGCAGGGACGGTGA
This sequence comes from Pinus albicaulis, assembly GCA_034641835.2. Taxonomy (NCBI): domain Eukaryota; kingdom Viridiplantae; phylum Streptophyta; class Pinopsida; order Pinales; family Pinaceae; genus Pinus; species Pinus albicaulis. The sequence continues at coordinate 755,927,710 of CM076570.1, read as the reverse complement.
CAAATTACTGTGTAACAATAGTTATGAATATCTCTAAAACAATTAGTTAAGCAAGTACAAAGGGTATGATCAAAACAAAACCTCTTTGGCAAACTTTAAAGAATGGTACTTTAGAGAGAGACTTCAAAAACGGTGTTTAAGTGGTAGCAAGTAAGCAGGGAAAACCATAAATCATGCTTGATACCAACTGTATTCAACTACTTATGAAATAAACAGGCTTAGGGGGGTCTAGAGAGAAATTAAGAATTCTATAAAATGTCCTAGTAGAAGAAAACATTAAGGCAATGAAGAATAAACAGAACTAAGGTGCTTTCAGAAGACATTTCTTAGCCTAAAAATTTTATTCTACTGCAACACAGAAAAGTGGAAACATAATGAAACTGGAAATAAAAATAACATATTAGAAGCACTTGACCAACATCCAAGCTCAGGGATCCAGTGATCTATCCTCCTCCATCAACAAACAAATAAGGGCATCCACAAGTTCCAAGACTTCAAATTCTTTTCAACTTCCACTAGACTATGTATTACTTCAAAGAGCCATCAAATGCCAATAAGATAATGAGTTTAGATGTAGTATTTATGTTGCAAATGAGGAGGTGAAGTTAATCTAGGGTTTGAGTGTCATTTATTACAGATTTAATGAATTCCTAACGTTGAAGACCATGCAAGGCTCAAGGCAAGAATATATGCAGATATTTCTCTGACCAGTAACTTCTATCTTAACTTCCTAAGGAAAAATAGGTGAAATTTTTGATTTTAAGCCCTTTTCATAATTGTTACAATAACTGTCTAGTAGATATAAATATCTCTGACTCATTCTAATAACTGCTTAGTGCTTTATTGAAGGAAAGAAAGCACTAGGTGGCACAAATATCTTTTGAAGGGAGTAACTGCCACAAGCTGAGTCATTCAAATTTGTATTGGGTTAATCTGTCATTTGTTTTATCTTTACTCTCTGTCTTTAAGCCTTAAACTATGTCTTTATGCTTTGACTGTCTACTTTTTATCATATTTTCTTCAATCTGTTTGATCTCTGCTCTATTTATTTAATTATTTATTTTATTTCTTTTGATCTTTTTGCCTTTATTCTTTTTTTCTTTCCATTGTCTTCTTTATTTCCTTGACTTTTTCTTTTCGGGCTAGTCCTTTGTTTTTATCTTTTGAACTGTGATTAGCCCTCTAACCTTTCTGCTATCTTCCTTTCACTATGTCTTCAATCTCTTGTGTTGTCTGTGTGAAGGGGTGGCCTTTCTTCGTGGCAGGGGGGTCATTCAATCCATCGATGACCATGTTTCATCGATGTAAACATTGGCAGAGACCTTCTGTCCATTATTGATTTTTTATGAGCATCCTGGATTGTCATCCATGTCCTCATTTATTTTAATTTGTCTCTATGAAGTATGTTCATTTTTGTTCACCATTGAAACCTGCAAAAAAAACATAACCAATTAGTTTTAAGACCTGCGGGAGGGTTTCACTGAGTTTTCAGGGTTTTGGACTATCGGGAGGTGCTTGCAGATGAGGAGAGGGTGAAAAAGGCAGGGCTTTGAAGGCGGAACGAGGCAAAAATTTGAATGGAGGTGGGGGGATTTTGAATTTTGGCATGGAGGGAAGGTGGTTTTGGAAAACCACAAGTGGTTTATCGCGTGGATAGAAGGCGGTAAATGGTTTTGGGCGATATGGACGCGATATACCCTAGGGCTCGACGTGTGGCAGGCGAATACTACCTATTTCGCGTGGGTTATAAAAACTTAATGCAATCACAACTTTATTTGCGATATGCATTATGGGCAGTCAGATCTCAGGATGGGAGATCGACGGTTGACACACGTTGGAGGGGTGAACAGTTAGTTGGGCTGGAGGTAATGGAGGACAGGTGTCAGGATATGGTTGGATAGTGGGGTCAAGTGAAGGATGGGGCCTGGGTTTAAATAATTTAACGAAATATGTGTTAATTTATAAGGTTTTTAGGAGGGGCTTCAGATATAATGAAAAATGGGGCTCGCTCTTTAATTTTTCAAAGGTAAAGGGGGACCTTTTATAATGTCATGGGGGGGGGGGGGGGTTAATAAAATAAAGAGTGGAGGATTAGTTTATAAGGGGAAAGGGATTTGAGAAGAGCGGTGGTCGAGGTTTTATGAGAGCGAAGGGGGCTGGGTTTTTAAGAGAAAAATGGCTTACGACCTATTTTTTGTACAAAGGGCGGGTTTAAATAATAAATAGGGTTTTACAATAAAATTAAAGGACCCGATAGGTTAAAGTTTAACTTTAAACAATGTAAAAAGGGAAATTTTTACATTTTTTAATAAGTCAAAGGAAAAAAGATGAATGAAGGGGGTTTATGAGGGTTTTGAGGAAAGGGGAAAATGGGTTTTTCATAAGAAGAAGGCCATGAATGAGAATGAGGTGAGGTGATAAAATGAGGCAAACAAGACAAATGAGAAAAATCCTTTTTGCAGTAGTGGGGTAGATCTTTTAGGAAGCAGAGAGAGGAAAAGATAGTGGAAATAGTCTAACTTAGGATAATGAAGGAAGTGAGATTTCTAGAACTCACCATATTTCTCAAATCTTGTTTCTAGAAATCTAGGATCATAATTTAGCCATCTTTTGATATCAGAAAAATTACTGATGACTAACAATGGCTCCACTTGGGGAGGGCAGCTCCCTTTTGGAGGTGTCCAAAACTTTCAGTTTATCAAATCTCTAAGTTTTTGCAGACCAGTGCCTTATCCATTAGGTAGATTTTTCCTTCTTTTCACTTGCTACTATTTATTTTGAATTGGCAATCTCATCAATCTGCAACATATGATTTCTTTCAACAACATTCCTATCTACCCAACCTACTTGTCCTAAAAAAATTTCTTCTTTGAATGCATTTGAACTGGCATACTCTTGACATTTTATTGTGAAAACAGAAATAAAATATCTACTTCTACCCTTATTTCTTCTAAGAGTTCAGATTAAACTAGTGAACTCTTTTATTCTCTACCTAAGCTATTTGATTTCCAAGATTAAGCTGTTTGGCAATCTTGATTCTCTAAACTATTGACATGAAATTTAAAGCATGGTTCAAATTAGGATTAGGCAATCTGACTTTCCATGGTTGTGGCATTGGAACAAGCTGCACACAATCATTATTTTGCATAAAAAGTAAAATAGGAAGACAAGGGATGTAATTTATTATTTGAAAATGCATCCTCATCTTTCTCTTTGGTTCTGTTTTGAGCATGTGGAACCAGTATCTTATATTTCCTAATCTATCTTTCTTGATAAGACAAATTTGAAATAATCTTGATAATCATTGTTTTCACTAACTTACCAACATAAATTTAAAGCATGTTCATCCATGATTAGGCTAGATGATTGAACAAGATATTCTTTTTGAATCAGTAGTGGCATTTAGGCTTGCACACTTTCAGTAGTATTGTTTTTTGGGTATGGGGCTATACCTCTTTTTAATCTTCCCTTTTTTTCCATTCTTTCATTGTTTTTGTATTTTGTTTTCAATTTTTTTTAATGCAATGTTTATGTACAATGAATGAAAGCTTTGAAATTAGGACTCTTGACATAAATAATGTTTGAGTATCCTGCCATTGACAGGACCTCCAAATAACTCTTCTCCATTCAACCCTTGTAAAAAGAAAGCATTATGAAACCTAAATGAATGAATGATATAAGGCCCTTTCCAGAAATTCCCAAATTGTACATGCTTACCTTTGTCTTCCCTTCTAGAATCCCATTTCAAGATTGTGTCACCAACTTGGAAATTATTAGCTTTAGTTCTTCTATCAAAGATCTTCTCGATGCTCTCTTGAATTGCTTGTGTCCTTTTATAGACTTCCTCTCTTGACTGCTGTAAATGAATAGTTTCATTCAACCTTCTCTGCATGTCATTTTCTTCTGATTTCACTTCTTGGAGAAGTTTCATGACTGGAACTCCCAAGGATGTCGGGAAGACTGCATCCATGCCATATACCAAATGATAGGGAGACATATCGATGGATTTCTTGGTTGTTAGTCTATCAGCCCATAAATCATGAACTAGATTATTATGCAATGATTTCTAATTTTGTTCGAGCAGTTTTTTAATAAAGTTGATCAGGATTTTGTTGGAGGATTCAGTAAGTCCATTTCCCTGAGGGTAGTAAGCTGTGGAGTGGAGTCCATTTCCCAATGTCATATGATATTTATAGTAGAAATCAACCATTATTTTGGATTTGAAGGTGGAAACATTGTATGTAATGATCTTTCTAGGACAACCATATCTAGATAATATGTTGGTCTCAAGGAATTTGATAATGACTGAGTCAGTAGCATTTCTAGAAGGGATAGCCTCTATCCACTTGGTAAAATAATATGTGGCAGTAAAGATCCACTTATGTTGGGTAGATGATTTTGGGTGAATTTCTCCAATAAATTCTAAACCCCATTGCTGAAAGGGAGCCTCAATACTGATGGGATGCAAAGGTAAAGGTAGGAGTTTTCTCTTGCCATAAAAAATTTGGCACTTATGGCAAGTCATGACTAGTTTTTGAGTATTAGGGAAAAGGGTGGGCCAATAATAGCCAGCTCTAAGAATATTGTTTTCTGTTGTCTTCCAGTAAAGGTGTCCTCCACACTCTCCCTCATGAAACTCATGCATGATATTTCCTGCATCATTCTCAAGCAAACATTTAAGCAATATGCCAACAACAATTTTCCAATATAACACTCCATCTAAAATGCAGTAATTTAAAGCTTTTTGTTTTAAGAATCTAGCTTTAGTCTTTGATAAAGAAGGAGGGGTATTGAGATAAAGAAGCACATATATGATATCAACATACCAAGATGAACTCACAAATGTTTCTTCAATGTATGGAGTAGTGAATTCCTCCTGTTCTTCTAAAACATCAACCATATTCATATCTAATGCTTATAAATTTGATTCTGCCATGAGTTTTGCTAATCCTTTTCCTTTAATCAACTTGGTAGGCCTGATTTCTAAATCATATTTTAAAGTAATAGAAATCCATTTTCCACTTTTTCCATCATGGTCTTGATTTATAATGTCCCTAACAACTGCATGTGGGACAAAAGCAATGATATTTGAGTGTGAAATGTAGACTCAGAAATCTTTCAATGCTTTTATCAAGGCTAAGGCTTGTTTCTCCATGATGTTATATTTGAGTGGAGAATCTCTTAAGGATATTGGTTATTCTTGGCCCATGTTATTCTTTTGCTACAACACTGCAGCAATGGTGTGGTCTGATGCAAATGAAAAAATATGGAAATCCTTGGTGAAATCAGGACTGATGAGAACTGGAGTTTGAGTGAGAGCTTGTTTCACTAGTTCAAATGATTGTTTGGATTCTAAGGTCCATTTAACTCCTATTTCATTTTGAGCATGTTTTTGATATTCCTCAAAAGTTCATCAAGTTTAGGGATGAACCTTCTCAAAAAGTTGATCTTCCGAATGAAAGATTACAATTCTTTGAGGTTTCTAGGATGGCTGATTTTCAATATGCCTTCAATCCTTTTGGGATCTACCTTGATTCCTTCTTCAGAAATTATGTGGCCAAGGATTTTTCCTTCCTGGATACCAAAGAGTGTTTTCTTGGGATTTAAGGAAAAACCATATTTCCTACATTTCTCAAAAACGTTTCTTAAATGGAATAAGTGTTCTTTGTCAGTTTTGGAGAAAACAATGATGTCATCAAGGTAAATGATTATCAAAAATCCTATGTCTTCTGAAAAAGCTATATCCATAGCCCTTGAATTCATCAAACCAAATGGAATTTTAACATACATGAATGTACCCCAAGGTGTGGTGAAAGTAGTTTTGTGTTGATCACTTGGGAGTACTAGCACTTGGTTGTAGCCTGAAAAACCATCCAAGAGTGATATTCTCTTAGATCCAACCACCTTTTGGAATATGTGATCCATCTTAGCTAAGGGATAATTATCTTTCAAGGAGGCTTTTTTCAGGTTTCTAAAGTCAATGAAAAGCCTAATTTTCCTAGTCTTCTTCCTATCAGATACAAGGTTGGAAACCCACTGTGAAAACCTAAGGGGAAATATGATCCCAACATCATACATCTTTTTGATCTCTTTCTCAACTAAAGGTAATAAAACAAAGTTTATCCTTGTTAGTTTTTTTCTGAAAGGTTTCTGATTTTCCTTAAGAGGAATTTTTTTGTTGAATAATGCTGGTATCATATGATTACAGATCTTTGTATCCCCATGCAAACACATCTCCAAACTCTTTGAAAAGTTCAATATATTCTTGTTTAATATGAGTAGGAAGAGTGCTATATAATTTGATCATTTTGGGTTCATTCATGCTGCCTATGTTATGTTCTTCTACATTAGTTTCTGTAGGTTCCATATTTGGTTTTTTAGCTACACCATTGAGGTCAAAAATCTCTTCTAATGGTGTAAGTCCTCTTGGTATTGAATCACCTTTACATTGTAAAACATCAAGGTCTTTTTGGTATAAGTTGTCAAGTAAATTTTCCTTATAAAGATGTTCAAATTGGTTTATATCAGCAGTAGAGGACAACTCTGTTTTAGGAACTTCTTTTTCATCAAAACAGTCTTCTTTATGGCTTGAGCTAGGAGTTGGTATTACAAAATCATTCTTAGATTGCAGAAAATCATCAATTTGTTGATCTCCCTCAAACACTTGCTAATAGTTTTCATTGTCAGGGACTGTAGGCCTATTTTTTACTTTGAAAGTGAATAGTTCATTTACATGGGGTAATTGACAATTGCTGGTAGCAAAGGAAAGCTCATTTGCAAGGTTATTTTGAGCTCTAGGGATGAAAATGAGATCATATTTTTCAAAAGTTTTCAAGAGATCTAGGGCACCATTCCTATATTCTCTTAATCTTGGGTTTTTGGCTGAATACTCCCCTTTTATTTGCCTAATAATCATCTCTGAATCTCCTTGGAATGATATTTTCTTGGCTCCTAAATCTTTGAGAAAATGTAGGCCAAGAAGGAGAGTGTCATATTCTGCAATGTTATTAGTGCATTGGAAATCAAGTTTTTAGGAATGTCCTATGTTTGTATTATGTATCCACACACCAGCTCCAGAACCAGCTTTGCCACAAGAGCCATCAAAGCTCATGTCCCAAAGTTTTTCTATCTCATACTCATCCTCATTTTTCTATTCAGGGATGCTAAAGTTTGAGCTGCTATGTTTTTTATTTGAGAGCAGATTTGGTTTTTCAAGTGGGCTTAACTCTTTTTCATTTTCATTTTCTTGTATGCTGATTTCATCTTCATTGAAAAATATAAATGAATAAAGATTTGAATGAATGGAATAAACAGGAGTGTTGTTTGGTCTATCTATGTTGCTTACCATATATTTCATATGAGATTCACTATAAAGCCTTCTTGTTTGGTTAATGACTAGAATGGTAACATAAGACATGTCCATTTGAAGACTTCCCTGAAGTTTGGCTCGCCATGATCTAGATAGAAACATGCCATACTTTGGAGGAATGTTAGAAACAACTATGTCCATAACTAGACCCTTAGCAGGAATTTGTGCCATATTGACACATAAATCCTTGATTAGACCTAAACATTTGACTCTGCTTGAATCAAAGGAATACAGGTCTTTGTAAGGTTTAGTAATTTCTAGGCCTAATCTCTCCATCACCACTTTTGGCATGAGGTTGTGAGAGGTGCCAGAGTCTAGCATGGCATTATGTAAGATTTTATCGTGTATATTTAGGCTGACATAGAATGGAGGGATGTCTCCTTCTTGGTATTTTCCTTCTACTTCAGGACCAAAAAAAAATTCTGGTTTATCATCTGTCAAGTTTAAAGTATCAGTATCATTTCTTATATTCAAAGCTTTCAAAACTTGATTTTTGTATACATCCTGGGTTACTAGTTCAACTAAGCATATGCTAATTTTGATCTTGGCAATTTCTCCGTCAAGGCTAAAAGGGACTAGTGTTTTTGACATATTTACATCTAATTTGTCAAACATAGTCTTTTCAAAAATTCTGTTTTGCTGAATTTTATTAGGACTGTTATTTTGGAGAGATTTCTCAGGGCCACTAGTAGAAGTACTAGGGCAGCTTGGGTCAACACTTGGCTAATTGGTTTTGTCTTTGTTTAGATCAGTTTTTCTAGCCACAGTGTTAGAACTGTTTGCTGTCTATTTAGGAAGATTTTCTGAGGTATTCCTAACAACAGTTTCTGAGTTTTTATTCTTGGAGGTCTCTTGGTTCTTTTTGCTCCTAAGATCATACTGTCTATGGACCTCCATTATAGCATTTTCAAACCCCAATTGGTAATCTTCAGAATCCTCATGATTGTTATCAGTTTGTTCTGAGGAGAATAATCCTCGTTCTTCTTCAGTGAGGAAAGCATCACCCTCACTGTCAGATCCTATCAAATTCACATGGTTTTCTTCCAACCTTTCTGTCTCCCTTTCTTCTTCTTCATTTACATAGTTTTCTTGGAAAGGAAGCCTAATTTGTTGTTCATTATCTCTTGGTCTATTTTGAATAGGATCTCTTCTGGAGTTTGGATTTCTATTTTTGTTTTGGGGATTCCCTTGGTTCTCTCTAGGAGGTACTCTGTCAATTAATTTTATCTTTTCCAGCATTCTCTCCATTACCCTCACTAAGTTATCAATTTTGGCATCAAATAATTAGGTTGATGCCATTTTTTCATCCTTGTATGTAACTCTCTTTTCTAATTTTAACCTATCTCTTTTCTCAATAATATTTTCTTCTACACTTATAGCTCCCCTCTGCATATCTTCTAAAGTCAAGGGGTCTCTTTCTCTTAGCTGATAGGCCATGTTAAGGTCAAAGCCCTCTGGAAATTTTGCTAAGGCTAAGCCTAGCGGAGGTTTCATGTTTGGGGGAAGTGCATTGTAAACACTATTGAATCTAGTGCAATAATCTTGGACACTTTCCCCAACATTTCTTTTGAGGTTGCTATATTCTGAAAGGATTTGGAGAGGGTTCTTTTTAATTTCCCATTTGTTTATGAATGTTTGGTATAAATAAGGGAGATCATTTATGCTATTAGGAGTTAAGCTTTTAAACCATTTTTTGGCTTCTCCTCCTAAACTTTGGGCAAATATTCTCATCTTAATGGTCTCTTATTCTATTTCCATGTAATCAAAGGCATCATCCATTTTATCTACATGTTGTTGGGAAGTAGTAGATTCAGCTCCAGTGAAATGGGGAATTCTGGATTGATAATCATTTGGTATAGGAACCAAAGGTTGTGGTAGCACTAAGCGAGCATACCATATTTCCATGATAGGAGTGAATGGGAGATTTACAAGAGGTGGATTTGTGGAAAGGAAAATGGGATTAAATGGAGTGTTTTGAACAGTGGATGTGTGGATTGGTGTGGTGGAGGTACTTGGACCAGCAAAATGATTTTGAGCAGGTTTTTTATGGAAGGAGCTAAGGTGATGAAGAAGCTGAAAATCAGGAGGAGTGGAAGGAGATGCTTCTCTGTTGAAACTCTGCTACAAATCTATGGGCTCAAAGTTATATTTTTCAATATCACTATGTGACTTGGTTCTAAATAGTTTCTTTTGAATGACACAAGTCAAATTGAGGATATTTCAAGACTGCAAGGTTTTCAGGGACAGATCTTGTTCTTTGAATGGTCCTATTAGTAGTTAAATTTATAGCTCTGAAATTTTTCCACAAAATATTCTCTGGATCATCAACTATAGTAGAAGGGTTAGGGTCTGGATGAGATCTGGTATTGATCCTATGTGCAGCTAGATTTCAAACTCAAAATTCGGAGAGGCTGAAAGTTTTAGGACTATTTTTAGAAGGTTGACCTCTCACAGTGTTTAGTAAACTTCTAAATATGCGACTAGGCTTCTATACTTCTTAGGGCTGGTTTGATACAATCATAAGGAATTCCAAAGAGAGCTAGTGAAGTAATAGGCCTACTAGGGCTAGTGGATTCATCAGGTGGATATTTTTGGTTGTTTTGAAGATAAATGTGTATGGTCCACCACCAATACTTGGCAAAAAAATAATCTAGGGATGTCTTCTTGGGGTTTTCTGAGTTTCTTTTCTGTAGTTCTAAGGTTTGTAAGAGTATTCTACACCTGAATCATCATTTAGCTAAGATGGTGAAAAAAAAAAGTCTACTCTATGGCTATTAGTTGACTTTTCTATGATTTGATAATGGTTTCTGGAGTTCTAAGAAGTAATCATGTTGTAAGTAACTCAGAAGGTCCCACCGTGATCGATAGAATGTTGGTGATGGTGATGAGGTGGAAAATTCCACCAGATACTATTTTTTAAGGGTTTCTAAATCGTTTAAAAGATATTTAAGCATGAACTTACTTAGAAGTTCCCACCGTGATCGCCAAAATATTGGTGTGGCGATGAGGTGGAAGATAAACTACCAGATACTATCAGTCAATGGTTTCTAAATCTTTTAAGGAATATTTAATCATGAACTTACTCAGAAGGTCCCACCGTGATTGCCAAAAAGTTGGTGTCCCGTGATTTGGCAGATTGGTATACCAAATGACAAGGCAACATGGAACCAGTCTTTAGAGTCCTAAGACCTAGCCTTCCTAGACTCAAATAGGTATCTCTCTATTTGTTTGCAAAGGATATGAACTTGTTTGCTTTGTATGGTTGCTTTTAGGCTAGTTATTAAGTACAAGGTTTTTTCACTGTTTTGGATGGGTATAATGATCAAGAAGCATAGGTAGAATGAGGAAATCTCTAAGTCATTGGGCAATGGATTCTAATGGAATTCATGAGAAGTTCTTCAGTGGATTGAGGAGCATCATAGGGAAAATCTAACTTGGTTAGTGGATCTTCAAGTTTTAAGGGTAATGAGATGGACATCAATTGTAAGAATGAAAAGTGGGGTAAAGGGAAATTAAGAATCCTTTATCATTTGTACTTCTCAACAAAGGGACTTAAATATAAAAAAACATGAAGAGGCAATCAGTAGATAGGGCAAACCATAAATTCTACAATCCACACTTCAGAAAATGATAATTCAAGACAAAATTTTCCAATGAAATATAGAAGGCAAGAAACTCATTTAACTTCTAGTGATTTCACCTTCAAGGACAGAAAACACTTAAGACACACATATAACTATAATCAGAGAAGAGGGAACTCCTAAAAATCCTTGATTATAGTTATGAATATCTCTAAAACAATTAGTTAAGCAAGTACAAAGGGTATGATCGAAAAAAAACCTCTTTGGCAGACATTAAAGAATGGTACTTTAGAGAGAGACTTCAAAAACGGTGTTTAAGTGGCAGAAAGTAAGCAGGGAAAACCATAAATCATGCTTGATACTAATTGTATTCAACTATTTATGAAATAAACAGGCTTAGGGGGGTCTAGAGAGCAATTAAGAATTTTCTAAAATGTCCTAGCAGAAGAAAACATTAAGGCAGTGAAGAATAAACGGAACTAAGGTGCTTTCAGAAGACATTTCTTACCCTAAAAATTTTATTCTACTGCAACACAGAAAGGTGGAAACATAATGAAACCGGAAATAAAAATAATAGATTAGAAGCACTTCACCAACAACCAAGATCAGGGATGCAGTGATCTAGCCTCCTCCATCAATAAACAAATCAGGGCATCCACAAGTTCCAAGACTTCAATTTCTTTTCAACTTCCAAAAGACTATGTATTACTTCAGAGAGTCATCAAATGCCAACAAGATAATGAGTTTAGATGTAGTATTTATGCTGCAAATGACGAGGTGAAGTTAATCTAGGGTTTGAGTGTCCTTTATTACAGAGTTAATGAATTCCTAACCTTGAAGACAATGCAAGGCTCAAGGCAGGAATATCTGCAGATATTTCTCTGAATAATAAATTCTATCTTAAATTCCTAGGGAAAAATAGGTGAAATGTTTGACTTTAAGGCCTTTTCATAACTGTTACAATAATTGTCTCACAGATATAAATATCTCTGACTCAGTCTAATAACTACTTAATGCTTTATTGAAGGAAAGAAAGCATTAGGTGGCACAAATATCTTTTGAAGGGAGTAATTGCCACAAGCTGAGTTATTTGAATTTGTCTTGGGTTAATCTGTTGTTTGTTTTATCTTTAATTTCTGTCTTTAAGACTTAAACTCTGTATTTATGCTTTGACTTTCTGCTTTTTATCATACTTTCTTCAATCTGTTTGATCTTTGCTCTGTTTATTTAATTATTTCTTTTATTTCTTTTGATAATTTTTCCTTTATTCTTTTTGTCTCTCCACTGTCTTCTTTCTTTCCTTGACTTCTACTTTTCAGGCTAATCCTTTTTTTTTATCTTCTGAACTGTGATTAGCCCTCTAACCTTGCTGCTCTCTTCCTTTCACTATGTCTTCAATGGCTTCTGTTGTATGTGTGCAGGGGTGGCCTTTATTCATGGTAGGAGGGTCATTTTATCCATCGATGACCATGTTTCATCGATGTAAACATTGGCACAGACCTCCTGTCCATTATTGATTTTTTATGAGCATCCCGGATCATCATCTAGGTCCTCATTTATTTTAATTTGGCTCTGTGAAGTATGTTCATTTGTGTCCGCAATTGAAACCTACAAAAAAAACATAACCAATTATTTTTAAAGTCTGTGGGAGGGTTTCACTGTGTTTTTGAGGTTTTGGACTGTCAAGAGGTGTTTGCAGAGGAGGATAGGGTGCAAAAGTCAGGGCTGCGAAGGCGGAACCAGGTGAAAATTTGAATGGGGGGGGGGGGGATTTTGAATTTTGGCATGGAGGGAAGGTGGTTTTGGAAAACCACAAGTGGTTTATCGCGTGGATAGAAGGTGGTAAATGGTTTTGGGCCATATGGATGCAATATACCCCAGGGCTCGACGCATGGCAAGCGAATACCGCCTATTTCGCGTGGGCTATAAAAACTTAACGCAATCACAACTTTATTTGCAATATGCATTATGGGGAGTCGGATCTCGGGATGGGAGATCAACGGTTGATGCACGTTGGAGGGGTGAACAGTTGGTTGGGCTGGTGGTAGTGGAGGACAGTTTTCAGGCTATGGTTGGATAGTGGGGTCAAGTGAAGGATGGGGCCCGGGTTTAAGTAATTTAACGAAATATGCATTAATTTATAAGGTTTTTAGGAGGGGCTTCAGATATAATGAAAAACAGGGCCCACTCTTTAATTTTTCAAAGGTAAAGGGAGACCTTTTATAATGTCATAGGGGGGGGTTAATAAAATAAAGAGCAGAGGCTTAGTTTATAAAGGGAAAGGGCTTTAGGAAGAGCGGTGGTCAAGGTTTTATGAGAGCGAAGGGGGCTGGGTTTTTTAGAGAAAAAGGGCTTAAGGCCTATTTTTTGTACAAAGGGCGGGTTTAAATAATAAAACAGGGTTATACAATAAAATTAAAGGACCCGATAGGTTAAATTTTAACTTTAAACAATGTCAAAAGGGAAATTTTTACATTGTTTAATATGTCAAAGGAAAAATGATGAATGAAGGGGGTTTATGAGGGTTTTGAGGAAAGGGGAAAATGGGTTTTTTAGAAGAAGAAGGCCATGAATGAGAATGAGGTGAGGTGACAAAATGAGGCAAATAGGCCAAATGAGAAAAATCCTTTTTGCAGTAGTGGGGCATATCTTTTAGGAATCAGAGAGAGGAAAAAATAGTAAAAATAGTTTAACTCAGGATAATGAAGGTAGTGAGATTTTTAGAACTCACCATATTTCTCAAATCTTGTTTCTAGAAATCTAGGATCATAATTTAGTCATCTTTTGATATCAGAAAATTTACTGATGACTAACAGGCATATTTAGATAGGATAGTTAATGGTAATTTACAAATTCCATTCCCTTTGAGTTGATTGAACTTCGAGAATTAATTGATCTTCTTCATAGTAATATAGAGTAGCTATTTCCGATGTCTCTCGCATATACTGTGCTCACACTCTTGAAATAAGAAGACTTACCCTGGGTTGACAATTAATGAGAAACTTAGAGGTTGCCTATAATAGGCACCTAAAAGAACCAACATTTTGGCGCCGTTGTCGGGGAGAGTGTTGAAGAGCGACGTCCTTCATTCCCTGTTCTCCATTGCTGCGAAGCATTGGGTATTAAAAACGAGAGGTAAGAACCTACGTACTGGCAAGAAAAATGCTTGCTCCCTAACCCACTTCTCAACAATTGATCAAAGGTTAGTAGAATAGGTGCTCTTGTTTTATGAATAGGAAGAAAAGGATAGAGAAAAATAAAAATCATTTGCAAAATTCTACGAAACCGAAAGGACCAGTAATCCTTGGTAGAACGACATACATATATGAAATTGTTAAGAGAGTTGAATCCCAGGCATATGTAGGACCCAGAATCATTCCTACTCAAAGTCCTACTACTCTCCCTTAGGCAGAATCCTCACCATCTGTAGCCCACGTCAAGATTCATAGTGAAACTGAAGGGTCTGAACAACGCCTCCATACTACTAAACACATAGGCACTAACCCTTCAAGAGAGGGAGGTTCTTACAATTTACAAGAAGGAGAAGGAGAAACAAGTGGGGCAATACAAGTAGGAGCTCTAGAACCGGAATCCCCTGAAAAAGTGGTCGAGACCCAGATGCTTGGTATTCCAGATCGAGGGTGTGTTGTAAAGCCTCCTCCCCTCTCTCCACCCAATCTCACTAATATCACTCCTCCTAAACAAGAAATCCTCGAACAATACTGGGATATTATTAATCAAATGGAAAATAATCAAAACTAGAATCAAAGGCAGACGTCGACATTGGAATATCCCATTGTTGACCATGCTGCTAATGCCCCTATGAAAGCCATTCCCCTGCAAAACATCCCCACCTTCCATGGGTTGACCTCGGAAGATCCTGATGAATTTTTATTTGAGTTCAATGTCTTATGTAGGGGATACGACTATACCACTGACCCTCATAAACTGAAATTATTCCCCTCTACTTTGAAGGGGGCGACATTACGCTAGTTCATGGGACTCGGTGGGGGAACCATTAATAACTGGGACCAAATGAAGAACATTTTTCTGACCAAATATCAAGATTATTGCTGGACTCAGGAATTAAAAGATGAAATCTTCAATATGTCTGCAAAAGAAAACGAAACATTAGAAGAGTGTGTTGAAAGATTTTAGTATAATCTGCAAAGGTCCCCATATACTACATTATCCAAAGACATACTGAAAGCAACACTAATTAAGGGAATGAAAGAAGAATGGGTTGAAACACTCAATATAATGGGAAGAGGGGACATCTATCAAGAAGAATATGATGAAATTATTTCGTTATTTATCAGGTTCTCTTGGAAAAGTACGTGAAATAATCCACTTGGGCGAGACTCGACAAAGAAAAATCTCAAGCAATCTGGTGGAAATGTAACTAGAGAAGAGTTTGGTAATCTTTTGGAAGACTTCAAAACTGAAATTATAGGTACTTTGACAACATAGCTTGATGTCCTGCAAGCCAAGCAGAAGCAAGCTATAACAGAATAGAACTTGGCCATCTTCTGCTCCTTAGACATGATTCAGACTTGTGCTATCTACACTAAGGATCATGCCACGGATCACTACCCTTCACTCCTAGGACTCAAAGAATTTGAAAAAGAAGCAGAAAAAGAAATAGAACCAGTATACTTGATGAACCAGTGTTGGAAATGGCAGACACGACCAGGTATGCCTCAAGACTTGCCTCAAGACCTTGGTCAATGCAACCCTCTACAGGGAGTAATTGGACAAGTTTTCCCTATTCTCCTCCATATTAGAAAAACAACCCATATCAAACTCAGTGGCCAACATCCCCTTCTCAAACCACAAATTGGCCTCAAAATTGGCAACGACCTCTGGGAATGACCCACCCACCAATGGGGATAGGAATTCAAAATCAACCTACACTGCCAGCTCCATACCCTATCCAGCACAACCCTCAGCCTATCTTCTGCCCTCAATTACCAGCCCAACCCAATCCTAACCCCAACAACAGGTCGGTTCAGCTAATCTAGATTATAGAAAATCCCAACCCCGAAACTGAACAAAAGAAATGTAATGATCTAAGGCTGATATTAGGATATATTATCTCACCAGGTCAAGGGACAATCCCACCAAAATTGTAATCTAGGACTCCAATAGAGCCCAGAAAAAAAAATGTAACTGAAGCAGAGATGGAGCAAGAAAAGGAAAGAGTTGACCAAGAGAAGCCTGAGAATCTTAGGATTTTTTCAACTCTTTTACCTAAAAGGTTAATGCTTCCTAGACCAATGATATCCCCAGAATTTGATATCTTGGGAGAATTGAGAAACCTTTGCATCAAAATTCCTCTTCTGTAAGTGATACAAGACATCCCCATTTATGCCAAGACAATTAAAGAACTGTGTGGAAGGAAGCAAGAAAAAAGAGTAAAAATTTCTCCCACCATTCATGTAGTAGGAACACTTTCTGACTTATTGTTGGGTAAGGAGGCCCCCATTAAATACGATGAACCAGGGAATCCCATATTAACTGTGGAAATATCCGGCCACTCCTTTCCAAACACATTGGTTAATTTAGGGGCAGCCATTTATATATTAACAACAGGGACCTGCGAAAATCTAGGCATATCAGCATTAGAACCCACATCTACGTTGTTGGAACTCGCTGACAGGTCTGTTATCAGGCCAAAAGGAATATTGCAGGACATCCTAGTTTCTGTAGACTCATGGGAGTATCTGGCTGACTTCCTAGTTATTAACCCAAAAAATCGAATGGACGGACACCCCTTGATTCTTGGACGACCGTGGTTAGCAATGGTCGATGCTTAAATAGGCTATCAGATAGGCAGCATGACCATTGGTAAAGGAGATTCCATGAAGAACATTATCATTTACCCACCTGCCAAACCAATTCTACCTATATTACACATTCACAAGCATCCGCATACATGTTGGGAGAAAAATATCCGTCCACCTCTAACATTAATCGAAGCTCTTGAATTTAAAGATCAAACTGAAGATGGTGTAATCAATAACTTTATGAATCAGCCACCTACATCTGAAAACTTGAAATGAAAAATGCTGAAAACAGTTCTTGAAGAGGAAACACAAGAAGACCTATTAACAAACCTTGATGAGCAACATATACCTACGACTGCTGTACACAACAGCATACCCGTTGAGATTGAACCAGGGAAAATTTTGAATATCAATGGCATCTGGATAGTGACCAAAGGAAGAAGCTCATAAAGGTGTTACAGAAGTATCAGGGAGCATTTTCTTGGGACTACCCAGGCATGAAGGGCATAGACCCCTAGCTATGCACTCATCACATCTATTCCGAAAAGGAGGCTCAGCCTATTTGACAACCCCAATGTAGTTTAAACCCTCATCTAAAAGACATGGTAAAAGAGGAACTCAAAAAATTGCTAGATGTGAATTTCATTTATCCTATTTCAGATAGCAAGTGGGTATCCACTCTAGTATTCGTCCCTAAAAATAATGGGAAATGGAGGATTTGTGTGGATTATCGAGAACTGAATAACGCGACACAGAAGGACCACTTCCCCATCCCTTTTATTGATTAGGTCCTGGATACATTTGTAGGGAAGCACTTCTTTTCTTTTCTTGATGGTTTCAACAGTTACAATAAAATCCAAATAGCCCCCGAAGACGAGGATAAAACAACCATTACCTGCCCATGGGGTACATTTTCCTACAAGGTGCTACCATTCGGATTATGCAATGCCCCAGCAACCTTTCAAAGAGCCATACTCAGCATTTTTGCTGACTTAATAAATGAGGGGCTTGAAATTTACATGGAAAACTTCACCCCATATGGTGATTATTTTGATCAAGCGTTAGAAATGCTAGAAAAGTATTGGAACGGTGTATTACCACCAGGTTATGCCTAAGAAATGAAAAATTCCACATGATGATGAACAAAGGAGTAATCCTAGGGCACCATATCTCTACAGCGGGAATACAAGTAGACCCGACAAAGATAGAGGTAATCCTTTTGTTAGCCACTCCTTGCACATAGACAGAGGTGCGTAGTTTTCTGGGGTATGCAGGGTAATATTGTAGGTTTATAAAGAATTTCTCACAAATTGCTGCACCTTAGTATGCTCTAATAGGAAATGTCGAATTCCATTGGTCTGATAAATGTGACACTGTTTTTACAGATTTAAAGAGACTGGTCTCGACAACACCAATCTTATGTGGTCGTAACTGGGAGATGCCTTTTCACATTTCTTCAGATGCATCTGATACAGTGGTAGGGGAAATTCTTGGTCAAGAAGAAGACAAAAAGCCCTATGCTATTTATTATATCAAAAAAAAACTTACTCCTGCTGAATTAAATTACACAGTGACAGAAAAAGGATTCCTGGAAGTCATTTACGCTATTAATAAGTTTAGACACTACATAACGGGCTATCAAGTACTCATATATACTAATCACTCTGCCATTAAATATTTAGCCAATAAACCAATCACAAATGGGAGAATAACTCATTTTTTGTTGCTTTTGCAAAATTTGACATAACTATCAAGGACCGCCCAGGAAAAGAAAATGTGGTCGCAGACTTCCTATCCAGAGTTCCAAAAATAGATGACACACTAGCAGTCGAAGATCAGTTTCCTGATGAACATCTATTTTTCGTAGCAGTAAAAACACCATGGTACACAGACATAGCAAATTACTCGGTCGTAGGGAAACTTCCCAGGAATTTAACGTCAAGGGAACAAATCTGATTGTACAATGCAGTGCCAGGTTCTCTTGGATCGGTGGACACCTCTTCCACACAAGGGCCAACATGCATATACGCATATGCATCCGAGAAGATGAGATATATGATATCCTACAGGCCTTTCATGATGAACCATGTGGCAGACATTTTACAGATTGCAGAACGAGACACAAAGTATTACAATTGGGTTATTATTGGCCCACGATCTTCAAAGATGCAAAAAAATATGTCCAAGCCTGCGATAGTTGCCAAATAATGGGTCGCCTAGGCCAAGTGATGCAGGAGCATCAAGGGCATTTTTCATTTGTAAATATGTAATAAAAGGGGGTGTGACAATTTTATTATTTTATTAATTAATTTGTTATTTTTAATAAAATAGGAGATAAATTATATAAGTGAGTATTTTGTAAATATTCTTTTAATAATTAAAAGGATATGAGAGAAATAGATTAGGAGCAAAATTAGAGAGTAGGTATTTTATGTATGGGACTTTGTTGAGTCCACACCTAAAATATAGATTTAGTTGAGGATTAGGTGGAAGGATTTTTGGAGTGAATTAAATGCATTATTTATGTATAAATATGAGTGGTTTTTGTGAGGAAAATACACTTGAATAGTAGGGGAGTGAGAGAGTGAGTAGAGAGCAGGGTCTCTACTTGCAAGCCTTCGGGCATTTATAAAGGGCCATTGATTTGAATATCTGGCCATGAACAAAAAGCTCTTGTAATTGGTTGTTTTTTTATATATGGGGATTTTGGATTTTTGAGCATACAAGTATTGTTTGATTGATTTTGTGAGAATCTGCTTTCTTTAAATAAGTATATGAAATTTCTGAAATAAGTTCTGAGTTATTTCTGAAAGAAGTTCTGAGATATGTCTTTGCATACATTGAAGGAATCGATATCACCCAATATCGATATCATAATTAAATGAATGAGAATTTATTGAAAAACGTAGGAATAGGCATCAATCTTCCTGAAGGAGTACTAGATTGAATGTCAAATAAGTGGCTTTGGCATATCGACTTTGAAAAGTCGACTTTATTGAGGGCGCAATTGTTTAATGAGAATCTGGTTGAACTGTTATGAAAAGTGCAGAATAAATGTTTGAAATCGCGTTTGAGTTATTTGTGGTGTTTAAACTGCAGGTTCAGAGATTGAAGAAAATCGGAGTTTGGGAAAACGAAAGAATTGAAGTTATACAATTGATGTGTTTAATATCGACCTGTGGTTGAATGAGCGCAGAAGTATATGGAGCAGACTTGACAAATTGTAATCTATTGAAAGGTAAATGCGTGGATGAGTATTTAGACCTTCGAATGTTGCCAGAGGTTTAACCCATTCGTTGGGTCAGGTCTTAACGCAGGTGAAGTGTTTTAATTTCCAGAAGTGATAATTAACATAGAAGTCGAATTATCTAATTGCCAGAATGATATCTTAAATCTATTAACGCAGATGTGGAATAAGCAGTCAATTGAAAAGCGATGGGTAAGTTTTTGACATCGTAGAGGTGTCTTGAACGCTAACCTGTGAGTGAACAGAGTCTGCAGAAGTTGGATTCAACCGATTTCCATGTTTTGAAGTTGAATTAAATCAAACAGTAGCGAATGAAATTCTATTTATGCAGAGTTGATTGATATCAATGCTGAAACGCTAAAGTCTGCATCCATTTAGTTGGATGTGAGTGGTATTACTTGGTCAAGCTTGTTTAAAACCCAGGGCGCACATAATAATTTGTTAAATCCTTGGCATTTGGCAAATATTCATATTGGTCACTTTGAATTCAGCTACAGTAAGGTCAAAAATTCGATAGTAGAGTACAAATGCTTTGGTGAAAGTTAATGTTGTGTTTGATCAATTGTTATTTTAAATGATGGTAGTAGTGTGAGATTTCATTGATATCAGAATGCATGAAATCGATTGTGCAGTGATGTGAATTTTCCGGTTGGGTTTTAAAAGCATAAGCGCATTCTTTTATTTTCCAGCCATATGTGAATGGAATTATTGGGTTGAGTAAACTTCTGCATCAAGTCAGAAATTGAGAGTGTATTGAGTTTGAAAAGGGCATGAAGGTTGTTGAATTGAGCGCATGAGAAGCATTGGGGGTTTTAAATTATAAAAACCTAGAAATAAAACAATGAAATTGATGGTTGTTAAAAGTCTTTATAAGACTTGTATAAGGGGTTTTTAATGCTATTTGAAACCTTGGAAAAGAAGATGGTTGGGTTTTGGTTTTTGAACCATATGTCTAAATGCTTCCGCTTGTTAAATTTATAGTATGTGGAATTGCCAGATTGGAGTCTTGTTTGGGAAAAGATTGTGAGAAACATTTATATACACATAGTGTTGGTAAATATTCTAGGGTTTCAGGGTCACCCTGCATCATTTTTGGTATCAGAGCAGGAAGGCTCTGTTGAAGATGTTTGTTTTTTTCTGAATGAGGACAGGAAAGTTATGTTGAGAACTGAAGTGTTTTATTTGAAAGTGTTTTAATATGATATGAAAGCTACACAATTGCAGTGAACAGGGTTGTAGATGTGAATGGAGGATGAGAACATGCAGAATCTTAAAGGTAAGATAATTTTCTAATTTGAAGTTTGTGATTGAAGTTTATGATGGCAGTGAACCTAACATTCAGCTAGAGGCTGGATAAGGAGGACCATTGCAGTGTCGTGAAGAGAAAGGTGAAGTAAGAGATAGCCTAGACAGAGAAGAGGAGAGTGCTCAGGAGGTTCTAGAGGCAGTGAACCAGTACTTACCAAAATACTGAGTGAGGAGAGCTTGGTGAGGTAATGGGCAGCAGGAGAGATTGTTGTTGCAGAGGCTAGTGCAACTCATGGTGAGTGATAAAATCATGGAGGATCAGAGAAGAGGTTCAGAAGAATGTCACAGAGGTGAGATGACTAATGAGGTCAGAGAAAGAGAAATTGCAGTAATGAAGGTACAATTGCAGGTACTAGAAGAATGGCTGCAAGAGCGGGAAAATTAGAAAAGGGGATGGATCTTTCCACTGAAAGGAAAGAGAGTGATTTGGCAACCATTGCAGATGAAGTTGAGGAAAAGTGTGATTGCCTTATTGAAGAAGGAACTTAGATTTCTTGAGCCAAAGATGGAATTTGAAGATTCCACATGCAGATTTGTTCCAAGGGAAGTGCTTGAGGAAGCAGTTGAGACTGAAAAGTCTTGTGGCTTTAAAACTAATGAGTTGTGTATGTTTACAGGTACAATATAGGGAGATGAGCAAGCTTTAGAGTTTGTTCAGGATAGATAATTGAATCTTAAGGCTGTTCAGGTCAATGCTGAGATAGCAAGATCTCAGGAGGAAATGAAGACAGAGAATTCTAATCAGAATGTTGGTGCAGAAGAAGGAAGACCATCTGATGATGAGTCAAGAGCTGGTGAAGGTATGGAAAATTGTGTGAAATTTCCAAGTTATACTCCTAATGAAATTTTTGAATTGTATATGAAACTAGATCTTAAGAGAAGAGAATTGGAGAGACAGAGGACTTATGTGCAAGATAATTTGCTGAAGAAGCAAGGCAAGAAAGTTCTCATGAATGACAGTTATGAAGCAGAGAATGGAAGGAAGGAGAGACTAGTTGATAGTCACATGGTGAATGCAAATCAGCATATTGATGTGCTGACAGAGGAGTCAGAAAGGAACTCAGAGTAGTATACTGAAGTGTTGCCAGAGAAAGCTGAGGAGAAAGCCAATGAAGATTTTCTGAGTCTTGAAGAAGACTTGGAACTGCAGAGGACTGAATCAACAAGTGATACCATTGGGTCTTGTGATTTTGATGCTGACAATTTGATTGTGTTTTCGAGTGAGGAAGAAGACAGTCCATCATTTGGAATTGTCTTGGAAGAAGAATAATTGTTGCAGAAAGAAGGTGAGACAGTGATGTCTCACAAGCAGAAGCTTGTTACCATGGGTGACAAGGAAAAGTTGGCTTGTCTGTATAGCCAAGAGAAGACTGGTGGACAAAATTTTGGAACTGCTACAGTGATAGAGGATGAGGCTATAGTATTTTCAGAACTTGATTTGATTGCCAGAATCAATCAAGATGATGATGGACAATTACTGAAGATTGTCGAAGGGGAAGATGAAGGTTATGCTGAAACTAATTTGCAGCATGTTGATGAAATGCTTGAGGAGAAAGGGCTGAAATGTTTTTTGGAGACATTTGAACCTGAGAAAGAAGTTGTAGATGAAATTGCAGGTGATGAGCAAAAGAATGTTGCAGAGGGACAGGAAGTTTGGAAGGTAGCAACATGTGGGGTAGCATCTGCAAGAGTAAAACCAATGTTAGCAACATTTATGGTGGTAGCTGAAGCAACATCTATGGGGGCACTTAAGCCTTATGTTTTTTATTCTAACAATTGTTTTGTGAGTACAGGTTTTATTGCAGATGCTGGAGAAAATATTTTAGACAGAGAAATTGAATTGATGAGGCAGATGATGATGAAAGTATTCCGGAAGAGGCCAGCAGCAGTAAAACAAAGGGGAAGCAGAAAAAGAAAGACAACAGAAGATTGTGAAAGCCTAGTCAGTGGAGCGATGCAACATAAAGTGTGGAGACCTGGAGGAGAAAAATAGATAGAAGAAACGACAAGTGGAAAGTTACAGCATAAGATATGGGATCCAGGCATACACAGATCCGAACACATGATCATGTGATCATGTTTAATTTCAACCTTGGGAGTCTGATGCAGGAGCATCAAGGGCATTTTTCATTTGTAAATATGTAATAAAAGGGGGTGTGACATTTTTATTATTTTATTAATTAATTTTTTATTTTTAATAAAATAGGAGATAAATTATATAAGTGAGGATTTTGTAAATATTCTTTTAATAATTAAAAGGATATGAGAGAAATAGATTAGGAGAAAAATTAGAGAGTAGGTATTATATGTATGGGACTTTGTTGAGTCCACACCTAAAATATAGATTTAGTTGAGGATTAGGTGGAAGGATTTTTGGAGTGAATTAAATGCATTATTTATGTATAAATATGAGTGATTTTTGTGAGGAAAATACACTTGAATAGTAGGGGAGTGAGAGAGTGAGTAGAGAGCAAGGTCTCTACTTGCAACCCTTCGGGCATTTATAAAGGGCCATTGATATGAATATATGGCCATGAACAAAAAGCTCTTGTAATTGGTTATTTTTTTATATATGGGGATTTTGGCTTTTTGAGCATACAAGTATTGTTTGATTGATTTTGTGAGAATATGCTTGCTTTAAATAAGTATATGAAATTTCTGAAATAAGTTCTGAGTTATTTCTGAAAGAAGTTCTGAGATATGTCTTTGCATACATTGAAGGAATCGATATCACCCAATATCGATATCATAATTAATCGAATGAGCATTTATTGAAAAACACAGGAATAGGCATCAATCTTCCTGAAGGAGTACTAGATTGAATGTCAAATAAGTGGCTTTGGCATATCGACTTTGAAAATTCGACTTTATTGAGGGCGCAATCGTTTAATGATAATCTGGTTGAACTGTTATGAAAAGTGCAGAATAAATGTTTGAAATCATGTTTGAGTTATTTGTGGTGTTTAAACTGCAGGTTCAAAGATTGAAGAAAACTGGAGTTTGGGAAAATGAAAGAATTGAAGTTATACAATCGATGTGTTTAATATTGACCTGTGGTTGAATGAGCGCAGAAGTATATGGAGCAGACTTGACAAATTGTAATCGATTGAAAGGTAAATGCGTGGATGAGTATTCATACCTTCGAATGGTGCCAGAGGTTTAACCCATTCGTTGGGTCAGGTCTTAACGCATGTGAAGTGTTTTAATTGCCAAAAGTGATAATTAACATAGAAGTCAAATTATCTAATTGCCAGAATGATATCTTAAATCTATTAACGCAGATGTGGAATAAGCAGTCAATTGAAAAGTGATGGGTAAGTTGTTGACATCGTAGAGGCATCTTGAATGCTGACCTGTGAGTGAACGGAGTCTGCAGAAGTTGGATTCAACCGATTTCCATGTTATGTAGTTGAATTAAATCAAACAGTAGCGAATGAAATTCTATTTATGCAAAGTTGATTGATATCAATGCTGAAACGCTGAAGTCTGTGTCCATTTAGTTGGATTTGAGTGGTATTACTTGGTCAAGCTTGTTTAAAACCCAGGGCGCACATAATAATTTGTTAAATCCTTGGCATTTGGCAAATATTCATATTGGTCACTTTGAAGTCAGCTACAGTAAGGTCAAAAATTCGATAGTAGAGTACAAATGCTTTGGTGAAAGTTAATGTTGTGTTTTATCAATTGTTATTTTAAATGATGGTAGTAGTGTGAGATTTCATTGATATCAGAATGCATGAAATCGATTGTGCAGTGATGTGAATTTTCCGGTTGGGTTTTAAAAGCATAAGCGCATTCTTTTATTTTCCAGCCATATGTGAATGGAATTATTGGGTTGAGTAAACTTCTACATCAAGTTAGAAATTGAGAGTGTATTGAGTTTGAAAAGGGCATGAAGGTTGCTGAATTGAGCACATGAGAAGCATTGGGGGTTTTAAATTATAAAAGCCTAGAAATAAAACAATGTAATTGGTGGTTGTTAAAAGTCTTTATAAGACTTGTATAAGGGGTTTTTAATGCTATTTGAAACCTTGGAAAAGAAGATGGTTGGGTTGTGGTTTTTGAACCATATGTCTAAATGCTTCCGCTTGTTAAATTTATAGTATGTGGAATTGCCAGATTGGAGTCTTGTTTGGGAAAAGATTGTGAGAAACATTTATATACGCACAGTGTTGGTAAAGATTCTGGGGTTGCAGGGTTCGCCTGCATCACCAAGTAGACGAAATGCCACTGCAACCACAACTGGTAATAGAACCGTTCGAACAGTGGGCACTATACTTTTTTGGGTCATTCAACCCACCATCGAATCAGAAAACCTATATACTGGTTGCCACAGACTACGTAAGGAAATGGGTGGAAATAGTGTCCTTATCAAGAGCCATGGAGTAATCTGTGATTAACTTTCTGTTCGAGCTATTTGTGTGATATGGTCTACCGCGAGAAGTGATAACTGATGGAGGGGCACAGTTCGTAGGTAATAAAATCATAGCCACTCTACGAAATCATCACATCACCCGCAGAGTCACATCTCCTTACCACCCACTAGCGAATGGACTGGTCGAAAGCACCAACAAAGTCCTTGAAGCAATCCTTACTAAAACAGTATCATCATATCGCCGAGATTGGGCCACTAGACTTCTAGAGGCCTTGTGGGTTTATCGCACAACATGGTGAAACACCACTGGATATTCTCCATATAATTTAGTATTTGGAAGAGAGCCCATTTTTCCCATTGAATTCGAAGTCAAAACTCTAAGGAAAACCCAGGAAGTAGGATTGGACTTGACAAAGGCCTAGATTAAAAGAATCCAGAAAAAAAATGAATTGGATGAAACACGGCTACTAGCTGTACAGTGTACAACGATCATATAGCAACAGCGATCTAAGTGGCATGAAAACCTCATAAAAAATAAGACATTCTAGAAAGGAGATTGGGCACTTCTTTATGACTCCATATTCCAATATTTTCCGAGAAAATTGCAGACAAGGTGGCTCAGTCCATACGAAATCCAAGAAGTGCATAACAATGGTACCCTCACCTTGACCACGATATATGGGTCTGGTTCTACATTTCGAGTCAATGGGCACAGGGTACGCCTCTATCAAAAACATCTTACAAAGGATTCTTTCTTCTAGCAGGTACAAAATGATCCCACCATCCAAGTTGTGGCAAAAGGGGGTGATAACCCCATAACCTCAAGTACATGAGAGTTTGCTACTATCATTTGTAAATAATGTATATAATTTCTTTACAATTCCTAGTTCTTATTTTGTTGTACATTCTTCATACTAGCAATTGTATCCTTTTTTTTCTCATCCTCTTTCATTTTTTTCCTTGCTGTTCAAATTATTTGAATGGCTGCTGTTCAATCCAATTGAACAGTTGTGTTTTTCTTTACCTTTTTGTTCAAATTATTTGAACGATTGATGTTCAATCCAATTGAACAACTGTTGTTCAATCGGATTGAACAACCATGTTTTTGTGTTTTATTTACCTTGCTATTCAAATTCTTTGAACGACTGCTGCTCAATCCAATTGAACAACTGTTGTTCAATCAAATTGAATAGCCATGTTTTTTATGTTTCTGTTTACCTTGCTTTTCAAATTCTTTGAATGGCTACTGGTCAATCCAATTGAACAACTGTTGTTCAATTGGATTGAACAACCATTTTTTTTGCGTTTTTTTCCTTTTTGTTCAAATTCTTTGAATGACTATTGTTCAATCCAATTGAACAACTGTTGTTCAGTTGGATTAAACAACCATGTTTTTGTGTTTTATTTTTCCTTTTTGTTCAAACTCTTTGAATGGCTGCTATTCAATCCCATTGAACAACTGCTGTTCAATCGAATTAAACAACCTTATTTTTGCATTTTATTCTTTCCTTTGTCGATATCCTCCCCTCGATCCACACCCTAGCTATAAAAGGCATCACTGAGTAGGAAGTGACAGTTGAAGAGAAGAGGGAAGCAGTAAAATTACCAATATGATGATTCTTTGACACTATAATATCTAAACTAGAAGTTGACATTGTACATATATGAAATGAAAGGCTAAGTCATTCCCAGCTCAAATATGTTATCATACAATACATGATCTTATGATGGTATATCTTTCTGCACTTTCGAGTAGTATTTCCCTCCAATATGAAGAAATAGGAATAAGGGATATTAATTGTATTGCCATTCTTTTTAATTCTCTCACCATCCCTAAATATTAAGGAGTTAATGAGCCTCCCTTCATGTATAAATAATAACTATTATGTTTACATGCAAATTTTTAAGAGAGGATAGGGGGTCTCATCACGAGCCAACCTACCATGATCATAAGGGTTTAACAAGTGACATGCCCACAATGGCCATCCCACCAGGGTAATGACCTTCTCATCTGCTTGAAGGACAGGAGGTCTCATCACGATTCGACTTGATCACTCTATTACAATCCTAGTGAATGACACTATGACTATCTGGCCATCATACTAGCATAGAGAACTCCTCATAAATCAAATTTCTTATGTTTAAAAAAAAAAAAAAAGAGAGAAGTACTATGCTCATATGAAAATTTTCAAGAGAGGATAGGGTATCTCATCACGAGCCAGCCTACCATGTTCATAAGAGTCTAGCAAGTGACATGCCCACAATTGCCACCACACTAGGGTAATGATGTTCTCAACTACTTGAAGGATAGGAGGTCTCATCACAAAACGACTTGATCACTCTGCTACAACTTTGGTGAGTGGCACTGTGGCTATCTGGCTATCATACCAACATGGTGATCTCTCCACAAAATTGGTAGAATAATTACTTTTACATAAGGATCCTAGCTCATTTTTTTCGAGTTAAAATAACAACCCTGTCGAGGCTATGAATTCCTGGTGGCAAAAATGGCTCTACTTATGGTATGAGAGTATGTTTCAACGATAGCCAATTACTCTTACATATACCTTACCTCCCATTTTTCTTCCATTCTTAATATAAGAACACTACTCAAATTAGTGATAATTATAATCTACCACATAAGTAACTATAAGCGAGATATGCTTACATGTTTGAACTTTAGGATGATGACACCAATCATTACCTATCTCATTCTTGCTTCTATGTAATGTCCCTTTTTCAGGAACATGTTGCTTCGTCAGGAATATCTTCAGATATTCCAATTCCTTCTTCAGTGAGCTATCACAAGTCCATTTTAGAGATTGAATGATGGGTCATTTATAGGATATGAATCCTTCTAAATAAGGGAGAAATACTAAGGCTCGCTGGCCCTTCTCAGACTCTGCCTATGGATATGCAAGATTCCACCTCGAGAATTTCTGCTACAGGATCCTTGAGGACGTTGTATAAGGAAGCTGCTACAAAAATAAGATATAAAAATGCTAGGATGCCCTAGATAAAATCTCATACAACTCCTATGTAAAATATGAGCTCAAATGAATAACTCTAGATGGGTTATTCAGATCTCCCCAATCTAGGTCTCTAAAACTATGCTCAATGAGAGAGCTTATAGAAACATAAGAACACGAATACTGAAATCTGCAAATCTGAAAATACCATAAGAGGGAAATGTATGCAGCCATCATTATATGATTATATCAGCAGAAATATACAAGAGATAGTTGAGGGACAAGCCACTCAAACTCTAAGAGCAAACCTCCAATGAATAAACAATGAATCACAAAAGTTGCTGCATTTCCACAAAATGCCTGAGTAGCTACAACTGTGCTATGTGTATGAAGGCATAGCTGATGAATATGAATGAAATACATGTATGGATGAATAAATACAAGAAATAATCCCAAGAACATGGAATGGGCTGAAATACGGGATTTCTAGCCAATCTAGGAAGATTGCTAGAAATGCCGGAGAAAACCAAAATGTGACAACAGAGTTGTCACTGCAACTGATACAAAATATGAATGAGGCCATGGTAGATCTGAAATGTAGATTCCCTCCTCTGATCATGTCTCTAATAAAAAGTGCTGATCACTTTGTCTCAGAAACACCCTCCTTGAAGCTCCAGAAACCCCTCTCTCACTGCCTCCTCCAAAATAATGCAATTTCCTCCATGGACTGCGCAGTGGGAGATGATGGAAGTCTGGCCTCATGCCACTAATCTGAAATACAGTCTGGGAATCCTCCTTGTAGCTCCCCCAATGAATAGAACACTCCAACAATGAAGAAAACTAGACAAGAGAGACTCCATGAGTTCCTCTCTTGCTGCACCTAGCAACAAAACGTCCTCTTTGCTGCAGAAATAATGTTGCAGAAGATGAATGTAGCTGTGGCCAATGCTGGATTGAGGAAATGTAGCTCAATCCTTATCCTTCCTTGAGGAAGAGGTAGGGATTCCCGACTGGGAATACCCTAGTGCCCAAGGGCACCATCACCCTGCTAAACAGCCCGAGGATGCAAGCTTTTGCATAACCAAGTCTGAAAATCTAAAACATAACATAATGAGAATGGGCTGCCATCTCCTCCATATAAAGTGAGAGAAATCTTCTCCACCATGGTCCCACCAATTAGGGTTTCCACCCTCATGTGAAGCTCTTGCCTCCAAAATTGCGCAGCGTCTCTAGGAAGCTTCTCCTCTATAGGCAGCGTTGTTGACTTTAGTCAAAGATGACTAATCCAAGTGAGATGGGTTCCATTCACACCCTTGGTGTTTATTTCAGCTGCTTTATTCACTCCCCTTTCACATTAGGAGTGTTATTTATTCATCTAAAAGGGGCTAAGGTGTCTCCTTGCCCATTTTATTAAAATAAAATAAAATGTGCAACTATAATGTCCATTTTAGCTTAAGGCTAAAAATTGGGGACATTACATTCTGTAATAATTTATCATTAAAGAAGGACATCCTATCATAATAATAGCTATATTTTTTTCTCTCTCTCTCCAGTCGCTTGCGCATGAGATACACTTATGAAAACTTCCAAATCTGACCTTTACACTCCATGCGCAAATAACTACCCAATTACTCCTCTTTCGTTGAGATCCAAAGCCACGGCCTCCGCTCTCACATACAGGCTATGATTACTGAATCCTAACATTCCCCATGTATGCATTCATGATTGATCAAATCCTTCTTGTACTTGAGGATGTGGATGCCCTTACTTTGGTAGAGGGGGTGTAATTATTCATAAATAAGCAAGCATGTGAATTTTATGCACAAATTTTGTTGGATACGCTAATAAGACCAAAGGAGCATCGCAATTAAGGTATGAAGTTACCTGCAGAAGGCTGCAATTTCCCTTTCTCCTGCATACAGTGTTCATTCTAAACAACAAAGGCGAAAGAGAAAACAATCAGAAGTAGAAATTAGCTCAAGGAAATGCATCGGCCATGGGAGGAAAATCTCTCTGGAATGAACCTTTGAACTTCTCGGTTTTAGATGTAGCTAGCGCTATCCTCTAGCAAGCTGGATGGCTGGCATATTTACACATATTACAAGGATTTGATACAGAGGTAGCAATTGAATTCTTGAAAAAACTACAGGAGAGATAGACCAGGCTCAGGGGAATATTTATACCGGTCATAGAAGAACTTATTGCTGAAGTCTCTAGAATACCAGCGGAAGGAGAGAGATGGACAGAGAAGCACCTTCTCTTACGAGAGGCAGTTGCAGCATATCAGGATCCAGAAGAGACATTGGAGCGAAAAGGAAAAGGTATTAATCCTAATCTCTACATCAACCGTGGCAGGAACTGACGACATTCATCCAGATATTCATTACATGCGATGGATTCCAAGACGTGGTAAAACCCCGTCAAATTAAACTATTAGCTATGCTTAAACAAAATGTTTTAGTTAACCTGCTTGCTTTCTTAAATTCTATATTGCATGAAACTGTTGTTCGAATAAGAAAAGCTAAAAACCCTCAAGAAGTTGTTAGTCACCATGATCTAATCAAACTAATCACCATACATGAGTTGGAAAAGCAGCACATAACCTTGGAAAAATTTGTTAACCCTGCCGCACAGGTACATGAGGAAAACCCTAGCAGGACCAAAATTGATGTAATATTCCCATTTTAGCACACAACTAAATGGAATATTAAAGTTTTTTTTATCACCTATCAGCTAAATAAATGGGTAAGGAAGCCCATGCATATTAAAAACATGAATAAAATCCCTCAAATGTGAAAGGGGATAGTCCTAAGAGCTGGATTTCACACCCTTATGTGTGAAAGAGGACATTTGCATGGAGACAAGGTCAAGTTTGACCAAGTCAACAATGTTGGGATAGGAGGTGGAGAACACTTGGATAGACAGTGTAGTATGAATGGGAAGAGGGTTATTTGGTGGAGGAAACCCTAATGAGTGGGACCCATGGAGAGAGGGCTTTCACTTGTTTAAAAGGAGGGCAAGGCAGCCATTGTTATTCATGATTCAGATTATTGATCTCTTTGTCTATTTAGACTTTGTGCATTCTCCTGTTGTTTAGCAGAGTTGCAGTGCTGCTTAGCACAAGTATTTCCTATTTATGAATCCTTATACTTTCTTGAGAGGCCTCTTAAAGGAGTTGTACTGATTTTTCTCACATCTAGGCTTGAGGCCAAGCATCCGCCTTCAGCTACAACGTTATTTCTAAAGCAAAATAATGTTGTGTTGCAAGGTGTTGCAGTGAGGGTTCACAACACCACTTCCATTACTTGTTTTTCAGAGGAGGAGGCTCTCTTTCCTTTGAGAGATTATTTTGGAAGCCCTTGGAGCATATTGTAGATCTTGGCACTTGGACAACACTTTTTCTTGCACCTACAGCGCAGTATCCCTCGATGAGTGCGTTATTTTCAGTTGGTACTTGCAGTGAGGGATTGCAATGATTGTCGGAGGGTGAGATCTTCAGTGTTAGGATCAACCTTACACTTGGAAGATCCATTGGAGGAGGTATTTTCACCATATGCAACATGTTCAACCTTCTCCATTCATTTCCAGTTCTTGAGTTGCAGTTGCTACCCTGCAACTCTGGCATTTTGCAGTTTTTGGATATTTTAGCCAATCCTTCTAGGATTGACTTGAGGTAGTCTTTTGGAGCTTAGATATTCTCTCCCAATGTTTTATGAGCCATACAGTTGTATATCTATGTATTTACATATGTTATCAGCAGTTTTTATTTATAAAACTGTGCAGTCATAGCTTGTGCACTCTTGTGTAGCAGTGTTTTGTCATGTTTTATGTACTTGTTTCTTGAGGCTGATTATTTCCTATCTTGAGTATCTTTTTCCTTAAAATATTGTATATATTTTTGTTGCTTTAACTTAATAACATGGCTATGAGTTCTTCTCTCACCCTATGAGTTGATTTAACACTTCTCTTTCAATATTGTGTTTACATATTGTTGGATCTCCACATTTGGAATATCTTAAGATATTCCCGATAGTGTAGAAATATTACAACTTAAATTAACTCAAAAACATTACAAAAAGAACACACATAAAATCATACACAAAAATATAGGCCGAAAAGGCAAAAGCCTCATGGCTTCCTCATGTAATCTCTCTTATTAAAAGAATTTAATTTACAATTTAAATAGATGAGAGAAGATAGTCTGTGCTATCTTAGACTCTTTTGGTTGAGATAATTTCTCGCTATAAACCCAACAAGATAGGAGTTCCTAAAAAAACTCCAATATTTGAGGAATATTCCTAACTAGGAGTATTTAATTAATTAATTTATTATTTTGGATTTATTATTTTTATTTTAGAGAGGCTAACATTCCCCCCTTCAATGAAAAATCCAAAATAAGAACGAGGAACCATCTTCCAAGTTCTCATGTTGATCCTCAAAAAAACATTGCCTGAAAAACCGCCAATGCTGGATGCTGAAAAACTGCAATCTGAAGAGACCATGAGTCAGCTACATGTCTGATTCATCTCTAAATTTTGCTTGACAACTCCATCAAGTGCCAAGTTGAAAAAGGATCCATCTGTCCTTTGCATGAAAGTAGCATCCTTTGTCCACTAACAAAATTTGTTCAATGCCCACTGGTTGATGATGTCAAAAACAACTCACTGTTACTTTTGCTATGCTGAAAACTATTCACTGCTTCTTTGTTGTCGACTGCCCACTGGAAAATTTGTTGATGCCCATTAGCTGCTTTTGCTGGTTTTGTCGAGATTTTTATTCTGACAACCACTGTCAATCTCCTTGAAATTTTCCCCCCTTTTTCAACTGAAAGGAGAGACACTTCTCTTGGAAAGTATTCCTGAACTCCCCCCCTTCAGGTGTAGGAGTTTTACACTGTTGTACTCCCCCATTCAACTGCATGAGAGTACCATCATCTTTTCACTATTGGCTACACTATGTGTGATCATATGTGGTTGTAGAACTGAAGAAATCTTTTAACTGTGGATGACCATTCCCAAGGGTCGATCCATTCATAATGTATCTTCAATCTGGCTGATTTGTGTTGATTGCGACATTTTTCTGAGGAATGATTGTACTTGCCACAATGGCGACAAGGATGGAGATTAAAACACTAATCTTCCATATGACCGGTTCTCTGACAATGAGAACATTTCGATTGGACTTCAACCTCAGATTGCGTGCAATTTTGTTTGTTGGCAACTTTGGGTTGCATGCATTGCTGGTCTTCTGCAACTTTCTCAGAACTTGCTAAGGTGAGTGGTGCAAGAAATCCTCCACTGAAAAACTTAATTGGCTTGGAATAATCTGGAATATGCAGGTTGGTGTCATCATTGACATATCCTAATTCTCGTCGATTCTTGTTATTCTGAATTTCTTCCCAGGGCTTGATGATGGGCTTGGAAGAAATTTGAGCTGGAACAACTTCGACACTTGAAGTTGTTTGAATGAATGAATTATCATCTGGATGGTTCAAAGACTTGAAATTATCACTCTTTTCTTGCAATTGAATCCTTTGAAGTTGCAACTCGAGTTGAAGAAACTCAATGGTGTCATGTGTTTGTTGTAGATGCCGTGAAAGATCAGCAAGAGTGTCTTTGCTGATGTGCAGCATGTCTTCATCACTTGATATGATAAAACTGTGAAGAATGTTTAACAACTGAATATGTTGCGCCATCTGAACTTGTGCACTTGAAAACAGGCTCTCTTGTCAAAGATGTCATACTTTGAACTGTTTCACTTGAATGTCAGGCTCGCTTGAATGTGACTTGAATGGCACGCTCGCTTGATTGTTGCTTACTGTGATTTCTTGGAACACTTGCTAGAATTGTAGAATTTTCTTGCTTAAACTTTAGAATTCACGCTCGCTTGATGACGATCGTGTTTTTTTAAGCACTCACTTGACTTACTTGATGACTTCATGCTCACTGGAATTAATAGCGATGCTCTCTTGATGTCGATCTCAACTTGCTTGATTGTTTTAACTTGTTTGGTTGCTATGATAATTGCTGCAATAAAGTTCACTCTGGCTCACTTGAAGGTTTGATCATTGTACTGAATTGATGCAAATTTCTTGAATGAATAATCACGCTCGCTTGCAGGAGATGTGAAATTGTTGCTTGTTTGATTTAAAAAAAACATGCACTCACTTGATTTTGTGTAAAGGAAGGGTGTCGAACACTGTCGACAATGAACCCAAGAAAGCTTAAAATGATTCACTTTAAAATAATGAATTCACTTGTCCTCCTAAATTCATTAACAATGAATTTTTAATGATTCACTTAAATCAATGAATTTGATTACAAGTTCTTTAAATGGATTTGCAAGAATGTTGATGAAGACTTTGCTGTGAAAAGCATTAACTTGACTAAGTGAATTTGTTGTTTGATGTAGAATGCTGATGTAGACAATCTTCGATTATATGTTGTAGTTGTGTAGATGCACATGTTGATCTTGTAGTTATTTCGTTATATGTGTTGTGCTTGCTGATAAATGTGATATTAAATGAAATCATTGATGTGTCAAAACTAGACACAAATAAAAAAGCAACAACATGAAGCCATAAAAAACATGCGCCATCAAACACACATGGTGTACCTAAGATCCCATTATTCAATTTCGGGTGGATCTAGGACACATCAACACCAAAAAAAATGATATCTTTATTAATCACTGAGTACATCATCTAAAGCAATGATAATGCCAAGCTGACAACCCTTTGAAACAACGCGCCTTCAAAATTTGAATGGATAGTGGCACGATCTCTCTCAAAGTAAAACAATACTTTGAATTACAATAAAGGCTTTCCCTTATCACTCCAAATACAAATGGAAACACTCCTTAGCTCTCCAAATTACAAAATACAACTTATCACTCCAAGGATTTTAAAACATCACCCTTATTACTAAAAAAATTACAAAAGCATCACTCTTATTACAAATCAATGACAATCTTCACCCTTATGACTCTCCTGAGAAAAATATTTTTCCCATTTCTTATCTCTCCCTGGTCAATATTTAAAGAGCCACTATAATCATGCTTTTCACATAATTTCCATTAAAAATAATGGAATGAACATTGTGAAGTCACTTTCAAAAGGTGAATTTATATTCAAATACTCTTCAAAGCACTATTAATGTAATCTTCAAAATACTTCAATTCTCTCATCTTTCAACTTATTTGGCAAATATTTAATTTGGGATATAAAAGCATAAGCCCAAATAATATTAGATCTTACTTATGGCACTTTAAAATATTGAAATAGTGGGTATGAAGTCCTTTAAAAAATGAAGCTTACCTTAAAAAAATTCATAGTCCTCCACGCTGAAATTTTCGTAAGGCAAAAAGCGGGTTCATCTCTTCTTATTGAATACAGAGATAGGCTAGCATTCAAATTAAAAATACAACAAGACATTTCAACGGATCTGAATATTCTTGACTTGGAAACAATGACTTGGGATGTTGTAGAAGCTGTGGGTATGCCTCCATCACCACGGTCTGATCACACTGCTACAGTACATGCAAATCGATATCTTTTGATTTTTGGTGGTGCGACAATCTCTCCAAAAAACTGATCCTCTTCACTCTTCCATCTGGCAATGTATAATTCTTAACCAGGATAGTTGTTTCAAGTCCTAACTGGTACTCCTACTTGTAGTCATAGCTAACATAGCAGAGTTGCTCCTTTACTTCTCTGACAATCTCAAAGTCTGTAGTTCTATTTAATGCATACCCACGGTGAAGAAGAAGATAAAAAAGATAAGAGGTGATGTGACGCCCAACTATATTCATACGTTTTGTGATATGTGGAAAGGAATAGCCATCAACAACAGGCACCACATGGGTCACACCATCTCCAGAATCTACAACAAGACTAGTCAATAACCCTTGGGCATGCAATGTCAGAACAACTTGAATTTGGATAAATACACTTGCAAAGTTGTATTGGCTCACGCTGATGAAATTCTGGAAATTACAAACAATAACCAATAATGGAAATTTTTCTAAGCAGGCTGGAAAAATGCCATTATTCGTTCAAATAGATAGTTTATCCTCTCTCAGAGTACTGATTGAATTTTGTGTTTATGATTATTTAATAATCAGCCAGATTGATCTTAGAGAGAGAGCAATTACGTGTATGAATTCAATGGAATTTAAGAGTCGATGGCTGTCAACATCACTCTGCGTTATACATAACCATAACACAACATACACATATGGTGAAAAAACCCAACGCTATGAAAATTTGTATCGATATTTTGGTATCGACTTTTCCATTATATAGCTTTCAATTAGACCATCTAACAATCGATCACAGACTTGTTACCTTCAATCACAACTTACTCAGGCAAAGGAAGTTACGTTGCCTCTGACAAATTACACCACTGCTTTAACGCTGATTATGACAATTTTTGAACGTCGTTCAATGCTTAACACAACTCCTGATGCAAATCTTACAACTCAAGCCTTCATATTAATGTAGCTTCAGCTCCTTATTGACAACGTCTGCACCCAATTAAACGCAGAGCCTGCCCCGCGTGTGCTCCAACTCAACACAGAATTTCACTTCTGCGTGCGCTCCTTCAAAGTAACCAAAGGGCCTTGGATTTATGCCCATGAATCTGCAACAATGCCACGATAAAAAATCTCACCGTAGCTCCGATACCACATATTACAAATTAAATTAACTCAGAAAAATTACAGAAAAAACACACATAAAATCATACACAAAAATATCGGCCGAAAAGGTAGAAGCCTCATGGCTTCCTCATGTAATCTCTCTTATTAAAAGAATTTAATTTACAATTTAAATAGATGAGAGAAGATAGTTCATGCTATCTTAGACTCTTTTGGTTGAGATAATTTCTCACCAAAAACCCACCAAGATAAGAGTTCCTAAACAAACTCCAATATTTGAGGAACAACCCAACAACCCAAGAGTTAGGCACATTTTCCTAACTAGGAATATTTAATTAATTACTTTATTATTTTGGATTTATTATTGTTATTTTAGAGAGGCTAACAAGAAATTCCCTATTTTGGGAAATTACAGTGGTATCAGAGCATAATCTTGGTTCAGCCCGTGGATCTCAGCCATGATGCTATCAAGAAAAGAGAAGTTGAAGACTCCATTATGTGGAGAAAGAAAGGAAGCTAGGCTCACAAAGCTTCTTCCAAGATATGTACAGAGCATTCATGGAGATTTCAAGAAGATAAGGAGGGAGGTGTGTACAAAATCTCCAAGAGGGTTTGAAACTGATTCAAACTCTAGATTTTATTATGGGGAGTGTGAGCATGCAGCCACACCCTATGATGCACAGCGCAGTCACATGCCCAGTTTTTCCATGAGAGAGAGGGAGGAAGAGGGAATGCCTAAGAGGGGAAATATTAGTGTTTTCTTGCATGAATATGAATCTCAAACTCAGAAGTTTAGAGATCATATTACTTTTCCAAAGTTTTGCAAGATCAAGGTGAGGAGGAGAAAGCAACATAATGTGGATAGATTTCTTATCTACCTTTGATGGTTCCCCTACATGTTCAGACATGGCTTGGGTGGAAGAGCTAGATACCTTTTTGCAGCAGCATCAAATTTCTGAAGATGAAGCCATCAGAGTAGCAGCACTGCATTTTGGAGGTAAGGCCTATGCATGGTGGATATTTGAATCTTTTTCTTTAAATAATGCAAAAAATTCTTCCTATGCAAGGTTCATTAAAAAATTGGTAGGGAAGTTTGATAAGAAAATTTCTGAAACACATGTGGTGAAGAAAATCAAATCTAAACAAAAAAATACCTTGCATGTGATGGAGGAAACCATAAAACCAAAACCACTTCAGAAAACCATGGAAGAGGCTGATAACTTGCATCATAATTTTCTAGAGGAAAGACCTTTATCTTGTATGTTGGCACAAGAAGGCATGGAGACCCCTTTTTCAAAAGAGGATCCAATCATTAGAGGGATTCCCATTCATGTTGACGAGGCTAAGGGCAATAGCGCTGTCAGATCTGGAATTGATCTAGCACCTCATGCAAAGGATGGAGGAGCTCTTACTCCAACTAGAGGGATTATTTCATCTTTGCAAGGAAGTCCCCAGGATCTCATGTGTGGAGATCAAGGCACAACTCATGTTCTACATGTGCCATTGATGATGAGGTGTGGACCTATGGAGATACAAGGAGGATATAGGGAGGATGCCCAACATCATGTGATGAGGACCACACACCCCTGTCCATTTCATGAGGTTGATGCACCTAAGAGGAAGACTGGATTACATAGTGAGAGCAGGGACAATTCTGTCCATTCATGTATGTAGTATACTCTTGATGATGATGTCTCATTGCATGGGGACATTTCACCAAGAAGACCACTAGATCAACAGATGATGAGATTTCCTTTACATTTTGAGGCACCATTCATTGATTTCAGAGGAGTGGATACTTTGGGAGGTCATTGTACATCACTGAGAATCTTGGGTAGACTCAAGGAGGAGAGATGCATTCTCTCAGCATCATATTTACCCACTCTCATTTCAGATTTTGTGCTATGGCAGAAGCAGCAGGGGAAGGATAACAGTTGTCCAACTTGCATCTTTGGCATGGGAGATGTCAAAGGGAAGGATAACCATATAACAGATGTTCTTCATGAGAGATCATCAGCGCTGTCACTATGGAGGATAGATCCATGTTGGAGCTCCCGGCTGTTGGTGGAGTATTCCAAGGATAATTTTTCTTGCATGATATTGGATGATCAACATATGAGGAGATGCATGGATCATGTGAATATGGAGGAGATACATAACTCTTTGGAAGAGTTATCACAACCACCTCTTTTCTCTTTGAGGATGAGAGGAGACTCATCTATGAGCCACTCCATTTGCATGAGAAAGACCTGTGGTATGGGTATTGTTTGTTTTCATAATGATTTGTATAATGTATATATGCATCCCTTAACCATACATGTGCAGAATGTTGCTCCAAGGAGGAGCATTCTTTTTCTAGACTTCATTGTCTACTTGAGGCCATGAGCAATATTGGTGACCACTCCCTAGGAGGACTTGGGGAGGAGATGTATTTTGGAGAACATGCTCACTTTGCATCATACATCATTCACTTTCTCCAAACATATGAGGAGAGTGGGATAGCAATCAAGTGGTTGAGAAACTACACTTTTTGTCACACTCTTTTGCAGTTGAGGGTCAAACTTCGTTGGTTACATTTGAGGGACCATTATCCTTCTCCCTTGCTACATATGACAGCAAGCATGGTTCTCATTATGGTTCCTTATGTTGCTGTTGTTTTTATATTTGTTGGAAGCATGATTTGGGGAATGGCACATTGGTTGGATGTGTCCCTCGGGGGGGAGATCTCCCACATTGTTTTTATTGCATGTTATAATGGGAGCATGAGAGAGTATGTGCCCACTATATCAAAACACTTGTTTCCATTTGAGGTGAGCCATATGATTGATTGGATGCCATATGATGGTGACTTCCAACTCATCACATATGAGGTGATTTGGGCCAGCATGCTTCATAACGTTGTAGGAGAGATCCTTGGAGGTATAATCTTCATCTTGCCACTTGAGGGAAACATCATTGCAGCCAAAGATCATCATATACTCTGCACTTATCCTAAGTGGAGAGGAGGACAGTGTGGGCTAGGCTATTTTTTCTACCAAGATCAGATTTTCAGCCCACCTACATTGTAGGAGCCAAAGGTGGAAGAGGATTTTCAGGAGTTGCCATGTTGGGAGGTAACTCATTTTGTATGGATGATTGCTTGGAGGATGGAGGATCCACATGGGGAAGATGTTCCTCAACACATTTCATACTCCATGCCTTGGGAGGAGACTTGTTAGTTCTATCCTTGCAGTTGCTTGAGGACAAGAAACATTTGGGAGGGAAGGACAGTAATATTCTCATTTTAGCACACAGCTAAATGGAATATTAAAGTTTTGTTTTTATTTCCTAGCAGCTAAATAAATGGGTAAGGAAGCCCATGCATATTAAAAACATGAATAAAATCCCTCAAATGTGAAAAGGGATAGTCATAAGAGCTAAATTTCACACCCTTATGTGTAAAAGAGGACATTTGCATGGAGACAAGGTCAAGTTTGACCAAGTCAACAGCGTTGGGATAGGAGGTGGAGAACACTTGGATAGACAACACAGTATGAATAGGAAGAGGGTTATTTGGTGGAGGAAACCCTAATGAGTGGGACACATGGAGAGAGGGCTTTCACTTGTTTAAAAGGATGGCAAGGCAGCCATTGTTATTCATGATTCAGATTATTGATCTCTTTGTCTATTTAGACTTTGTGCATTCTCCTATTGTTTAACAGAGTTGCAGTGCTGCTTAGCACAAGGATTTTCTATTTAGGAATCCTTGTCATTTATTAAGAGGCCTCTTGAAGGAGTTTTACTAATTTTCCTCACATCCAGGCTTGAGGCCAAGCATCCTCCTTCAGCTACAATGTTATTTCTGAAGAAAAATAATGTTTTGTTGTAGGGTGTTGCAGTGAGGGTTCACAACACCACTTCCATCACTTTTTTTTTCAGAGGAGGAGGCTCGCTTTCCTTTGAGAGATCATTTTGGAAGCCCTTGGAGCATATTGCAGATCTTGGCACTTGGCCAACACTTTTTCTTACACCTACAGCACAGTAGCCCTTGGTGACTGCATTATTTTCAGTTGGTATTTGCAGTGAGGGATTGCAGTGTTGTCGGAGGGTGAGATTTTTAGTGTTAGGATCAGCCTTACACTTGGAAGATCCATTGGAGGAGGTATTTTCATCATATGTAGCACCTTTAGTCTTCTCCATTCATTTCCAGTTATTGAGTTGCAGCTGCTACCCTGTAACTATGGAATTTTGCATTTTTTGCATATTTCAGGAAATCCTTCTAGGATTGATTTGAGGTAGTCTTTGGGAGCTTAGGTCTTCTCTCCCAATGTGGTATGAGCCATAAACTTGTATATCTATGTATTGACATATGTTATCAGTAGTTTTCTTTATAAAACTATGCAGTCATAGCTTGTGCACTCTTGTGTAGCAGTGTTTTGTCATGTTTTATGTACTTGTTTCTTGAGGTTGAGTATTGCCTATCTTGAGTAGCTTTTTCCTCAAGATCTTGTATAAATTTTTTCTACTGTAACTTAATAATATGGCTATGAGCTCTTCTCTCACTCTATGAGTTTATTTAACACTATTCTTTCAATATTGTGTTTACATATTGTTGGATCTCCACATTTGGAATATCTTAAGATATTCTCGATAGTGTAAAAATTCCCTATTTTGGAATATTACAATTGAGCTCCCCAGGATGAACATACCTAGAAGGAAAAGGACCCATGCCTCAACTTCAAAACCAAGAAGGAAAATGCAATCCAAAAGACTTCAAGAAACCTCATACTTCATAGAGGAGGCAGGGCCATCCCACTCACTACCCTCAAGCCATCAAAATATACCCTTACAAGATTATGAGGAGGAGATGGCTCGAGTCTTGGAGCAAATGAGGGCATCCCATGAAACTAAAATCTTATCTGAGCAAGATGGAGAACAAGAAGAGCCATTAGACTATTATGCCACTTCCAGCAGCTCTGGCCACACCAAGGTATTATCCTATCAAGAGGAACCACGGGCTTTTAGGGCCTTGTCCCCTCTCGAGAATGATGGAGCGAATGAGAGGGAATATGCAGAGCAGGAGGCCGAATCTAAAAATAAGTCAGGAGACACCATCCCCTTGGAGAAAAACACAAGCATGGAAATATTTCCTTTAATACCTGAGGGTAATATTGTCTCTCCTAGCCAGGACCCTCATACAGAAGTAAAATTCGAAGTACACGTAGAAGACACCAACACAAGGGAACCTAAAATTGACATTGCCATCCCTAACAAAGAGGTTGTTGCTCATCCAATCCCTACTGAACCCAAACCAGAAGGAAATTTAGCTGAAAAGAAGTTCAATAAATTAATCAGAGCTTGCAAAAGGTTAAGGAAATTGGTAAATAATTTGAGGAATAAATTGAAAG
This sequence comes from Pinus albicaulis, assembly GCA_034641835.2. Classification (NCBI taxonomy): domain Eukaryota; kingdom Viridiplantae; phylum Streptophyta; class Pinopsida; order Pinales; family Pinaceae; genus Pinus; species Pinus albicaulis. Next base: position 755,885,033 of record CM076570.1, on the reverse strand, counting down.
ATATAAACAAGACCTGGAAGCCTAAGAAAGAATTGACCATAGCAGAAACCCAAAAAAAATTGGTCACCAATTTTTTAGATACTTCTGAGGTTGGAATATAGACTGACCTAGTAGATACTGCTGAGGATGAGACATAGACTGACTTAGTAGATACTGCTGAGGCTAAGAAGCAGACTGACTTGGAAAGCACAGTTGAGATCGAGGTACAAATAGACATGGTGGACACTATCGAATCCTATGTTCAAACTAGGCAAGAATTCACCGAAGTAAAGGAAATCCAAATGGAGGAAACCCCTAACTATGCTCCTCAAGTTGAAAGAGCTGTCAATCAAAAATGGTATAACAAATTAATTCGAACACAACATGAGTTGGCACAGTGAAAAAAGGAAGTAGTTCCAGCACAAGAGTATCAGGCACTGTTAAAGAAATTCATGAATCTTTCTACCATAGAAGATGAAACATTTGCCAAGCTCAGAGAGGAGCAGGAAAAGGTAAAAAGGTCAAAAGAATAGGTGGATCAAGCCAAGAAAAAAATCACTACGATTTGTTCTCTGTATTCTGATGCACTAACATGCAGGGCACCAGCCACCAACTATGCCCTATTCCTAGTGGAATAGTATTTACTGCTAAAAATCAAGGTCGTCAAGGCAGGGAAATCCACAAATTTCAAAACCATAGGGGAATTTTTCCACTGCTAAAATGATCAAGATGAACAGGTCCAATGCCTTTTATGTGAACTTTACATGCACAACTTATTTCTAGAAGAGGACAAGGACACCAATCCTAGTGTCTTTATAGGAGATGTTCAGTTCCAGGCCTTCCTCTCATTCGCTAAGAACCAGATTAGGTGGGCCAAAGCCTATAAAATTTTCCAAAAGAGAGAACATGGCCTAGACCCGTGGGTTAGAGGAGAGCCTACCAAACCCCTGCAGCTATTCATCCAACACAATAGTTTCATGCAAAGAAAGGGTGTAAGGACTAAGCTGGGACCCATCCATAAAGACATTATAGAGAATAGGTAGGAATACTTCGAAGACATTGAGGAAGCAGCCCTGGCAGCAGCCAAACAAAGATGGATGGCCTCCACAAACAATGTAAAGGGAGGCATTTGACTACATAAAATTCAAAGTCGCTGCATCCATATTCCTCTCATATAGTAACTTGGTCTTCAACATGGGTCCTTCATGGTTAGGGTGCAGGTATAGATGCCCTCTCATCTGGTACCCCCTGAGGGTTATGATAATGAATACAAACTGCCAGAAGGGCACACAAATGTTTCCTTTGCAAGAATTAGACAGAAATAAGGTTTCAGATCATACAAGGAAGAAGTCTACCCTGCCTACTCCTTGACACAGTTGCATCTCAACCATTTTTTTGCACGAGGACCTGCAAATAGGTAAGCAGGGGAGTATGTTGGGCCGGAATTAAGGTATGTTTTCACCCCATGTTTACTTCGAATTATCATACATTTTTAGAATTTCTCTCATCTTAACAGTAAAGGAAAGGAGGGTTAATGAAAAATCAGGACAAATAGACTAACGGTAAGAAGCATGTTCAAAAAACATGGATTTGACTTATTTCATCTCTATTCATAGGAAAATGAGGCAGTGGAATTGACGCAGACCAAAAGATAGTTGACAGACAGAGAACATGGATCCACAGTAACCCCTAGAGATGAATGAAAGGCGGAAAGAAAGATCTATGTCCAAAGAACTCAAATGACAGCCACGCTCAGCGGGCTGTCATTTGGGAAAGACCATTCTACTAAGTGAAATTTCATTTAGAAAGGCCAAGGATGGACGAAAGAGGAGAGGCGAAATAAGAATTAATTTTTTTTAATAGGCATATTAGGACAAAATTATCTAGTTGTATTCATGTCTTGACTCTTTTAATAAAGAATTTTGGTATTTTGAATAATCATTTCCTGAGTTTTCCATTGCGTTGGACTTCTGGTGGTTTGGGCCCAGCCCTGGGAGTTTCTGCTCTCACCTTTGTACTGTACGTTAATTACATAATTTATGTGCAGTTATCTAATCTTTTCTATGAGATATCTTTCTACTTGTTAAACTTCTACGCCTGTGATGTTGTAGTTTCCTCTACCACTCGGGCAATTTATTGCTCATGTTTCTGGTTTACAGGAATAGTTTTATAACTGTTAGACATTTTCATCATTTTCTCAATTCCTTTATATCTTTTTATATTCTTTAGCACGATCTCTGTTCAATGATTTATATCACCAAGAATTAGATCTTTTCATCGGTACTATAAGGTTTCTTGTTGTGCTTAATATAGAAGAATGTTAGTCAATTAGTTCGCAAGAGAATTCCATTGCAAAATTAAAATAAGAAATTATTGTTCAATTCATTGAGCTTGTTGTTATATTCAATAGGAATGTTGTTCAATTCATTGAGTGTGTTATTCAATCATAGATTATTCTCACTAGGCGTATTTAGATAGGATAGTTAACGGTAATTTACAAATTCCATTCCCTTTGAGTTGATTGAACTTCGAGAATTAATTGATATTATTCATAGTAATATAGAGTAACTATTTCCAATGTCACTCGCATATACTGTGCTCACACTCTTGAAATAAGAATACTTTCCTTGGGTTGATAATTAAATGAGAAGCTTATAGGTTTCCTATAATAGTCACCTAAAAGAACCAACAGTAGTGTTATTCATATTTCATGTACATGATCTCTTGAAATAAATTGTATACATTTTGCTGCTATGCTATTAATATGATGGCTATATGATCTTCTTACATTTTATGTGTTGATTTACACTACTATTTCCAGTTTTATGCACTATATTCCTGCATTCCCCATTTGGGAATATTACAGAAACACTAATATCGGATGATTGAGAAGTTTCAGGTTTTTTAGAAAAAATGGATACTCTCTTTAAATTTTCTATCAAAAATAGAACTTCTGGGTAATGTTGATGAAAATCATTGAGTTTCACTAGGAGACTTAGGAGAAGGATGTTCAACTTCAGATCTTAAAGATTTAGATCTAGCTAATGTTCTAGAAGTTGAAGGGGATCTAGAGGGAGAGAGATTCTTAGATTGATTTTTTGATTGATTAGATCTTCTTGCCATTCACAATTGGCCCTCCTTCTAGCACCAAAATGTTGAAGGCTCGAAATTCCATTGCAACAACATGGCGAAAAACCACCCAGTCTGAACCTTAGAGCACGTCCTTTTCCATTTGGTGTGGTGGCTCCGACTGGGGATAAAGGGACCAATTTCACAATAAGGATGATTTTGGGGTGTGTTTTTCTTATATAAAATGCAATGGGAAATGATTTTAATCTATCATATGCATTTATCTAAAACTATCTATTCTACTATATACCTAGGGTGTTTCTGCCTTTATGCAATCTAAAAAGATATCTTCCAACTATTAGTAATGAAGATTATTTAGCAGTTGAAAGAGATGAAAATTATTTAAAGATAGTTCTTTTAACAAAGTAGTTTGATTAAAAGAATTGTGAAATATATATCGCATTTATATGTTTGATTTTATACAAGATAAGAGATCATAAACAAATATCATTACATAAGTGCATTTAACATTCATTTATGATAACCGTTGAAATATATAATGAAGATAAAAATATAACTATCAATCTAGAAAGCAAAACTTAATATAATGTGTAGAAGTGCCATATATACGAAGTCCTACTAATATAAACTGACAGTATTTTTTTCTCCTCTTCCCTTTCAAGCAATTTAAAGAGTATAATAGTTCAACATCAGTTAAACAACTTCAAATGTCAAAAGATAATAGATTTTGTTCCATTAATGCATAAAATCATTTACAAACTTATAGAAGTGCATTCTTTGCAAATGTTTTTGAAAAATTTATGGACCCTTCTATAAATGCATGAGAAGGGTTTAAATACTAAACTACAATATGTTTAAAAATACATTATTACATAAAAATAGAGGAGGTTTCAAAAAACCATCCTCGTAAAGAGAAAAATAAAACTACAATCTAGGAAAATAAAGTAACAACATGACTATATGTGTTGATCTTCTTTTCACATTTGATCTTGAAGCTGACAAATATCCACCATTGGCTTTAGCTGAGCTGGTTGTGAAATTCTTGATCTGATCTGACCTTTGAATACTGCATTCGAAAGTGTTGCCTATGACTTATTTTCTAAATCAGTTAATGATTGAAGAGTTAGGTGTTGTGAAACCAGCTCCAAAAATAGAAGAAAAGAGATATCAATGCCTTAGATATAGGCCACTTCGAGGGGACAACCTCCAATACATTACATGAATGAAAAATTCTTGGATGATACAAATTACAAAACCTCCTTTCTATATATAGGAGTCCATGGGGCCATAATGTGATCCTAGTGGGGCCACAATGTAATCCTAGCCGACCTAACAATAATAATTTAAGGGCACAATAATAACAATATGGGGGTTATAGGGGTACAATAATACAATAAGGGGGTTACACTAACAACAATAAGAGACTATACTAGTAATATAAGGACCTAAAATGCCTCTCTCCTTCAAAAAAGTGTTGTCCTCAATGCTTGAGTAGCTCTGGGTGCTTCTGTATAAAATTCTCATCCTCCCATGTAGAATATTCAGTGGATAAGTTCTTCCACTTGTTGAGATACTCTGAAATTGATCGATTCTGTAGCTATCGATTTCTTGTTTCCGTGACCACTTCAAGTTCCAATATGATTTTTCTTTCCTCATCAAGTTCTGGTAATATTGTTTGAACTAGAATATTTTCACCTATAACCTTCTTTAAGCATGAAACATGGAAAATTAGATCCACTCGTGAAGAAGCAGGAAGCTCCAATTTGTATGCCATAGTACTAATCTTTTGCAACACCTTGTAAGGACCATAGTACTTTGGCGATAATTTATTATCCTTCTTAGCTTGCTTGAGGGACATTTGTTTGTATGGTTGTAGCCGTAAAATACCCAATCTCCTACATCAAAACTTCTCTCACTGCGATGTTGATCTGCCTGTTGTTTCATTCGATTTTGTGCCAAATTCAGGTTGTCCTTTAAGAGTTGGAGAACTTCTTGTTGATGCTCGATGTGATCTTCCACTGCTTGAAACTTCGAATTTTCTCTTAAAGATGATGTGATGGATGGTGGATGATATCCATAAAGTGCCATAAATGGGGTCATTTTTGCTGCAGTATGGAAGGAAGTGTTATACCACCATTCAGCGAGAGGTAACCACTTGACCCATTTTGTTTGTTTATCAGATACAAAACAAAAAATATATCCTTCCAAACATTTATTTACTATCTCAGTTTGACCATCAGATTGAGGATGATAAGATGAGCTATGAGCTAATTGAGTACCCAAACAAGAAAATAACTCCGTCCAAAAATTTCTAGTAAAAATGGGATCTCTGTCGCTCACAATAACCCTTGGGTTTCCATGTAGCTTTTTAATTGTGTCCATAAATGTAGTAGCAACTGTACTTGCTTTAAATGGATGAGATAATGCACAAAAGTGTGCATACTTGGTAAGTCTATCAACTACCACCATGACAACACTCTTTCCTTCGGACTTAGGTAAACCTGTGATAAAATCCATTGAAATCTCCTCCCAACGTTGACTTGGAATGGATAAAGGTTGTATAAGACTCGGGGTCTTAATTGTCTCAACTTTATTTTGTAGGCAAACCAAACATTCCGCCACAAACTTTTGAATATCAGATTTAAGGCCATCCCAAAAAAATTCTTTCTTCACCCTGTGGTAAGTTTTTAAAAATCCTGAGTGTCCTCCTAAAGGAGAAGTGTGCAATTCCAAAAGAATCTTTTGTTTTAGTTGGGAAGTCTTACAAAGATATAAGATATCTTTGTACCATAAGGAATAATTTTTCAAACTAAATGTATCAGATGTACTAGGATCTTTCTACAAATTTTGAATGAGTGTGCACACTTCTTCGTCCTTCTTCCATTCATCTCTTGCTTCAGTTATCCAATCTGGTTGGATAATAGAAATGGCACAGAGTAATGCTTCCACCTCTTCATTATTTCTTGAGAGTGCATCTGCAACAACATTTAGCTTCCCTTTTTTGTAGATTATTTCAAAGACATAACCCAACATCTTTGTGACCCATTTTTGCTACTCTTCTGAAGATAGTCTTTTTTCCAAAAAGTGTTTAAGACTATCATGATCAGTTTTTACCTTGAAGTGTCTTCCCATTAGGTAAGTTCACCATTTCTTTAGTGCATGCAGTATTGCTAACATTTCCTTCTCATAAATAGGTTTCTTTAAATAATTTCCTTTGATTGGACGACTTTCAAAAGCAATGGGTCTTCCTTCCTGCATTAAAACAACACCAATTCCATTTCCTGAGGCATCACATTCCACAATAAAGGCTTTTGTGAAGTCTGGCGTAGCTAAGACCGGTGCTAGGCACATTGCCTCTTTAAGATGTTCAAAGGCCTTAGTTGCTTCAGGAGTCCATGAAAATGCATCTTTCTTCAACAATGTTGTTAGAGGTGCTGCTATTCTCCCATAATTCTTAACAAACTTGCGATAATAGCCTGTTAACCCGAGAAATCCTCGCAACTGCTTTATTGTCTTCGGGACTTTCCATTCCTTAATGGCTTTAATTTTGTTAGGGTCTACTTTCACACCCTCGTGAGATATAATATGACCCAGATATTCCACCTCTTGTACTCCAAAGAAAAATTTGGATGTTTTTTCATATAATTGTTTCTCCTGCAATAGTTTGAGCACCCTGTCAACATGTTCAACATGATCCTTCCAAGACCTGCTGTAGATTAGTATATCATCATAAAATACTAGCACAAATTTTCTAAGGAAGGGTTTGAAAATGGAATTCATCAACCCTTGAAATGTAGAAGGTGTATTGGTAAGGCCAAAAGGCATGACCAAAAATTCATAATGACCCTCATGAGTTCAAAATGTTGTTTTCAGAATATCTTTTGTCTTCATTGTAATTTGATGATATCTTGAACAAAGATCTAACTTGGTAAAATAAATTGCTCCATGTAATTCATCCAATAATTCATAAATCACAAGAATGGGAAATTTATCTTTAATGGTGAGCTTATTGAGCTCCCTCTAATCCGGACACATGCGCCATGATCCATCCTTCTTGTGTACCAATACTACAGGAGCAGAGAAAGAACTTTGACTAGGTTGAATTATACCTACCTCTAACATTTCTACAATCATACGTTCAATTTCGCTCTTTTGGACATAAGGATATCTATAAGGCCTGATGTTTGGAGGAACACTTCCTGGAATCAAATGAATAGCATGATCATGATCACTAATAGGTGGGAGTCCTTTTGGAGTTTCAAAAACCTTGGAATGATTGTCCAAGACTTTTTGGAGATCTGCAGAAATAGATGATTTTGATGTTGGAACTTCTAGTGAGCATAGTTGTGCAATTATGCCTTGTTGTTCTTTCTTTAGAAGCTTTTTCATGACATTAGAGCTTATTATCTTTCCCGGCTTCCCTGCAATACCCCGTAATTTGACTTCCTTTCCTTCTGAAAAAAATTTCAAGAAAATTTCTTGAAAATTAAAAGCTACCATCCCCAAATATTGTAACCATTGTACTCCTAGTACAACATCAACACTTCCCATAGGAATGGAAAGCATTGGACTATTCAATACATATTCCCCCATGGTTAGCTTGATATTATGGCATTTTCCAGAGCAATTTATAGTTCCTCCATTTGCAACCATCACTTGACATTTTGGTGCTAGGTATAGGAAACAATTCAATTCCTTGGCTACCTTACAATGAATAAAATTATGGGTACTACCTAAATCAATCAACACTATTACCTTTTTCTTCTTGATATGTCCTTCTATCTTGAGAGTTTGAGGAGTGGTAATTCCCGCCAATGCATTACATGATATGGTCAGACTCATTTCTTCCTCTTCTAGGGTTGGTTCCTGGTGTATATCCTCTTCTTGTTCATTTTCTTCTTCCTCTTCACAATCTATGTAAAATAATTTCTTCTCAGCACACTTATGACCTTTAGCATATTTTCTATCACAACTGTAGCAAAGCCCTTTTTCTCTTTTTTCTTCCAATTGTTGTGGTGTCAACCTTGTAGGTTGTGGAAATCTAGGAGTAGCAACAGTTCCATCTTTAGAGTAGTGAGTGGTAGGATTCCTTGTTGCCATAATTTTACATTCAATTTTTCTTTCCAACCTGAATGCCTTCTCCAATGAATCAGTTTCAAAAACACGAATTTCATGTTTGATGTTATCCTTTAAAGTACTTATGAAGAGATCGATCCTGTGTTCCTCTGAAAGATCAGTTACCCTTATATTCAATTTTTGGAAGTCCTCAATGTGCTCCCCCACTGAACACATTTGTTTGAGATTTATCAATTGGCTAAAGAAAGTGTTTCTCTTTGTATCCTCATAATGTGCTATCATTTCCTCCATCGATACCATACAAATGTATTTTGTTCTAAATGTAAATTTGAAATGCGTACCTTTTGTGTGTTTTTCACATTATTGAGATCAAAATATTGCTCCATCTGTAGTATCCATGTTACAGGATCCTTTCCATCAAACTTCCTCATATCCATTTTTTGAATATGGTGGTTATTGCCTCCAACATTTGAGTTTATGAAATCACGATTAACATTTATTTTGTTCTCATCATGAGTTTCCTCTACTATATTTTCACCATTAGGAAACATTTCTTGTATCAAAATTTCCAAACCTTTGATGTTTACTTTTATATCCTTCTTCATTTTTTCCATGTTGTCTTTCATTTTTTCATCGATCTTAGCTTCCATGTCATCCATCTTAGCTTCCATGCCCACTTCCATGCCATCCATCTTAGCTTCCAAACCATTCATCTTAGCTTCCACGCCTTTCTTAAAACCATCCATCTTAGCTTCCATGCCTTTTCAAAAAATTCCATTTCATTTTTTGTTGTTCTTTGCGAGAGCTTAAACTTGTTGCACTTGCTCTTGTAATTTTGATATGTCATGTTGCCATTCTTCGTCTTCATGAGTCATAGTAGAGCCTTATAAAGGCTTAATGGGTGTTGAATTTTTTTTAGGGGCCATTTTAGAATCCAATATTGATATCTATTCTACAATATGCCCTTGGAATAACTTCAACTTGATTCTTCAAACAAGACTTATGCAATTCGGAAAAAAAATAAAAAATTACACACCTTTTACTTGGTTTTGAGGAGCTCAATATTGAAATTGAATTATCTCTATAATTATAGGTCCTCAATATCTGAAATTATGCCCTATAGTAGCCCTCTGAAGCTTCTTTCAAATTCCACAGTTCTGATATGATTTGGATTCTTCAAGACAAAGTTATGTGCAATCTCCCACAATGACCCAATTTTGGACTGGTTCAGTAGAGCGAACTTGTACGACTTGCCAAGTGTCACTATTTCCTCCTTTGGCTCTGAAATTGATAGAACAAAAACTACATTCCATGTAATTGTGGCCACTTTTTACATTATTCCAATCTGATGCTCAGAGAGAGAGCTATGAATATTTTCCCGCGATCACCTCTTTGAGATGAAATTCAGAAGCCTGAAAAAGCCCTAAATTCCACAAATCATATCTCCGATAATATTACGAAACAATATCTTAAATATCGCAACACTATTCCTAAGTATTTTGGCTTCGCACTCAAAAAATTTCAGCTTATGAACCTTCGTATAAAAAAAGTTATTACGAAAATACCAAAATGACCTGTTTAGGTTTAATTCAGGAGCTTGCAAAATGATCTAACTTGCACAGATCATATCTCCAACAATATTTCGAACCAAGCTCTGAAATTTTTTGACGATTTTCCTCAGGAGTTTGGCTTCATACTCTAAAAATTTCAGATTCTGAACCTTCGTAGAAAAAAATTTATAGCGAAAATTCCACGATGACCTGTTTGGAGCAGCGAAACCCTAGAATCTCAAAGCTATGATACCAAATGTTGAGAATCCAGCTCCAAAAATAGAAGAAAAGAGATATCAATGCCTTATAAATAAGCCACTTCGAGGGGGAAACCTCCAATACATTACATGAATGAAAAATTCTTGGATGATACAAATTACAAAACCTCCTTTCTATATATAGGAGTCCATGGGGCCACAATGTAATCCTAGTGGGGCCACAATATAATCCTAGCTGACCTAACAATAATAATTTAAGGGCACAATAATAACAATATGGGGGTTACAGGGGTACAATAATAAAAATAAGGGGGTTACAATAACAACAATAAGGGACTATACTAGTAATATAGGGACCTAACATTAGGCACTGCTGATAAGGTTTAATCAGAAAATTCCAGTAATTTTCTTGATCAAACTTATTTACCTTTTTAATAATTTCTTCCTGCATCTCTGTCCTTTGCTTCCACTGTGCTTCTAATGGCTTGAGTTATGAGAGTACTCCAGTTGTGGATTATGTAATAAGTTCAACTTTCAAAAGTTATTCATTAACAGATTTAGTAATTTCATTTGTTAATCTTGATGTCTTTACCGCTGCCTTTTCTACTTGTCTCAACCGTAATTCCCAATCCTTAAATAAAATCTCCTTGTGGAACTTATCTATCTAAGGTAGGTCATCTTTCTTTCATGAGTCATATCCTTTCCACTGAATGAACTCATTAATCTTGTTTTCAATTTTATCACACTCAAGTCCCCTGTTAGCCACTTTCTGGATCAAGATTTTGCTTATATCACAGTAAGAGATGGTGATTGAAGCTTGTTGACAAAATGTTTCTTGTTGTTGCTTTAGATTTGCATTCATTTCCAGTGCTTCTCTTATGAACAATTCTACTTGAGGCTGGATTTTTAATTTTTTCATTGATGTTTCAAGTTGTGTTTCTTTCTCTCTAATCTGCACCTAGTGTTGTAAATTCATTCTTTCAAAATCCTTTTGAAATTGAGACATCTTCAATTCCATTTTCCTATTGGAGTTAAACTTTTCTTGCTCTAACAGTCTCTCTAACTCTTGTACTTTTTCTTCTTTTTGCTTCAGTAGAAGTTGTACCTCAGTGGCGTTATCAATGGTGGCAGTAGCATATGCTCCTGCGTATTGTGATAACTTAGTTAAATGATATATAGGATCAGCCAAAGGGTCTTTCCAAAGAATGTCAACAGATTCATTCATAAGATTTGAAATTGTTTCATCCATTCTTATCCACTTTATTCTCTTAAATAAAACCTTATGATTAGGACTGTAGAAGACATCAAGTGAGGGTGTTTCTTCAATCTGTAAAACAATCTACTCTATAGGGTATGCCAGAATGATATCTTGATCATGAAGTTCAAGTACTTGTTGTATCGGAATTGAATTTTCCACTAAATTCTAAGGATTCTCTGGCATTTGAAAACTTGTGGATTCACCAATATTAGGCTTTTTCTATGGTGTTTATAGTTCCTTGGAAAATTTTTCCCATTCATTCTTCAAATATTTTGGCTGAGACTTCTCTGTCCGATCGGGTGTATTCTAGATATGTTGAATTTCTTGAGAAGATGATCCAGCTCCATTAATTCCTCCTATTTTCATTTCAATCCATATGATTACTTTATTAATTATTTTATCTGGGCTCTCATTCCTATTTTCAGATTCATTATTGGATTGCTCCGAATTCTTAGAATTATGTTGTGATTGCCCTGACTCATGATTAGATTTTTCTTGGGATTCATCTTCACACATGTCTTTGGCTTCTTTATCCAAGTTAATTCTTGGATTTGGTTTGTTGACATCTTCAATAAACAATAAATCCAAAGGAATGATTTCTAGCCTCTTATTTCTATATGTTTGGAAAGTTTCAAAGTCATTTTGACTAAGTTGACTAGATGCATTTTTTAGTACATCGGTGAACTTCTCCATGCCTTGAAAGAAATCATCAAATATATCTATCTCGTTTGAGAAGGGTTTCAATTTAAGCTCAAGGGTGAAATTATTAATCACATCATTGGGGTCGTACGGCCTCTTTGGAATTACAACGAAATTTAATAAAGTTGTTAGGGTCCTATAATAATAGGGTTCATAAAAAATTGAATTGACTTTGATAAAGTCTTGTAAATATGTACATACCTTGCTTTCTGCAAGTTGTTTTCCCATATTTTGGAAAAATGAAAAATAATAAAAAATCAAAAAGAGGGTAAAAATTCCTAAAAGAAAGATCAAAGGACTTAGAAAAATATATACCCCAGTCCAAATGCCACTACTTTTAATTTTACTGCAAAAATAATGATTATGTGCAGAGTGTCAATAAATGCCATAATCCATGATCAGTTAAACAGTTTAATCTTAATTTTTCATGTTTCAATTTCATATTTTAGATAGAGAATGAAGTTTTATCAAATTTTTAAAACATGACAAATCAGTAGATAGGTAGAGAATAATGAGGAGCTCAACAGTTGAATCTGAACCCTCAGATGAAATAAGGTAGATTTAGATTAGTTTTATGCTTTGAAAGAAAATGTTTTAAGGTTGCAAGCCTAAATGCACCTGCAAAATGAAGAAAAAATGTTAGAATTGGAAGTTGGGTAGGTAGAAAGCAGTGGAGAAATCATGTAAATAATACATCATTAGGAAAAATCACTAATTTCCTCTCCCCCATGAGTGTTCAGTATTCTAAGCTATCAGTCAAACGACCTCAAATCATATCTCTGACTTTTCGTGGGACTAGACCCAAGGCTCTATGACTGGTTATTTGAAAATATTGAGTTCTTATGTTAAATCCTAATTTATCATTATTTACCCTTCATTCATGTACTAAAACCCCTTTTTTCTAAGTAAAAACACACTCTTACTTAGTAAAATTGTAACCTTAGAATAATTAACTCCATCCCTTCATAAACATTCATAAAAACCCACAAAATCACATTTATCCTAAATATTATTCAAAGAAATATAAATATGAGCAAATGCTTGATTATTTTATATTTGGAGATAATGTGTACTTTGTTTTACATTTCACTCCCCTCTCATATTAACTTTTAATATATTTTATTAAATCCCTAAAAAATACCCTTTTCCTATATTATTAATTCCATTTTATCTAATAAACCCAAAAAACCCACTATTATAAACTTTTGACCAAGGTATATTATCCCATGTGCTTAAATGAAAATCCCAAAATAAAAAACACTTTGGTCTAAAAGATTATCCATATTCAAATATCTCGCCCTATAGTTTTTAAACTATTCAAAAAAGTTAAAAAACTATATAATATAACGTATCATTATGCACATTTGCGAAACATTTTTAATAAAATGTCACAGTCCTAACCTGCTCGCTTATGTTTTATTAAAAGCATTTAAACAAATGTTTTAATAAAAACATTAACCCCGCCATATATATATATATACCATGTCTAAAGCCCGCACTTTGTATATTGTATTAAAAATTATTATAACGTTTAAATCATAAGCCCCCGCCACTATATAGACTATGGTTTAAATGTGTTAAATTATTTACTTTATAAAACTTAAACCATTCCCGCCCATGTAAGAACCCGGTCCCACCATTCTGCTCCAAAGAAACTCTTAAAGAAATCTCAACCCTTCGCATTCATTTCTCAAATTCGACGGTCGACAAGTGATACGCATAGAAAAAGTGCCCGACCGCTCCATTGCAAAATCCACGCGAAATGGTTGTTTCGCGCTGACCCCTCCCCTCCATGTGGCCCTTTATCGTTGGATCGCGTGAGTTTCACTAAAACCATTTACCACTTAAAATTCACGCAATAAACCTCTGCTTTTCTTCTCCTTTTAAATTTGAAAACCGCTTCACGCCTCGCATTCAATGCAGATGCATACCGTTTAATAAAACTTTTGTAAACGCGTTATTTCGATATCTTTGCATTTAAACCATTGTTTGCCCTCCCCATTGTATAAATCTACAAAAGAGCCCCCTGATAGCCATTTCCTTCTATTTTTACACCCAGAACCTTTGAAATTGCCCAAGAACGTGTAAAAATTGCCAAGGAGCCGCACTTGCTCCAGTTCAAACTCAGAAGCAATCAAATCGACCAGAAGACTGAAGTATACCCTATTAAAACAAATACCTGTGTCAAAACAGGTATTTTTCTTAGAATTTAACCTACAGTCAATTGAAAAAAACTTTAAAAAAAAAGGAATCTGTCCTAATATCAAGAAATTGATTAATTTCAATTGCCTAAAAGTCCCAGAAACATGCAAAACCCTGGCAAAATTTTCCCAGGAACCCTAGAATCTGCTACGCACCATTTTCAAGGAAATTTATCATTTCTTCATAGAATAATGATCAAATTCAAGCTCTAAAGGCCAGAAATCCTCTGCAGGTGCCCTATATCTTCTAAAAAGCCTTTTTTATTAGATTTTTAGCCCAATTTGCAGTCAAAAGACTCAGAAAACCTTTGTTTTTTGTTTTGGATCAGTTTTCAGCCTCAAAACTTCATTTGAGAGACCTAATTGACCATAAAAGCCAGAGAAGCATTCTATCTTGCTGAATTTTCCTAATCTAGCCTCTGTCATAGTAAAATTGCCTCTGCAAAGAGTTTAAACTTGCAGAAGCCTACAAAAATGCCTGAAAAATAGAGTGGAAACAAATCTGAAGGTTCCAAAACTCCTAAAGTTACTCCTGCCATGACTCCAAATAGTGTCATTGTAGTCAACCCATTGCAGCCCCCACTTATTGATATTGAGCATATTCCTCTAGCAGACATTGACTAAAAAATAGTTGATCCTATAGTTGAGTTCAATTTGTTATATATACACAACTGGTGTTTTGAAAAATCCCTAGATGATTAAGAAGATGTTCACATATGGGAATCAAATTTCCCAAATATTTAGTCCCCCTGACTCATTCTCATCAGGAAATTATCAGGCTGTGTCACCAGTACTACATTCCAGAACAGAGAGCTATTGTCAATGCAAACAAAGAGGTCCTATTTACCATTACAACAGAGTCTATAAACCAAATGTTGCAGCTTCAACCAGACCCTCAAGCAGGACCATTATCTATTGAAGCCCTCACTAAGTTATACATTAACTTAGACTTTCCTAAAAGGTTTATGATTTTCCAAAATTTCATGCATCTGCATGTTGAAATTCCAAAATTAAACCCTCCATATTCCACTGCCAAGTTCCCTGAAGGATCAAGGCACATAATCTCCATGCTTTCCTTCATACTTGGGTATTTCACCGACGAACATACTAATGAGTCAATATTCGGATTTTTGTCTACATTTTCTCCAGGATAGTCACCCTTAGTTATATTTGACTATGCTGGTTTTATAGCTGATAGAATTCATTATCAATTGTCTAATTTGCAGTTAGAAGGGTTATTCAGATATACCTCCTATATTTTCCACTTGTTTCCATTTTTCCATTCAGAAAGCTTTCCAATTTCACTTCAGAAATTGGATATAGAAGGAAAACCTCTATCAGTTGTTTTCTGGACATCTATACTTAGAAAATAAGGGACAAAATTCAGTTATTCAGATTTTGTAGAGTTTTTTGTACATTCATTGACCACCATCTTGACAAAAGTAGAGCAACCTAGAATTAGTGAGGAAATGAAAAGAATCTTGCAGCTATCAGAGAAAATCAAAGTAGGAGACTCGTACTTATATAAGGAATTCACTGAAATTAGAGTTTTTGGTTCTAACTTGTTGCCCTACAAGTTACCTAAGCATCCATCTATGAGGATCTTTGCCTTAGAGTACGTTAGGCAGATCCTCAATTCAGATTCAAACATTTTTATGGAAGCCAAGAAAAAGACCCAATTTCAACTCAAAAATTAAATTGGGCCTTTCATATGTAATCAAAGAGAAGCAGAAAAGGAAGCAACAAGTCAATTAATGGAATAAAAATTAGAAGAAAGTTTCCCATGGAATTATGATCCACAAGGGATCTTAAGTAAACTAAGGGTAAAATGTAAATTGACACCCTTTATCCATGAGTCAAAGCCAGATATAGAGAAATTTTCTAATCAAATTGAGTGGGTTTAGAATACTTTAATAGAGGCAATAAACCAAAGGAATACTAGTCACCCTTTGGAAGTTTCCGAACAGCTAGAGTCATCCACTAAAAGAATCAGGAAAGAAGGAGCTTATAATGTAGAAACTACCACAGAGACAAAGTTTAAAATCATCTACAACAAGAGGCCAAAACTGGATACAACAGCTAAAGGCAAGGTAACAATAGATGTTGAAGATACACAACCTTTCAATACCAACACTGCACAGACAGAGACCAATGTAGCCACTGTAATCATCAGTGAGCCAAATCATAATCAAGAATAGTTGAATAATGAAGATGCACAGATAATGGAGAGGCAACAAAGTATGAAGGCTTCCTCCTTACATTCAGTTGAGGAGGGCTTAGATATTAAAGAAAAATACAAGAAAATCAAATTGAAGAATGAAGAAATTAAAAATGAAATATATTCTCAGTTTTTAAAGCATAAGCCAGGTAATCAAAATAGTTTCTTATCAGCCTTTGATTATTCAACTCAAAATTTGATTATGTTAGTTTTACAGCCCACTATACCAATGCCAAAGATAATGGCTGATTATAAAAAGGTTGATATGGAAGTAGCCATAGATAAAATCCATGAGTTGGATCAGATTGAATTTCATAGGCAAACATCAGAGATGCTCTATTCCACAGTAACCACAAAAGATACTGTAGTATCCCAAAATAAGGATTGCACAGCAAGCCTGCTGGAATAACGCACTCCTGAGAGATCTATGCATAGAAATGATTTTACAGCCCTTGGATCCCTTATATCAGCAGATCTGGAGTCTAGATACAAAAGGGGAGAAAAAACAAATCAAATTAGGTGGGGTAAATAGATCTCCCACAACCTAGTCTAGCTGAAAAACACCCTACAAGAGGGGTTGCAGCTATGCACAACAAACTGCTTCAGAAATAATACAGTATTGGAAAGCATGAGAAGGAGGCCATCAAATAAGATCAACTTGTGAATATACAGCAGCAAATCAAAATTACAATGATCCTCTTACATTATACAGTAGAATACAGGAGACAATAGAGCAAGAAATCTTTAGAAAAGAAGGCTGAAACACATATATAAATTGCAAAATGACTTAACAACGTTATTTTAAGGAGATGCAGCAGCTGAATGTTACACTTCAGATCTAGGGCATATATGTGGATGAAATATCAGATCTATTTCAGATTTGTACTCTATAAAGACTCTATTACAAGATCCCCTTGGGGTTTTGACCAAATCATGCAGTACAAAGAGTAGATCCAAGTTTTAAGTTGCAGATCTACAAAATGATTCATAAATTTATGAAGATGAATTTACATTAAAACAGTTCAGATCTAAACATAACATGGATCAACAATCTAATCCATGGATCACCAAAGTGAAAGGAAAATCCCAACACCAGAGATCTCTCATTAAAAATGGGGTCAAAACACCCTGCAAAACCTCCACTAAAATAACGCAGTCCCTTAAGGGAAACTGCATTTTAGATTGAATGATAGAGATGGCTTGATGCCAAGATACAAATCTAAAGCTGAAACAGTGGATTCACTCTTCCAGGAGGTTAAGAGACACACTTACTGAGAAGAGGCTCTAATACAAGCTAGATCTGAACAGATCTAGAGTTCCACTTGCTGCAGCCTACAAAAGAAAAAAAGCCCTCATTGGATCTGTGTTGCAGTTGGAAGTAGAGCTTGGCCCAAATCCTGACAGTGGATCAAATCAGCAAGACTCCTCCAAGAATCCTCAATGGAAGAGGTGAAATCCCTGCATAGCAACTCCAAGTGCTAAGCAGCACTATTCTCCACTGAATAGCAGAGAATGGTATTTGTCTAAACAGACAAGATAGTCAGAAATATAGAAAATTAACAACCTTCTCTTGATGCCTTCCCCTTCCTTTTATAAGATGACAACCTTTGCAAACCCTAAACCACCTTGATGAGTTAGCTCCTTTCACATGAGAAGACTCCCTGTAGAACTGCGTTGTCCCTCCATGAGGTGCATTGCATCTAGACAATGCTATAGATTTGGTCAAGTTTGACCCAGTCTCATAGCTCAAACCCCTTTCACACCTGCAAGTGATTTATTTACATGGACCTGAATTATCCTTGTTCATATGGGCATTGATTTATTCATTCTTTTTAGGAGTTTTACATGTCCTCCTTCATTCATTTATTCATGCAACATAAAGTAAAACAAAATTTCATATTCCTCTTAGCTTAGGCTAAGTCGGAATATTACAGTCCTCCCTTCCAAAATGTTGCTTGTCCTCAAACAATTGATAGGGTGAGTGCTGCATTTCTTCCACTCCTCCATTGGTGACACCATCAAGGATCAATTCCTCCTCATAAGCCAAGTGTTCACCAAGCCAATACATCATGAATGGTTCCTCCAAGGTCATCATAAGAGGTGCATATTTCATCCAACAAGGAGTGAAAAATTCAACAGAAATAACAATGGTTGAAGCAATTCTTTCTCTAAAACATATAGCATGATGCACATAGAGAAGTTCCAATTCATGTGGTACATACAAACTACCCATACTTCCTCCATACAATCCCATAAATAGTACAACTATATCACCCAAGTATGGGAGCAAAACTACATATATGCAAACAAAAATTTGACCTTGAAGAGGTGGGTCAAAGTCCCACATGTGATGCCAATGCAGTGCATCTCTTGCCTGCATTAGATCAAGGTGTGGCAAGTGGCATTCCCACCACACATTTGCTGCATAAGTCATCTCAACATATTTGAATATATAAGATATGTTTGGTGCCTTTGGTAAGCACCCATCATGAAAAGGAATCTCCCTTTGCTCAACAAGGGAGTGGCCAAGTTTAGAATTTCTATTGGCCCTCCAAAAGCCATGAGATCCACATGATCTCTCACTCCCTTTAGGAGTCATAGCCTGCAAAAACATGGAAAAATAATGTGATAAATCAGAAAATAAAACTTGCTTTGCATGATCAGATCCTTTACCATCATAGTCCTCCATACACATGGAGTTGTGCATGGGTATTTCCCTCCTTTCAAAAGAAGGAAGGACTAGCTGAAATGACTCTTGAAAAGAGTCCATTGGCTGCCCTAATTCCTTATAGCTAATGCACTTTTGAAAGTTCTAATGTAATTCCTCTCTCATCCCCTCCCAATCAAAGCTCCTCATGATCAAGGTGTAGATCTTCATGGACTCTGCATATGGCTGAGAAAGAATTATTTATGTGCCCCTCGTAGTATTTTCTGCTTGAGCTTGGAAGCTCTAGCCAAAAATACCTTACCATAATGATATATGACTCCCCCTTGGACTAAGTAGCTCTCTTCTTGTTGCATGTCATCTAGTATCATACCTGTGTGGAGATCTTTGGAATACTCTACAAGTAGCTGAGATTTCCAGTACAAATCCACATTGTCCAACAATGACAGTGCTGATGATACATCCATGGAAGTGTCTTTCATGTTGCTGATCTCTTCTCTGACATCTCTCATGCTAAATTTGTCTGTTGGAAGGCTGTTCCTCCCATTCTTCTCCTCCCACAGCGCAGATATAGGAAAGAGAGAGGGTGATAGTGTTGCAGGAAGAAGATTCCACTCACTCTTGAGTTGTTCCAATACCTCCAGTGCTGTAGCTTGGTCTACCATTGCTCCAATCCGTCTTGAATCTAGATTTGGAGCAGCACTTTATGAGGCCTCCCCCACAAGATCTAAATCTGGTGGCCTCCCAGGTGGTTTGCCACTAGATAGGAATGCCCTTGTAGAATTCTCATGAACATAAGAGAACGGGCTGTGAGATCCTTTCTTCCACTGCGCAAATCCATCTATGTTGTTTGTGTGGAAGTGCTAGAGGGATCAGTATGCATGCCTTGGATCATTTGGGGTTTACCACTCTCCATGTCCACCCACACCATCTGCAAAGCTTTCCAATCAGTGGTGACTTTCCCCAATGTAATCAACCATTGGACACCCAAAATGATATTGGTGTCTGGTATGTAAACTACAGAAAAGTGATCCACCAAATTGTAGGACCCCATAGTGACTAAGAGTGATGGGACATATTGCATGTATTTCATTGTCCTATCTCCTGGGACCAAAACAGAGAATCCCTTGAAAGTATCAGTGGGGATTTCTCTTCTCTGCACAAGATGAGCATCAATAAAGTTGTGGGTTGCCCCACTGTCAATAAGCACATATACCCTCTGATTCATGATTGAACATTGTACTCTTAGGGTCAAGTACTTAGGCACTCCTCTCAAAGATGCAAGAGTTCCACCTATTGGAGCAAAGGCTCCATCCCCATCTCCAGATGATGTTGGATCTCCCTCAAAATTATCAACGCTGTGACCCCTCCTTGGTTTATCATCTTCATCTTCCTTCTAAAAATCTGAGAAGGCTTCTATGTAGTGTGCTTTCCCCGTAGAAAATCTATGTCTAGGTGCCCATGACTCTTGGCAAGTGAAACATAGTTTCTTCTTTCTTAGCTCCCTCCTGAGTTCAATATCAAGAGGCTTCTTGAATGAGCTCTCCTTGAAAGGAGCAACTTTTTCTTCCTTCCCTTTAGAAAGATGAGGAGCCTTGCTATGGAAAGTTGCCTTTGCTTTTGGCAAGGCATATTGGAGGTCTCTAGTCCTCTCAATGGCATCATGCAAAGTGATGGGCTTGGTATATTTAACAAACCCATGCAAAGGTTCATCCAAGCCATCGATGAACATGTACACCCTCCTTGTTGCAGACAGATCAGGAACCATAACATATAATATCAGAAATTCAGAGATATAAGTCTTTGCATTTCCCGATTGCTTTAACTTTTCAAAGCTCATGAAAGGTCCTTCTGTATCCTTTTTGTCAAACCTCTCCACTAGTATTCTATTGAACTCAGAGTAGGCAGTCACATTGGCATGGCCCAATGTAGACAACCCATGGAACCACCAATTGTGTGCTTCACCTTCAAAGTGCAGCATTGCAATCTTGATGGCTTCAATCTCAGGGACTTTGTTCAACTGAAAGTAGATATCCAGATTTTCTACCCATGCCTTGGAAGAACTGGTGGATGACCCATCAAACTTGGGAAAAAATAATCTGCCCATAGAGTGGTGTATATCATGATTATGAAAGAACCCACCATCTCTATACTGTTGCGTTGGTCTTCTTTTGTCCTTGAGGTGACAAAACTCTTGGAAACTCAAGTGGTCTATGAATCTCTGATTCTGAGATTCATATTCCACAAAGTAGTCTTCAAGGGATGCTTTCTCTGGTGGTCCTTCATTCTCCACAACCAAGAAGGTAGGCATAGTGGAGCATTGTGGAGCTTGTGGGACTGGTGGCTGGTTCACTGGTTGACCAGTCTAGTGGTGAGACATGTCAGAGATTTCCCCAGGATGAAATCTCCCAGGAGATTCCCTCATTCTGTACATCCTCATTTCTTTGATCTCTCTAGCAAGATCTTGCATGGCTACCAAAAGAGTTCTTGTAAACTCTTATCCTTCTTTATCACTTGCAGTTTCAGGGGCTTTACTCTTGTCTTGATCATCAGTAGTGTAATCAAACTTCTTGTGACTTATGTTCTGATACCTCTTCTCCCTCTCAGTAAGAGGTTCATCTTCTTCTAAATGCACCATGGCTGTGGTGCCCCAAGGAAAGCATAGACTGTGCCAAGAAAGGAGCTTTGATACCACTGTAGTATCCCAAAATATGGATTGCACAGCAAGCTTGCTGGAATAACGCACTCCTGAGAGATCTATGCTCAGAAATGAGTTTTCAACCCTTGGATCCATTATATTGGTAGATATGGAGTCTAGATCCAAAAGGAAAGCAAAAACAAATCAAATTAGGTGGGGTAAACAGATCTCCCACCACCTAGTCTAGCTGAAAAACACCCTACAAGAGGGGCTGCAACTATGCACAACAAACTACTTCAGAAATAACACAGTATTGGAAATCATGAGTAGGAGGCCATCAAATAAGATCAAATTTTGAATATAGAGCATAAAATTATAATTACAATGATGCTCTTACATTATACATTAGAATAGAGGAGACAATAGAGCAAGAAATCTTTAGAAAAGAAGGCTACAACACATATATAAACTGCAAAATGACGTAAAAACGTTATTTTAAGGAGATGGAGCATTTAAATGTTAAAATTCAGATCTAGGACAGATCTATGGGTGAAATATCATATATATTTCAGATCTATACTCTAGAAAGACTCTATTATAAGATCCCCTTGGGGTTTTGACCAAATCATGCTTTAGAAAGAGTAGATCTGAGTTTTAAGTTTCAGATCTGCAAAATGATTCAGAAATTTCTGAAGATGACTTTACATTAAAACAGATCATATCTAAATAGAACATGGATCAGAAAGCTAATCCATGGATCACCAAAGTGAAAGGCAAAGCCCAGCACCAGAGATCTCTCATAAAAAATGGGGTCAAAACACCCTGCAAAACCTCCACTGAAAATAACGTAGTCCCTCAAGGGAAACTGCACTATAGATTGAATAACAAAGATGGCATAATTTCAAGATATAAATCTGAAGCTCAAACAGTGGATGCACTCTTTCAGGAGGTTAAAAGGCACACTCACTGAGAAGAGGCTCCAATACAAGCTAGATATAAACAGATCTAGAGTTCCACTTGTTGCAGCCTACAAAAGCAAACAAACCCTCACTGGATCTGCATTGCAGTTGGAAGTAGAGCTTGGCCCAAAGCCTGATAGTGGATCAAATCAGCAAGACTCCTCCAAGAATCCTCAATGGAAGAGGTGACATCCCTGCATAGGAACTCCAAGTTCTAAGCAACACTATTCTCCACTGAACAATAGAGAATGGTATTTGTCTAAACAGACAATATACTCAATGATATAGAAAATCAACAACATTCTCTTGTTGCCTTCCCCTTCCTTTTATAAGATGAAAGCCTTTGCAAA
This sequence comes from Pinus albicaulis, assembly GCA_034641835.2. NCBI lineage: Eukaryota > Viridiplantae > Streptophyta > Pinopsida > Pinales > Pinaceae > Pinus > Pinus albicaulis. The sequence continues at coordinate 755,862,132 of CM076570.1, read as the reverse complement.
CCCTAAACCACCTTAATGAGTTAGCTCCTTTTACATGAGGGGCCTCCTTCTAGAATTGCGATATCCCTCCATGAGGTGCATTGCATCTAGACAGTGCTGTAGATTTGGTCAAGGTTGACCTAGTCTCATAGCTCAAACCCCTTTCACACCTGCAAGTGATTTATTTACATGGCCCTGATTTATCCTTGTTCATATTGGCATTGATTTATTCATTATTTTTAGGAGTTTTACATGTCCTCCTTCATTCATTTATTCATGCAACAGAAAGTAAAACAAAATTGCATATTCCTCTTAGCTTAGGCTAAGTAGGAATATTACAGATACGAGTGCTCATAGACTTCAAAATACTATTTCTAATATGTAGGACCAAATGAACATGGATAAAGCTTCACTATATGCAAAGGATCTAAGGATAAAGGCCTTAGAAGAGTTAGTATTGGAGGTAGGATATGATCCTACAAACATCAAAGCAGCTCAAGCATTTGTTAAAAAGAAAAATGAGGACATAGCTACCTTGAGGAAACAACTCAAGCTTCCTCAAGGATAACATCCTCAAACAAAAGAATTTTTATAGGATCAAAAGGAGAAAGATGAAATGATGAGCTTGATACTTCAACTCACAACTCAAATCAAAGAAATGAAAGTGCAAATGGACCAAGTTGTCCAAGAAAAAGACACAGTTAAGGAACCAGTCATTCCCACTGTTATCCCAGTCATCATATTAGTAGTACCATCTACTTTAGGAGATAAATTGGCACCAAAAGAGCCACTGGCCACTGCAGTGCCAGTGACTTCTTCAACTACTTCAGTGACTGAATCTTCTACAATATTGTTGCCAACTACAGATGAGAGCAGTAAACTAATAAAAGAAATGGTGGAAATGTCCTTGAAGACCAATGAAATCAATAGATTGACCAAGACAATTAAAAATCTGGAGAAAACAAGCAAAGCAACTAAGAGAGATGATAAAATACATCTGCAGAATTCTCACAGATTGAGTGAAGAAGTAAAAAAGCTCCAAAAAGAGTTAATTCTCAAGGACCAAATATCATATATTAAAAATTACTTATGGAATAATGTAATTGAAGCCATTCATGATGTTTGGCCATCAATTCAACTAATGTTTGAGCAGAGAGAGTTACTATTGGTAGCTCAGGCAGAGATCCAAAAGACACAAGAAGAATTGGTAGATAAACCATAACAGGCTGTTAGGTTAATAAATTTCCTAAACATAAAGAATAGAAAACAACTTGAAGAGTTAAAGATCAATGATAGGAAAACTATAATCCTATAGATTAGGAAAGTAACTACCAAAAGAAATCTAATGAGGCAGCTTGAAGAGAAATGTGAAGGAATGAACACTGCTGTCACTAGATTTATGGTTAAATTCACTAACTTAAGGCAAAAGGGACTTCCAGATATTATGGTGATTAATGAAAATCTAATGCCTTAGAATGATTATGAAAAAAAAATCAGAGAACATGCCAAGGAGCAATTAAACAAGCCAACATGCCAAGGTATTCCCACAGGGAAAGTATTGCTAAAAAGTTTTGAAGATATATTTTATTTGCAGTATGAAATCAAACATTGTTTTTCATCAAATCTACATTATCCAGGTACACTGAGGTTGATGAGAATTTTAGGAAACTCAAGAATATTATAATTCCTAAAAATGAGGAGTGGCAGGCATTAACTGATTTTCTATGAAGAAATAAAGGCAAACACATAAAGAAGAAAATCTATTTATTGAGTTTTACTGTTAAAACAGATTTTTATAGCAAAAAGGCAGATTTACTAAAGATAAAGAGTATCAGCGAGAAAGAGTATTATTAAAGGAAACTAAATTATGAAAATATCTAAAAGGCCAGCAGAGAGGACACATAAGCATCCAACTGCTTCTTATCTAAAAATTGTTTCTATTTATTTTGAATAAAATAGGACAGCTTGCTAGTTTGTTGAGCAAGCTGTCACTATTATTGTTGTAAGAGATTTAATTTTCCTAAGTTTATTCCTAGAAGTCATCTTGGATAATTTGTAAGACATTTTATATAAATACTTCACTCTTGGAAGTATTTTGGTGTGGAATAAAATTGCTGGAGATTACTATAGATATTTTGTTGACTTGAAGGCTTTGGATTTTTGATTTTGAGTAGCAGACTAGATCACCTTTTTGGCATCATACTTCAGGATCCCTATGATAAGCTATATGGAGTGAAGTACTCTCTTAAACTTTTCATTTTTATCTTCTTTTGTTTCATTCATACATCTGTGTTTTAATTCTAAATCTTAATTTATAACTAGGAGTATTACTACAGGACATGTTAATAGCACCTTCTTTTTAACTAGTTATCATTTCTTTGTTTTCTTCTGATTTCAGGTGCAGGGAATTATTAATTGATCCCTCTCACGTTTGACCTCTATCTTCTACTTCCCTTTTCTGGATCAAAGGATCCTTAAGTGCCCTTTATCTCGATCATACCATCTCAAAAACCATTTTTCGCAAGATCTCCAAGGGTTATCTACCTTGCCCTGCAGACATTTGACCTTTTAGGCTTTGATCCCAGTTCTGTTAGCTTGACTTAGACTCCATATCCCAATGGACAAGTAGATTTCCCTCTATCTACCATCCAAGTAAAATTTTCCCACCAAATCCAACAAAACAAAACCAAATCTGCACTTTAATAACTAGCCTAATATTCAAAACTAAAACAAAGTTAAACCATAAAGAGAGAGACCTCTCTAAACCCTAGGAAAGCTAGATCCTAGAGTTTGAAGTAGGTTTGTGGTTACCTCTAGTATTCTTTGACTAAAAAGAAAAATCCCACAACTTAAGAATTTACTGGAGTGATAACATTATTGGCAACCATACTGGGGAAATAACCAGTCCTCAGTCATAAAATTAGTCTTAAAGGAATCATTTAGATCATCCTTTTACTTTAAGATTATTTTTATAGGTTGTGGGTATTGAAAAATAGTAATTTTGGCTTCTAGGAAAACCTACTATACCAGGTCTAACCTGAATCCTAAGCCTACCGTCATAGTAGGTAACCCAGACCGAATTGGTAAAAAGAAAAAACAAACAGAAAATTTAGAGGCTGAAATCTCATTGATAAGAGTCATTTCACTACCCAGTGAATTAGAAAGTCTTCAAGACATTGATTTTGATCTGAAATTTGAGCATTCATTATTTAAAAGTAAATCTGAAAATGATTTAAAAACTGTTGTTTTAGACCCTGCTTTTCTTTCATTTTTGAATGCAAAATAGAAATCTATTGCAGTAAATTTTAGATGTAAGAAAGTTGAATATGAGACCAAAATTAAGGAAATTAATGTTACTATTCTAAAGGATATTGTTGAAGCTATTGAATTAGCTAATTTATTGACTCATGCAAACATACCTTTAGCTTCCCAATTACATACCACAATAATTCCAGCTAGATTTTCATCTCTTTATGTTGTCACATCATTCATAAATCCTACTACCAACTCATCTACAGATCCATTTATCCCTAAACTACCTCTACAACCCAGAATATTATTTCCACCAATAACTTCATCCACTATATCCATTAGTTCACCTTTTTATTTCTTGAAAACATCATCCTCATTTCCCAGCACTTCAAATACTATCTATAGTTCATCTACTATCATTTCCAGCACAGTTCCAAGCAGTTCAACCTTACCTCCTAGTCAAGCTAAGCTTCAAGCTATGGCTACTAGATATGTCCCCCTTGTCCTACCACAACAAATTCATGATATGCCACAAGACTATCAAAACAAAATACCATTGTTTGATGGCACTACTCAATATTCTGCTCAACAACACATTACTAAGATGTCAGACTTCTTTGAAATTTATGAAATTTATGATTCAGATGTTCAAATGAGATTTTTTGCTCAAACTTTAACAAGAGCAGTTAAGAAGTGGTTTAAATATTTAGCTGCTGGTAGTGTGACTGATTTGGTTGTATTTTTTACTTTGTTTTTAAATAAATGGGAAAAGAAAAAGAACCCCCTTCAAATTTTTTCTGAATTTGATAATTTAAAAAGAGCTCCAAATGAGTTTGTTCAAGATTACTGCACTAGGTATAATAGTGTCTATAATTCTATCCCTGCAAATTTGAAACCTACTCCTTATTCCGTTTTGCACAAATTCCTTGATGGACTTGACACAGATATGGATTACCAATTAAGGGAAAGAGATGCAGATACATTAGAAAAAATGCAAACTGATGCAGTAAGTGTAGAAGTGAACATCCTAGCTAGAAAAGCTAGACTTAGAAATGAAAGAAGAGTTCCTATCAAATAAGAAAATGAAAATTCAGACACAAAAATGGATGTTATAGCTAAAACTTTAGAAAGAGTGAGTGATAGATTAGATAATATGGAAAGAATACCTCAGTGGGATAACCAACAACAGATTAGAAATCCCAACTTTAGAAAAAATATAAATTCTGGAAAAGGAAAAGAAACATCCCCAGACCAAGCCATTAGGCCACCATTCCAAGAGAATTATGCTGAAAATTCTCAGAATAATAATGATGATGAGGAGGATACTATTAATCTAATGGGAATATATGACAACAATATTATTTTCCTAACTCAGGAAGATCAGGAATTGTTTGAACTTCAACAACTTAAATTAGATTCTAGTGAATCCTTTGATTATAAGCAAGGTTATGAATATGCAATAAATGAAATACACAGCCAGTATAACCTTAGAATCAAGAAAAATAATGAATCTTCTACTAAGAAACCTTCCCAAAATCAAAATAAAATAATAGTAGAAGCCCCTAAAACAAAAGTTCTGCAAATTCTCCCAAGGGAAAATAAGCAAAACTCAAATTCCTCCCAAAACATTTCTAGTCCAAAGAAAGCATAGGGTCCTAAAATTGTTGACATTACTGATGAATTTTCTCAAGTTGCAAAATATTCTCAAAAATCTGCTGCTATTAAAGCTTCTAACTCTATAAAAACAACAAATTTAGATCCCAAAAATCTTTTTGCTGATCCTAAAACAGTAAAACCTCAAACTATTGCTTCAAAAGCCTTTGTTGAAAATTCTAAGACAGAAAGAACATCTACTGCTTCACAAAAAATCCCTTAAAATAAAGTTAGAAGTAGTAAAACACAGGAAACACAAACAGAGAATCCTAAAACAATTGAAAATGAAAAACAACTGTAGAAAAGAAAGATAAACCAACACAAACTACAGTTATCAAAGAAGAACTGATTCAGATCAGTAAAGCTCAACCTGCATTCAACATACAATCAGAAATTGCAAAACTGAAAATACCAATTCCTTTGAATGAATTGGTAAAAAATGACTTGTACAAATCAACCATGACTGAAACATTAAATATGAATGATGGAGAAGACTCCTTAAATCTAAATGATGATCAGCCAGAGTTGATTTTTGGCCCAGATATAAATGGAAAACATGTAGATGTTGCAGTTCCTCCATTCTGTATCAGTTTAACCATTCATGATCAAATTCTACATAACACAATGCTAGATTCAAGAGCTTCCCAGAACTTAATGCCAAAATCCTTCATGGAAACTTTGAATCGAGAAATTACAAGGCCATACAAAGATTTTTTTTTCTTTTGATTCCAGTAAGGTTAAATGATTAGGTTTAATTAAGGATTTATGTGTAACACTAGTTCAATGCCCTGGTAAGAATATATTAATGGACATTGTAGTAGCTGATATCCCACCAAAATATGTATGCTTCTTTATTACTCATGGGGAGCAAAGTTGCAGGGATCTCTACAATTGGACATGTCTTATGCTACTATCTTGGTGTTTGGCAAGCCTAAAAGTTATATAGGGAAACATTAATGAAAAACATGGCCAGTAATGCTAAAAGATCTATAAATTATCCCATTTACTCTACACCAACTGACCTTGATTCTTTCATCCTTTATAACTCTGTAACAAATGAAATCCAAACTGAACTAGTAGATAAAAAGAGAGAAAAAAACAATGATAACATTTTTCATGAATCTCAATGGCATTTAGAATTTGATGGTTCAGTGAATAAGTTACGAGCAGGAGCAGGAGTCTAGATAACAAACATGGAGACCAATCATTCTGAAGGTCATTCTTTTAGGCTAAATTTCAAATGTACAAACAATATGGCCGAGTATGAAGCCCTTATCCTAGGATTCCAAATCATTAGAAACTCAGGGGGGGAAATAATTTTAATCATGGGAGATTCAGATTTGATCATTAAACAAGTAAATGGAGTTTATTTTGTTTACAATCCTAGACTAAGCAGATATAGAGACACTGTCATAGATTTAACTGATGATTTATTGGAATGTAAGTTTGTTGTTAAACCTAGGAAACAAAATATACAAGCTCATTGTCTTGCAAATTTTGCTAGTACATGTAATTTACCATTCCAACCTAATCACAAATATACTGTTGAAGTCAAACATAGGCCAATATCCCAGATAATATTAAGTATTGGCAGATTTTTTTCTCAGGATGAACAAATTTACAAATTTATGAACAATGAAGAAGAATTTCAGAATTGTATTATAGATACAGATTGTACATTAAATCATGATTTGGATTGTGAAATATATTTAAATGACTTAGATGTAAATAAAATAAAGTTTGATAAACCCACTAAATTTATTCAAGCTGACAGAGATAGCTTAGAGAAAGTAGAGATTGAAGAAATTGTTGAAGATGAATCAGATATAGTGAATCTTAACGATAATTTTTTACCTAAAGGTTTAACTCCCTTAGAGGATCTTTTTTACTCTAATGATGTAGCTAGAAAACCAAAAATGGAGCCAATAAGATCTGACATAGAAGAATGTAACGTTGGTATAGAGTCAAAACCAAAGATAATCAAACTATCCAAAATTTTACCTCAACAAGAAAAGGATAAATATATTGAACTTTTAAAGGAATATCAAGATGTGTTTGCTTGGAGTTATAAAGATTTAAAATCTTATGATACAAACATAATCCAACACAAAATTCCAATGAAAGAAGATCAAAATCCATTCAAACAAAATTTGAGAAGGATTAACCCCGTGTTATTACCTTTGATTGAAAAAAAAGTTAAGAGAATGTATGATGCCCAAATCATTGCACCAATCAGATATTCTGATTGGGTTTCAAACCTAGTTCCTACAAGAAAGAAAATAAGAGAAATTAGATTGTGTGTGGACTTTAGAAATCTTAACAAAGTATCTTTAAAGGATAATTACCCTTTAGCCAAAATGGACCACATATTACAAAGGGTAGTAGGTTCTTCAAGGATTTCATTGTTAGATGGTTTTTTAGGATACAATTAGATCCTAGTTCAAGAAGAAGACCAAGCTAAAACAACATTTACCACTCCCTGGGGCACTTTTATGTATGTAAAAATGCCCCTTGGCCTAATGAATGCAAGAGTAAACTTTCAAAGGGCTATGGACATAGCCCTTGCAAAGGAAATACATGAGTTCTTAGTTATTTACTTAAATGACATTACTGTGTTTTCTAAAACAGATAATGAAAACTTGGATCATTTGAGACAAGTTTTTATTAAGTGTGGGAAATATGGCATCTCCTTAAATCCTAAGAAAACTCTATTTGGACTAGAGGAAGGTAAGTTACTTGGAAATATAATCTCAAAAGAAGAAATTAGGATAGATCCTGCTAGGATAGAAGCAATTTTGAACATCAACCCACCAAGAAACATCAAATAATTACAAGCTTTTTTAGGTAAGATAAATTTTTTAAGAAGATTCATATCTAATTTAGTTGAGATAATTAGAGAATTAAATAACATGCACAAGAAAGATTCAGTTCTTAGATGGATTGTTGAGGCTAAACAATCATTTGACTCTATCAAACAAGCTTTAACTAAAACTTCAGTCCTAATAAGTCCTCATTTTAAGAAAGATTTCATTATTTTTTCATTTGATTCAGAACACACCATTGCTACAGTTTTACCGCAGAAAAATGATAAAGGATTTGAACAACCCATAGATTTTTTCAGTAAAGCTCTTAGAGATGCCCCTTTGAAGTACAACATTATGGAAAAACAAGCCCTTGCCTTGGTTAAAGCCATTAAATATTTCAGAGTTTATATTCTCTACTCACACATTATTGCCTATGTTCCAAACTATATAGTTAAAGACATTCTTACTCAGGATGGTCCTGATGGAAGAAGAGGTAAGTGGATTGCCACTATCTTGGAATATTACATAGAGATAAAACGCACCAAGCTCATTAAAGGTCAATGATTAGCCAGAATTATGGTTGAATCAAATTGTAATGCCCTAGATATAAATTTCATTGCTCAAGTAGATGAACATGAAGAGATTGCAACTCCATTGATCAGTGAAGCCTTTTCACACTCACCTTGGTATACAGATATCATATTTGTACTCCAAAGCTTACAAGCTCCTCCTGGATTGTCAAGAACCAAAGCTAGATTTTTAAAACTTAAAGAAGTAAGATTTTGTATCTTAGATAATGTACTTTTTTGGAGAGATCATAGTGGGATTTTACTAAATTGTTTACTAAAGGAAGAAGCTGAAAATATACTTGAATAATTTCATGCAAGTGACTGTGGAGGACATTTATACTAGAAATCTACTGCTGACAAGATCCTAAGAGCTGGTTTTTACTAGCCTACCTTGTTTGCTGATGTCAAAAAATATGTTACTTCATGTCATAAATGCCAAATTTTTGAGGGTAAGAAGAAATTATTACCCCTCCCTTCAAATCCTATTTCAGCTGAAGTGCCATTTCAACAATGGGGTTTATACTTCATTGGTGAAATTCACCCTCCCTCTTCAGGCCAACACAAGCGGATTTTGACAGCCACTGATTATTTTACCAAGTGGATTGAAGCCATACCCTCCAGACAATCCACTAATACTGTCATTATTTCCTTCTTAGAAAACAACATCCTTTCAAGATTTGGGTGCCCTCAAAAGATAATCACTGATAATGCAACATCATTCAAATCCAAGAAAATGATTGAATTTTGCCACAAATACCATATTACCTTAGGCCACTCTACTGCATATTACCCCCAAGGTAATGGCCTAGTTGAATCCTCAAACAAAAGCCTAGTAAATATCATCAAAAAATTACTTGAAGACAATAAAAAGACTTGTCATAAGAATTTAGTAAATGCCTTATGGGTAGATAGACTTACAACTAAGAAATCCATTGGTACTTCACCTTACCAACTAGTTTATGGAATGGATTTTGTTTTTCCTTCCTCCATAGGTGTACCAGCGATGAAAATTATCCAGGAATTACAGGTTGAAACTAATGAAATCCAAAGAAGGATAAATCAAACTATTCACTTGCAACAAACAAGGGAAGAATTTTATGTTAAATCTCAAGTCATTCCGGATAAAATTAAGAAAATATATGATAAATAGACTAAAGAGGATGATTTTTACATAGGAGATAAAGTGTTCAAATGGGATTCTAGAAGAGGAGACAAAGGAAAACATGGAAAATTTGATTTTCTATGGAAAGGGCCTTATGTAATTTATGGATATAGAGGTAATAATGATTTATTTCTCAAATAATTGGATGGAACAGTTCTGCAAGAAGGACCAGTTAATGGCAGAATGTTAAAGCACTACTAATCACCTGAGTTAACCAATAGTTAGTTTTTATTCACTTTCATCATTGTACATATACATTGCAAAGTTTAGATTGGATTGGATGTTTCCTTAGCAAATTTGAAGCCCGAAGAGAAGGCCCTAAGCTTTGAAAAGTGAATATCATAAATATGAATAAGTTGCAGATATCAGAAGATATTTACGGGATCATTAGAGTGAAATTTCAAAGGCTACTAAGTCTTAGAGTTCTTGATATTTCACCAGGAAATGTCATCCCCATGTGGAGCCACTGTTAGTGTCCTATAAAAATAGGGTTCATAAAATTTTGAATTGACTTTGATAAAGTCTTGTAAATATGTACATACCTTGCTTTCTGCAAGTTTTTTTCCCATATTTTGAGAAAATGAAAAATAATAAAAAATCAAAAAGAGGGTAAAAAGTCCTAAAATAAATATCAAAGGACTTAGAAAAATATATAACCCAAAAGAAAAGAAATAAAACCTGAAAGTGAGCAAGTCCAAATGTTGCTACTTGTACTTTTACTGCAAAAATAATGATTATGTGCAAAGTGTCAATAAATTCCATAATCCATGATTAGTTAAATAGTTTAATCTTAACTTTTCATGTTTCAATTTCATATTTTAGATAGAGAATGAAGATTTGTCAAAATATTTAAAATTGACAAATCAGTAGATAGGTAGATAATAATGACGAGCTCAACAGTTTAATCTGAGCCCTCAGATGAAATAAGGTAGATTTAGATTAGTTTTATGCTTTGAAAAAAAATGTTTTAAGGTTGCAAGCTAAATGCACCTGCAAATTGAAGAAAAAATGTTAGAAATCGAAGTTGTGTAGGTAGAAAGCAGTGGAGCAATCATGTAAATAATAGATCATCATGCAAAATCACTAATTTCCCCTCCCCCATGAGTGTTCAGTATTCTAAGCTATTAGTCAAACATGCTTAGAGCATTTCTCTGAATTTTGTTGGGACCGGACCCAAGGCTCTATGACTGGTTAGTTGAAAATATTGAGTTCTTATGTTAAATCCTCATTTATCATCATTTACCCTTCATTCATGTACTAAAAACCCTTTTTTATAAGTAAAAACACACTCTTACTTAGTAAAATTGTAACCCTAGAATAATTAACTCCATCCCTTCATAAACATTCATAAAAACCCACAAAATCACATTTATCCTAAATATTATTCAAGGAAATATAAAGATGAGAAAATGCTTGATTATTTTATATTTGGAGATAATGTGTACTTTGTTTTACATTTCACTCCCCTCTCATATTAACTTTTACATATTTTATTAAATCCCTAAAAAATACCCTTTTCCTATATTATTAATTACATTTTATCTAATAAACCCCAAAAACCCACTATTATAAACTTTTGACCAAGGTATATTATCCCATGTGCTTAATTGAAAATCCCAAAATAAAAAACCCTTTTGTCTAAAAGATTATCCATATTCAAATATCCCTCCCTATAGTTTTTAAACTATTCAAAAAAGTTAAAAAACTATATAATATAACGTATCATTATGTACATTTGCAAAACATTTTTAATAAAATGTTGTAGTCCTAACCCGCACGCTTATGTTTTATTAAAATAATTTAAACAAATGTTTCAATAAAAACATTAACCCCGCCATATATATATATATACCATGTCTAAAGCCCGCACTTTTTTTATTGTATTAAACATTATTATAATGTTTAAATCATAAGCCCCCGCTGCTATATAGACTATGGTTGAAATGTGTTAAGCCATTTACTTTATAAAACTTAAACCATTCCCGCCCATGTAAGAACCCAGTCCCACCATTCCACTCCAAGGCAACTCTCAAAGCAATCTCAGCCCTTCGCATTCATTTCTCAAATCTGATGGTCGACAAGCGATATCGCATAGAAAAAGTGCACGATCGCTCCATTGCAAAATCCACGCAAAATAGGTGGCTTTTCTCTGACCCCTCCCCTCCACATAACCCTTTATGGTTGGATCGTGTGAGTTTCACTAAAAACATTTACCACGTAAAATTCACGCGATAAACCTCCAGTTTTCTTCTCCTTTGAAATTTGAAAATCGCTTCCCGCCTCGCATTCAATGCAGATGCATACTGTTTAATAAACTTTTGTAAACCCGTTATTTCAATATCTTTGCGTTTAAACCATTTTTTGCCCTCCCGACTATATAAACCTACAAAAGATCCCCCTGATAGCCATTTCATGCTATTTTTACACCTATAACCTCTAAAATTTCCCAAGAACCTATAAAAATTGCCGAGGAGCTGCACTTGCTCCAGTTCAACCTCAGAAGCAATAAAATCGACCAGAAGACTGAAGTATAACTTGTTAAAACCAATACCTGCGTCAAAATAGGTATTTTTCTCATAATTTAACCTACATTCAATTGAAAAAAAACCTTTAAAAAAAAAGAATCTGTCCTAAGATCAAGAAATTGATTATTTTCAATTGCCCAAAAGTCCTAGAAACAGGAAAAGCCCTGGAAAAATTTTCCCAGGAACCCTAGAATCCGCTATGCACCATTTTCAAGGAAATTTATCATTTCTTCATAGATTAATGATCAAATTCAAGCTCTAAAAGCCATAAATCCTCTACAGGTTCCCTATATCTTCTGAAAAACCTTTTTTATTAGAGTTTTAGCCCAATTTGTAGTCAAAAGACTCAGAAAACCTCTGTTTGTTGTTTTAGATTAGTTTTTAGCCTCATAACTTCATTTGAGAGACCTATTTGACCATAAAAGCCAGAGAAACATTCTATCTTGTTGAATTTGCCTAATCCAACCTCTGTCATAGTAAAATTACCTCTGCAAACAGTTTAAACTTGCAGAAGTATACAAAAATGCCTAAAAAATAGAGTGGAGGTTCCAAAACTCCTAAAGTTACTCCTTCCATGACTCCAAATACTGCCATTGTAGTCAACCCATTGCAGGCCCTAGTTTTTGATATTGAGCATATTCCTCTAGTAGGCATTGACTACAAAAGAGTTGATCCTATAGTTGAGTTCAATTTGTTAGATATGCACAACTGGTGTTTTGAAAAATCCCTAGATGATCAAGAAGATGTTAACATATGGGAATCCAATTTGCCCAAATATGTAGTCCCTCTGTTGGATGGACAAGTCATTCTTGTGGACTAGACAGACCTCCCAAGTGTCCTACGGACAGCTAGCAACAAACATCCAAACAAAAACTATTTTATCTAGATAATATTCGATTTAGAATTAGCTACAATAGAGGTTTTGAAGACCTACCTGTAGTCCAACGCTATTTGTAATGATCTTCTTTCTAGTTACTTGAAAGTGTCATCTTCAAAGATCTACAATCACAAACATGGAAAAAATCAATAGCACTTGCATAATAAAATTAATTCATGAATCAAACATCTATCAATATGATCAAGGAATTCAAGAAATGAGATAATTAATTAAATAACCCATTAATAAAACATGATAAATAAGCTATTTAACTAAAGAACTCTTTGAGAAAAAAATATTCATTCGTATTAACTTAAATAAAGAAGAGCCTTACAACCGTGTCCACCTTGATGTCATACAGGCCTTCCTGGGGTCCGGAACAGGCATTTCATTTACTTTGAAAATATTTGCACTCTCTCAGCTAAAATGCACATGGGTGTGTAATCATTCCCACATTCTAACTCATTTAATCTCAGTCAGTCAGTACCCTTGAAACTGAACCAAAGCTTCAATTTATAGGAAAAGGAAAGTGGTTACAGCTCCAAAATGGAAGGGATAGATTCCCCTTATCAAGGGATTAAGTTTCAAAATCCAAGGAATAGGCTCCTTTAATGAAGGAATGAATGTTCATGATAATGGAGGGAGTGAAGCTTCGACTAGATAATGCCTTCTAGAAGCTTCCAGCTGGGAGAATATTCGACCAGCTAGGATTCTAGAACTTAATTTTTTGCTCATTTTGCCTTTTATGGGGGTCCGCAGTTTTATTACACAAAACGTGCGATAGGTACCACAGTTTTCCTTCACAAAAGGTGCGGTACCACAGGTAATGGCTAGGAAAAGTGCAGAATTAGGTTTTTTATGATTTTTATGAGCTTTTCTCCAAATACAAGACTTGGTTTAGGAACTTTGGGGTTTTTGACTTCTAAGGGAGCATGATATAAGTGTTGATAGACCCATATGAACAGCTAAATGTCATGGTGAAAAATTTTAGTGTAAGAGATTACCCCCTAAAGTGTGAAGTCTGAGATAATTCGAAGAGTGATGTGCTTTATCATTTCAAGTATTAGCCTGTGGAAATCCCAGTTGGAATCCTGTAAAAACATTCAATGAAAAACATATATATCATCACTGAGGTAGGCATTCCCATACTCAGATCAAAAACTAACTAAACTTGTTCTGATAAAGAAACGATTTTGATATTACATCAATAGTGTAGACACAACATGGGCGCAACCATCTGTCTTGAATAGTCTACTGCATAATGAATAATAAAACTCCTCGCAGCCTGGATGGTGGAAACTAGATCTAGGGTCTTGATTTCTGCTTCCCGAACTAGTATGATTCTATCCATGCGATTAAATGTGTTGAATTCGAACATAGTAGAAACCACTTGATTACCAGTCAATGATGTGAACTGTTAACAAGTGTGAGAGAAACCACCAATAATGAAAATGGTTGTCAAAGTACTTAGTACAATCCATAAAATGTGAATAAGTGATCTGAAGTCGAACATTTCACGGAATCGTTCGATCGAAGGTCAATGATGAAACCTGTCATTGAAGGTGAGAAACTTGCCATTAAGGTATGCAGATTCGAAGGTACTGACAGATTCTATATCAACTTCCTAGATGATGAGTTGTCATCAATAGAAAGTGATCCGTCGTAAGCAAGCTCACGACACGAAACCATAGGTCAAGTTTTGAAGAAATTTTTTGCAAGGATTGAATCAGGGATGGTTAACGCGAATGGAGATAAATGTTTTCAGGTGAATGGTTTGTTTGAATGTCCTCTTGAACACATAATGACACTGTAGATGGTTTGGTAACAATTTCCCTAAGCTAATACCCATAAATTTACTGAAGACCTTCAATGTGGTTTGATTAACTGATAGGCAAAGGATTTTCCCAACCCAGGTAGAAGTGTGATAAAAAGTGTCGTGTTCAAGAGTGGTTTACTGCTTTTAAAGCAAAGTATAACAAATGAATTTGTTTTCTCTCTTTTCCCCCACCATTTCTGGCAAGTACCTCTTTATTTTTGACAAACTTGAGGAGGATAACATTTGCTTGTTTATAAGCTCATCCTTTGGATGAGTCCAACTTAGTTTAAAATCGAACCCTAAGAAGAAGTGGTCCATTCCTGTTTGTAATCGAGAGGTCCTTTACTGTTAAATTTTAACGAGTCCAGTATAGGAGAAACTCTATGTTTTTCATTTTTAGGGAGTCAGAAGAAAAAACTTAAGAAAACTCCAGGGGTGTACTTTTTCATGATTTTAGTCTCTCAGGCCCGAAAAAGGATAAAATAATGCGGGAGAGAACACTATTGACCATGATCAGTCAACGTATACCTTTTTTGTAAATATTCCATTTCAGTCCAGAAAGGGGTAAACTTATACTGAAGGGATGGCTGTTGATTTCCTTTAACGAGTTCGAATAGTCAAGTACTTGGCAATATTTTCATGTTTAAAGAGTCTGAAAAGGGCTTAAAAGAGAACTCAAGATTCACTTTTTCGTAAGTTTTTACAAGTTCGAAAAAGGGATAAAAATATACTCGGGTATCTTTTTCTGTAAGTTTTAACGAGTTCTAAAAAGGGATAAAAATATACTCCTGTGGCCGACTTTCAATTTAATTTACGAGTAGGAAAAAATGGAAAGAACTCGACATTTTCATGTGTTTTACGAGAATGAAAGATAGCAAAATCATCTTGAGATTTTCATGAGTTTAATGAGTCTTGAAAATAATAACTGAAATCGACACAAGATAGGTTTATTTTTACACAAGCTTCAAATGTAGGAAAACTATGCTTGAAAATGGTTTGTTTCATTTTTACACAAGCTTGAAACAAAGGAAAAATCATGCTTGAAAGTGGTTTCATTTTTACACAAGCTTGAAACGTAGGAAAACTGTTCTTGAGAATGGTTTTGTTTCATTTTTACACAAGCTTGAAACAAAGAAAAAATCATGCTTGAGATAAGTTTGAATGCCCCCTAAGCGTAACTTGCTAGAGCACATTCCCCCCAAGGTTCATTGAATTCAACTAAGCAGACTACTAGTTACTAATAGTTGAATGGAATGAAGGTGCATTTACAAGATCAGATGAAAGACTCGACTTGACTAGGAGAGGATTTGTTTCATTTTTTAATGAGGTTGACACAGGAAAAGAACCATCCTCATGGTGACCTGTTTCATTTTTTAATGAGGTCGACCAGTAAAAGGAATTATCCTCATAAACTACTATTTCTAATCTACCTACATAACCTATTGATTCATTTTTTAATGAGGTTGACACAGGAAAAGATCTGTCCTCATGGGTCTGTTTCATTTTTTAATGAGGTTGATACAGTAAAAGAGCTGTTCTCATATCTACTCTCTACAATCTACCTACATAACCTACTGATTCATTTTTAATGAGGTTGACACAGGAAAAGAACTGTCCTCATGGGACACTAATTCGTTTTTTAACAAGGTTGACACAGTAAAAGGAACTTTCCTATTGACTTACTGATTCATTTTTTAACGAGGTTGACACAGTAAAAGGAACTATCCTCGCAGGTTTCTTGATCATGGCTTCCAAATAGAAGAAACACGTGTCAAGGAACGTTTCTTGATCAGATGGAAGAAGATTTCTCTGAAAGGAACACATGTCAAGGGACTCAAAAGGGATAAGAACATCATGTTCAAATAATCCCATAGATTTTTCCATGTCAATTACTGGATCTAAGTCAAAGGAATTCAAGAAAACAGTGAGAGGCTCGCTTACATCGGTAACTAAAAACATGGGACTGGTTTCCACATAATTAACCCGTGGCAGGGTAGATACCACTTTAGCATAAGGAACATCTAGGGGTGTTGGATTTTTGGTAGTCGAATCAAGACTAGTGAATGAAAGTTGGTCAACAGTCACAATGTTTCCATTGTGAGGGAAAGACATCACGCGAAAGAGTGTTGATACGACAGCTTTCATTGCATAGACATAGTCTCGCCCAAGCAGTAAATTGAAATCCAAGGGGCCTCGAACTACTATAAGATCAATACAGACATTTTACCTTCCAAAGTAATAGAAAAATTAGGAAGGATCCCTGAAGGTTCACTAATAGTTTTGTTAAAAGCTTTCAGATTCTGTGTAACAGGAACAAGCTGAGGGGAACCTAAAGCTTTCCAAGTAGTTGAGGATAAAATAATAACAGAAGCACCTTCATCTACATGTGTGCGGCACACATTCTTACAACAAGCCTGCACAATGATTTGGAAAGGGATGGAAGAAGGAAGACGAGGCTCTGTCAATCTATTCCAATCAAAGGAAAAAACCTCAGTACTTGGAGGGGGTTCTGTAGAAATAGGTGAAATTGTCATTAGCGTAGAAGAATCTAATGTAACAAGAAGAACCGGAGTGGTATGAAGTTCACTCTCTTCAGGGAGAGCGGGATCGACCGAATGTGAAATCGAATTGACCACTTGATCAACTAATGGATCATCAACCTGAGTGATATGAGTTTCACTCTTCAATGGAAGAGTGGGATCGACTGTACTTGGAATTAGATCAATCCCTCCCTTAGTTGATGGTAACTAGTTGGAAGTTCTTGTTGTGGAACAGTAAGGTTTTCCAACAATTTTTTGGCCTCATCCATGTGAGGGAAAATGTGAGTTTGATGAGTTCCTTTGAATAACTTACAAGGAAACCTAACTTTACCCTTTTTCCCAGGAACTTGACTATCACTGGTTGATGGATCAACGGTAAGTTGATGAGAATGTTCTGACCATATTTCCAAGACCTTAGGAATACCAGGAAAATTGATAAGGAAGTGGTAACCCTTACAAAGCTTGCAAGGGAATTTGGGTTTACGATGCATGCTAGAGGTTTCTTCAACACTACTAACACTTACAGCCATGGTTGGTTTGTTGACTTCCTTCTTATCTTGTTTCTTCTTCTTCTTCCATTTCTTCTTCTTCTTAGCCACCTGGTTACTAGCATCAAGGCTTTTACCAGGAGAAGAGGAAGAAAGTGAGGAAGAAATATTGGGCAAAGAAGGTAAAGGGTCAACAGAAGGTTGGTGATGTTGAGATGGTGAACTTTGTTGAGGTGAAGCATTTGGTTGAGGTGGAACAATTTGAGTATTCAGGGCCAACGAAGTTGAAAATAACCATATCGGTAAACCGATTGTAAATCCAGGTAATGACAATGTAGCCATATAAGGAGGACCAACATTTCCAAAGCAAGGAAAAGTACTAGGATTCTCGTTAAGAGTGGTTCCTTGGTTGGTAAATTCTGGAATAGTTGCAATTATATTCAACTTCAGTGAATTTTATTAACAATTTAAAACTAAAATTAACAATTCACAATTCACACCTGAACAACTAAAATTCACAATTCACACCTATGGTCTCTAAAAGTAAAAACAAACAAATGAACACGCGTTATCAAATCTAGGAGTCAAACCACACACAAATAGTAGATTCCCGCACTAAAAACACTAGTTGGTGATGAAATCCAACATCGTAGAATTTTAATGCAGAAATGGCGGTTGGAATAGTTACCCTGACAACCTGCCTAATGAAACAGACTGGTGCAAGTTTCTCCACTATGTCATCTTGAGTGAAGAGAAACCTCTGGAGAGTCTAAGTGAGTCTAGTCAACGTCTACTCCAGGTACAGTGGGATCTTCCCTCCACCGTCACCTTGGGAAAGAATCCTATAGATTATGGCCACTAAGGTTACCAACATAAACAAATATACTTGGGGGAACAGTCTACGATCTGACACACATGCAAGGGCAGAGTAACAAAGCTCAATCCCCTTGAAGGCTCCTTGACATAATCCAAGGTTTACTGACAAGTGACCCCAGGCTCCTCGAAAATGGTCAATCTGAGGTTTATCGTTGTTAATACGTGTATATCTTCTATCGTTCCCAATGAGGAAGGATTGATTACCTCACTGGTTCGGATATGATCTCATGCTTGACTCCTTTAGGAGGAGCTTCCCAGAGCATACATGCTACTATTGGAATTTTCCTACCGCAAGATTGAATACTTGTTTGTTTTAGTTGCTTTGGAAAGTTAAATACAACCTATTCCAAAGCACTAATCCTGAGCTAGATTGGTGGAAAAAGCCCTAAAAATGTAAAAATTACTAGATGAATTTTAACTAAGCGCTGTGTTATTTAGGCTGTTATTACTCAAAGGGTAAATGGATACGAAACCAATGGTGTTATGACTCGACTCAAAACTAAATGCAATCAAATATGATAATGTAATATTTTCAATTCAATGAATCCTAACTAAAGTAAGGAGAGAGTTTCCATTCACTTCCAACAATGCAAAAAATTGATCAATAAGAGAAAATATAAAAAATTCTCTATTGCACTAATTGCAGCAAGAAAAACTAATGCTAATCAATTCATTTTTTATTTTTGTGTTTTTTAAAACAAGCATAAAAACATGTAAATTCAAATTAAAGAAAACTGATCTAAATCTACAATTGATTTTTCAGAATGTAAACTATGCAGTTGTAATCTCTGCACAATTCACTTGAAAAGTATGCAAATGTAATATATGCACATTTTTCATTCATATTCTGAAAATGAGAATTATAATTATGCAAATGTGATCTATGCAAGAGAATTCTCAAACACAAGATGATTCTAATGTAATCTAAGAACCAATCAAGAGTAAGTAAATAAAATTGGGTGAGAGTTCCAACGATCAAAAAATAAAAATACTCAAAGGCGATTAACACTCAGACACAATTTAGCCCCTCCCCAGCGAATCAGGGGGGAATTTTTTTGAAAAACAAAAGAAAAAAGATGCAAAATTGTTAAGAGACTGAGACAAAACTCGAAGTAATGACCAAAGGAAATCAAATTAAGAATTTCTCAAAAAGAATATTCCAAACACCCAATTAACTTAACCGAGACTGATGAGATTGTAAGAGTGCTGAAAAGAAATTCACGCAAGGCTTTCTGACAGAAAATACAAGGTTGGGTATATACTGAGAATCTAACAAACTGATCCAAAAAAATAATTTTAAGGTTTTCTAAAACAATTCACAGGGTCCGCAGGTTTTAGTGTAAATAGGTGCAGTCCCGCACTGTTTATACAAGAAAAGAGCGGAGATGCCCACACTGTTTCTAAAAGAAAAGTGTGGATACCAGAAAAATAAAAGAAAAATAAAAAAAATCTGAAACATTCGTCAGGGATTCTACAGGGATAAACTACCCAAGCGAGTATAAATCAATCAAAATTAGAAAAAATAAATTCACAAGTCAAAAGTAAAAGAAAACAAAATTCAAAAACCTGTCCCTAGTAGAGTCGCCCATTTGTTGGACGGATAAGTTGTTCTTGTGGAAAAGACAGACCTCCCAAGTGTCCTATGGATAGCTAGCAAAAAACAGCCAAACAAAAACTATTTTCTCTAGATAATATTCGATTTATAATTAGCTACAACAGAGGTTTTGAAGACCTACCTGTAGTCCAACACTATTTGTAATAATCTTCTTTCTAGTTGCTTGAAAGTGTCATCTTCAAAGATCTACAATCACAAACATGGAAAAAATCAATAGCACCTGCATAATAAAATTAATTCATGAATCAAACATCTATCAAGATGATCAAGGAATTCAAGAAATGAGAGAATTAATTAAATAACCCATTAATAAAACATGATAAATAAGATATTTAACTAAAGAACTCATTGAGAAAATAATATTCATTCGTATTAACTTAAATAAAGAAGATCCTTACAATCGTGTCTGCCTTGATGTCATACAGGCCTTCCTAGGGTCCGGAACAGGTGTTTCCTTTACTCTAACAAGCTTTGCACTCTCTCAGCTAAAATGCACATGGGTGTGTAATCATTCCCACATTCTAACTCATTCAATCTCAGTCAGTCAATAACCTTGAAACTGAACCAAAGCTTCAATTTATAGGAAAAGGAAAGTGGTTACAGCTCCAAACTGGAAGGGATAGAGTCCCCTTATCAAGGGATTAAGTTCCAAAATCCAAGGTATAGGCTCCTTTAATGAAGGAATGAATGTTCATGATAATGGAGGGAGTGAAGCATCGACCAGATAACGCCTTCTAGAAGCTTCCAGCTGGGAGAATATTCGACAAGCTAGGCTTCTAGAACTTAATTTTTCATTCATTTTACCTTTTACGGGGGTCCACAGTTTTAATACACAAAATGTGCGGTAGGTACCGCAGTTTTATTTCACAAAAGGTGTTGTACCGCAGGTAATGGCAAGGAAAAGTGCAGAATTAGGTTTTTTATGATTTTTATGAGCTTTTCTCCAAATACAAGACTTGGTTTATGAACTTTGGGGTTTTTTACTTCTAAGGGAGCATGATATAGGTGTTGATAGACCCATATGAATAGCTAAATGTCATGGTGAAAATTTTTAGTGTAATACCCCCTGACTCATTCTCGTCAAGAAATTATCAGATTGTGTCACCAGTACTACATTCCAGAATAGAGAGATATTGTCAATGCAAACAAAGAGGTCCTATTTACCATTACAGCAGAGTCTATAAACCAAATTTTGCAGCTTCAACCAGACCCTCAAGAAGTACCATTATCTGTTGAAGCCCTCACTAAGTTATACATTAACTTAGACTTTCCTAAAAGGTTTATGATTTTCCAAAATTTCATGCCTCTGCATGTTGAAATTCCAAAATTAAACCCTCCATATTCCACTGCCAAGTTCCCTGAAGGATCAAGGCATGTAATCTCCATGCTTTCCTTCATAGTTGGGTATTTCACCGATGAACATACTAATGAGTCAATATTGGGAGTTTTGTCTACATTTTCTCCAGGGAAGTCACCCTCAGTGTATTTGACTATGCTAGTTTTATAGCTAATAGCATTCACTATCAATTGTCTAATTTGCAGCTAGAAGGGGTATTTAGATATACCTCCTTCCACTTGTTTCTATTTTTCCTATCAGAAAGCTTTCCAATTTCACTTCAGAAATTGGATATAGAAGGAAAACCTCTATCAGTTGTGTTCTAGACATCTATACTCAGAAAAGAAGGGACAAAATTCAGTTATTCAGAATTTTCAGAGTTGTTTGTACATCCATTGACCACCATCTTGACAAAAGCAGAGCAACATAGAATCAGTGAGGAAATGAAAATAATCTTGCAGCTATGAGGGCAAAGAAAAGTAGGAGATTGGTATTTATATAAGGAATTCACCTAAATTAGAGTTTTTGGTTCTAACTTGTTGCCCTACAAGTTACCTAAGAATCCATCTATGAGGATCTTTGCCTTAGAGTACATTAGGCAGATCCTGAATTCAGATTCAATCAATTTTATGGCAGCCAAGAAAAATACCCAATTTAAACTCAAAAATCAATTTGGGCCTTTCATATGTAATCAAAGAGAAGCATAAAAGGAAGCAACAAGTCAATTACTGGAATACAAATTAGAAGAAAGTTTCCCATGGAATTATGATCCACAAGGGATCTTAAGTAAAATAAGGGTAAAATGTAAATTGACACCCTTTATCCATGAGTCAAAGCCAGATATAGAGAAATTTTCCAATCAAATTGAGTGGGTTGAGAATACTTTAATAGAGGCAGTAAACCAAAGGAATACTATTCACCCTTTGGAAGTTGCCAAATAGCCAGAGCCATCCACTAAAAGAATCAGGGAAGAAGGAGCTTATACTGCAGAAACTACCACAGAAAAAAAGTTTAAAATCATCTACAACAAGAGGCCAAAATTAGATAGAGAAGCTAAAGTCAAGGTAACAATATATGTTGAAGATACACAGCCTTTGAATACCAACACTACACAGATAGAGACCAATGTAGCCACTATAATCATCAGTGAGCCAATTCAAAATCAAGAATAGTTGAATAATGAAGATGCACAGATAATGGAGAGGCAACAAAGTATGGAGGCTTCCTCCTAACATTCAGCTAAGGAGAAGGACTTAGATATTAAAGAAAAATACAAGAAAATCAAATTGAAGAATTAAGAAATTAAAACTGAAATATATTCTCATTTTTTTAAGCAGAAGCCAGGTAACCAAAATATATTCTTATCAGCCTTTGATTATTCAACTCAAAAATTGATTATGTCAGTTTTACAGCCCACTGTACCAGTGCAAAAGATAGTGGCTGATTATAAAAAGGTTGATATGGAAGTAGCCACAGATAAAATCCATGAGTTGGATCAGATTGAATTTAACAGGTAAACATTAGAGATGCTTTATTCCACAATAACCACAAAAGCTATGAGTGCTCATAGACTTCAAAATTCCATTTCTAATATGCAGGACCAAATGAAGATGGATAAAGCTTCACTATATGAAAAGGATTTAAGGATAAAGTCCTTAGAAGAGTTAGTATTGCATGTAGGATATGATCCTACAAACATCAAAGTAGCTGAAGCATTGGTTAAAAAGAAAAATGAGGACATAGCTGCCTTAAGGAAACAACTCAAGCTTCCTCAAGGAGAACATCCTCAAACAAAGGAAATTTTACATGATCAAAAGGAGAAAGATGAAATGATGAGCTTGATACTTCAACTCACAGCTCAAATCAAAGAAATGGAAGTGCAAATGGGCCAAGTTGTCCAAGAAAAAGAGACAGTTAAGGAACCAATCATTCCCACTATTATCCCAGTCATCAAAGCAACAATACCGTCTAATTTAGGAGAGAAATTGGCACCAAAAGAGCTACTGGCCACTTCAATGCCAATGACTTCTTTAACTACTTCAGTGACTGAATCTTCTACTACAGTGTTTCCACATACAGATGAGAGCAGTTGAATAATAAAATTAATGGAGAAAATGTCCTTGAATACCAATGAAATCAATAGATTGATCAAGACAATTGAAAATCTAGAGAAAACAAGCAAATAATCTTAGATACATGCTAAAATACATGAGCATAATGCTCACTAATTGAGTGAAGAGGTAAAAAAGCTCCAAAAAGAGTTAACTCTCAAGGACCAAATATCATATATTAAAAATTGCTTATGGAATAATGTAATTGAATCCTTTCATGATGTTTGACCATCAATTCAAGTAATTTTTTAGCAAAGAGAGTTACTATTGTCAACTCAAGCAGAGATCCAAAAGGCACAAGAAGAATTGGCAGATAAACTAGAACAGGCTGTTAGGTTAATCAATGTCCTAAATAGTAAGAATAGACAACAAATTGAAGAGATAAAGATCAATGATAGGACAACTACAATCCTAGAAATTAGGAAAGTAACTACCAAAAGAAATTTAATGAGGCAGCTTGAAGAGAAATGTGAAGGAATGAACATTGTTGTCACTATTAGATTCCCGTGATTTGGCTGATTGGCAAGCCAAATGACAGTGTAACATCAAACCAATCTTTGGAGCCCAAGCACCTAGCCTTCCTAGACTCAGAGAGGGATCTCTCTATTTGTATAATGGATATCTGTGTGTTTTCTTATTGTTTTCTGATTTTAGGCTAGTTATGAAGTAGGGTTTTTGGTTTTGGTTTTTAGGTTGTGAGGGATGAAACTGATGAAAGATATAAGATAGGTAAAAGGATGTCAGATCAACTGGGCTATGGGGTCGAAAAGGTCAAGAAAGCTATCAGATGGTGACACAAGGTTGTTGAAGGGCTGATTTGATTCGAGGTAGAAAGGATCTTTGGGAAAAATGGAATAAAATGGACATCAAGTTTGGGAACAACAAAGGATTTCAAGCATAACTAGTTTAATAGCTAACATAAACATGGTAGGGAAAACCATTAATCATGAGAAATGTAACTATAAGCTAATCAATACATAGAAATAAACATTCAAGCCATGCATAGAGATATATCACTCTCTAACTTTGGGAAATGGCTATAAGACTTTGGGGACATACACTTAGACAGACAAACAACTCAAAACACTATGTCGGAACGCCTAAACATAGTACCTCAAGTTATTGGGCACTTTGAAAACAAGATTGCATAGTCTTAGGCAAAGGGCAAGATCAGAACAAGACCTCCTTGGTTCAACAAATGACAATCTAATCAGTCAAAGAGAAATTTCATGGATGGAGCTATGGCTAGCCATGAGTAAGTAGGGCATACCATAAATCATACTTAGGATGCATAAAACCATGAATGAAACAAACAACAATATCCTTAAGTTATTAAAGAGCAATCAAGAATTCTTTAATGTGACTAAGAATGAAGAAAACATGGAAGCTATGAAGAAACAGGAAATTTGAGGTGCCTCCAAGTGCATGTTTCAAATTTTTTCTCTACTGTCCTATAGCAAGCAAGAAACATGGATTTATGAATGAAAACTAGGAAAAAAAAACAAAGAGAGAGACACTATACCATTCTACCAAGTCATGGAATCCAACAACAATCCTCTTTCATCATCCAAGAACATCCAAGAGACTATCCAAGAGCATGAGACAAGTATTTCTTCTAAAGCTTATATGACCATATATTGCTTCTATCATCAAGTTCAGCCTTGTTTACAATGAAAGCCTTTGGAATATATAGGCTCAAGTGAGGAAAACCTGTTAGTTCAATTTGCACTCTCATTGGCCTATTCAAAATATCTAAACTTGTCCTTGAGGCTTTGCAAAGCCCAAGGCACAAAATATCTCATAAAATATCTAAAAAATGCTAAAAGAGGGAAAAAAATTGACTTTTCATAACTTCTCATGTGCAAAAATATCTAAACGCACATGAGGAAAAAGCAGTTTTTAAAGGTTCAATTTTTACAAAAATACTCAAAAATTACATCAGCAAAAGGTACCCTGACTTGCCGGCAACTTTTGGCAGCCTTCCCGATGTCGAAACGAGCCTCATGATAGCTCGTTGGAAAGCTATGAGTGTATAATTTCTGGAGTAGCTATAATTTTCTAAATCTGATGCCTAGAAGTCCTCCAAAAATAAGCCTGTGTGTAAAAAACCAAAAAATAATGTTTGCTGATAGACCGGGAAGAGTGTAGAAAAAGCGGGCATTTTTCGCCATTTCGGGGGAGAAAATAATCTTCAAATGTCTTGAAAATCGCTGAGTGTGTGCTCTTAAAATTATGGCATCCAATGCTATCATTCTCCTCCTTTTATGATCCCCCAAACTGAAATGGCGAAGCTCATGAGCTTTGGCCAAAAACCCAAAAATGCCAAAAAACCAAAATATGTTGAAAATCACCCAAAATTGGTGAGCATGACCCTCAAGGGTTCTCAGCAACATGTTGTGAAGCAGAGGCCAAAATCTGAAGTCCTGATGTGTCTTTCCTCACTTTACGTGCTGGGCGCTTCCCTTTAGCCTCCTTGAGCTTTTCTTGAGCAGCCTTCAACTTGTGACGGACAAACTGATTTAACTTTTTGTAATGCCTCGTCATTCTCCTTTGAAGGTCTAAATCCCTGTTTTCCTTCTCCGATTTCCTTTCCAAGTGGTCATTTAATCTCTCAAGCCATGCCTCCTTATTGTTCTCTATCTCCTATTCAAATAATGCTGTGAGAGGGGTAGATTGGAGAAGGGCATTTTCCTCTTCTTTTTGCTTCTCAAGGGCCTTTTTAAGCCCCATGGTTCTAGGTCTCTTTCACCTAGGCTAATCTTCTCCTTCACTTTCATCAAACTCCCCCATCAGTTCTTCCAACCTTTCTTAGGCTTTGGAGGCCTCCTTCTTGTACTTAGTCTCCCGTGTCTTATAAAAAGCCATATGGACACTCATTTGCCTATTTTTGATTTGCAAAAATTGATTGAAATTCCTAGCTCTATGAAGATCATCCTTCAAAACATCAATTTGGCCTTCTCTATGGATTAAGAGGTTTTCTAGAATCCGGGCCTCATTATCACTATCATCACTTTGGACTTGGATGATTTCGAATGCACTCTCCTGTTCATGACTTCCTTCTACCTTGCCCTTCCCTTTGCTTTGGGTAGCTATTCTAGTGCTCTTCCTCCTAGGCAAATCAATCATGGGATTCTTTGGAAATTTTCCTTTAATTCGGAGGGCCCTTGTCACATTTGCAGTGACAACCTTAGGCACTCTCTTCTTTGCTATTGGGGCTTGGCCTTTTTAGGAGAAGAGGGCATGACCCCTTTGCCTTTTTTTCCTTTCTTCTCTTCCTTTTGAGTTTGTTGTTCTTCTTGAGGAGGTTGCTGTTCTTCTTGAGGAGGCTACTGTTCTTCTTGAGGAGGCTGTTGTGTATCATCTTTTGGCTACCCTTGCTCATCACTGTCATGTTGCCCTTGCTGCTCTGTCTCACAAGGCTGCCCCTGTTCATCACTTTCCTGTCCTTGTTCATTATCTTCATGCTGTTGCCCTGTCTCATCTTCACTGTCATGCTGCTGTTCAACATTTTCTTCCTCCTCCACTTGGTGCTTTTTATCATCACTGTGATGCTGCTCTTCATGCTGCTGCCCTTCATCCTCTTCCTCATCATCATGATCAGGCTCGTCTCCCTCTTCAGGCTCTTCTGCTTGTTCTGTAGTAAATTTGAGCTTTTTAGGAATAGGTCTGCTAGTGGAAGGCGATGGGTGATGAGTAGGAGATGTAGGGGATGTATGGACTGGAGGGACAGTGGAGAAATCCGAATGAGTGATGAAAACATCCCAAGTGACCTCTCTCTTTTCAAGCTGATGAAGAATGATGATTTTGATGAGAGAGTGATGGAAGAGAGAGGCTATTTGCTGTGAAGGAGGCTTCTTCTGGACAGTGGAGGCCATTTTCTCAATGGTCTTGTGTAAGAAGAAGGGAAGATTTAACAATCTGGCCCTAGTGAAATGCATGAGTAGTCGAATGTGTTATGCATAAATTCGGGAGAATCTTCCCTCACAAGAGAATTACTTCATGATAATCTTCATGAGAGGGGCGTAGCTAGCTAAAATATATGAGAAAGGGAAAATAGAAGGACATGATTCTCTGTGCTCAGGTTTTAGGAAGGGCTTGTAATCATCTAAGTCCAAATGGCTTTGCTTAAACCATTTCTCACCAATATAGGGGATTTTAGTAGCCTTGGAGATGGATCTTGGGGAGAATTTGAAGTCAAGGCCTGCCAACTAGAAATGCTTGTCTCTGAACCTCAAAGCGCAAAGATGTGTTAAAGGAGAGAAACTCTTCACCTCTTGCACCTTTTGACAAAAATCTAATCACTCGACCTCATGAAAATTGAATAAAACTGATGGGTGTGAATTCACTTCTTCAGTGGACATAGGTTCATATCTCTTATGCAATCCACTCCTACTATCCTGCCTGGGAGGCATCTTGTTATGGATGCTCTCTGCAAAACCAAATTACCTCAAAAATAATTCTTGAAATGTGTTCTCAAACAAAACTCTGCCTTCTCTGTCAATCACTATTTGATCAAGGTAAATTTGGTTTCAAATGCTATGTGAGATGCTTCTGTGATATTAGGTTTCTTTTCCTCCTAAAACACTGCCCTTTCTCTTGGTATTCCAATCAACAAACAATTTTAAAAAAATAAGTACACAGTCAACAAAAGACACACATAGTTAAAGGGTCACTGTGTTTGGGTAAGGTTACCCAGCTCTTTGTGTTTTTGGTGTGATATCATACAAATTTTTAGCAGACAAACATCAAAAACTCCTCACAATCAACACACCCTCCTCCCTTCACTATTTTCTTGCACAGATTTTGACAAACACCTCTTAATGGTAATGGCAACTTTACATACTAAAGCTTGTTTTATGGAGTAAAAGGAGAAAACACTGGTTTTTTCCCCTTTTTTACCACATAGAGGAGACCTTTGAAATGACCAAAACAATTATACCATGATTACTGTTGTTTGAAAATAGGCTCACTGTTTCATTTGTTCAAATACTAGGTTTTTTGCCTTTAGATAGTGCCTCTACCTTTCATCATTGTTTGAGGGCAGTTTGTTAGGTTTTTGAAACTAATGAATCACTCCTACCAATCTCCCACTGTGACAGACTTTGTCAATAACTTTTTAACAAATCACTTTGAAATTCCTACCAAGACCTTCACCCTTTCATCAACATTTAGTCTTTTTGAAAAACACAGCATTCAACATCTTTTTAGAAAGTTAGAAATACCAAGGAAGCACCTAGAATACCTTGAAACTTCAATGGAAATATTTGCTTGAGGGTTTGAGCAGCTTTGAAAACTCTTGGAGGCGTTTTGATGGCTTGAAATATGCGCGGCATGTTTAGAATGAGAGAGCGCAGTGCAAAACAAACTGTCGGGTCACTTGTCGGGCCAACGTGACCAGCGCCTACAGGTGCACCGCACGACTGTGTATCCCCTTTGTAAAAATGCACCTAAACACACCACGCAACTGTACAGGCGCACTGCGCAATCTTTAAGCCCGAAAAAATCTGTGAATTCGCTCAAAACTTCCTTCTTCGACCCAGTTGACAGCAATAGGAGTGTGGCTTTGCGTTTTGAGAAATTCAAAGGTGTTTTCAACGGTCTCTAACTTTTGTATTTGAAAAAGATCAAAAACCCTTCGGTGTGTTCAAATATGGTTTTGAAAATTTTGAAAAAGCCTTTGTTTTAAAACCAAAATATGAAACTCACATCTTTTTGAAAACGTAATTAAGACTCCTTTTTGTTCAAACAAAAACATAGTGGCAATGATAATTTCTTTATAAGCCTGAGCTCCCTTTTTGAAATGAAACAACCTTTTTGAGAATTAAAAAAATTGAATGTTTCTCATTTAAGGAATGAAAAAATTTCCTCCTTTTTGATATCTGCACTGTGGAAGGAAAAACTGCTCTGAGCCATGTGAAGGATTGTAGAGGTGCCTTTTGAGTGCAACTACCTTTTTTCTAGGGGAAGAAGCTTAACTGTAATTTCAAAATCCATTTCCACCTCTTGTATTTGTATAGCTCATCTGTTGTTACTCTTGATCAGTTGAAAAAGGTTTTTATGAAAAAAGGAAAAAGAAACACCTCTGAATATCATCATCATCCATTTGTTTCTTGATCAGTCAAACCCTGAAATCAGTCACTGCTCTGGCCTTCTTCTTATGAATGAAGGAGGCCTATCTTGACAAATGCTTGGTTTCCTTTGAACTTCTATCTCAGTCCAAAGAGGAATTTTTATGAATCATGCTGATGGTGTTTTTCTCTTATACATGATGACATAAGTTAGTTAGAGGCTAAGACTGTTGGATTTCCTTTGGAAATCTTCTTTCATAATATTTCTTCACTCATGATCAACCTATAAGCCTAGTCTTGTAATTCAAAAGATAATGAAACTCATGCAAACCAACTTTAAATTCCACTGCTTTACCTCTGCCTTTAATCATCATTTTCATGCAGCGACCTTCAGTTGCTGTCTCTCTGTACTTCAAAGCTTGTCTTCATAGTTAGTGAAAAACTCAAAAACAGACTTTACCTTTGGCCCTCTACTTATAGATGAAGGAGGAGCTCTTAGTCTTCAACCTTCTACTTATGAAATGAAGGAGGTTCTTCGGTCTTCAAACCCTCTGCTTATAGATGAATAAGGTTTTTCATTCATGTCATATCATCAGCCTTTTGACAGTGTTATTTTTCCTTTCACTGTCCTTTCAGGCTTTGAGTGTGATCGCAAGAGCTTAATGAAAAACTCTCTACTCTGTGGCTGCATCCTAGGCTCAAGATCACATTGAGAAGCAGTTGTCTTGTCATGTGGAGCCAAAAATTGTCTTCTGGGATGCTGGTATGCCTCTGTCCTTGAAAGATCCATTAAAACACTGTAAAAACACCTAGAATCAGTTTGACTTATGGTCCATGTATTGCTGAGACTTGAGGGTGTATTAGTGGTGCGACTTATGGCTGTAACCAACTTTATTTGCAGAATGGGAAGGTATATTATGACTGGTTTATAGCAGATGGAAAGATTTGGATTGTTTCTTCAGAGCTGATGGGAAGACTAGTATGGCTGAGGCTAGGTAGGATTTGATAATGAGGTTTCATCTTGTCATGGGCAGACTGAAAGGTAAGAGGCAAAAAAAGTTTATGGGTGTTTTCCAGCTGGCCAATTTGACAAATTTTTAGATCAGCTGCTAGAAAACTTGGTTGTTATAACTAGTCATCACTAACAAGTGAAAAATACTGATGACTAATAGTGGCTCCATTTGGGGAGGGCAGCTCCTTTTCAGGAGGTGTCCAGAATTTCAGACCTTTGGCTTATGAAGACCAGTGCCTTACCCATTGGCGCAAATTTCATTCTTCCTTGATGCTACTTCTGAAAAATGACATCATGATTAGCATCAATGATATTTCTACCTACCCCACTATCTTTCCTAACATTTTTTTCTTCCTTTGGGTGCATTTAGACTAGAAACCCTTTTGAAAATATATACTTTTTATTTTTGGAAAATTAACCTATCTAATTCTACACTTATATCTGTCGGGAGTTCAAATTAAACTGATGAACTCCTTCATTACTCTAACTACGCTAGATCAACTATCAAGGTTAAGCTGTTTGATAGGAATCTTTTCTCTAATTTAAAACACGAAATTGAAAAGATGATCAAATCAGGGTTAGACAGTCTAATTTGTCATGTATTTGCGGCATGAAAGACAAGCTGCACACAAATATTATTTTCATAAAATGGAAACTAGGAAAAAAAGGGCTAAGATGCACAAATTTTTTTTCATCCCCGCTTCCCTCTTTGGTTCTGTTTTGGGCGTGTGGAACCAGTATCTTTTCCTAATCTACTCTCTTTGATAAGTCAAGCTTACACAATGTTGACCATCTTTTTCACTCACTAACTTATCAACAAATAAATTTAAATATGTTCAACTATGATTAGGCTAGATAATTGGACAAGACATTTGAGTACTAGTAGCGGCATTTAGACTTGCGCACTTTCTGAATGACTATTTTTTGGAACATGGGGCATTTTTCTATTTTTCAACTGCCCTCTTTTCTATTCTTCTATTGTTTTTGACTTTTCTATTTTATCTATTTTTCAAACAT
The DNA here is from genome assembly GCA_034641835.2 of Pinus albicaulis. Taxonomy (NCBI): domain Eukaryota; kingdom Viridiplantae; phylum Streptophyta; class Pinopsida; order Pinales; family Pinaceae; genus Pinus; species Pinus albicaulis. The sequence goes on along the minus strand of CM076570.1, from coordinate 755,830,432 downwards.
TGGTATATAAAATGATTGAAAATGTCTTAAAATTGGAGCTCTTGACAAAAATAATGCTTTAATGTCCTACAATTCACAGGACCCTCAAAAATTTCAGTCCCATTAGGTTCTTGCAAGAAAAAGGCATTGTTTCCGCTAACTGAGCTGATGATGAAAGGACCCTTCCATAAGTTTTCAAACTTACCATGTTTACCTTTGTCTTCTCTTCTAGAATCCCATTTTAGCACTTTTTCCCCAATCTGAAAATCATTTTCCTTGGTCCTTCTATCAAAGATCTATTTTAGTTTGTCTTGTGCTAACTGAGCCTTTTGGTAAACTTCTTCTCTGGTTTTCTGTAAATGGATAGTTTGATTTACCCTTCTTTGCATGTCATTTTCTTCTATTTGAACTTCTTGTAATAGCTTCATTACTGAAACCCCTAGAGATGTTGGGAAAATGGCATCTATGCCATAAAATACCTGGTAAGGAGACATACCTATGGATTTTTTGGTGGTTAGTCTATCAGCCCATAGTGCGTGTACTAGTTTTCCATGCCATGCTTTTTGATTTTGTTCAAGAATTTTTTTGATGATGTTGACTAGGATTTTGTTAGAGGACTTGGCTAAACCATTACCTTGAGGGTAATAAGCTGTGGAATGTCCTAATGAAATGTGATATTTGTAACAGAAGTCAACCATTCTTTTGGAGGAGAAGGAAGCGGCATTATTTGTAATGATCTTTCTAGGACAGCCAAATCTAGATAGGATATTGGTTTCTAGGAACTTGATGATGACTGAATCAGTGGCATTCCTGGAAGGTATGGCTTCTATCCATTTGTTAAAGTAATCAATGGCTGTGAGGATCCATTTATGTTGAGCGGATGAAGAAGGGTGAATTTCCCCAATAAAATCTAGGTCCCATTGCTGGAAGGGTCCTTCGACTATGATGGGGTGCAAGGGCAAAGGTAAAAGCTTTTTCTTACCATCTAAAATTTGACACTTATAGCATGTCATAACTAGCTTGTGAGTGTTCGGAAATAAGGTAGGCCAATAACAACCAGCTCTAAGGATTTTGTTCGTTGTGGTTTTCCAGTAGAGATGGCCCCCACATTCCCCTTCATGCATTTCTTGTATATTTTTCTCTGCATCAGACTCAAGCAAACATTTAAGCAGCATACCAGTGGGATTTTTCCAATACAGAAGACCATCTCTAATGCAAAACCTTAAATACTTTTGTTTAAGAAATCTTGCTTTTGTTTTTGATAAAGTTGGAGGAGCATTTAGATAAAATAATACATAAAGAATATCTGCATACCAAGGTGAATCTAGAAACATTTGTTCAACATGAGGGGATGTGCATTCTTCCTATTCTTCTAAGGCATCAACAAAATTTATATCTAAAGCTTGGAGGTTGGTTTCAGCCATTAGTCTTGCAAGTCCTTGTCCTTTAACTAGTTTGGTAGGTTGGATTTCTAAGTCATATTCTAAGATGATAACAATCCATTTTCCCCTTTTACCATCGGGATCCTGGTTTAAAATGTCCTTGACGACAGTATTAGGGACAAAAGCGATGACATGAGAATGTAAGATGTAAACTTGGAAATATTTTAGTGCTTTTACCAATGCGAATTCTTGTTTTTCCATGATGTTATATTTCAAGGGAGCATCTCTTAGGGATTTGTTGAAAAAGGAAATGGGTTGCTCTTGTCTGGCTGCGTTTTTTTGCAACAATACATCAGCTATTGTGTGTTCTGAGGAAAATTAAAAAATGTAAAAATCTTTGGTGAAATCGTGACTTATCAATACTGGTGTTTCAGTTAGGGCCTTTTTAACTAGTTCAAAATATTTTTTGGCTTCTGTAGTCCATTTAACCCCGACCTCTTTCTTCAACATATTTGTGATATCTCTCAGGAGTTCGGCAAGGTTTGGGATGAATCTTCTCAAGAAATTTATCTTTTCGATAAAGGATGACAGCTCTTTTATGTTTCTGGGGTGACTTATTTGCAATATGCCTTCGATTCTCTGGGGGTCTATTTTTATTCCCTCTTCCGAAATAATGTGACCTAGGAGTTTTCCTTATTCTAGACCGAAAAGTGTTTTCTTGGGGTTTAGGGATAAACCATATTTTCTACATTTGTTAAAAACCTTTCTTAAGTGTACCAGGTGCTCTTCATCTGATTTATAATATACCGTAATATTGTCAAGATATATGACTATGAAAAAACTTATGTCTTCTGAGAAGGCTATGTCCATGGCTTTTTGGAATGTAGCACCGGCTTTCATCAATCCAAAAGGCATTTTTACGTACATAAAAGTTCCCCAAGGTGTGGTGAAAGATATTTTGTGTTGATCAGTGGGGTAAACCAGCACTTCGTTATAACCGAAAAAACCATCAAGTAATGAGATCCTTTTAGCACCTACTAATTTTTGAAGTATGTGGTCCATTTTGGATAATGGATAGTTGTCCTTTAAACAAGCCCTATTTAAGTTTTGGAAATCGATACAGAGTCTTATTTCTCCGGTCTTTTTCCTAACTGATACTAGATTTGAGACCCATTCAAAGTACCAAAGAGACACTATTGTCCGAGCATCATACATATTTCTGATTTCTTTTTTGACCAAAGGTAGTAATATTGAGTTTATCCTTCTTAACTTCTGTTTGAAAGGCTTCTGGTTTTCTTTGAGGGGAATCTTATGTTGGATGATGCTTATGTTGTATGATTTCAAATCTTTGGTATCCCCATGCGAACACATCTTTGAATTCTTTAAACAACTCGATGTATTTATGTTTTATGTGAGGCGGAAGGGTTTTGGATAGTTTGATCTTTCTAGGTTCTTCCAAGCTTCCTATGTTATATTCTTCTATGTCGACCTCAGTAGATTCCATTTTTTGCTTTTTGGCCACATCGTTAAAATCAAACAATTCCTCTAGAGGCGCAAGCCCTCTGGGTATGGTGTCATTTTCACAATGTAAGACTTCGAGTTCTCTTGGGTCAATGTCCTCTCCTATCTCAGTTCCATATGAATGATCTATCAGGTTTAGATTCATCCAAGAAGGTGGATTTAGCTCCTAGTCTTGATTTTGGCGGTATTTCTTTTCTTCATTTTATAAGTTTGTTTTGGTTTCTTCAAATTCATTCCTAGATTGTAAGAAGTCATCAATTTGATCATCATATTTGAATATTTTCCAATGGTCCATATTATCTGGTACTGTAGGGCGATGTTTGACCTAAATACTATATTTCTCACTCAAACATGGTGTTTGGCCATTGCTTGTAGCAAAGGCGAGCTCATTTTCCAGACTATTTTGAATCCTAGGAATATAAGTGAGTTCATACTTCTCGAAGGTTTTGAGGATGTCTAAAGCTGGATTTTTGTATTCTCTTAGTCTTGGTTTTTTCACTGAATATTCACCTTTGAATTTCATGATTACAAGTTCTGAATCTCCCTGGGCTGATACTTTCTTGGTGCCCAAGTCCTTAAGTATGTGCAGACCAATGAGAAGGGCCTCATATTCCGCAATGTTATTAGTACATTGGAATTCTAATCTGAAAGAATGAACTTCATTAGTATTGTGTATCGAGATGCTGGCCCTCGAACCAGTTTTTCCACAAGAACTGTCAAAGCTTATACTCCAAAGAGCTTCCTTTTCATATATGATACTAAGTTGTTTTTCAGGTTTCTTGGAGCTTTGGTCATTAGTCCCTACATCCAGTAACGGGAAATGTGTTTCTGATGGTTTGAAAACCTCTTCATTTTCCATTATCTTCTTGTTTATATCACTTTAATTGTATAAGAGAACAAAATCTAAATTGGAATGAATGGAATAAATGGGAGTATTGTTTGGCTTATCTCAGTTGCTAACCATGTATTTCATGTGAGTCTCTCGGTATAATCTCCTAGTCTGGTTGAAAACTGGGATGGTAGTGAATGACATATCCATTTGAAGGTTACCTTGTATTTTGGAAGCCCATGCCCTTGATAGTAGCATTCCATACTTAGGAGGGATGTCGGCCATTACTACGTCCATGACTAGGTTTTTCGCTGGTAGTTGTGTTAAAGCAAAACCTAGGTTCTTTATTAGACCTAAACATTTGACCTGACTTGAGTCAAAGGAGTATAGGTTTTTGTAAGGTTGAGTTACCTCTAGTCCCAAGTTTTCCATGATTGCTTTAGGCATTAGGTTATGGGAGGCACCATAATCTAACATGGCATTATGTAATATCTTGTCCCGTATGTTCAAACTTACATAGAAAGGAGAAATCGTTCCTTCTTGGTACTCACCTTCTATTTTGGGGCTGAATAAAAGCTCAGGTTTGTCATCAATTAGATTTAAAGTATCTGCCTCATTTCCTATATCAAAAACTTCAAATATTTGATATCTATACCTATATACAGTTATTAGCTCAGTAAGGGGTATGGTAATTTTTCTTTTTGGAAATTTCCCCTTCGAAACTAAAAGGAGTTTGTAGTTTGGACAGATTTGTTTTAGCTTTCTCATACATGACCTTTTCTATGCTCTTAATTTGCTAACTCTGGTTCGGGACTTTGTTTGACATAGTCACCTCGAGAGTCTTTGTGGAGGTACTAGGAGTATCTGAGCCAAGACTTGTTTGAATAGCTTTATCTTTGTTTTCGTCAATTTTCTTGGCCACAATTTTGTTGCTATCCATGGCTTTTTTAAGGATGGTATCAGAGGTTTTAGCAGTGTCAGGGCTACCCTTCTTGGAGTGGTCTTGGTTTTTTCTGCTTCTAAGGTTATACTTTCTGTGAGCTTCTATAATGGCATTCTGAAAATCTATGGTAGGATCTTCGAGATCTTCATAGTTGGTTTCATCCTGACTCGGAGAGCATAACTCTTGCTCTTCTGCTGTGAGGTAAACCTCACTCTCATTATCAGAACCTATGAGGTTCCAATGATTTTCATCAATGGGTTTAGTATCATTATCCTCTTCATCGATATAATTCTCACTGAAGGATGGTCTGACTTGTTGGTCTTTTCCTCTTGTTTTATTTTGAGATTGTTCTCTCCTAAAGTTTTGATTGTGGTTTTGAGGGTTTGGATGGTTGTCCTTAAGAGGTGCTTTCTCACTCATTTTTTCCCACATCTTTGTCATGGATTTGACTAGGCCATATATTCTAGGATCCGAGGAAGAAGCTCAGGGGGAAAATTCGTCATGGTAATTGACTCCCCTTTCTTCTCTTATCCTAGCTCTCTTTTCGGCTAAGTTGGCTTCTACATTTATAGCCACTTTGTGCATTTCTTCTAAGGTAGGGGGGTCTTTGTCTCTTAGTTGATAAGTCATGTCTGTGTCAAAACCCTCAGGGAACTTTTCCAAGGCTAAACCAAGTGGGGGTTTGAAGTGATGTGGGAGGGCATTATACACACTGTTGAACCTAGTGCAATATCCCTAGACACTTTCCCCATTTTCCCATTTTAGATTGTTATATTCTGATAGGATTTGAATGGGGTTCTTTTGGATTTCCCACGTGTTAATGAATATTTGGTAGAGTTCTGGGAGGTTGTGGATTTTGTTTGGAGTTAAGCTCTTAAACCATTTTTTGGGTTCGCCGCCCAGGCTATGGGCGAACATTCTCATTCTAATGGTCTCGTCTTCTAATTCCATGTATTCAAAGGCATCGCTAATCCTATCTACATGTTGTTGAGCTGTGGTAGTCTCAACTCTGGTAAAGTGTGGGATTTTGGATTGATAGTCATCTTGTAAGGGAGCCAAAGGTTGTGGCAACACCAAGGGTGCGTACCAAGCTGCCATGACGGGAGCTAATGGGTGATGTAAAAAATGAGGGCTTGTGGAATGAGTTGAAGTGGTTTGAACAGTAGTGGTTTGGATAGGTGTGGTGGATGTATTTGGACTAGTGACCTGGTTTTGAGCAGATCTGGGATGGTATGAGCCAAGGTGATGGACAAGCTGAAAGTCGGGAGGGGTGGCAAGTGAGGCTTCTCTACTAAGACTCTGTGGTAGATTTAGGGACTCAAGATCATCAAAGTCTATCTTACTTTGTGACTTTCTTCTAAAAAGGGTTTTTGCTGATTTTAAGTCAAAGGGGGAATCCTACAAAGTAGTGAGATGTTCAGGTATTGATCTTGTTTTACGGATGGACCTATGAGTAGCTAGATTTTCAACTTCGGAAGCTTGCCACAGAATCTTCTCTGGGTCATCTACTATGATAGGGGGATTTGGGTCTGGATGAGCTCTGGTGTTGATTCTTCGTGAAGCCAAATTTTAGGTCTAGAGTTTAGAGAGGATGTTATTTGTGAATGTTTTGGATGGTTGGCCTCTCAAAGGTTTTACTAATGTGAAGGATGGTCAAAAATAAAAGGGTGAACTATTGGAGTCGCCAGGTGGATTTCTTATGAGAACTATGGTCCACCACCAACACTATCAAAGATGCTTGGGAAAATGTTTTATAGCAACTTTGAGATGGAAACTTGCAAAGAAGAGTGATTCACTTGGTTTCAACAGTTTGCTAGGCTGTATGGAAAAGCTAATGGTTCTCTTGGCAAGAAGGCTTCTGCTTATCTCCTATGTCCAGGTGAGGTTTTTTGAATCGCTAAGTTATACTTAGTTTGTCACTAATTACAGAGTATCCACCCTAAGCTTTAGATTTTTGGAAGGATTAGTTAGCAGAAAGGTATGGTTTATGAATTTTTGGTCTTTTATGGAGTTTTTAGGCCTACTGGAGGCTAGTGGAGTCGCCAGGTGGAACTTGGTTGTTTTTGTAAGGATGTAGCTATGGTCCACCACCAGTAACTAGGGAAAAGCCAATCGGGGAATGTTTTTGGGGTTTTTTTGAGTTTTTATGTAGTCCTAAGGTTTGTAAGACTGTCCTACAGTTGAGTCATAATTTTGCTAGGATGGTGAGACAACCAGATTCTACTCTTCTAAGTTTAACTGAGATTTTGAGAGTTCCTAAGGGATACATAGGATGTTTTGACTCAAGGTCCCACCGTGATCGCCATTATGTTAGGTTCCCGTGATTTGGCTGATTGGCAAGCCAAATGATAGTGTAACATCAAACCAATCTTTGGAGCCCAAGGAACCAGCTTTCCTGGACTCAAAGAGGGCTCTCTCTATTTGTATAAGGGATATCTGTGTGTTTGCTTATTGTGTTATGATTTTAGGCTAGTTATGAAGTAGGTTTTTTGGTTTTGGTTTTTAGGTTGTGAGGGATTAAACTGATGAAAGATATAAGATAGGTAAAAGGATGTCAGATCAACTGGGCTATGGGGTCAAAAAGGTCAAGAAAGCTATCAGATGGTGATACAAGGCTGTTGAAGGGTCAATTTGATTCGAGGTAGAAAGGATCTTTGGGCAAAATGGAATAAAATGGACATCAAGTTTGGGAACAACAAAGGATTTCAAGCATAACTAGTTTAATAGCTGACATAAACATGTAGGGTAAACCATTAATCATGAGAAATGTAACTATAAGCTAATCAATATATAGAAATAAACATTCAAGCCATGCATAGAGATATATCACTCTCTAACTTTGGGAAATGGCTATTAGACTTTGGGGAAATACACTTAAGACAGATAAACAACTCAAAACACTATGCCGGGATGCCTAAACACAGTACCTCAAGTTATTGGGCACTTTGAAAACAAGATTGCATAGTCTTAGGCAAAGGGCAAGATCAGAACAAGACCTCCTTGGTTCAACAAATGACAATCTAATCAATCAAAGAGAAATTTCATGGATGGAGCTATGGCTAGCCATGAGTAAGCAGGGCATACCGTAAATCATACTTAGCATGCATAAAACCATGAATAAAACAAAAAACAATATCCTTAAGTTATTAAAGAGAAATCAAGAATTCTTTAATGTGACTAAGAATGAAGAAAACATGGAAGCTATGAAGAAACAGGAAATTTGAGGTGCCTCCAAGGGCATGTCTCAAATTTGTTCTCTACTATCCTATAGCAATCAAGAAACATGGATTTATGAATGAAAACTAGGAAACAAAACAAAGAGAGAGACACTATACCATTCTACCAAGTCATGGGATCCAACAACAATCCTCTTTCATCATCCAAGAACATCCAAGAGACTATCCAAGAGCATGAGACAAGTATTTCTTCCAAAGCTTATATGACCATATATCACTTCTACCATCAAGTTCAGCCTTGTTAACAATGAAAGCCTTTGGAATGTATAGGCTCAAGTGAGTAAAACCTCTTAGTTCAATTTGCACTCTCATTGGCCTATTCAAAATATCTAAACTTGTCCTTGAGGCTTTGCAAAGACCAAGGCACAAAATATCTCATAAAATATCTAAAAAATGCTAAAAGAGGGAAATAAATTGACTTTTCATAACTTCTAAAAGCAGTTTTTAAAGGTTCAATTTTTACAAAAATACTCAAAAATTACATCAGCAAAAGGTCCCCTGACTTGTCAGCAACTTTTGGCAGCCTTACCGATGTCAAAACGAGGCTCATGATAGCTTGTTGGAAAGATCTGAGTGTCTAATTTCTGGAGAAACTTGAATTTTCTCAATCTGATGCCTAGAAGTCCTCCAAAAATAGGCCTGTGTGTAAAAAACCAAAAAATAAGGTTTGCTGATAGACTGGGCATAGTGTAGAAAAAGCAGGAAAGTTTCACCATTTTGGGGGAGAAAATGATCTTCAAATGTCCTGAAAATCACTGAGTGTGTGCTCCTAAAATTATGGCATCCAATGATACCATTATCCTCCTTTGATGATCCCCCAAACTGAAATGGCGAAGCTCATGAGTTTTGGCGAAAAACCCAAAAATGCCAAAAAACCAAAATATGTTGAAAATCACCTAAAATTGGTGTGCATGACCCTCAAGGGTTCTCAGAAACATGTTGTGAAGAAGAGGCCAAAATCTGAAGTCATGATGTGTCTTTCCTCACTTTCCATGCCGGGCGCTTCCCTTTAGCCTCCTTGAGCTTTTCTTGAGCAGCCTTCAACTTGCGATGGCCAAAGTGATTTAACTTTTTGTAATGCCTCGTCATTCTCCTTTGAAGGTCTAAATCCCTATTTTCCTTCTCCAATTTCCTTTCCAAGTGGTCATTTACTCTCTCAAGCCATGCCTCCTTATTTTTCTCTATCTCCTGTTCAAACAATGCAGTGAGAGGGGTAGATTGGAGAAGGGCATTTTCCTCTTCTTTTTGCTTCTCAAGGGCCTTTTTAAGCCCCATGATTCTAGGTCTCTTTCACCTAGGCTGATCTTCTCCTTCACTTTCATCAAACTCGCCCACGAGTTCTTCCAACCTTGCTTGGGCTTTGTAGGCCTCTGTCTTGTACTTAGTCGCCCGTGTCTCATAAACAACCATATGGACAGTCATTTGCCTATTTTGGATTTGCAAAAATTGATTGAAATTCGTAGCTCTATGAATATCATCCTTCAAAGCATCAATTTAGCCTTATCTATGGATTAAGATGTTTTCTAGAATCCGGGCCTCATTATCACTATCATCACTTTGGACTTGGATGATGTTGAATGCACTCTCCTGTTCATGAATTCCTTCTACCTTGCCCTTCCCTTTGCTTTGGGTGGTTATTCTAGTGCTCTTCCTCCTAAGAAAATCAATCATGGGCTTCTTTGGCAATTTTCCTTTACTTCGGAGGGCCCTTGTCACATTTGGAGTGACAACCTTAGGCACTCTCTTCTTTGCTGTCCGGGGCTTGGCCGTTTTAGGAGAAGAGGGCATGGCCCCTTTACCTTTGTCGCCTTGCTTTTCTTCCTTTTGAGTTTGCTGTTCTTCTTGAGGAGGTTGGTGTTCTTCTTGAGGAGGCTGCTGTGTATCATATTTTGGTTGCCCTTCCTCATCACTATCATGCTGCCCTTGCTACTCTATCTCACAAGGCTACCCCTATTCATCCCTTTCCTATCCTTATTCATTATCTTCATGTTGCTGCCCTGTCTCATCTTCACTGTCATGCTGCTATTCAACATTTTCTTCCTCCTCCCCTTACTGTTGTTTATCATCACTGTGATGCTGCTCTTCATGCTGCTGCCCTTCATCATCTTCCTCATCATCATGATCAGGCTCTTCTCCCTCTTCAGGCTCTTCTGCTTGTTTTGTAGTAAATTTGAGCTTTTTAGGAATAGTTTTGCTAGAGGAAGGTGATGGGTGATGAGTAGGAGATGTAGGGGATGTATGGACTGGAGGGATAGTGGAGAAATCCAGATGAGTGATGAAAACATCCCAAGTGACCTCTCTCTTTTCAAGCTGATGAAGAATGATGATTTTGATGAGAGAGTGATGGAAGAGACATGATATTTGCTATGAAGGAGGCTTCTTCTGTATAGTGGAGGCCATTTTCTCAACGCTCTTGTGTAAGAAGAAGGGAAGATTTAGCAATCTGGCCCTAGTGAAATGCATGAGCAGTCGAATGTGATATGCATAAATTCGGGAGAATCTTCCCTCACAAGTGAAGTACTTCATGATAATCTTCATGAGAGGGGCGTAGCTCGCTAAAATATATGAGAAAGGGAAAATATAAGGACATGATTCTCTATGCTCAGGTTTTAGGAAGGGCTTGTAATCATCTAAGTCCAAATGGCTTTGCTTAAACCATTTCTCACCAATATAGGAGATTTTAGTAGCCTTGGAGATGGATCTTGGGGAGAATTTGGAGTCAAGGCCTGCCAACTGGAAATGATTGTCTCTGAACCTCAAAGTGCAAAGATGTGTTAAAGGAGAGAATCTCTTCACCTCTTGCACCTTTTGACAGAAATCTAAACACCCGACCTCATGTAAAGTGAACAAAAATGATGGGTGTGCATTCACTTCTTCAGTGGAAATAGGTTCATATCTCTTATGCAATCCAATCCTACTATCCTGCCTGGGAGGCATCTTATTATGGATGCTCTCTGCAAAACCAACTGCCTCAAAAAGATTTCTTGAAATGTGTTCTCAAACAAAACTTTGCCTTCTCTGTCAATCACTGTTTGATCAAGGTAAATTTGGTTTCAAATGCTGTGTGAGATGCTTCTGTGATATTAGGTTTCTTTTCCTCCTAAAACACTGTCCTTTCTCTTGGTATGCCAATCAACAAACAATTTTTAAAAAATAAGTACACAGTCAACAAAAGACACACACAGTTAAAGGGTCACTGTGTTTGGGTAAGGTTACCCAGCTCTTTGTGTTTTTGGTGTGAGATCATACAGCTTTGTAGTAGAAAAACAACAAAAACTCCTCACAATCAACACACCCTCCTCCCTTCATTGTTTTCTTGCACAGATTTTGACAAACACCTCTTAATGGTAATGGCAGCTTTACATACTAAATCTTGTTTTATGGAGTAAAAGGAGAAAACACTAGTTTTTCGCCCTTTTTTACCACATAGAGGAGACCTTTGAAATGACCAAAACAATTATACCATGATTACTGCTGTTTGAAAATAGGCTCACTGTTTCATTTGTTCAAATACTGGGTTTCTGCCTTTAGATAGTGCCTCTACCTTTCATCATTGTTTGAGGGCAGTTTGTTAGGTTTCTGAAACTAATGATTCCCTCCTACCAGTCTCCCACTGTGACAGACTTTGTCAATAACTTTTTAACAAATCACTTTGAAATTCCTACCAAGACCTTCACCCTTTCATCAACATTTAGTATTTTTGAAAAACATAGCATTCAACATCTTTTTAGAAATTTAGAAATACCAAGGAGGCACCTAGAATACCTAGAAACTTTGATGGCAATCTTTGCTTGAGAGTTTGAGCAGCTTTGAAAACTCTTGGAGGAGTTTTGATGGCTTGAAATATGCGCGGCACGTTTAGAATGAGAGAGCGCTGCACAAAAAAAATTGTCGGGTCACTTGTCGGGTCGACGTGACCAGCACCTACAGGTGCGTCACGCGTTGCTACAAGCGTGTCGTGCGGCTGTGTATCCCCTTTGTAAAAATGTGCCTGAATGTGTCGCACAACTGTACAGGCGCGTCGTGCAATCTGTAAGCCCGAAAAACTCTGTGAATTCGCTGAAAACTTCCTTCTTCGACCCAGTTGACAGCAAAAGGAGTGTGGCTTTGTGTTTTGAGAAATTCAAAGGTGTTTGCAACAGTTTCTAACTTTTGTATTTGAAAAAGATCAAAAACCCTTCGGTGTGTTCAAAGATGGTTTTTAAAAAGTTGAAAAAGCCTTTGGTTTAAAACCAAAATATGAAACTCACATATTTTTGAAAACGTAATTAAGACTCCTTTTTGTTCAAACAAAAACATAGTGGCAATGATCATTTATATATAATCCTGACCTCCCTTTTTGAAATGAAACAACCTTTTTGAGAATTTAAAACATTGAATGTTTCTCATTTAAGGAATGAAAAAATTTCCTCCTTTTTGATATCTGCACTGTGGAAGGAAAAACCGCTCTGAGCCATGTGAAGGATTGTAGAGGTGCCTTTTGAGTGCAACTACCTTTTTGCTATGGGAAGAAGCTTAACTGCAATTTCAAAATCCCTTTCCACCTCTTGTCTTTGTATAGCTCATCTATTGTTACTCTTGATCAGTTAAAAAAGGTTTTATGAAAAAAGGAAAAATAAACACCTCTAAATGTCATCATCATCCATTTGTTACTTGATCAGTCAAACCCTGAAATCAGTCATTGCTCTGGCCTTCTGCTTATGAATGAAGGAGGCCTTTCTTGAAAAATTCTTGGTTTCCTTTGAAATTTTGTCTCAGTCCAAAGAGGATGTTTGATGAATCATGTTGATGGTGTTTTTCTCTTATACATGATGACAGAAGTTAGTTAGAGGCTAAGACTGTTGGATTTCCTTTGGACATCTGCTTTCATAATATTTCTTCACTCATGATCAACCTATAAGCCTTGTCTTGTAATTCAAAAGATAATGAAACTCATGCAAACCAAATTTAAAGTCCACTACTTTACCTCTGCCTTTAATCATCATTTTCATGCAGAGACCTTCAGTTGCTGTCTCTCTGTACTTCAAAGCTTGTCTTCATAGTTAGTGAAAAACTCAAAAACAGACTTTACCTTTGGCCCTCTTCTTATAGATGAAGGAGGCGCTCTTAGTCTTCAACCCTCTACTTATGAAATGAAGGAGTTTATTCATTCTTCAAACCCTCTGCTTATAGATGAAGGAGTTTTTTCAGTCATGTCATATCATCAGCCTTTTGACAGTGTTATTTTTCCTTTCACTATTCTTTCAGGCTTTGAGTGTGATCGCAAGAGCTTAATGAAAAACTCTCTTCTCTGTGGCTGCATCCCAGGCTCAACATCACACTGAGAAGTAGTTGTCTTCTCATGTGGAGCCAAAAATTGTCTTTTGGGATGCTGGTATGCCTCTATCCTTGAAAGATCCATTAAAACACTGTAAAAACACCTAGAATCAGTTTGACTTATGGTCCATGTATTGCTGAGACTTGAGGGTGTATTAGTAGCACGACCTATGGCTGTAACCAACTTTATTTATAGAATGGGAAGGTTTTTTATGACTGGTCTATAGAAGATGGAGATTCTTTGGCTTTAGGATAGTTTTCCAAGGTAAAAATGCCTAAAGCGCCACTTCCTAACTTAGGGGAGACTTTTTGGAAAGATTTGGATTGTTTCTTGAGAGCTGATGGGCAGACTAGTATGACTAAGGCTAGGTAGGATTTGATAATGAGGTTTCATCTCGTCATGGGCAGACTAAAAGGTAAGAGGCAAAAAAGATTTATGGGTGTTTTCCAATTGGCCAATTTGACAATTTTTTAGATCAGCTGCTAGAAAAATTGGTTGTTACAACTAGTCATCACTAACAAGTGAAAAATACTGATGAATAACAGTCACTAGACTTATGGTTAAATTCACTAAATTAAGGCAAAAGGGACTTCCATATATTATGGTGATTAATGACAGGCTAATGCCTTAGAATTATTATGACAAAAATATCAAAGAACATGCCAAGGAGCAAGTAAACAAGAAAACAGGCCAAGGTATTCCCACAGGGAAAGTATTACTAAAAAGTTTTGAAGATCTATTTTATTTGCAGTATGAAATCAAACATTTGTTTGATTTGAAACGTACATTTTCCAGGTACAATGAGGCTGATGAGAATTTTAGGGAACTCAAGAATATTATAATTCCCAAAAATGAGGAGTGGTGGGCATTAACTAATTTTCTATGAAGAAATAAAGGAAAACACATAAAGAAGAAAATCTATTTGCTGAGTTTTACTATTAAAACAAATTTTTACAACAAAAAGGAAGATTTACTGAAGATAAAGAGTATCAGTAAAGGCAACTAAATTCTTAAAATATCTAAAAGGATAGCAGAGAGGACACATAAGAAGCTAGCTGCTTCTTATCTAAAAACTGTTTCTATTTATTTTGAATAAAATAGGACAGCTTGCTAGTTTGTTGAGCAAGCTATCACTATTATTGTTGTAAGAGATTTATTTTTCCTAAGTTTATTCCTAGAAGTCATCTAGGATATTTTGTAAGACATTTTATATAAATACTTCACTCTTGGAAGTATTTTGGTGTGGAATAAAATTGCTGGAGATTACTATAGATATTTTGTTGACTTGAAGGATTTGGATTTTTTATTTTGAGTAGCAAACTGGATCACCTTTTTGGCATCATACTTTAGGATCCCTGTGATAAGCTATCTAGAGTGAAGTACTCTCTTAAACTTGTCATTTTTATCTTCTTTTGTTTCATGCATACATCTGTGTTTTAATTCTAAATCTGAATGTATAACTAAGAGTATTACTACAGGACATGTTAATAGCACGTTGTTTTTAACTAGTTATCATTTCTTTGTTTTATTTTGATTTCCAGTGCAGGGAATTCTTAATTGATCCCTCTCCCATTTGACCTCTATCTTCTACTTCCCTTTTTCTGGATCAAAGGATCCTTAAGTGCCCTTTATCCCCATCATACCATCTCAAAAATCGTTTTTTCGCAAGATCTCCAAGGGTTATCTACCTTGCCTACATACATTTGACCTTTTAGGCTTTAATCCCAGTTATGTTAGCTTGAGTTAGACTCCATAGCCCAATGGACAAGTATATTTCCCTCTATCTACCCTCCAAGTGAAATTTTCCCACTAAATCCAACAAAACAAAACCAAATCTGCACTTTAATAACTAGCCTAATATTCAAAACTAAAACAAAGTTAAACCTTAAAGAGAGAGCCTTCTCTGAACCATAGGAAGGCTAGATCTTATAGTTTGAAGTAGGTTTGTGGTCACCTCTAGTATTCTTTGAATAAAAACAAAAATCCCACAACTTAAGAATTTACTGGAGTGATAACAAAAGTAACATTTGAAACTTCCTTGAATGTATGACAAATACCAAAAAGTGAAAAAGTACCGTAGTACAAAGGGAAATTAGGCAAAATGGCCTTCTTGGCACCTTTGAGTTTCTTAGAAATACCACTTACTACAAGTTGGTAAGTGATTTCCCTAACTAGTAGCTTATCAGGAACATAATGGGGCAAAACGTGGGGAGAAGCATAACTCCTGAAAACTCGTATATAGGTGAAATTATCTTCGGAAAACCATCTAGCAACGAGAAAAATGTCTGTGATAGCCTCTTTAGAAATCCTAGGGGATTTCTCATTAAATATAATCTGATGCATAGGTAACATGAATACATTGCAAATTTTATAAATGTTTAAATGAAAATCGGACTCCCAAACGGCTCTGTGGTAAATATGGATTGGAGTGGGGTCTTGGGTTGTCCATTTCCATCCCATGATAGGAAAGCTTGAAAAAAATCAAATTGCGTCCATAACATAAGCACTCGTGTAAAAGGGGGGTATTTCCCTAGAGGAAACACTTATTTTAATTCTATAATCCATGATATTTTTGGTCAAATTATAAGCAAAATACTAGCCCAATTCATAATTGAAGAATTGATGATTGTGTCAATTAACAAGACCGAGTCTACGGAAAACCTAGTAGTATCTCACTTAGAAAGCAATCTACATAACATTTCAGCAACATATCAATAAGGGGAGGGTAACTATTCTATCGTGTACATACCGATTTTGTCTTGTTACAGCTTGCCTTGGTCATCTTTCCATCCCATTATAACTTTCATTATGTCTATATGTTTCTTTGTAAAGCTTTGTCATAATTCTGCTGTGGCATGGGAAAGTGGTACATTTTCCTCAAATCTTCTGCAGTGAATGAACCGATATTCTCCAGCTTTGAATTATTAAATGTCCTATTTGCTATGTTAATGTGGTCAATTACCCACTTTAACATATACGTGTAAGGGAGAATCTTCGGC
Organism: Pinus albicaulis; assembly: GCA_034641835.2. Lineage (NCBI taxonomy): Eukaryota > Viridiplantae > Streptophyta > Pinopsida > Pinales > Pinaceae > Pinus > Pinus albicaulis. Next base: position 755,814,226 of record CM076570.1, on the reverse strand, counting down.
CTCATTACTACTTTGGGAAGAAACGAGCATGCATTTTCGAAGTAGGACTAGTCTGAGGAAACTGATGCGTCTGCTATATCTATTTTGACTATTACACTTGGTTTTTCATCCTCGAAGAGTTGGTACATTGCTTCCCATGGGGAACTACCACAATCCTTGTTGCAGGTCATATCTTAGAACAATGGAGACATGTCTGAGTCTTCAACAACTGTTGTTTGGGAAATTTCCTTGCCTTTCATTTTCATTCCAGTTATCCTCACTCTGTTAGGCAGTTTCCTCAATTCAAGTGAACAGAGTAAATTTAGATATAAGATGAATGGAGAGGAGGATAGAGATTAAAAAATATAATAAAAAATATGGCACTCAATCATTCAAAACACGCTTGAAGTAGACATCAATATTTTGAACCTTACTCCCATTAAATGCTGTTAATAACCCATAATTATTCCTATCAAATCTCTTACACACCTTTACGTAATATGTCTAATCTATTAAGACGTTAGATCTTATAGATGGTTTATTAGGTATGAATCATTTCACACAATTTATTAATAAGTATCAATATCGCATATCGCAACTTTAAACCGTTACCATTAGTTGTATTTTTCATCACCGATGAATTTCGTGAAATGTGATATGCACAAATCGCATATTGTAATTTTCATGCATTAATAAAATTTTACATTTGGTTATTCACTGTGAAACACGAAGTGCGCTAAGGAATCATGTTGTTGCACTTTATCAGATCTTTGGAGTTTTATAATTGTTGCTTTTATTGATTCATCAGGTCCGACCCATTGCAATCTTTACCTAATTTCCATAAGTTGATTGTTTTAAAATGCGCGATGTGATTTATTTTTAAAGGGATGTTTGAAGAATTTTTAATGGGAATTCTATATGAATCGAAAAAGGTTGTAGCACATATCATAGTTCGCAAAAATTATATATGTTTTAACTTTTTCGGCTTGTAAGTTATGTGATTTGCGATGAACGATTTTTTTAAAATCAAAGCGAAAAGGGAAAAACCTTTATTTCCTAAAGTTTTAGACTTAGGCTAAGATAAAATCTAGCTTATAAATTTCTATTTATTTTTAAAGGGTCCCCATTTATTGAAATTAAATGGGGGGTGTTGTAATAGTACAAAAAAACCCTGCCTCTATAATAGGGAAATTATATATTTTTTAATATTGTAAATAGCATACACGAGTCAGCTATGGATGGATCCGCGTGTGAACACAGAAAAAATTGGGCAAAGTCATGTATGGATTTTAAAATATTTTTTTTTAAGAAATGTGACCAAGTATGAATGGAAGGGTTGCCCAAGGCCAATGCATAAGTCATCAAGTATATAGAGGTGAGAAATGATGTTGTAACAATTGTTGAGGAGGTAAATCCCCTCTGCGGACAGAGGCGATCCCTACTAGCCCAGCAGGGGTCTAGCAACAAACAAACAATGCTATGACGCAAGCTCCTAGTTACGAAATGAAAGACTTGGGATAAGAGCCTACCTGGATTCCAACGCTAGATCCGAAGAAGAAGATGTCCCCGTCCTTCAGCCCTGGCAGATCACAATCCTTCCACGATCTCCGTGGATGAACACCTGCACACAGAAGAAACGAACAGATACATGCATAGGAACCGGCATACGTAACTAAACATCGGTCAGAAAAGATATTACTCGCATTAACATGATGGAAAAAGGAGTGGAACCATAATCATAGTCATCTATTAAAATGATAAACGAATAGAAGTTACAGCCAAGTTCTGACGTCGCAGCTTCCTTCGAACGGGTCTCCGGTCGTCCACGTCTCGCAAAGCTCGCCAAGGAAAGGGAAACCTCTCCAGAGTCTCGTAACAATGGTCTCCTCGCTTGAATGGGCCTTAAGGGAAAGAAGGGATTCTTTACAGCACAAAGGCGCTTGGGAATAAGGAGATGCAAAGCTTCAGCACTTCAAGACTAGCTTGCCATGGATCTGAGCAAGCTTTTATAGATGGGGAAGGAGGGAGTTGGGATCCCTATTATTATGGGATTGGCCCTATCAACAAGGAAGGTTCCATAGAAGGTGGCAAAACCACTTCCCTTCCATAGAACTCCCGCAGCCAAACCTCCCAACTCAAGATAGGCAATGGTTGTGAGTTTGTTTGAACTCAACTTCCGCCGTCCATATTTAAAAAACAGTCCCTAAAATGGGTGGCGCGATTGCTGCTCTATGACAGAGCGCCAAGTGGCGCGACCTCTTTACAGGATTTCCCTGATTGGCGCGAGCACTGAACTGTCTACCCGCGCCAATGCAAAAAGAGCTGTTTTTCATGGATTTTGCACGGAGATGTCTCAAGGGGAAATGAAGTTCATACTCAGAGGGATGCATTGATGATGTTTTCAAGGCATGACAGTGTTCACAGGTCACATAATGGGTCCTCCATTGTGCGGGATGGGGAATGGTAGGGACGGTGACAAATTACTGTGTAACAGATGCCCCCTAAAGCATGAGGCCCGAGAGAAAGAGGGGTGAAATGCTTTACGAGAACATGTCCAACTGAAGGCCCGCCGTCGGAAAACCTGCACAGAAAGATACAACTGATATCTCAAGTACATGATATATATCTATGGTATGGACGCAGCCATCCGAACAGAGTATGCTATAATCCGGATCTAGGGTATGGGCGCAGCCATCCAACTAAGATCAAACAAATAGACTCAGGTATGGTCGCAGCCATCCAATCAGTGAGTCATGTACATAATGATAATAATCCACAATCGCAGCCTGGATTACAACAGACACAATCCAGGGTCTTGCACTCCATCTCGACCCAAACAAGTACAAGTTCTAGCATGCGAATGTGTGAGCTGATGTCGAACATGCAAGAACATCGTCTGATTACCAGCCAATGATGAAAGCCGTTAACAGACGCGAGAGAAACCACCAATAATGACGATGGTCCTCAAGGTACTACGGGTACAATCTACGGCGTGTGAATAAATGAGCTGACGTCGAACACCCGCAGAATCATCCGATCGGAGGCCAATAATTAAAACCTCTCGTCGAATGCGACGAACCTGCCATTAAGGCATGCAGGCTCCAAGGTACCATCAGGAGTCTCTAGACCAACTTCCTGGATAATGAGTTGAAGTCGACAGGAAGTGACCTTGATCGAAGGTGAGCCATAATGATTCCCACATCATCGACACGAGACAGAGGAACATAATGTTTTGTTGTGAATCAGGATCATACGAGAAACAGAGGAAGGTTGATATTTGCAGAGGTCAACTTCTCTTGAACATGTAAATGGCACGACAATGGACTTGGCAGTATTTGACATCAACAGATCAAAGGTCATGGCGACGAGGCAGTGAACAGATGAGAGGTCAAAAGAGATTACCCAAACCCATGGAAGCAAAGTGAAACAACGAGATGAGATGTCCCCAACCCGACACGAATGCGGACAAGTGCCATGTTCAAGAGCGACATACTGCCGACGACAACGACGATGGTTCCATTTTTCCCCCACCATTTCTGGCGAGTACCCCAATTATTTTGATAACAAGCTTGAAGGGGATAGCATATGCTTGTGATATAAGTCCGCCCTTCGGGCGAATCCATCCTAGTGCATTTAACGAGTCCTAGGAAGGAGAAACTCGGAGAAACGTCATTTCGACGGAATCCAATGTCATCAGGGTTTAACGAGTCTGACAAAGGAAGAACTCGGCGACTTTTCATGTTTAGAGAGTTTGAAAAGACAGCGGAAAAGAAAACTCCACAGGTCCCTTTTCGTAAATAGTTTCCCAGATCCGAAAAGGTAGAAAACAATATCCGGGAAAACCTCCTAGTCGCGATAGGCTAGGGTATTCCTTTTCGTAATCGATCCAGCCCAGCCCGAAAAAGGGTTAAACTTATACTGGGTGAATGTCGATTCGTGTCCATTTTAACGAGATCGAAACGACAAGGGCCTCGGCGATCTTTTCATATTTAGAGAGTCGGAAAAGAGCTGAAAGATGACTCCAGAGTGACTTTTTCGTGTATTTATCGAGTCCGAAAAAGTATAAAATACAACTCGTTTCCACCTTCTAAGTCGCAAAAACCTGTCACTGCACATACCCAACAAGCGTAAAATCCATTTTCGACATAATACATGCAAATATTTGACAAGAAATAACTTTTAAAACACATTTTAACGTCGAAAAGTTATAAATATGTCCAATGGTAAAAAATGAAATTACTTTTTACTATTTACCTTGTGGAGGGTAGCAGTGGTCCATTTGGAGCAGAATCTTCTGACGGCGATTGCGATCAATCCAGGCAACCATTCAGCGTCTCGTCTGTGACAGGTAAGAGGCGCTCCTTTTCTCTTTCTTTCCATGCATTTTTTAATGAATTCCCCTTAGAAATCAGCTCTGTAAGGGCACTCTTGAATTTTGAGGGCCGGGCCAAGTGGCGCGGGTATAGGGCACGGACCCGCGCCACTGAGCTCTTTTTATCAAAGGGCCCGCGCCACATGGCGCGACTGTCAGAAAAACAGTCGCGCCAGCGGCGCAACCCAAATTTCCGCCTAAAAAACCTCTATTTATGTCAAATTTCTTGAATTTTTAAGCTCACAGAAGATCTAATTAGGGGCTTTGAACCATGTGAATGCAGATAAACAGTCAGAATGGTGATTGAATGGAAGGAACGGGAACACGGAGATGAGGACGAAGAGGCCATGCAAAACCAGAATTGCATGAATGCTCTAAGGGACTGTGGCTTAAAGAAATTCTTCCTCACGCCATGCTTACGAGCTCAACCTGAGCTCCTCCAATATTTGATCAACCTCTGGGATGAAAACGACCAGGTATTCAAAATACGAGACCAGGTGTTGGAATCGGAGGTCACCGACATTTATTTTGTTACTGGATTATCCCGCAGGGGTCCAATCCCTGTACTGACTGGGAGCAGACCATCAGGGGAGAAGATGGAAGAAGTAATGGCGCGGGTGTGCCGTGGGGCACAAACAGGAACGGGGAGTAAGAAGGTGTACATCTCGACCATCCCCGACCTAGCACTGAGATTTGTACTCCACACCATTACGCGGGCTGCTGGATCGCAGGCACCGCACGAGGCTACAAAGACTCAACTCTTACTGGCCTCAGAATGCATGGGTCCCCGACTGTATGATTGGGCAACAGCCGTCACGATCAACATGAAAAGGCAGCTCACAAAGTGCAAACGGGGAAAACTGAAGCAGTTTGGGTATGGTTCCATCTTGGTATCATTCATTCTGGAACGCATACCAACCTTCCAGGGCCAAGAGGCCCATGTGGCGAGTCCGGTACCACGAGAGCCGAGAATGGCTCGCTGGGCAGCACTGATGCCCAGATCTGGAGGCGGGCAACAGATGTCCTGGAAGCCCGAGTTCTTCAGATGGATACGGCGCCAACTGATCGTTGTGGAAGATTGGCCCTATGCGAGAACTGACTTTACAGGGGACCCGGATCTCCCGCTACCAGAAGGAGACCACTGGGACGAAGAGCTGGGTAAGACCTCATATTTTTGATTTTATGTTTATATGTTTTTTTTTTGTTAATACATAGTTGTCTTAACACAATTATATATGCATGCAGATGTAGGACCTGAGAGACCAGCCGGGATGTCTCCTATCTTCCGGAGGACACAACTCGCCCCTGAGATCCAGGGGGAAGGTATCGGAGGAGAGGCACTGGTTCAGAACCTCGAGGGGATCGTCCATGGGATCCCAGACTATGCCCGACTGTCAGATGTACCGATGGAGTACCAGCGCCATACGGTGGGAGTCCCAAACCGGCTCCACCGAATCCTGAGGCGGCTAGTGCATGCAGTAACGTGCTATCATGAGCACCATGCTAATTAGTCTCTAGGATTTAGCCACACCTATTTTTTGAGAGACACAGTGTCTCCGGATGTATTAAGACACTTATGTATATTTTTTGAGTTTTATGTGACACACTTCTATGTAAACATTTCGATATCTATATATGCATATCTATTTCTGGATGAGTCTTCTTTACATGTGATGATGATTTATAAATTGCGCAAATGTCTATCTAACACCAAATTTGCTACTGCATCTGTCAATGTATTCAAATGTCTGGGTATATGATGATATGTAATATATTCAAAATTCCTTTCCAGTAATAGAATACGCAAATACAATCGTAAAATGGACGGGTTTCTTACCGAATAGTGCCCGTTCAGCTGCAACACTACAAGCTGCGAATCTAGGTACACGAGCAATTCACGGATACCAAGGTTTACTGCCTCGGTTAATAATTCCAACACGGCGCTATATTCCGCGATATTGTTCGTGGTACGTCCTAAACAAACACCTTGCAGGTCGATCAACTCACCAGCAGGATCGTAGATTACCCAGGCTGCAGAAGACAGATTCCTGGTACTGCGGGAGGCACCGTCCGCGAAACCAACAAATGGATGAGTAGACATCTGCACAACCAGGAAGACCCGATTAGCAGAAAGATGTTTACAAAGCACACCACACCATGCACACAAATGACAATCACACACCTATGTACACACACCACACCAAGAAATCATTTCAGGCGTAGTACTTCTTAAGGTACAGCCCATTCCTGGGCTGCGCCAACGGAACTCCTTCGTAGTCTATAAGTTCGTAGGCCCCATTTTTCAAAACACGTTTTACTATATAGGGACCGTGCCACATGGGCTGGAGTTTACCGGCACCAAGCTTATCATGTGCCTGATCGTACAAGAGGACTAGGTCTCCTTCAATGAAAGAACGGGGAGAAACAGATTGATCAAAATGAGATTTGACCCTCTTCTTTTGTGCTTCGATGATCAAAGCAGCTAGATGACGGGTTTCATCCAACCGTTCGAGATACAGAAGACGCTCTTCCTCAAGAGAAGTACCCGGTAAGAGCTCCACAGCTAACTTAAGCGAAGGAATTTCGCATTCAACCGGCAAAGTAGCTTCCAGACCGTACACCAGTTGGAATGGTGTGAATCCGGTTGCACTTTTAGCAGATGTTCGGTACGCCCAGAGAGCTAAGAACAGTTGGAGATGCCAACTGGATTTATGAATCCCAACTGTTCGTTGAAGCATGGTGACCAAAACCTTGTTCACTGCTTCAACCTGACCATTCGCTTGAGGGTAGTATGGCATTGAGCTGTCGTGACGCAGACCCAACGCAGCTGTCAGCTCCGCCATCATGTAATCACGGAAATGAGTACCGTGATCAGTGACGATAGCTTGAGGAACCCCGAATCATGCAATAACATGGTTGAATAAAAATGAAGCAGCCGTTCTTCCGTCAGCAGCAAGTGTAGGCATCGCCTCGGCCCACTTAGTGAAGTAGTCGACGGCGACGATGATATACGCATGCCCCCCGGCCGAGTGAGGGTTACACGTCATAAAATCTACGCCCCATTTCGCGAAAGGGCCGACGGTAATAACGGGATGCAAAGGAAACGGCGGCGCGCGCATCTTGCGCTGAAAAATCTGGCACGGATGGCATTTTCGGACTGCGGTGATGCAATCCTTGAATATAGACGGCCAGAAGTAACCTGCCCTCAGAATCTTTTGGGCAGTGGCATATCCGGACATGTGTCCACCACAGGCGCCACTGTGGCAGTCATTCAAGACTTTCTCAGCCTCGTCCAAGGTAAGGCATCGTCGGAGCACTGAATCTACTCCAATACGATATAGGGTATCTCCCACTATGCGGTAGGGTTGGGACTGGTGCCGAATCCGACGACGTGCAGCTTTATCCAACTCAGACCGGAATGTCGCGGTCTGAAGATACACTATGATGTCCCCGTACCAAGGATCACGAGTATCGATAAGAAACAACGTTTCGTCCGGAATATGATCTTCAGAGTGTTCAGGAAGAGAGTCTGTAGGGAGAGAACATATCAAATCCGCGAAGACCAGTGATTTAGTTGACTTGGCGGTGGTGAACTCCAAATCAAACTCCTGCAGGATGACGATCCATTTGGAGTACTTGCCCCCTAGTAATTGTCTAGAAAGAATATACGTCATAGGGTTACAGTCTGAAACCACTGTTATCGTGCGCAAAAGGATGTAATGGCGAAAGCGCTGTACAGCGTGTACGGCTGCTAAGGCCAACTTCTCAACATGTGCGTAACGCGTTTCCGGGTCGAGAAGGTTCCGAGAAAGGTAATAAACAACATGCTCATCACCGTTCTCGTCATCCTGCACCAAGACCATGGCGATGGTGCTTAATGCGGCGGCTAGATACAAAGTAAAGTCGCGGTGGTAGTCCGGAGGACGAAGCAACGGAGCATTGACTAGTAATGTCTTCAGCTTCTCAAAGGATTCTTGAGCAATTTCGTCCCAATGAAAGGGAACATTCTGCTTCAACAAACGAGTGAATCCTTTGGCCACCTCGGCGTAATTCGGGATGAAGCGCCTAAGAAAATTCGCTTTCCCTTGCAGACTCTGCAACTGATAAAGGGAGGAGGGTGACGGGAGATTTATAATGGCCTCAACCTTCAGAGGGTCGAGGCAAATTCCGTCTTTCGAGACTATAAAGCCCAAAAGACGGCCAGAGTCGACGCAGAAGACGCATTTATGAGGATTCAGCCTAATATTGTAGCGTCTGCAATGAAGAAATATCTGGCGAAGATGTTTTGGATGATCCTCTCGCTTACCCAAATGGGCAGGCAAGTCGTCCAGATAAGGCTGGACAATGTGGCGAATATCATGAAAAGCATATGACATGGCACGTTGAAACGTGGCGCCAGCGTTCTTTAAGCCGAACGGGAGTTTTTTATATGCAAAAGTGCCCCACGGACAGATGAATGTGGTCTTATGTTGATCCTCGGGTGCAATGTTAATCTGGTTGTAACCTGAGAAACCGTCCATTAAGGAGTAGATCTCACTTCCGGCGCAATCGTCGATAATCTGATCGATAAACGGAGTGGGATAATTGTCCTTCGGACAGGCGCGATTGATATCGCGATAATCTACACAGACTCGAATGGTACCCTGCTTTTTATCGACGGGGACGATATTGGACACCCATTCTGTAAGGGGGATAGGATAAATAAACCCCGCGTTCAGAAGTTTTTCAACTTCTGCCTTGATAGCGGCGGCTTTCCGAGGATGCATGGGACGCAAGCGTTGGCGCACGGGTTTCGCACCTGGGTAGGTTGGAATCTCGTGCACGACAATACTAGGATCAATTCCCGACATTTCCTCGTAGGACCATGCAAAAACATCTCTGAACTCTTTGAAAAGTTCCGTATAGACCTGGATCTCTTCGGGAGAACAGGTCACACCCACATGAATGTTCTCAACAATCCCTGGTTTAACAGAGATGTTGATAGGAACCGTTTGAGCAATGTTACTCAGATTGCCTTCCGAAAAGACCTCATGCGTCAAGATCGGTGTTTGAAGAGGAGGGGAAGGAACCTGAGTAGCATAGCGCTCTAGACAGTCAGTCATTGCCCCCAGGCTAGGCATAAACGAGGAACGATGATGCCCATCGCCCCAGGGTAGCTCCTCCAGAGACATAGTTTCAATGATAGCCTCATCTGAGGGAAAAATCTCTCTAAGAGGATCGGGCGAATCAGCCTGACCAAGCCAGGGGGATTGTGAGTAGACGTCAAGAGCCATGCTCATCGGAGCATGCTGAGGAGGTGGAGGGTCCGATGCAGCAACAATCTCACAGTAGCTGATCTCTACTGGCGTTAAAGGCATGGACTCTCCAAGCTCATATACCTGCTCAGGTGTAGGAATCAGCCAGGGGTCATCAGTCCTGGACAACATGTTGACTTGAGCGGTATTCGGTGGCGGCGCAGGGAAAATACCCATGAGGACCGGGTCTTTGAAAAGACCAGGTCCTATGCTGTCTGGGGGATTCGGAATTTGATCCACATACGGCACGTTGTTCTCGGAGCTGGAGGTAAAAAACGACAACTGGTCTACCGTGACAATCTTGCCCTCGTGAGGGAACTTGATGAATCGAAAGACAGTAGATGGCACGCAGAGCATGGCATGGGTCCAGCTGCGGCCAAGAAGTATATTGTAGTTGAGTTTAGCATCAACCACTTCTACTTCCACGTTGACAGTTTTTCCCTGTAATGTAATCGCCAGACTCTCGAGAACTCCCAGGGGTTTAGATTCCCGGCCATCAAATGCCTCGAGGGCATTGGGAGATGACGATAAGGTTGGAGAGCCGATGGCTTTCCAACAAGTGGAGGACATAACACAAGTAGATGCACCCTCATCTACGACGGCTCTGCGAACGTTCAGACCGTTAATCCCGACTTGAATAACCAAAGCGATTTGATGTGGAAGCCGGGGAGTAAAATTCTCCAGATCAAAGGTGAGAAGGCTCGAATCGGCGGGATCAATACCACCGATGGCAGACAATAAAGCCTTCCGTTGTGAAGGACAACTTTGAAGAACCTCAAGTGCAGACATGGCACATGGCGCCTGGGCCAGATCCTCAACGATGCTATAATGTTGAGCGGCGCGGGCGTTTGGATTATAAGAGGATCTCCGAAGAACACCCTTGGGAGGTGGTTTCACAACGGGTTCGAGAGTCGGCTTCTCAATTTCCAATGAACCAGAAGCATATGCGGGAGGCGGTCCATCCGCCACAGCCTTCCCGGGTGCCTGCTGCTGATTATTGTAATCCTTGGACCTCGTAGCGATAGTGATAGGTGCATTAGTCTTCATCATGAAAACTTGAGACCCAAACGGTGCAGATGATGAACCTTGTTCGACCATCTGGGTCTGCGGAGATGGAAATGGCTCCTTTAAAACAGCCGGAGTTCCCTTTGAGCCTTTAAGAAGTTGACTGACTTCGGATCGTCTTGGACAATCTTTAGTGTAATGGTCACCTTCACGGATGAGGCAAGGAAATTTCGGCTTACGTTGTGAGCCATCCTCAGATCGAGATTTAGATTCCGGTTTTGGGGCATCAGATTTTGATTTGCCTTTGCCCTTCTTCTTCCCCTTGGAGGACTTGTCCGCAGGATTGGCCTGAACGGCATTTACCTCCGCGGTTTTACCAGAATCGGATCAGGCGGGATTAGCAGAGGTATTGTTGGAAGAATTAGCATTCTGCTTCCCATTCGAAGACTTCTTCGAATTTTGAGAAACGGAACCAATGACACCATCCACCGAAGGGGTGGGCGGGGCCTTTTTGGCTCCGGGCCGTGGTGCATCAGGCAGGATGTCATAAAGTGTGCCAGATTGTGAATAAACAAGATCCAAGTACTGGGCACGCGCGATAGCTTGTTCCTCCGTTACACACGCTCCCATTGCGATATCCTGAGCGATTTTGTTCACAAAGGAGGTGGTGAACCAGTGAGTCAAAATCTGATCAGGTATGTGAAACTTGGTCAGTCGACGACGGCGCCGCCACTCATGGATGTGATCCGAGATGTGAGTGGCCGAGTCCTGCTTCAGGGAAGACAGGAGGTGCGTCCCAGTCTCATACCGGACTGGTAGCTGGAAATGCGTGAGGAAAGCCATAGCTAACGAGTTGAAATCCTGAAAAATACCACGGGATAGCTCTATGTACCACTTAGCAGCAGCTCCTGTTAACGTACGCTGGAAAAGACGCAAACGAACCGAATCGTCAGTCCAAGAGTTAGACGAGCACCAGAGGTGATACGTCATCACATGCGCCTGGGGGTCTTCTCCAGATTTGCCCTCAAACTTGGGACAGTCTCCTGGTATCTTGGTCGGAACCGGGGGCCAATATGGATTATGAGCAATCGGATCATTGGTCAACTTCGAAACGTTCGGTAGATCCAAGGTAGCCAGGAACGGCAATGGAGGGTTAATTCCCATGCCAGTCCCAGAATAAGGTCCGGTACCCATGCTCCACGATGGTTGTGAATATCCCTGCCCCCATGGGTTCTGTCCCGTAGGATTCTGACCGTGAGGGGCATAATTCGTATAGCCAGACTGATTTGGTTGCTGGTAACCATTGTGTGGGGCCTGATAACCAGGGTTCGGGTCCTGATTAGGCGTCTGCCCCGTATAAGCAGCGTTTGGATTTGGCTGCTGAGCATAGTTAGAACCGGGTGGAGGAGGATGATACTGAGAGCCTCCAGAGTGGTTATAGTTCGGTTGAGATTGACCATGAGGATAATAACCACTATGAGGATGAGTAGACTGCTGATAAGTGGAACCCTGCGGAGCCTGGTACGTAGGGCGCAGCTGTTGATTTGGCTGCGGCATTGAGTGAGCAGGCTGGTGAGCAGAGTGAACGGAATGAGAAGGCTGCCGTGAATGAACAGGTTGGCCCGAGTGAGGGGGCGGCCCTGGATGAACAGGTTGGCCCGAATGAGGGGGCGGCCCTGAATAAACAGGTTGGCCCGGATAAACAGGCGGCGCTGGTTGCGCAGGCTGACCTGGTTGTAAGTGAGCCCCAGGTTGCACCGAATAAGCCGGTTGGCCTGGAGGCGGGACACCAGGTTGTACCGGATGACCCGGTTGGCCTGGTGGTGGAACAGGACCAGGTGCTTGCTGGAAACCAGTTTGACCTGAAGCAGAACCATAAAGTGGTCCTGGCTGATACGCAACGTTAGAGACAATAGGATATTGCGGTTGCATCGGTAAAGAAGGCCGGATTTTCCCCCCAGGTCCATAGGCCGGTCCCTGTTGATACCCCGGCTGAGGCTGAGCAGGTTGACCAGCAGGGTTATAATATGGTCCTTGCGGGTTATAGAATGGCCCTTGCTGGCCCGCAGAGTAGCCTTGAATGGGCTGTCCCTGTGGGTCGTACTGATAGCCAGGTTGTCCTGCAGGTTGACCTTGGAAAGGTTGTGCCTGCAAGTTCTGAGCCTGGTTGTACGGTAAACCTTGAACATAAAGATAGGCCTCAGGAGCAGGGAGACGCAAAATGTCTCCATGCTCGTCAAGCTGACCCGGAAAACCATACACGGGAGTGTCGTCTTGTGCATAATGCGAAAAGAAAGATCGGTAAGGATCTTGGGGGAGCTGTCCAGCTCCGGCGTTCGGCTGCTGTAAAAACAACCGATACTCCTCCGGAGAGATATTCTCCAGTATAACAGTAGCTAGATAAATGTCCTCTGGAGTTGGCCCAGATCTAGTAGCAGATGCTGAGGCAACAACAGAAGAGGCAGCCACACAAACAGTGGGTCGCACGGGAACAGAAGTGACGGGCGTCGAAGGAGACACCCCGGGTGTAGTGGCAGCTGGCCTCGAAGTAGGAGATGATATTCCCATAGAGGCAGCAGCTGAGATAATCTGACCCAGAGATCTGTATCCCTGTGGCAAAGAAGGACCAGCTGACGATGTGGTAGCCAGCTCAGACTCGTCTCCCTCAAACAATCTGCGAGGGATGCGCTGATAGTCATCATACCCGGGAATTTCCTCACCAGAATCACTCATGGTTGATCCTGCCGTTAAATCACGCAGAAGACGGCGAGGACTAGGAGGAAAAACAGCAACAATAAACGGTGAACCCGATGTAAGAGAAAGGAAATCAGCTCCTAATCTCAATTCAGACACAGGGTCCGAAAAGGGCCAGTGGAACTCAACTGGCTCTCCAAAGGGTTGCTCGGCGAGGACCGGTCCCCCGTCAGGGAAATCGGAAACAACAGGCTGCTGTGGTCCAACAGAAGGCTCTGAAGCCTCTGAAGAATCGTCCGTGTAAGGACTACCAGTAGACGAAACCGAGGGTTCCGCCACCGTGACACAAGCCTAGAAGAAGAGAGCACACACACACACGGGCTGAAAATGAATTAAGACACACGATTAAACAGTCACAAGCAATATCTAAACGGGTGTGTTATCGTGGGAGATTGATTTTACCACATTGGAAAATAAACAAATTCTACCGTTTCATGTTTTAAGAGTCGAGAAACGATAAAAAGATGACTCTATCTCTTTCAGAGTTGACACAAGCGTGAAAGGACAAGCGCTTGACGGTCTTTTCAAGTTTAGGGAGTCAGAAAAGACCAAATGACTGCTCAGGGAAAAACTAGGCACAAAGGGTGTACCAAATATCCGTGAACTGCAATATACACCTTGGTTTCAATAATGAAACAGAAATCGACCAAGGACTTTACGTACGTGCAGGTAGTCTCCCCGAATGCTGTGTTCGGTGTATCACGGGTATAGGGCGGCAGACTCGGCTTCCTGTGGATAAAGGATTGAAAACCTATAGGGGTCTCCTTTTATATACGCGACGGTACGGGGAGCGCAAGTCCGTACTAGCGCTGTCTAAAGCCAACAGGCGAACGACAGCTGCTAGGTTTAACGACGCCGGAACACGTCTCTAGCCTAGACCTTCTAAATATGTTGCGTTAAGTTCCAATGTTGCCTTAGGTTAATTGAATAAATTTTATATTTGATCTTCAATTAAGTTTCAATTTCCAGGCCCTATCGTATGTAGTGTCTCCTAAATGCAAGCTATATGCCACGATGCAACATTTCGTTCGATGAAAACTAGCTAAATGAGAGTTGAGAGCTTTTATACAAACGAAATGAACGGAATACAAACAAGAATTTCTCTAATGCAACTAATGCAATTGCACACTTTTCATCCAAACACTAATCACTAGCAATATGGAAAAGATCACAATTTGCACTAATTTAACAAAAGCAAAAGAGATTTTTTTTTTGATTTTCAATGTTTAATGGCTAATGTGCACTGAAAACAAAAGGAACAATTTGAGAAATGATATCTAAGAGAGCGAAGCAAACAACATTCACTCAACGAAGCAAGCAACCAAATCTCTAAATCGACCCAAAGTCCCTCAAAGCAAAGAAAGACTCGAAAACACCCAATGGACCGTGTGATCTAGGTCCAAAGCAAGGGCAAACGAATTCTGAATGAAAGAATGAACAATCACTCAAAAGACGCAGAAAAACAACCAAATACTGTTAAGAGAGTGTGGAGAATCAATCAACAAGTTGACAGGACAACCAAGACACCAAAACTCCCAAGGAGGGCTCGATTCACTATGCCACTAGATGCCCTAGGGCTCAAATCGTGAAATCGATAGACAAAGGCAAACAACCAAAGGATAGCGGTGAGTTCCAGTCAAAGAAGACTCCAACACACTCAGACAATCAGGAAATCAAAAAGAAAAGTACTGGTCAAGCTCAGAAAGCCAAAAAATGAAGAAACTCAAACAAGTCACAGGGGTGGCGCGACTGTGGCCTTGAAACTAGCGCCAGAGGCCGAGTGGCGCGACACAGACAAATGCAACAAGCGCCAAGTGGCGCGACTGTCAGGTTAAAACCCGCGCCAGTCGAGTTCTTCAATAAAAATTAAAAAACAAGCTATTCTAAAAGTAGACCAATACAAGCTAAGCAAACCAAGAGGCTAAAATAATGAAAGAATCCAACCCAGAAGGTTCATCAAGCAAGGAGAAACAATCAAAGCGAACCAATCATAAATGGGACAAGGAAATCCGGACGATCCCCAGCGGAGTCGCCAATTTGTTGAGGAGGTAAATCCCCTCTGCGGACAGAGGCGATCCCTACTAGCCCAGCAGGGGTCTAGCAACAAACAAACAATGCTATGACACAAGCTCCTAGTTACGAATGAAAGACTTGGGATAAGAGCCTACCTGGATTCCAACGCTAGATCTGAAGAAGAGATGTCCCCGTCCTTCAGCCCTGGCAAATCACAATCCTTCCACGATCTCCGCGGATGAACACCTGCACACAGAAGAAACGAACAGATACAAGCATAGGAACCAGCATACGTAACTAAACATCGGTCAGAAAAGATATTACTCGCATTAACATGATGGAAAAAGGAGTGGGACCATAATCATAGTCATCTATTAAAATGATAAACGAATAGAAGTTACAACCAAGTTCTGACGTCGCAGCTTCCTTCGAACGGGTCTCCGGTCGTCCACGTCTCGCAAAGCTCGCCAAGGAAAGGGAAACCTCTCCAGAGTCTCGTAACAATGGTCTCCTCGCTTTAATGGGCCTTAAGGGAAAGAAGGGATTCTTTACGGCACAAAGGCACTTGGGAATAGGGAGATGCAAAGCTTCAGCACTTCAAGACTAGCTTGCCATGGATCTGAGCAAGCTTTTATAGATGGGGAAGGAGGGAGTTGGGATCCCTATTATTATGGGATTGGCCCTATCGACAAGGAAGGTTCCATAGAAGGTGGCAAAACTACTTCCCTTCCATAGAACTCCCGTAGCCAAACCTCCCAACTCAAGATAGGCAGTGGTTGTGAGTTTGTTTGAACTCAACTTCCGCCATCCATATATAAAAAACGGTCCCTAAAATGGGTGGCGCGTTCTGCTCCATGACAGAGCGCCCAGTGGGCGGCGACCTCTTCTGATTTCCACGATTGGCCGCGAGCGATGGTGTCTACCGCGCCGATGCAAAAAGAGGCTGTTTTTCATGTATTACAACGAGAGATGTCTCCCTTCACCTGTAATTAAATGAAGCTCATACTCAGAGGGATGCATTGATGATGTTTTCAAGGCATGACAGTGTTCACAGGTCACATAATGGGTCCTCCATTGTGCGGGATGGGGAATGGTAGGGACGGTGACAAATTACTGTGTAACAACAATGATACAAATATCTCTTATATCTTTGTAAGAATTCCCAACTAAAACAAAATATTCTTTTGGAATTTCAGACCTCTCCCTTAGGAGGGCACTCGGTATTTTTAAAAACTTACCACAGGGTCCAGAAAGAATTTTTTGGGATGGCCTTAAATCTGATATTCAAAATTTTGTGGCAGAATTTTTTCTTTTCCAACAAAATAAAGTTGATACAATTAAGACCCCGAGTCTGTTACAACCTTTATCCATTACAAGTCAACATTAGGAGGAGGTTTCAATGGATTTTATCACAGGTTTACCCAAGTCCGAAGGAAAGACTGTCATCATGGTGGTAGTTGATAAACTTACCAAGTATGCACACTTTATTGTATTATCTCATCCATTTAAAGAAAGTATAGTTGCTACTGCATTTATGGAAACAATTCAAAAGCTACATAGAAACCCAAAGATTACTTGAAGCGACAGAGATCCCATTTTTACAGGAAATTTTTGGATGGAATTATTTTCTTTTTTGGGTACTCAATTAGCTCATAGCTCATCGTATCATCCTCAATCTAGTGGGAAAACTAAGATAGTGAGAAAATGTTTGTAATGATATCTTCATTTCTTTGTATCTAATAAAGAAACACAATGGTTCAAGTGGTTACCTCTGGCTAAATGGTCATATAACACTTCCTTCCATACTACAACAAAAATGACCGCATTTATGGCACTTTATGGATATCATCCACCATCCATCACATCATATTTAGGAGACAATTCTAAGGTTCAAGAAGTGGAATATCACATCGAGCTTCAACAATAAGGACTCAAACTCTTAAAGCATAACCTCACTTTGGTGCAGAATTGAATGAAACAACAGGAAGATCAACATTGTAGCGAAATAATTTTTGATGTAGGTGACTGGGTATTTTTATGGCTACAACCATACAAACAAATGTCCCTTAAGAAAGATAAGAAGGATAATAAATTATCACCAAATTATTATGATCCTTACAAGGTGTTTCAAGAGATTGGTACTATGGCATACAAATTGGAGTTTCTTGCATCTTCCTGAGTGCACCTAGTTTTCCATGCTCATGCTTAAAGAAGGTTATAGGTGACAAACTCCCAGTTCAAACAATATCGCCATAACTTGACGAGGAAGGAAAAATAATATTGGAACCTAAAGAATTCATAGAAAAAAGGACTCGAAAACTATGAAATCGATCAATTTCATAGTATCTCATCAAGTGGAAGAACTTACCCAGTGAAGAGTCGACATGGGAGGATGATAATTTTATACGGAAGCATCCATAACTACTCAAGGGTTGAGGATAAAATTTTTTTGAAGGAGAGGGGCATGCTAGGTCCCTATAATACTAGTGTGTCCCCTTATTGTTATTATTAGTGTAGCCCCCTTATTGTTATTTTTGTGCCCATGTAGTCCCCATATTGTTATTATTGTGCCCTTACATTGTTATTGTTATGTCGACTAAAATTATATTGTGGCCCCTTGGACTCCTATATATAGAAAGGAGGTTTTTTCATTTGTATCATCAAATAATTGTTCATTTATGTAATGTAAAGGAGGTTTCCCCCTTGAAGAGGTTGATTTCTAAGTCGTTGATCTATCGTTTCTTTTATTTTGTGAGCTGGTTGCATAACATTATTGTTTTTTTATGTAGTTTATAATGTTCTTTCCAATCATGCTCTCGGTTAAGAGTTTCTTAGAATTTCAATGTACTTGTTACTATTTATTTTCACTTAAGACCATATGTATGGAATTATTAGTCTTTATAAAATATAACAATGACCTATAAAAGGATTATAGTATTACTGTTATATGTTGTATATGTTCTCAATGTTTGTGATTTAAGTTATTAGTTCTGCATGAATTATACAAGTTAGTAATGTTGAAATAAGAAGTACCATCAAGGCATAATTCCAACCTCTAGAACTATGTTCGGATGGTCTAGGTAAATAAACCCTTTAGTACAGAAACAAATTACTTTGCCAGTGACTTCATTCCAGGTGCATAATTGTCTTCTTTCCTAATTTAAATTGTAATCCCTACAACTATAAATAAGTGGGCTCTATAGTCTACTTGTTGTTGTTATATAACCCTTATGGAGAGTTTCATAGTATATTATATTTCCAAGTGTTTTATTACACAATTCCATATACAATTTCTATCCTTAGACTTATAAAGTGGAAATCTGAACATTATTACTTTCATTTTTTATTCTTCTGTTACATTTTTCCTCAGGGTCTTTTCTTAACAGGAAATACTTATAAAGAATTCTACGTCTACATATCCACGTTATAAATAAGACACTGGAAAATTTAATACTTGTACACAGTACTCTATTACAAACATATTCAATTCCTTGTAGAAAATTATACTATTCTAACAATCCTATTCCATGATAAATAACCAATACTTTTAAGCATGTTATCAACATGGTTATTTAGAAGTTCTGAGTATAACCTAGACTAAGCATTATGATAAACAAGATATATTATCTGATTATCTAACTTAATAAGTAAAACACACATAATTAAACATTTATCTATCTTTAAGACTTAGCTAAGGAACTCGTTCAGGAGATGACTTGTTGACCTCCCAACCAATGAGCTTGACAATCACGTCCAGGACTCCCTCCAAGCCTCCTAGATTCCAAATTAGTTCATGACTCATTCATTTCAGGACCTCAAGACTTTGTCCAGTCCAACAATTTATTTCCTAGGTTTGGTCACTACCAGATACAAATAACCCTTTCAACATTTTTCTACTCTCTCTTTCTGTGACAACGTCCTGTCCAGAATTCTCTTCTTTTCTTTCTTAATTACTCTCGGGAGAAAAATAAATTTTTTGCATAAATACCTTGAAAGCCAAGATTTTCCTTCTTCAATTCATTCTTTCACACCTTAAATAACAAAAATTAACAAAATATACCAAAAATAGTCACATAGTATTTCTATATTCTTCTTGAAATGTTTATCGGTCTTTTAACTACTAACTTATCTTTATGAAATAAAGTAAAAGTAATTAAAAAAAAAAACTTTTATTGAAAGTAAATGCTAACTATTTTGTGCTTAGGGGTGTTATATCTTCCCCCCGTCGAGTGAAAAAATGTCCCTGGTGTTTGATCATGCATCTATAAATAGATCGAGATATGCCTCCCGTATCCAGCCTTAATCCTCCCAGGTAGTCTCTTCTGGGCTAAATTGATCCATTGCACTTTAACATGGATGATGTCTCGTTTCTGTAATGTTATTTCTCTCCGATCAAGAATATTTAGGTGATCTACCATAATTTTTCCATCTAGTTCCACCTGTTTACCACAAAATACAATGTCATCATTTTTTTTTAAATAAAATTCGCATTTCAGAAAATGTTTTAGCTGAAATTCTTACCTGCACTTCCTGCCAATTAAAAATTGTTCGAGGATAATATATGGATTTTTTAATAGGAACAATTCGAAAACATTGTGTACTCAGATGTGGCTGGGTAATGCCACTTGGTATGCCACTGTTCCATCCCTTTCCAGTTTTTGGAAGGGTCCACAACACCTAGGAGATAAATTTTCACAAATTTTCCATTGAAGAGTAATTTTCCATGGTCGTACTTGAATATACACATGATCCCCCACTTGGAATTCCTTATAAGTTATTTTCTAATTTGCATATGCTTTTTGTCTATCCTATGAAGCCTTCAAATTTTTCCAGGTTTTCCTTATAGTACTTTCCATTTCAGCTAACATATCATGGCCCAAAATTAATCTATCTTTGGGGTTATTCTGTAATATTCCTAAATTAGCATGCAACTAATTGGAATATTAATTTTTGCTCTTGTCATGCAGTTAGATGAATAAATGGGTAGGGAGATCCATAAATCTCTTTAGTAGGAATAAAATCCCTCTTTACGTGAAAAGGGATCATATTCATAGCTGGATAAAACACCTTCATGTGTGAACAAGGGCTAATGCATGTGGACAAGGTCAAGTTTGATGAAATCAACAGTGCTGGAATGGAGGGAGTGGATCATTAATGAGAAACAACGCAATGTGAATGGGAGAAAGTATCCATGATATTAGTAACCCTAATGAGTGGGACCCAAGGTGAGAAGGCTCACATTGTTTATAAGGAGGGAAATGCAGCCATAGATGGTTATGTTATTGATTATTGATTTTGTAGTCTGTATGACTTCTTACATGCTCTAGCTATTTAGCTGTGATTGTTGTGATGTTTAGCATAGGGTGTTCCCAAGCGGGAATCCCACCTCTTCCCTTGAGGTAGCCTCTAGGAAGAGTATTGTACTATCATTTCCACACTCTGAAATTTTGGCCAAGATTTAATATTTAGCTACAATGCAGTGTCTGTTCATATTTGTGTTGTGTTTCAGGGTGTTGCAATGGAGGGTTGAGAAACCCACTTTCTGAGCTAGTTTCTCAAGGGAGGAAGCATTCTTATCATTGGGAGATCAAAAAAGGAGGTTATTGAAATTTCCTTCACATCTTGGCACCAGGCCAACCTATTCCCATCATCTATAGTGTAGATTCCCTCTTTGACTGTGTTATTCTAGAGAGCACTTGCAGTGGAGGTTTCAGTGCTTGATTTGGAGGGTGAGATCTTCAGTGTTAGGATCAGCCTTTCACTTGGAGAATTTGTTGGAGGAGTTATATTAATTTCCTTATCAGTTCAATCACCTCCTTCAAGTATTCTGTTTGCAACTGCAATTAAAACCTAGGGCTGCATTCCGGCATTTTGGTATTTTGGGTATTTCCGGAAACCCTTCCTGGGTTGTCTTGGAAATGTGTTTGAGAGCCTAGATCTTCACTCCCATCATTGTTTGAGCTATATAACAAAAAATCCATCTTGTAATATCTTGTTGTAGTATTTTATGTGCTAAAATTGTGCTATCATGGCTCATGGCACTTGTATAGTGGTATTTATATCATGTATTGACATATTTGCTTAGAGGAGGCTTGTTTTGTATTGCTTGAGTGACTTGATCTTGAAGATATTTTCCCTATTATTTGTTGATATGTTTAATAAAATGGATGTACATTTTTCTCATATCATGGTGTATTGATTTGTTCGATGCTATTTCTAGTTTATGCCCTATATTCCTGCTTTTCCCATTTGGAATATTACAGTGGTATTAGAGCATAATCTTGGCTCAACCTGTGGATCTCAAACATTATGCCATCAAAAGAATAAGAATAAGGAGAAAGAGATCAGGATGAGGGAAAGAATGAGTTTTATCTCATCTCTTTTCAGATCCAAGAGGGACCTCACCAAGGAGGTCAAGAAAAGAAAAGTGGAGAAAAGCAATGAAACCACACTAGGGTTCAAGATGAGGAAGGTCCATGTACTTCCTATCAACAAAAAGGAGATCCAGTATTGCATAGAGCTCCAAAGAAACATACTATGCCCTTTCCTTTTGAAGAAAAATACAAAAGGCATGGAGATGGAGGGCACATAGATCATGAGATTCTAAGTGAGTATCTTGCATTATATAAGTCTCAACCTAGATCTTTGAAGGAGAATCTAACTCTCCCATAGTTAATTCAGCTCTAAGAAGAAAGGAGACCTTGCAGCAATAGATTTATATTGCCTACATTTGATGGGTCATCCACATTTATAGCAGGAGCTTGGGGAATTAAATTGGATGCATTCTTCCTACTACATCCAGTAGTAGAGAGAGAAACTATTGAGATTGCAGCGCTGCACCTTGAGGGTGAAGAAAACATTTGGTTGTTCATACATTTGAGTCATCCAAGGGTGAATGCATATGCATATTTTAATCAAAGTTTGATCAAGAAGTTTGACAAGAAGAAATTAGAGGAGAAGGAACTTCCACCACCACTAGCTGCAAGAGAACTTGCATCAGGAGAAAGAACACTTGCACCTTTGCAAAGTGGTCTTGATCTCTTGACATTTAGAGTCCCATGAATTATTTTGGAGATGCATGAGGAGGAGGAGACTTGTACCAGCACTGATGCAACCATAGAAGAGAAGCCATCATCCTCAGTAGTTGGGGAAGTCATCACACCATAGGAAGGAACCCTTGAAGAAGTACAAGATGTTCCCAAGCTTTACCAAGGTATGCACACATTTCCATTTCCTATTATTTTAGCACATCATATGGAGGATTATGGAAACATTCTATCAAGGAAAATGCATGACCTAGGGTTAAAGCACATTCCTGATTCAGAGAAGAAGACTATCATTGCATTGAGGACCCTTGATTTTTTCAAGGAGCAGATATACACTCATCCAGGTTATTCATTTTTGAGCTGCACACAACTCTTGGGGTTGGAGTGTAGATTGTTGGAGGATAGGATGAATATTTTCCTAAATAATGCAATGCAGAACCATGTGTTCAGCACTGAGCATGAACTTGAGATAGAAAATGCACCATTATGGAGATCAACAGTGCTATCATTGAGAAGTAGTGATGAGTTGGAGGCCCAACCATTATTGGAGCATTCCAATGACCATTCTACATGCGTAGCAGGGGATAGGCAAATGGTTGATGAGAGACATCTTATCTTCCATTGTTATGATGGATATTTCTTGATGAACACTTCACTGCTCAATGAGAAGATTTTTCCTTCAGTATATTTGGATCCCTATGGGGTCAATTTGGTCATTGATGAGTGTTCTTCATTTGGATATCTCCAAGAGGCTACACTTCAACATCCCATGAAGTGTAGAGATAGTGATTTGGATTGGGAAAGTGGTATTCTCCATTGGAGGGATACCTATTTTGAGCATGAGGGTAGACACTCACCATTGGATGGATGGGTGATGTTGATAATAAAAAGGCTAGAAAGCCACTTACAGATATATGACACGGGGTAGCAGGAGGCAAGGCTGCGTTGGCTACTCTTGAAAAAGATTGGTCATTGTTGAGCTGCATCTTTGTCCGAATTTTTATGGGTTTTTATCAAATAAATACATGATTGTACCTAGTTTTTAATCATTTTTTATCAATTATGCTATTAATTAGAGTCATTTATAATTAAATTATAAATGCTTGTTGAATAAGTTTTTTTTGTAATTGTCTCGTTAATAAATGTCTTCTTGATGGCAGGTGATGGCAGGTGAATAAGTTACTGCAAAAATGCATTTAAATATGGATTCTTGCATAAAAGCAGCAGCTGATCAAGCATCTGGGTAGTTGAGTAGGATATTGTTGTAGGTAAAAATATCATTTTTGCAACCAAATGGAGCATAATCTCTAAAATTGAAATCTCCTTCGGTGTTCAATTGTGTTGTGGAAATTGTGAAGATGATAAGATAATTGCTGTGTGCGCTGATGACCCAGAGTACTACCATTACAAATTCATTAAGGAGCTTCCTCCACATCATTTATCATAGATTCCTTTTCTAGTGAAAGCAGATATGCTCATTGATTATGCTGCACAAGAGCTAGTCGATGGAGGTGGACGTATTTTTAAGTTTGAATTGTTAGAAAATGAGAATGAGGCATCGTGGTTTACTAAACACACCATGGAAAGGTTTTTCTGATTTGTAAGCAATCCTGAGCTACTAGAGAAATTCAATGCCATTCATGCGAAGATGGCTCAATTGAATAATGCAAGAAATTTTAATCTTGCTCCAAATCCCCCTGGTGATGGAGATCAAATTTCCACTGTGAAATTGACAATAGACGGGAGCACTCCTGGATTAGAATTGAAGTCGAGGAAGGAGATGGTGCTAGCTGATGCTTTGAGGAGTCAATTTTTGTGTGCCATAGACGTGTGCCTTATGATGTTATACCACGAATTAAAAGTAGCTTTAGCTCATGCTACTGTTGCTGGATTTTCAGTTGGACAAATGGATAATCTCATGGCTTTTTCTGAACGGTTTGGAGCAAATCACTTAAGGGAATCATGCGCCAAGTTTTTGGTCTCATGTCAAAAAAGAGAGCAGGAGTTCAATGCTTTAAAGCGATGGTGCTTTGGAAGAGATGTGCACTCCCTCAAGTGTTTCTGCATTGTTGCATTTAAGAGGAAGCTAGAAATATAAGACACACAGTTTTGAATAGAGTGGTTGGCACTTTTGATTTAAGCATTTGACTGCTATTGCAAGGAGAAAATTTTCCTGGGGAACATGTGGGAGCCTCTGTGTACATGAGCACTAGAAAATCAGGGCATTCTCACCGATATGGCTATGCTACAAATGCATTTGTTGCAAAGTTTTCTCGTAGGCAAGGGATAGCAAGCAACATGTTGCAATTGGTTGTTGAAATCGCTAAATCCTCTGATGGTTGAAGCAGAAGCATCTTGTCCATTAATAGAGAAAACACAACTCCTATGCTTGAACACAGATTTTGTGTTGTGTTTGATTTTGTTAACCTCGTGTTTCGTTCGGGTTTGTCAAAACTGTCTCATTCAAATCCATTTGGTTCCCATTATAGAGGTTAGATTAAGCATATGAGTGTGTGAACAATATTTTATTAAAAGGGGCAGAGCCTCTACGATATCAATTCTGGAGATTTCGATATCAGTTCCGTTGATACTATTCGAGGGGAGCGATTTCATAGGGATCGAGGGCATGCAAAATAGGGCACACAATAGCCGGATCAACCCAACTCGAACCTGAATGGGAAATCACATATCGTTGTTTTGATTTTATTCACCTGAATCCTAAATTTGTATTATATGTAACCACCGACATTAAATTAGGAGTAGCGTTGCTATTATAAAGGAGAGCGTTGCTCACAAAGGGAGGAATCACTTCTGAAATGTAGAGTCCGTCCATCAATTAGACAGGGTGAATAATTAGTTAGTCTGTCAATTGGACATCCAAATTTCTCAGATGTAAAAGTTGAATTCTTGAGATGTAGATCGATCATCGAATTTCAAGAGGCAAAGCGATTGTAATGGGAGGCACACCTTATGTTTAATTTCCCATTGGAATTTTGATTTCTAATATATAATTTGCTCCAAATTTTTTATTATATGTACATATTATGGTTTTCTATGCTTTTTCAAAGTAGATTGGGTTAATCTAGGCTTGCTCCAGGAGTGGTAAGGGCCCACCACCACTGGAGACAAGTCCTGTAGCTGAATGATATGATAGATCTTAGAATCATAGATTTGAATAGAATCATAGATATCATAGATTTGAATTTATAAATATAATTTTCGTTTTAAAGGTTGCTAGATTTGACTTCAAAATCATCATTTCATTCCATACTTAAAACTTCCATTTCACTTCGGTAAGCTTGAATAGAATGCTGCAAATCCAGTTTTATAATTGTTAAATGAATTAAGCAAGAGTCTTCACTGAGAAATGGATTCTTTACGCTCTGTTTAATTACTATACGTTACCAAGTTTGCAACATTATAATTCTATGATTAATACTCAGGAAAAAGTAATACAACGGTGATCGTGAGTGGAATATGCGAGTGTCTAATGTAATGATTTTTGAGTGATTGGAATTAGAACATATTTAAATGCTTTAAGTTTGAGAATGGTTTTTCATTACTTAGTTCCGTTTGGATGTTTGCAGGATTTAATTTGATTTGTTTGAATATTTGTAGGATTTAATTTGATTTGTTTATGTATCCCGGGATTTCGCTTAATAATTAGATTTATTTTTAATTAGAATCATTTTTGTTTTCATAGTGTAATCATTTCTTTAGAAGCGCAAGTTTGAGTGTGGATTTAATTGTACAGGTAGAAGTGATTTAGTTTTCATTATTGAGTGACATGATTTTGATTTAGTTTTCATTATGAGTTGCATGCTTTCGAAGAGTGAGTTTGTTTAATTTGTTTCACCTAGAATAAAATATTTAAATAGAAGGTTTATCATAGATTATTTATAATGTGATTTTTAATAGGATATTTTAAGTGTTATTTTTACATGGAGCAGAGTAGTTTTCTTTTAATATATAGAATTGTCCTTTATTAATTTGAATCTTGAATTTATTATGAAGAGTATTTTTATTTTGTTTAATGTGTGAGTTATCATTAGAATAATGTGTGTGTATTTTTTCTTATTTCAAGATTAATTTCAAGTGTTAGTTTCAAGTTAGTGAGAAGAGTTAATAGATTAGTTTTTTGAAGCTATTATAGGAGATTTAAAAAATAGAATGTGAGTGCGAGAATGTTACATGATTGAGGATTTATTTTTATTTTAATTGCAGTATGGAGTTTTCTTGATAGGAATTAGTTCAGTGAGTTTCATTTTCAAGATTGTTCATTTGCGAGAAAATGTGTGTTTCATTCCAATATCTAGTTTATCATTACAAAGGAATATATTTATACTCTGACCATTAAGTTGAGCCATTACGTAGTACAACTCGCATTTACGACTCTCGGATTGATAATTAATATTGAGAGGTTTAATCCGACAATTAAGCTGACCAACATTTTGGGACCATTGTCAGGGAGTTGTATTTTGGGTCAAGTAAAATTTTCTCACAAAGTTTCAAGGATATTGCAGGACATCAGAGGGCGGAGAGTGTACGGTAATACGTGAGTGAAGAGCCACGCATCCAATATTGTGGGGTTGCTCCAAAGTCTGGCCATCTTGCTCATCTCTTGAACTTTTATTTCCTTTTCTGTAGAAGCAGGCTTTAGAAATTTAATTTCCAAATTGCCTTGTTTTTAATAGATTAAATAGTACTTTGATTCGACATTTTCCTTTCATGCAAGTGTGGTGAGCTTTATTTCGGCCAAAATATTTTAAAATTAATTTATCTTCAGTTTCCCTTAGAAGGTACTATTGGAAAACCACTACGGTGGGCCACTCTTGCAAAGATCATAATGAGCTATTCGGGAGAACACTAGCATTCTTAACTCAAAGAATATTTCAGTAATTATCTGGGATATCTTTAACAAGTATTTAGGATAAAGGAATTAGCCAGCAATGATTAGTCATTAAAAACTTTTCACTCCATCCTGTAATCGTAAGGAGTAGATATGTCTCCCCACTTATTAAGTAACCTTTAAGGTTAATCATAATCAGAGCTTAGAAATATTTAGGGAAGGATAGGAGGTCTCGTGATGAGCCAACCTACCACAATCATGAGACCTAACATGCATGACATTACTACTACTGGTCGCCAAGCTAGAGTAATGGCTTTCAGCCAAAAAGCTAGAAGACAGGAGGTCTCATCACGAGTCGGCCTATTCATTCATGTTACTTCTTGTGAGTGGCATTGCCATCAGCTGGTTACCAAGCCAGGATAGTGGCGTTCATCTAAAGAGGCAAATAAGCTAACTCTGTATCTGTATCTAGTAAGTGGGATACTAAAATTTTGCTAGGTTAAAAGACATCCCTATCGAGGTTATGGACACCTGCGGGCAGCAGGGCCATGTCTGTGGTATTAAAGTTAACTGCATACTATGATTTGCTTGGTCATCCTTCTCTTTCCCTAAGACTCATCATTTTTCTTGGGAAATGGTTTTAAGACAATTTGAAGATGATGCTTTGAGTTCTATCTTTCAAAAATCAAGAATCTTTGAATGATGTGGTACCCTTAGTGAAGGTAATCCTTTGTACTAGATTAAGAGGAAATTTATTTTTGAATCTGGATAACAACAGAATTTAGAGTGCTCGATAAAGAGGTTTCTAATTGGTATCATAATTCACTTTAATTCTCATGGTATTCAGAGTGATGAAATAATCAATGATGACTACTCACAAGGTGTTGGTTTCCATCAATGCGTATTGATTGTAATTGCCTCTAAATAACCTAGGTACAAGATTGTTATCGTCGATGTAGGAATATTATGGTAGTATTTTGAAATTGCACCTCTTCAGTGAAATTTGATTTTTATCATAAGACTTTG
This sequence comes from Pinus albicaulis, assembly GCA_034641835.2. Lineage (NCBI taxonomy): Eukaryota > Viridiplantae > Streptophyta > Pinopsida > Pinales > Pinaceae > Pinus > Pinus albicaulis. Next base: position 755,785,888 of record CM076570.1, on the reverse strand, counting down.
GGTAAAAAAAAAAATGGGACAAAGTAACAGGTATGTGCAACACTCTTTTCTCAATAATGTCTATTTTCGATACCTAATCTTGTTTTATCATTTCACATGGTTTTAGTTGATAATGTAATAGTAATGTTGCGGGAGAAGGAATGCATTACCATCTCTATACAATGCGTTTCTCCACAAGAAAGAAAGCCTCTATTTGGGCTTCATGGTCATTTCAAGACCAATATCAGTGATGGGGATAGCCATCTCTTGAATTTCATGGGGCAAGTGTTGTACTACTCTTTTTATGCTCAGTTGATAAACAATTCCTTTTACTATTTTCTAGTAGATGAGATGACATGCACAACTAGCAACTTGTTGGGAGACAACTTGCCATGTTATATTTTGAAACATCAGTTAGAAAACTACGCTATGACCACTTAGGAAACTGTTGTTACCTTCTTGTTACACTAAAATTTGTCACCATGAAGTTTAGCTATATATATGGGTTCATAATTACCTATTTATTACTCCCTTAGATGTCTTAAAACATAAAGTTCCTAAATCAAGTCTTGGAATTGGGAAAAAGCTCTTAAAACCCCTAAAAATCCTAGCTCCACACTTTTCCTAGTCATTTCCTATGATACCACAGTTTATTGCTATAAAACCTGCGGCACATCCCACATGTTCTACTCATTAAAACTTTGGACCCCCGTAAAAGGTAAAATAAGAAGAAAAGTAAGTTCTAGAAGCCTAGTTGGTCGAATATTCTCCCAGCTGGAGCCTTCTAGAAGCGCTATCTGGTCGAGCTTCGACCCTTCCATTCATGAACCTTTATCCCTTCATAGATGGAGCTATCCCTTGGTTTTTGGAGCTGAAATCCCATGATGAGAGGGCTTTATCCCTTCCTTTTGGGAGTTGAAACTACTTCCATTCTGCTATAAATTGAGACCATGTTTCAGTCTCAAGGGTACTTAGAACTTGGTAGTTTTGAGGTGAATTGCTGAAGAAATTATACTCTCCACATTTGGCATCATTGTCATGAGAGATATTACATACTCATGGCCATAGTATTATGATGATTTAGAGAGTTGGATTCTTGTCAAACTGAGGAAAATGGTTATTTGGGACCCCGGAAGAACCTGTACAAACATTAAGGCATCAATTTTGTAAGGTTTCTTCTTTTTATTCAAAGTTAATACAAATGGATTCTATTTTCTCATTGAGTTATTCATTTATATTTTGAATAATTTAATTCTTGGATTCCTTGATCACTAAGATAGATTATTGCTTTTGAATTATCATATCTTGTAGATGCTTTTGATCTTTTTTTCTTGTCTTTGATTGCAGATCTTACACGCTGGATTAATATATTCTGGAGTGACTGGATTGAAGACCGGTTAAAGCGTAGGACTTTAGGTAGGAGCATCTCTCCATCGTTAATTAATAATTCTTAAGCATAATGGTCTAGAGAAAATGGTCTACATTTGTCTGTTTGTTTCTAGATATCCTTAGGATACTAGGGAGATCGCTCTTATCCGCAAGAGCTATTTGTTCGTTTAACAAAATGGCGACTCCGCTAGGGAATTATCTAAACTTAGTTTTCTTTTATTTTTAGTTTGATTTTTTATATTTCTTTGAGATTTCTTTGACTGAGATTAGCTCAAAAATTGATTGGGTAGAAAACTCAATAGGATCCTGACTATAAATCTGTATTTTTATTTTTTCTCCACTTTTCCTGCATTCCACACTTTTTTCTTAGGAATAGAGCGGTAGACTCCGCAATTTTTAGTAGAATACAGTGCGGTACCACATCTTATTCCATTAAAAACTGCAGACCTTTGGAAAATTTTAGAAAAAGTATAAATTATGTTTTCTAGCATCCCATTACTTGATTTTTTGTTCTTTACCCAATTTTTCTTGACTGTCAAAGACTTCTGTGAAAAGTTTCTTGCAGTAATTCTATGTTTAAAATGATTTTTTAGTTAGTTTGCTTTTATGAGTAAATGTTTCCTTGTCCTCCCATTTATCTGAATTAGAAACTTCTGTATACCTCAGCTACTTGGTATGTCATTGTTCTATTGAGCCTTTGAACTTTATGCAATTATTACTCTTATGAAAATTTGATTTTGTTTTCATTAGAAAACTTAGAAAACCTTTTGCATAGAAAAGGTCTGAATTTCATTTTTAAAACTGTTATTGGATGCTTTATCTTCTCGCTAAAATAAGTAGGAAGATCTTAGTTAGATTAAAAACTAAGTTAAGACATCCTACAACTTTTAGATAGAGTTCAAGATTAGAAATTTCTTTTAGTTTTGAATTTTGTAGTTTTAAGACTTTTTTATTTTCATTTGGAAGAAGTTTGTTTTTGTTTCCGATCTTAATGATATAGGGAGTTTCATTTGACCAAAAGATCTTTTTGGAATTGAAATCTGTGAATTGTCTTCTTTTTAAAGTTTCTCATATAGGAAAGAAAGAATTGATATTTTGAAAGACTCTCAACTCTTTCCTCTAGTTATATTTCATTGAAAATAAATGAGTTGTTTATCATATAGATGCATTATAGCGTATTTTGAGTCGGGTCATTAAAACATCATCAAAGTTTCATTTCCATACCTGTTCTCCTAAGAAACTGCCAATTAAAAGTAACGCTTAATTAAAATCAATTTAGAAATTTTATATTTTCTAGGACTCTTTTCCACCAACATAGCTTAGGCTAGTTTCTTGGAATAGGTTTTAGTTATCTTTCCAAGACAATAAAAACAAACTAGTTGATCTTGCAGTAGGAAAATCCAATTGTAGCATGTGTGCTCTGGGAAGCTCCTCCTAAAGCAGTCAAGCACGAGATCATATCCGAACCAGTGAGGTAATCATACATATCTCATTGGGAACGATAGAATATGTGCACGTATTAAAAATAGTAAATGTCAGATAGACCATTGTCGAGGAGCCTGGGGTCACTTATCGGTAAACCTTGGATTATGTCAAGGGGCTTTCAAGGGGATTGAGCTTGTTACTCTTCCCTTGCATGTATATCAGATCGTAGACTATTTCCCCAGGTATATTTGTTCTCGTTGGTGACCTTAGTGGCCATAAACTTTAGGATTCTTTCCCAAGGTGAAGATGGAGGGGAGGTCCCACTGTACCTGTAGCAGACGTTGGCTAGAATCACTTGGACTCTCCAGAGGGTTATCTTCACTCGAGATGGTTTAAGTGGAGAAAATTGCACCGGTCTGTTTCATTAAGTAGGTTGTCAGGGTAACTATTCCAACTGCCATGTCTACATTAAAATTCTACGATGTTGGATTTCATCACCAACTAGTGTTTTTAGTGCAGGGATCTACTGTTTGTGTGTGGATTGATCTCTTAGATTTTTTATAGGCGTGTGATTCATTTTATTATTTTCTTAGTGACCTTAGGATCATTTTATTGAAATTTTCTTTATTTGTGTGTGTTAAAAGTTTTAATTGTGGCAAAATTACCAAGACAGAGGCGTAGAACTCAGGGGAAACCCCCTGAGTATACACCAAGCCAATTAGAGAAACTTAAATCTCTGATACTAAATGTTATCAGTAGAACTATATTAACATAACATGGAGAATCATCCATAATTATTCATCCTGATTTTGAAGTAGATCAACTACAAATAGCAGAACATAATCCACAGACAATTTCAATTTCCAAATTAACTGAAGTTGCTTCTGCAACAAGTGAGTTATCAGCTGAAAAACCTGAAATTTCTAAACCGGAAACTGAATCTACTATGTCTAAACCTACTTTAGAGCTCACTAATCCCACTTCTGTTCATCCTGATTCACCTAGAGTAAGAAACTAGATCACAGAAAATATTCCTCTTGGTCTCATTAGTATTAAAGAAATTACTGATACTAAAGAAGAAGTTGTTCTTCCTTCAGCTCAGGAATTTTTAAATCTTAGAGAACATGAATCAATTTTTTACAGTCCTTTCAGACAAGACGCTTGGTATTCTTCATTAATAGATTTTCTACAAAACATAGGTCTAGAGTATTCTCCACCCCAAATTCCCTTTTGCCCTACACCAATAGGTTATAGACCCTCGCTAAACATGTCTAGTGAGTCATCTATGTTTACTGAATCACCAGAAATTTTTTTATGGTGGTCCGTCTATTCCTATAGGCTATCAGTCGCTCTCTGGTACATTCTCAGGAGCATCTCGTCTTCCCAACAAACAAATTTCATCATCTGGCCCGAACGAATCAAATACTGGAACTTTGAACAATGAGCAAATTTATATGATGTTTGGAAATATTCCAAACCCTGGTTCTCAAGGTAGTAATTTATCGCCTGGGGTGCAACCTCAAAGTAGTCAATTACAACCTGGGGGGAAACCTCAAGGACAGTACATACCTCAGGGTCTGTATCAACCTCAAAAACAATACATACCTCAAGGTCAACCTCAAGGATAGTATATGCCTCAAGGTCAATACGTGCCTCAAGGTCAATATCAACCTTAAGGGCAGTACCCAGCTCAAGGATTGCAACCTCCTTTGGGACAAAAATTCTATCCAAAAAATAAAATGTTACAAGGAGGTGGAAATTATCGAGTCAATTATCAGCCATATGTTCAACCAAATTATGGTCTGTCTTATGTACAACCTTCATTGGGACCCTCATATCCTGGAATGGTGTGGGATCCATCTCAAGTCCAACAGAATTCACAACCAAATGTGCAAGTACCTTATTATCAGGTTGGACAACATGTTGGTTATAATCAATCCCAACAATCAGTCCAACCTACTATTCAAATACCTACATCTGGTCCTGTTCAACAGCCTGGTCTGAGTACACCTACAACTCCACCACAAACTGCTGCTCAGACTTCTGTTCAACCAAACACACCTATTCCTAGAGTGTCTACAACTCCTATTACTTCTGCCCCTCAAACATCGGTATAGATTCCTTGAGTCTCTATTCCACAGTCTAGACCTACAATTCAGACTATTGTTCAGATGTCGACAAGACAACCTGGTACATGTACAGTTATAACAAGTCAACCTTGGTTTATGTATCAACTTTATCAGGGGCCATATCAATATGGACCTATTCAAAATCCAGCTTACCCGCAACAAGCATACCCTGGGTATACATATCAGACACATGTTCAACCCCTGTATGGTTCGGTTATTCCTGGTTACCCAGGAGGCATTCTGATTCCCAATGCACAGGCTATTCCTAGATATCCTAGTTATCCTCCTCCTAGGACTGGTTTAGTCTCACAAGGTTATCAACAAGACCCTACCCATCGATTACCATTCATAGAAACTTTAGATCTACTTGATTTATCCCGCCTTATGAATGATCCTATCTATTATCATCCGTATTGGCTTCCTATGCCGCATAAGTTGCCCAGTGATATCCCTAAGTTTGAAGGAAAATCAGGAGAGGATCCTTCTAACCATGTCATGACTTACCACCTTTGGTGTGCATCCAACTCATTAATTTATGATTCCATTCGACTTAGACTTTTTCAGAGAATGTTAATAGGATTAGCTACCAAGTGGTACATTGAATTACCACAAGGCTCATTTACCAATTTCAACGCTCTAGCAACTTCTTTCTTAACTCATTTTCAGTTGCCAGTAAGATACAACAACGGCATAGAATTATTAACCTCACTAAAAAAATCTACGTCTACTTACATATCAGATCATATACATAAATGGAGACGTAGAAGATGTTTGGTAAAAGTTTTTATCCCGGATCAAATATTGGCAGAATGGTTTATTAAATCATTGCTACCAAAAATCACTGAAGATGTAGCTAAAGGAGGAGTTGCGACAGAAGAACAAGTTATTTCTCAAGCTCAACATCTTGACTTGGTATATACCTAGTCAGGTACTTTGTATAAGAAAATTCCCGATTTACCGTGTCTTGGTCAGATAACAACAACTCCTTCAGGGTCTCATGTTGTTGATGGTGTAATCGGTTTGGTTAGTGTGACTAAGAGTAAGAATAAATCTTCAAAGGTTACTTCGCCCATAATAACTTTACCTGATTCACCAAAAGGGGAACCTTCCTTGGAAACTTCTCCCGATATTCACATTGTAGATTCATCAACTACAAAGTCAAAATCTGACAACAAGAAGAAAGGGAAGAATAAAAGTAAACAGACTTCATCTCCCAAAGAAAAAACTAATAAAAATTAATCAACTGATGATAAATGGAAACCTTGTTATCCTTTTCTTATCTGTGATGAGGATCATTTCACCAAGGAATGTCTGCATAGGGTCGAGGTATCTAAATTCGCCAAAGGTTCATCTACCCCTGCTGTTTTGAAGGATCCTTTTCCTGTTCAAGATAGAAAAATGATTGGATCTTCTTCTCATGCATCAATAGATATTTTGATGTTTGTGACTCGATTGCAACATTATGATAGTAAAAATCCTGTTGCTGGTAAAAAACTAGAAAATTCTAATTCTGCACCAACTACATCTCCTTCGGTTTCTGATCCACTGCATATCGAGAAACTAAATCCTGATTTAGTAATCAAACCGCCCGCTAAAGGTGTACTTCATAAATCAGCTTTCAAGCCACATGCGATAATTTCTCAGAATTACAACATTGTGGAGGATTTAGCAATATCTCCTTCAGCAATGTTGGATTTGGAAGTACTGCAATCATGCCCAGCACAAAGAAAATTACTCTTATCAGAAATTGGAGCCGTAGATCTTCAGGATTTGAACCTCATGGTCTTTGATTTAGAAAATTTTACACCTCGCCTCCCTCATCAAAAGGATTTTCAGATCCCAGTACTAGTCAAAAATAGACGTTGCTTTCATACTGTTATTGATGAAGGGACATCTATGTGTATCATGTCATTAAAATGTTGGAAATCACTTGGTTCTCCAACCCTTAACCAGTCACCAAAAATCCTCAAACCTTTGGATGGAAGAGGATTCCATCCATTCCGAATTTTGCAGGATATACCTATAGAGGTCGAAGGAAAACCTATTAATTTAGATGTGGAAGTAGTTGATGCCCCTCTAGATTACAACCTTCTTTTGGGTCGAAGTTGGTCTTATGCTATGACTACTGTCGTATCATCCATCTTTTGAATAATTATTTTTCCTCATCAAGGAAATATTGTGAAATTCGATCAGCTCTCATATTATTCGTCTAACCCAGCTTCTACGGATAGTATTCAGCACGTTGGAAAACAAAATATCCCTTATGAGGATGTAGGAGTAGGTTTAATCAAATATTCAGCTTTAATGGGAACTTTTTCTATGCCTCCACCTAACGTACCGCATAATATTACTAATATCAATATGATTACATCAAGCATTATTCCATTTGTTGATCCTTGGATAGTGCCTTTAGAATCAGATCTGGATTCATTCAAAGGCGTGATGCCTTTGAGTCCTTTTAAAATAGCATATCAAGAAGTACAGTCATTTTATGATCCTTTATCAACTAATGATGATCCAATGAATGTGATCAATGAAGAATCATTTTTACCATCAAGCTCAGCTAAAACATCAATTCCTGATCCTTTTCAACAAGTGTTTCATACAGATGAAAGCATTCGAGAATTCTTGTTCGTAGGTGAATTACCATGGGATGATATCCATCATAGGTCATAATTTTTATCTGAGCTTAATGAATTCAAAAATAATTTTTCCTCTATTTTTATAGCTGACTATGTCGAGGAACCTCAGAGTCGAATCTCAATCACAAATTTGGACTCTGAAGTAAATTTGGGGAATATTTCTTCCATCATTCCTGTTGACATATCAGTGAAACCCAGAATTATTGAAAACATTCATATAGGTGCTTCGTGTATGTCAGATGAAATTCCACATATAAAGCCCTATTTCAAGAATTCCAAAACATATTTTCCTGGTCTTATGAAGAAATGCTAGGAATCAATCCCAAAATTGTCATTCATGAAATAAAGACTTACCCTGATGCTAAACCTGTCAGATAGTGATTACGTCCGATACATCCATGAAAATTTGTTGCCATTAAAGCCAAAGTTGAGAAATTACTGAGAGCAGGTTTTATTTATCTGATCCTGTTAACGGATTGGGTATATAATATTGTTCCTATTACGAAAAAACAAGGAACAATACGAGTATGTGTTGACTATAGGGATATTAACAAAGCTTGTCCTAAATACAATTATCCAACTCCTTATATCGACCAAATTATTGACGATTGTGCTGGAAATGAAATGTATTCATTCATAGATGGATTTTCCGGATACAATCATATCAACATACTGCTTGCCGATCAACCAAAAACAACATTCATTTGTCCTTGGGGAACATTTGCTTACTGTAAATTACCTTTCGGATTAAAGAATGCTTGGGAAACTTTTCAAAGGGAAATGTCCTATGCTTTTCATGACATTAAACACATTGTGCAGCCTTATCTCGATGATTTACCTGCTCACTCGTTACACAGGGAATATCATCCTACTCACTTACGAGCGATTTTTATGCGATGTAGGAATTATAAGATTCACTTGAATTCGCACAAGTGTGTTTTCTGTGTACAATCTAGTAGGTTACTGGGATTTTTTGTTTCAAAATAAGGCATTCGTGTCGACCCTTCGAAGGTTGAGGCCATTATCAATTTACCTCCTCCTTCCACACTCCGCCAACTCCAAATTTTGCAGGGGAAAGCAAACTTTCTGAATAGATTTATCTAGAACTATGCTGAGTTAACCAAAGGTTTTACCCGACTATTGAAATAGAATATTCCTTTCATTTGTGATGATATCGCTAATCGATATTTTGATGATTTAAAACATGTGTTGACCCATGCACCGTTACTGCATCCACCAAATTATAGCCAAGATTACTTTTTATACTTAGCAGCCTCTGATTCCACTATTGGAATGGTATTAGTTCAAGAGGATGAATTCCACAACGAACATGTGATTTACTATCTCTGTCGAAATCTCAATCCAACGGAGATTAAATACTCACATGTGGATGAATTGGCCTTTGCAGCAGTTCAAGTTGTCCAATGTTTGCGTCATTAAATTTTGTTACGAAAAACAACTGTGATTTCTAATTTTAACTCGATGATGTACATTTTGACTAAACAATTGCTCGGGGGAAAATACTCTAATTGGATAGTTATCCTTCAAGAGTTTGATTTAGAATTTGAAAAATCCAAATCAAAGAAATCACTAGTGTTCGCCGAACTTATGTGTGACTTCCCAAATACTGAGACAGAAACTGTGGTAGAGCATCCAATCGCTGATGAATCTCTATTTCTTATCATTACGTTAGATCCTTGGTATGGAGATATCATCATTTATCTCCAAACCCAAAATTTTTGGCTTGAATTTTCATGTTCACATCGACGAAAGATCCATTACCAATCCAAGAAATACAATATTTTTGGAGACACGCTTTATCATCATGGTGCGGATTCTATATTTTGACGTTGTTTGACTCATGAATAGGTTGAACAAGTTTTGAATGAATGCCATTCTGGAACATGTGGCGGTCATATGTTTGGGTATGCCACAGCCCAAAAGATATTGCGTGCTAGTTATTTTTGGCCTTCGTTATTCAAAGATTGTCTTCTTGTGGTCTGAAAATTCCACAACTGTCAATTTTTTGATCGAAAGATGCGTGCACCACCAAATCTTCTTCACCCCATAATTGTTGTTGGTCCTTTTTCAAAATGAGGCATTGATTTCATTACATGTAACCCTCACTCGACCGAAGGGCATGGGTATATTATTCTCACAGTAGATTATTTTACCAAATGGGCCGAGGCGATGCCTACATTTGTGGTAGATGGAAAAACTACAACTACATTTGTATTCAATCACGTGATTGCTCGATTCGGTGCACCCCAAGCTATCATTACTGATCATGGTAGTGATTTTTGAAACATCACGATGACCAAACTTTCTGACCAACTTGGCCTGCACCATGATATCTCTACTCCATATTACCCACAAACTAATGGTCAGGTTGAAGCTGTCAATAAGGTTTTAACTACTATGATTAAATGAATAATCGGAATTCATAAATTGAATTGTCATACTATGCTTTTCTCGTCACTTTGGGCATACCGAACCTTAGAAAAAATGCAACAGGGTTCACTTCTTTTCAACTGGTCTACGGTTTAGAAGCTTTGTTAACGATTGAATGAAAAATACCCTCACTCCAATTAGCCATAGAGTTACTACCAGCCACTTCTGAAGAGGAAAAATTATTTTTGTACCTGGCACAATTAGATGAGACTTGGTGCACCACTGCATTAGAATCCGAAGCTCATAAAAAATGCATTAAAGCTCAGTACGACTGAAGTGTTACACGTGTTTTTTCAGAAGGTGACCTATTATTGGTATATGACCAAGCTAATGATAAACTAGGAGCTGGGAAATTTGAACCCATGTGGCATGGTCCTTATATTGTCAAGAGAGTGCTTGCAAAAGGGGCTTACGAATTGATTGATTATGACGGGGTCTCTTTAGATAAACCCAGGAATGGAATTTATCTGAAGAGATATTATGCTTGATTTTTTGTGTGAATATTTTACCTGTACATTAGTTAGTTGCTTTAAATTAGATGAGTGTGTCTAGTTTAAGTTTGTGTTGACTACTATTCCTACTTATCTTGATTACCTTTGATATTGTAGATGTCGACGTCCCTTCAAGAGTACATTGGTTTTGCTGATGGTGCCTATCATAGTACACGGAATATCTCTTCCGCAGCTTGGGTTATCTATTCACCCACTGATGAGTTAGTTTCTATGCATAGGGTAAGCCTTGGTCAAAGAATGAATAATGTTGCAGAATATAGCGCAGTGATTGAGTTATTATCTAATGGCATTTCATTTGGCATTCAGCGTTTGATCATTAGGTTAGATTCAGAACTCATTGTATTAGATTCAAACAGAGTATACGCAATTAAAAATCCAGTGTTACTGAGATTATTTTTGAAGGTTTGTCTCTTGGAAAGGCAGTTTGATTACATTGAATATCAACACATTCCAAGAATATTAAATACATTAGCTGATGCATTAGCTAACAATGTTATTAATAGACATTTGCGACATTAAAAATTAAATTAAAAAACAACATTTGATATGTGTTGAACAAGATAGCCGACAAAAGTAGTCATATCATAGATAGAGTTGTGTTTCAAAAAATATTACATCGTCTAGGACCATAGGTTTAAACCACCTTATGATCCAAAAGATAGTGATACAAAAAAAAAATACAGTAGTCTGTGAAGATCATCCACTATCCATGGTGATGATCATGATAACGTACTATAGTCCGTGCCACTCTACATAGGTATCTCCAAAATTGGCCAGGAACACCAGCGAAATGCCTTTGGAGACGAAGAGGAATATTGTCCATCGTAGTCTCTGGAATGTCTCTAGTCAACCTCTCCAGATTCTGCTCTAAATAAGTGAGAATCTCTACTTCCTGGTTCTCTGGCGGTGTAATAGGATCTGTTCGCTTCCTCTTGAAGCGACGAAAATTGGCTGGTCTTCGTGGACCAACATCTGCATTTGAATTTTTGTTATAAATATTAGACGATTAAAAAACAAATAAAAATTAGAATTAAAAACACATCAAAATAATTCAATTACCTGACTCATCCCATTGTGTCCCTGGAGGTAAAGGCATCTCGGGATCTCCTCGAAAGTCTATGCCTACATATGGGAAATCCTCGATAGCAAATATTTGGTTCTCTAACCAATGGAAGTATGATGAAGTGAACTGGACTACTGTACAATCATCACCGCCATGGTGAGCCATCAGTGCTACCCATCGTCCCATGCGAGGCTCTCTGAGTTCACCAGGATCAACAGGGATCAACTGAGGGGCAAGAGATGGAATCCTCTCCAAAGCGAAAGATACTAAAATCGCTCCATACCCAAAGTTTTTCAACTTTGAGTTCTTCGCTTTAGTCAGTTGACCTTTCATGTTGGTCAACACCCCCTCACACCAATTGAAGATAGTGCCTCTGAAACATTCAACAACTATCTGCATCTATGACTTGGTAGCCACGTGCAGACCTGCGCTCCCACATAATCTGGTAACAGTAAATGCAATGAATTTCATATCAAGACGTATGATAGTCTTTATGTCTATCCGGTTTTTCTTGGGATCATCTTCCTCGTTACAAAACTCTTGTTTGTAGCTAGTGATAGGCTGGCCACCTTGCCTAGCCCCAAAAAAAGAAATTGGTTCACCTCTTTTTGGTAAACCGGTGAGGAAGTAGATATCTTCAAGCTCAATTTCTAGCTTGTGATCTCCTATGATAAAGCATTGTTCCTGAACATCCCATTTACTTACTAGCCAGGTCATTAGCTCTACCTGTGCTCTCATACCCTGAATGGCCCAGAATTTATATAAATTGCAATCTCTCAAAGTGTGCATTATGGTCGGATTATTCATGGCCATATCATCTACCTCTTCATGTTCACATTCTCGCCACTCCAACATTGTGCAATGACCTGCAAATGGATGCATTTGATGGTTAGAAGCTATTAGAGTAAAAAAAATTATCAATTTTTGAGATAATTATTCAATTTATTTTTCTTACGGTGCCCCCAAAATTTTTATATTAAGACAGTGCGGACCCCCGCATGCATCCTTCATAAAAAAAGTGGGAGCCCGATAATTTTCTTTTAAGAAAATTATCGGGGTCCACAGCTGACCAATGGCTAACCTGCAAACCCCCGTGAGCGAAATTTTGAACCATATTTCCCTCCAAAAATGAATTTAAAAACTTAAAAAGAGAATGTAAACAGATGAAAATGAAGAGAAGAGCATTGTGGATTACCTAGATTCGACGGAATTCAATTTGATTGGTCGGTTCTCTCGTTATCACCTCCAGAATGTTTTTGCCTAGAGTTCTAAATTCTCAATTCTGAACACAAAAGGTAAAAATGACTTAGTTGAGCTGCTTTTTATAATATTTTTTGAATAAATAAAATAATATTTTATTTATTTTCCAATTTAAAAAGATATTTTTCGAAAGTTTTTACTTATTGGAAACATATATGTTTAATTTTTGAGTTTATATGTAGAAAACAGGATTGTCAAGTAAAAACGATTGTTTTGATAATGAGTATACTTTTATCACTTTTTTGGGCTATTAAAAATTACGAAAAAGCGAAACCCTAGAGTTCTCTTTTAAGCCCTTTTCAGACTCTCTAAATATGAAAATATTGTTGAGTAATTGATTATTCAAACTCGTTAAAGGAAATGAACAGTCGTCCCTTCAATATAATTTTACCCCTTTTCTGGACTGAAATGGACTATTTACAAAAAAGGTATACGTTGGCTAATCATGGTAAATAGAGTTATCTCCTACATTATTTTATCCTTTTTCAGGCTTGAGAGACTAAATTTATGAAAAATTACACCCACGAAGTTTTCTTAAGTTTTTCTTTTGACTCCCTAAAATTGAAAAACACCAAGTTTCACCTATACTGGACTCATTAAAACTTAACAGTAAAGGACCTATAAATTATAAACAGGAATGAACCACTCCTTATTAGGGTTCGATTTTAATACTAAGTTGGACTCATCCAAAGGATGAGCTTATATAACAAGCACATGTTATCCTCCTCAAGCTTGTCAAAAATAAAGAGGTACTTGCCAAAAATGGTGGGGGAAAAGAGAGAAAATGAATCCAGTTGTCACACTTTGTTTCAGAAAGTTGTATACCACTCTTGAAAACGAAACTTTTGACACATTCGTATTTGGGTTGGGAAAATCTTTTGGCCAAACACTTAATCAAACCACATTGAAAGTATTCAATAGGCTTCTGGGTATTATCTTTAGGTCAATCGTCACCATTTGCAGTGTCGTTATGTGTTCAAGAGATCAATTTAATAAACCATTCATTGCAAACATTTGTCTCCATTCGCGTTGACCATCCCTGAGTCAATCCTTGCTTAAAATTTCTTCAAAACTTGATCTAATGGTTTTGTGTCGTGGGCTTTCCTACGACTGATCACTTTCTATCGATGACAGCTCATCATCTAGAAATATGATCTAGAATCCTAACAGTACCTTGGAATCTACATGCCCTAATGTCACATTTCTCACCTTCAATGATAGGTTGCATCATTGACCTTCGATCGAAAAATTCTGTGAAATGTTCAACTTCAGATCACAAATTCACATTTCATAGATTGTACTGAGTACTTTGAGAACCATTGTCATTATTGGTGGTTTCTCTCACACTTGTTAACAGTTCACATCATTGACTGGTAATCAAGTGGTTTCTACCATGTTCGACTTTGACACAATCAATCGCATGGATAGAATTGTACTAGTTCAGGAAGCAGGAATCAAGAACCTGGATCTAGTTTCCACCATCCAAGCTACGAGGAGTTTTATTATTCATCATACAGTAGACTACTTCTAACAGGTGGTTGCATCCATGCTGTGTCTACTACTTCATGTAATTCTAAAATCATTTTTATATCAGAACATGTAGTTAGTTTTGATCTAATTATGGGATGCCTACCTCACTGATGATATACATATATATATTCTTGCATTGAATGTTTTTTCAGGGTTTCAACCAGTGTGCCTACAGCTCGATCCTTGGAATTATAAAGCACTTCACTCTTCAGAACTCTTCAAACTTCACACTTTAGGGGGCAATCTGTTACACTAAAATTTTTCACCATGACGTTTAGCTATCTATATGGGTTCGTCATTACCTATTTATTTCTCCCTTAGAGGTCTTAAAACATAAAGTTCCTAAATCAAGTCTTGGAATTGGGAAAAATCTCTTAAAAACCCTAAAAATTCTAACTCTACACTTTTCCTAGTCATTTCCTGTAGTACTATTGTTTATTGATATAAAATGTGTGGCACATCCCACATGTTCTGCTCATTAAAACTACAGACCCCCATAAAAGGTAAAATAAGAAGAAAATTAAGTTCTAGAAGCCCAGCTAGTCGAATATTCTCCCAGTTGGAGCCTTCTAGAAGTGTTATCTGGTTGAGCTTCGCCCCTTCCATTCATGAACATTTATCCCTTCATAAATGGAGCTATCCCTTGGTTTTTGGAGCTGAAATCCCATGATGAGAGGGCTTTATCCCTTCCTTTTTGCAGCTGAAACTACTTCCCTTTTGCTATAAATTGAGACCATGTTTCAGTCTCAAGGGTACTTAGAACTTGGTATTTTTGAGGTGAATTGCTGAAGAAATTATACTCTCCACATTTGGCATCATTGGCATGAGAGAGATTACATACTCATGGCCATAGTCTTATGCTGATTTAGAGAGTTGGAGTCTTTTCAAACTGAGAAAAACGACTATTCGGGACCCCAGAAGAACCTATACAAACATCAAGGCATCATGGTTGTAAGGTTTTTGTTTTTTATTCAAAGTTAATACAAATGGATTCTATTTTCTCATTGATTTTTTCATTTATATTTTGAATAATTTAACTCTTGGATTCCTTGATCACTAAGATAGATTATTGCTTTTGAATTATCATATCCTGTAGATGCTTTTGATCTTGTTTGTCTTTGATTGCAGATTTGACACGCTGGATCAATATCTTCTGGAGCGATTGGATTGAAGACCGAGTAAAGCATATGAATTCAAGTAGGAGAATATATCCATAGTTAATTAATAATTCTTAAGCATAATGATCTAGAGAAAATGGTCTACATTTGTCTGTTTGTTTCTAGATATCCTTAGGATACTAGGGAGATCGCTCTTGTCCGCAAGAGGGATTTGTCAGTCTAACACTTCTAGCACTACATGAAACCTTCAATATATTTCTCATATGGATGAAATATGGTGATGATGTTATATTCATCATATATGGGGTGGTTTGGGCCAGCATGATTCATGACTCTAGAGGGACGATCTTTGAAGATATAGTTTTCTTCTTGCCTCTTGAAGGCAACATTATTGTAGCCCAAAATCAGCAGCTACTCTACACTTATCATAAGGGGAGAGAGAGACAAGATGGGATATACAATTTGGTCTATCAAGTTCAACAATGCAGCCCACCTTCTTTGCATGAGCTTAAGGTGGAGGAGTTTCTCCATGAGTTACCATTTTGGAGGGTGAATGATTTTGTATGGATGATAGCTTGGAGATGGAAGCTTCACATGGGAATGAAGGCTCCCAATATATTTAAGATTCCATGCCTCAAGAAGGCCTCTAAAGAACATATTGTTGCCTCCATGGGTATTCCTGTTTTTCATGATGATAGCTATTTGGGATTGTCACCAAAAGCTAACTTTCATACTTGGGAGGAGCAACTTGGAGACTTATTGATGAGACAACAACTTGTACTTTGGAGGAGCTTATCATATGAGGATGCTACAGGAGGAAAAGAGGAGGCTCTTCAGTTATATCTTTTCATTTGCTTTAGGGCAAGCAACATTTGGGAGGGGAGGACTATAATATTCCTAATTAAACATGCAACTAATTGGAATATTAATCTTTTCTCTTGTCACGCAGTTAGATGAATAAATGGGTAGGGAGACCCATAAATATCTTTAGTAGGAATAAAATCCCTCTTAATTTGAAAATGGATCATCTTCATAGCTGGATAAAACACCTTCATGTGTGAACAAGGGCCAATGCATGTGGACAAGGTCAAGTTTGACCAAATCAAAAACGCTGGTATGGAGGGAGTGGATCATTAATGAGAAACAACACAATGTGGATGGGAGAAAATCTCCATGATAGTAGTAACTCTAATGAGTGGGACCCAAGGTGAGAAGGTTTACATTTTTTATAAGGAGGGCAAGGCAGCCATAGATGGTTATGTTATTGATTATTGATTTTGTGGTCTGTAGGACTTCTTACACTCTCTAGCTATTTAGCTGATATTGTTGTGTTGTTTAGCACAGGGTGTTCCCAAGCGAGAATCCCACCTCTTCCCTTAAGGTAGCCTCTAAGAAGATTATTGTAATATCATTTCCACACTCTGGAATCCTGGCCAAACTTCAGTCTTCAGCTACAACACAGTGCCTATTCAGATTTGTGTTGTGTTTCAGGGTGTTGCAGTGGAGGGTTGAGAAACCCACTTTCTAAGCTAGTTTCTCAGGGGTGGAAGCACTCTTCTCACTGGGATATGATAAAACGAGGTTATTGAGATTTATTTCATATATTGGCACCACGCCAACCTATTCCCATCATCTACAATGCAGATTACCCCTTTGACTGCATTATTCTAGTGAGAACTTGCAGTGGAGGTTTCAGTGCTTGATTTGGAGGGTGAGATCTTTAGTGTTAGGATCAAACTTTTACTTGGAGACTTTGTTGGAAGAGTTATATTCATTTCCTTATCAACATAGTCACCTCCTTCAAGTATTTAGTTTGCAGCTGCAATTTATCCCTAGGGCTGCATTCCAGCATTTTGGTATTTTGGGTATTTCTGGAAATCCTTCCTAGGTTGTCTTGGAAATGTGTTTGGGAGCCTATATCTTCACTCCTAGCATTGTTTTAGATATATAATGGTAGATCCATCTTTTCATATATTTTTGTAGCAGTTTATGCCCTAAAGCTGCGTTTTCATGGCTCATGGCACTTGTATAGCAGTATTTATCTCATGTATTGACATATTTGCTTAGAGGAGGCTTGTTTTATATTTCTTGAGTGACTTGATCCTTAAGATATTGTGCCCATTATTTGATGATATGTTTAATAAGATGGCTGTACATTTGTCTCATATCATGGTGTATTGATTTTTTCGCTGCTATTTCCAGTTTATGCACTATATTCCTTCTTTTCCCATTTGGTAATATTACATCTACCAATTAGTGGGTGTCTTGAATATTCTCCCGTAAAGGACCTCAAAAATACTTAATTTCAGTGATTCGTGATAGCTACTGTTATAGTAAAATTCCACCAAGTGAAGGTATTCCTCCCATTTGTTGGGTTGCTGCATAACATACATTTATAACATGTCCTCCAAAACTTGTTTTACTCATTCAATTTGTCCATCCATCTTTGGGTGGTAAGTAGTGTTGTACTAAACCTAAGTACCTAATACCCAAAAAATAGTTTTCCAAAAAGAAAATGTAAACTTTACATATTGGTTAGAAACCAAAAAATTTTGGCATCTCATGCAAACTAAAAATCTCCCACATTAAAATATATGAAATCTGACTGGTTTTATAGGTAGACTGAACAAAAATAAAATGAGATAATTTACTGAATTTATCAACCACTACCATTATCAAATCATTTTGTTTCCTAGTTTTAGGTAGCCCTATGATAAAATCCAAGGTGATTACTTCCCTCTTCCATTTTGGAATGGATAGTGGATGGAGTAACCCAACGAGATTCTAGTGTTTAGCTTTGAATTGATGACATTCCAAACACTTGGATAAATATTATTTAATGTCTCTTCTCATCCCGGGCCAAAAATATTCCTTCTTAAGGGCATGAAATAATTTATGATACCCAGGGTGGGAAGCATAAGGTCTCTTATGGAATTCATATAAATTAAATATTTTAACAAATTGGTGATTAGGAACATAGATTCCACCTTTATATGTCAACAATTCACCTTCATTTACTTTATAATCAACTTTTTTTTCTGAATTATTTGATTGGATGACTTGTTGGCATAGGAATTTATATTCAGTATCTTTAGTTACAACTTCCCTAATCAGGTCTGAGAAATTAGATTCTACTTGACTGTATGAAATTTCATACACATGATGTAGTTTCCTACTTAGTGCAATGGCCAACTGGTTTTCCTTCCCTTTCATATGTTTAATCTCAAAATCAAATTCCCCTATTAAAGTTGTCCACCTTGCTTGACGTGCATTTATACTAGGTTGCTTGAAGAAACTAGTTAAGCTACTATGATCTATCATTAATATAATTTTTTTACCAAGTAGGTAATGCCTCCATACTTTTAAGGCATGTACTAATGTTGTTAGTTCCATATCATAAGAAGAATACCTTTGCTCATGTTATTTCAATTTCATAGACTCATATGCAATTATTTTTCCCTCCCGCATTAACACTCCTCCCACTCCTTCCTGACAAGCATCAATACACACCACAAATTCTTTTTCAGGATCAACAATTTTTAAGACTGGGGCAGTGGTTGATAAATTCTTTAAAAATTAAAAGCTATGTTGACATTCAACAATCCATTTGAAGGTTTTCGCCTTTTTCTGTAAGGTATTTATAAAATAATCTATCTTGGAAAATTCTTCAATGAATCTTTGATAATATCCTACTTAGTCCATGAAGGATTGAATATCAGCCACATTAGCAGGAACATTGCATTTCATGATGATTTTAATTTTCTCTAGATCTACAGATATTCCTTCTGTAAAAATCACATGGCTTAAGTATTGTATCTGGTCCTTGTAAAAATTGCTTTTACTGAATTTGGCATACAACTAATGATTTATCAAAATTTGCAATAGAATTTGTAAATGTTATTTATGTTCTTCTAGATTTTTAAAATATACGAGAATGTCATCAATGAATATTAGGACAAATTTTTCCAAGTATGGATGGAATACACCATTCGTAAGGCTCATGAAGGTAGCTGGTGTGTTATTAAGCCCAAACGGAAAAACAACAAAATCATAGTGGCCGTAATAGGTTCTAAAGGAAGATTTGGGAACATCGTCTTCTTTCTCTCTTATTTGGGTGTATCCAGACCGAAAATATATCTTAGAAAAAATTGTAGCACCTTTAACTTGATTGAACATGTCATCAATCCTTGGTAGGGGATATTTTTAATAGTTAATTTATTAAGATGTCGGTAGTTGATACATAACCTTAATGTACCATTTTTTTTCCTGATAGATAAGACCGAGGCTCCTCAAGGAGAGACACTTGGGTGAATATAATCCTTATCCAACAATTCTTGCAATTTCATTTTAAGTTCAGTTATGTTAGATAATTTTCCTTGAAAAACTTCTGAAAATCATCCTAATTCACCTTTTATTCATCAATTACATGAATCTCCTTAACCTCCTCCCACCATAATGTGGCCTTCCCTTGAAGTTGGTATATTTCCAGTCTTGCCTTTAGATTGTTTTCGTATTCATAAATCTGAAAATATTTGTAATATTAATTAACCAAGCTTCTGCAGTTTCCTCCTTATCTCCATAAAACATTGAGGGTTTTATTTTTCTAAATTCCCCTTTTAATTCAGCCTTCTGTATCTTATTTTTTGATGGTCTGTCAAATTGTCAGATTCCCTTTTATTTTCACTCCTATTATGTTCTGAGTGTTGAATGTGACTTCCTTCAAGTTCATTATCACCTCCCAGTCATTGTCCTTCATCATGTTCCTCATTACTAGAGCTGGGTATGGGAATTCTATGATGTTGACAATCTGATAGGCTCTTCAGTATTTTCTCCAGATCCAACATTAGTCTTTCATTTCTTGCTCTTAGATTGGCCATATCATTTCTCAAATTTTGGAAGGTTTCTAATAACCTAGCAGTGGGATCTTGCAGGTTTCCTTCTAGTTGCACCCACACTTCTGGGCTATCATTTGCACCAGTTGCATGACCCAGATCCACAGTGGGCTTCTTGGGATGTGTACCCCTTTCTCCTCTATGCATCATTAATTCTCTGCTCTCTTTTTGATCACATAAACTAAATTTATTAATCAATTTACCAATTCTAGCTGCAGTTTTGAAACTGGGATTTGATACCACTTGTAACACTCACCAGCATCCAAAGTTACTTTTAGCCAAGAATACAAGGATAAATTTTTTTTCACTTGCATTACTTGTAATGGCGTATACATATGATGTACATTCCATATGGGAAGTAATGAATTCACATAGGTAAAAATATAATTGTTTACATCGTGATAGTAAATGCAGAAACAATATAATGTCCATGGTTCATCCCCACATGGGGTCTATGCAACTATAATTTAATATACACACATGTACTTATTAATATGCCACCATATCATCAAATTACACATACTCTTAACAGTTAGGTGCTTAAAATTTTGGTGTATGAAAACTTTAATAAATGTTTGTGGGGTTCATTGATCGGAACAATCTAGACATCTCCATGTGAAAATGACGTACCCTAGCTCCTCTTATAATACTGAGATAGTTGGTCATATCTCCTCCATCCACGTTTTTCAGGTTCATCGAATGGTGCAAATAACTCAGTGTTGTTTTAGGTAACCATTTCTATGTTGGTTCGTCACCCACCTCACCATTCTGACTCCTCAGCATTGCTCTCTACACAGTTTTACCTCCAAACCCTAATCAACCTCTCAGGTTCTTTACTCTGTGCTTCAACCTTTCAGGCTTTCAATTATGTCGATAACACTCGGTCCTTTATCCTTTCAAGATTTAATGGTTTATGTGGCTCCAATATGGATCATTGGAGAGAAATTGCGCCTCTAGGTTCCAGGTACCAATTTTATTTTATCTAATAGTTATGAATATTATCCAAAGTTTAAACATCATTTTATAGTCTTGTTAATGTTTTGTTTACTATGTAGGGTTATCTTTGTGCCTTCCATAGCATGCATACTATGAATCCCTACAGGTAATGCAACCTCTAGCTTTTTCCTCACTATCATTTTATTATCCTTCTATACAGTTGGTTTTTGTTCCTAATACAAGATTTTCCTTGTAGGTAATCTTGGTTTTTCCTTTTGCGTGGTTCACATAGGCTTGGATACAAACCCTTATTCTCTGCTAATAAATATTTTATTTGTCCAGGTTTTTAACTCCATTACTCCTCCTTCTATCGGCAATTGTTGTGTTCTTTTCCTTGGTTTTGTGCCCAACTTTCCTTTCAGTGCACCCACTGTGTCTATTATTGGCCTTGGCAGTATGAGATTCTTTCATCTGGGTGCTTAATGTTGCCACCAGAATCCTATTAGGTTTTTGTTCCATTAAATGGGGTTTCATACCCATCAGATCAGGGTGAAAGGTTAATCCATGGACATGTTTCCCATGTGATGTAATTTCCCACCATCAATCAATGTGAATTCCAACCATTCAATCCAATCGTACTTGTAGGTTAGTTTAAACATTGAGCATCCTCCTCTATCATTACAAACTATCCATTAATCCCTCTAAAATTTATTTACTTTTATAATTTGTTTATTGAGCAAAGTTGAAAGCTCAAGCTCATTTCGCTATTCTCTAAATTTGAAAAATAAAAATGGAATTCACTCACATGAAATATGTTTTAAATTTAGGGTTTTATTTATATTTGGAAGAAGTTTTACCAATTATTACTGCATGATCAAAATAAGAAAACAATTAAATTTCTTTGCAAATAAAATAAAAAAATAATCAAACTATTTTTATGTAAGGTGTGTAAATGATTATTCTAGGGATATATTGATGAAGAAATACAAGTGAATTTATTCATTTCATTTTAAAACAATATTTAAAAACTAATTCTATTTTTTCTTATAAGATGTAGGAGAATTAATATGAGAAGGTTTAAGGTATTATGGGCCATAAGATTTGGTTGGAAGAAATTAGAAAGAAATAATTTACTCTGTATGAATTAAGGAGAATTCATTAATGTAATTAATATTAATGTGAGTATTTTCAATGGGAAGTTATGAAACATAATGGAAAATTAATGAAGATAAATAGGGTTGTAAATGATCAAAGCAAGGGTGGGGGGAGCTTTAAAGAAAATTAACTTATGTTGAAATGGTTCCAATACACTTGTTGTGTGAACCATATTCTATGATTGTGTAACTTATTCATGCTATTTTGATATATACACATGTTTTGTGAACTATATTCTATTAATGTGTAACTTATTCATGTTATTTTGATATATAGTATTTTCTTCCAGGGATTATTCTGTTAGTTTTATATTATTTTTTACTAGTACATGGAATGATTTAAATAAGTTGACATGATTAGACAATAAATATTTCTAAGATTTACTTGATTCGATTTCCCTTATATATATATATACTATCTGAAGCATCTAAGTTATGATAGTTAATTGATTTATTGCAGGTTGAATTTATTAACGCGCGATGTTAATGAATATATTGCACCTTTCATGAGAAATATAATAACATACCAATTATATGATTTTACATCTTTGCTTTGTGTGTTCATATTATTATATATTAGTATTTGAACGATTTGATAGTTGAATTCACTCACCTGAAATATGTTTTAGATTTAGGGTTTTAGTTATATTTGGCAGAAGTTTAACCAGGTATGTAAATGATTATTCTAGGAAGATATTGATGAGGAAGGAAAAGTGAATTTATACATTTCATTTTTATTTTTTATTTTTTTGCAAATCAATGATCTGTTAGTTCATAAAAAATTAAGTACATCAGTATAAAAATGTAGGTAGTCTCACCTCGACTAGGTTTTTTGGGTTTTTTGACTATCACGATCAGAATATGACAAAGAAATAGAAAGACACACTGCACAACTTAGGAGATTAAAAGCACTAGAAAACACATAAAACAAGTAGAACATGTGTAACCATGCTATTCATTTGAAGTAATTGAAGTTGGGTTGTCTGAGGGTTTTCCTAGAGGAGGTGGAGGGAAGAAAGAAAAATGGACATGCTCTTAGAAGTGGGTCATCCAAGACTCCATATTCTCTACCTTTTCGGTTAACAGGTTCTAACCTCACTAGACCACCACGACTTGATCTTGGACATGGAACTGGAAGTAGTGCATCTTTTTAAATGTGGCTATGAGCTCATCATGCTCTTCCTGGTGTACCTGCTTTGATGTTTCCAGGAATTCTAGCACCAAATGGATCAATTCCCTACAATTATACAAATAGCATTGATGATTATCTCTCTGTCCATGCCTCGCATGCCTTGCCTTCCCCCATCTTCCCGTGCCTCCATGTTTCATCTCTCCACCTAGCTATTGAGGCTGTGAAGTGCGGCCCTCACAACCAGCTACTGAGCCACCACAACCACGACCCCTGCAGACTTTAGACGTTTCCCAACATGAATGACCAATAGTCCTGCCACTCCAACCAGTTCCAATTTTTTCCCCTTCCACCACTATCACTTGCATTGGAGACTCCCATCCCCCCTATCTAGCCAAGATAGGCTTCAACGAGGAAGAGGATCAACCTCTATGAGGAACCAGACATATTTTAACATAACTAACATAATTTCGAGGAGATAAAGCAAGCCAATGCACTAATATACAAACGAAAACTTCAACCACCAAGGTTCACCCCACCCACTCTAGCTAGACTATAGACAACCAGGCAAAAAAATTACAACCAGAAAGATGGAGTTGAGCCCATACTTCTTCACCCTCAACCCTTCCCTCGACGTCCATTGGCCATACCACCTAAAAACCTATACACCCTCGATGTAGAGACCAATAAAACCTATAAAACCCCGAGGAAGAGCTGCGAATGAGGGTAATCCAATTTCCATGCAGACATAGAGGGGAACCCACCCACTTGTAGCCTGACCACTGAATGACCTGCACCACCAGAGGCCCCGCTCCTCTCCCACATGAAGACACCAAATTCCACACACCAGAGCAGAAAGTAACCAATTTACAGACCGAGAAGCCTGAGAGGGGACATCGACCATGGAGTCACCACCTTCCCAAACAAGGTTCCCTAGCTACTTCCTTTTCTTTCTCGCAGAATGCCAATTGCAGTCACTGAAACGATACCATTCCCAGAGACACACACCACCCTCCATAAGTGATCATCGAACAACTCCTCCCACTCAATTAGAGGTTGATGAAGGTTTCACACAGACATCCTTAATGCCTCCCGTGCAGAAGTAGCTGTCAGAGGACAGAAAGGTTGGTCCTAGTACTGTCAGCTAGGTGGTGCTCATAATTTCCCATGTGTTACCTCATGTGCTCGACTCATCACCCTTATCAGGCATAATTTATACATTTCATTTTAAAACAATATGTAAAACAATAATTGTATTTTTCCTTTTATGATATAGTAGAATTAACACGAGAATGTTTAAGGTATTATGGGTCAAAATATTTGGTTGGAAGAAATTAGAAAGAAATAATTTAGTATGTATGAATTAAGGATAATTCATTAATGTAATTTACATTAATGTCAATTTTTTTAATAGGAATTTATGAAACATAATGGAAAACTAACTCACATGAAGATAAACAAGGTTGTAAATGATCAGAGCAAGGGGGAGCTTTGGAGAAAAGAAACTTACGTTGAAATGGTTCCAATAGACATGCTATGTGAATTATATTTTATGACTCTGTAACTTATTCATGCTATTTTGACAATAGTATTTTCTTCAAGTGATTATTCTGCTAGTTTTGTATTTTTATTTACTAGTACATGGAACGATTTAAATAAGTTAACATGATTAAATGATAAATCATTCTAACATTTACTTGATTTAATTTCCCTTCTAGACATATACTATCTCAAGCATATGATTTATGATATTTAATTGATTTATTTCAGGTTGGATTTATTATTGCATGATGTTAATGAATCCATTGCACCTTTAGAGAGAAATATAATTACATACCAATTATATGTTATTACTTCTTTGTTTTTCTTGTTCATATTATTATAGCTTAGTATCTAAACTATTTGATAGTTAACATGACAATCATTATTTAATTGCACTTATTACTTGAATTATCTATCTTTAGATATATACTATCTAAAGCTTTTAATTCAAGATATGTACTTAATTTGTTGTAGGGAAAAATATATCAATACATGATATTGAATTGTTTCAATACACTTATTATGGTAAATATAATTTATTACCAATGATATACATGTTATTTTTACTTTATTGTTATCTTTATTTTTGTTTCAATTTGCTATGTTAATTTGTTTCCATTATTTTATTTGGAATATTATTTATCTTAAAAAAAATTCTTGAGTTGACATTAGATTCATGGGTACTAAGTTTTGCGTAAATTTCACTTATGAACAAAACTTAACCGCTCATTTAATATAAATATATATATATATATATATATATATATATATATATATATATATATATATATATATATATATATATATATATATATATATATATATATATATATATATATATATATATATATATATATAATTCGGCCTATCATTAATCAAAGGATATTCTTATTGAATATTTTTCATTCTTTTATAGCTAATATCAAATACATGGAATTCCCCCTATGGTTGGATAATAATAGTCTCCAACCTAAACGAGAGGATTGTTAGATCCTCATTGGATGCCTTTAAGGTTGTTTCTTGTTTCCAGGAATAAATCGAGACAATATCCGTTTTGGCACCGCTGTTGGGGATCAAAGAGAAATATTTCATTTCCCTAGTAAATGACAAATGATTAAATTTTTGACTTGGTGATGAATATGAACACAAAGACACGTGTTTACTTTATTTTAGAATATCTTTATTTTAAAAAGTTTCACCTGGCAACTCCTAGTTTATTTTTGTAGTCTTAATGGATTTTCCATTTATATCTTTAGTATCTCCATGATTCACTCCTCTTAATTTTTCTAAAATACTCGGTTATCCTAATGATATGAATAAAACATAAATATGTGATGAATATCTTCCTCGGTTTTGAGAAGAGGATGTTGGCATTGTTGTGTGTTACAGTGTTGGAGATGTGTGGTTGATTTTCATTGATGTTAACCTGGTTTCTTGGGATTTAGGCGAGTTTGTTATATATGATCATAGATGGCTATAGGTGGCATGTGTGTGGATGAGTTCCAGATGGTACTTAGCATGTCTACTAGCTGGGACTAGCTTGGATATGATGGTTGAGGTGGAGATGGTCCTTGGTTGGATGATGGTATGTTGCACTAGCTTGGAGGTTGGATGATGGACTGTTGCACTAGCTTGGAGTCCTTCCCATGATCATGGTATTCATGATCATTTTGATGCAGACATATGTTGATGGATGCTACAAAGTTATAAGTTGAGGAGTCTTGATAGTTAGGTATTCTTGGTCTCCATGTTCCCGATTAGGTTTCATTTGATGTCATGTTATGTTTTGAACTTGGAGAGAATCCACATGAGATTTTGGATGCTTGAGATGGTTGTGCAGATGTTGGAGGATTTCTAACAAGTATTGGTGCTACATACTATTGGAAGAGATGTTGTAGTGAAGTTTGATGGCTTAGTTTCTTAGTTTGGTTATTAGTTGGCATCCTATTCAACCTAGTTTGACTAGTGATGATGTTGGTAATGTTGCAGAGGCTTGGATAAATACTGCAGAGTTTCCAGTGACTTCCAAGGGACCTATATAGGTTGGTGAAGTTGTGGAACAATTTTAGACAAGTTATGAGCAAGGAAAATATGGTTTTGAGTCTGCTAAGCCCCAGTCACATGCATGATGGGTCAAGGGAGGAGCCAGAGAGCTCCAGTTGCATGGAGGCTGTTAGCCCCCTCATAAATTTTTGACAAGAAAATAGGGGGCTAAAATGTTTTTGAGCCTTCAAGGAATGCATTTCCCTTGAAAACACATCATCCTTGAGGTCTCCTTGTGCCTTTGGTCCTTTGATAAAATACCCTCTGCTATTTCCCACTATAAAGCCTCTCTGTTATGAAGAAGAATGCCCAAAAGGCCCTTTTCCCCTCTTATCTCACCCCCACTTAGCTTCTATGTTGTTTCCCCTTCTTTTTCCCTTCTTACCTTTCCAAATCCCCTTTATATCCTTCCCCTACCCTTTGTTGGCTTTTTTCCCCCTTATTCCTCTATCGTTCCTCTTCTAGCCTTTAATTTCATTAAAAATGGGTTAAAAAACCCACTTCCGACCTTATACTAAGGCTTAGCTCCTTTTTCGCCGCCCCTTTAGCTATTGCCCCCTTGTAAACGAGCGTTGTGACTGAGCGCTGCC
Organism: Pinus albicaulis; assembly: GCA_034641835.2. Lineage (NCBI taxonomy): Eukaryota > Viridiplantae > Streptophyta > Pinopsida > Pinales > Pinaceae > Pinus > Pinus albicaulis. Next base: position 755,758,104 of record CM076570.1, on the reverse strand, counting down.
CCTTGAGGCGCTAATCGCAATATCGCATATCACATCCATTACAGATCGCATTTTCGTGTGTTATGTTCGTTAGATCCATCGCACATATTTGCGATGCGATCTGATCGCGTCGCAAATATTTACGATGTGATTGTCCGATCGCGCCGTCGCACTTTCCGCCCATCGCACTTATCGCTCCATCGCATTCTCCCTCTAATCGCATTTTCCTCCCCATCGCAAGTCTACCCCATTGCAATATTGCAAGCGCAGATTTTTGTTGAACGGTCAGATCACCCATCGCAAATATTTGCGATCGCGCTAACCTTCCCGCCGCCACATCACCCTCCACCTCCGTTGGGTCCCACCTCGTACGATCGTTCCCTCGCGTTTCATTGCTTTTCCTTCATTCCCTTTGTATTTCCTCCGTTAATCAAACCTTTGCATTTTACATTAAAGTTTAATGAATCACCCTCCGCCATGACCGGGTCCCGCCATTTTGAATTCCTTTCATATGTTTTGACCTTTCCCCTTGGTATCTCGGCCAACGGTTAAACCTTAGTGTTTAGCGCTAAAAGGCATTCTCCGCCATTGTTCCATTGTGTCCGCCGTTTCCACAGTCGTCACCGCCTTTCCTCCACAGGCCTCCGAAGAATTTCTCCGCCACCATTGCCCTAACTCACAACAGGGTTATTTATTGTGCAGATAGCGCAGAGAAGCCATTATAGCCGCCAGTGAAGCAGCAGAGATGGTTTTTGAAGGGATTCAAGCCGGTTAATTGAAGATTAACAATTATGATCTCGTGGTCAAAGAATCGAGGCATAGTTTGAAGATTTAAGCACACTGTCGAAGTCTTATCTGTGTTTAATATCAGCAGAGTACTCTTCTCCAGACAGGACACCTTCCTACAAGAAATCTCCATGCCTCCTCGAGCCCTGAAACGATTAATTACACTGACTGAAGCTCATTTAAGATAGCCAGGCAGCAGTTATGGAGGTATGGAGCGGCCTTGCATATTTTCCACCCAGTTCATTTATTCTAGAAGGCTACTACAGTTCCAAACCGCCGTAAGGAATTAAAGAACATATCAGAGGTCAATCTCGACCTGACAGACGCCTCCAAATAGTCTACAGAGTACAACACAATGCCATTAAGCAGTATGGGCGTAAAAACTTCCGCTGTTATGTCTTAATGAGATCAATTCAATGTTCATCTACCTTTGTTTTCTCTCTTCTTCTATAAGAATCCCCCAGAACACATTGTAAGGGGTTGTTGTTCAGTTGTTCGGCTGTTGCTGTTAGAGGGATTCAGTCTGACTGTTAGAATAGTCTTGAGAGGGAGTTACAGAGTATTTTGTATGTAATAGGCTGGGAGGAGAAAGTTTGGATTGTATTAGCCACTGAGCTTATTGTACATGACTGGTTTTGCATCAATTAGTCAAAGCACATTTCAAAGGATCCTGGTCTATTACTATTGGTGAATTTTTTCTTAACTTTGTTTATTACATTTGCATACTATTTCATGTTCTTCTGGTAGGCAATAGAAGTATAACATAGGATTCACCCTTGTTAGGTGCCCTATGTTCCTGCTCTCCCTACCTTTAATTTTTTCTGCTTTATGTGTTATCTAAGGATTGCTTTCAGTCAATTTAACCAGTGTAGTGGATGTTATTTCTTGCTCTCTGATATATGAATTGGATGGATCAGTTCTTAGATGTTCTTGTTGGGTTTAAGATGGAAGGTTTGGGAACACTGGGGATTAGAGTTAGCCCTATCCACTAGGATCCTTGCGCGACCAGTTGGCCTTTCCAAGATCCCTTCTATTAATCTTATCCATGTTTTCCCTTGGAGTTGCTAAAGCAGACCTGAGTTAAATGACCTCTGGTCCGATCTATAAGCAGCCCCTTTGTCCCTCTTTGAGAGCTGCCTTAGAGTATGTCCAAGCAGGTCTGGAGTTAAATGACCTCTGACCTGATCTATAGACATAAATTAAGTTTCTTTCCTTCTTTCACCTTCTTCCCTTAATTTTCCATTCCATCATCTATCTAAAAGATCCTTTAGTGTAGATGACTTGCCCTCTGAAAGCCTTGGCTAGTTGTTGCATGTAATGCCCTTTCATGACTCCATAGCCTAATGGATGGCACTTTCTTGGCCTATTCCCTTTGCTGAAATATCCTGCTGCCTTGTTCCTTTCCTCCCATTACTTTCTCAGTTCATGATCCCATAACCAACCCGGCAACCAACCAACCAAATTATTTTAAAACCCCCTTTGTGCTTCATAACTAGCCTAACATCTCAATTCGAGCTTCGAAGATATATCATTCTTTTTATTGGAGAGATCCCTCTTCGGGTCTAGGAGGGCTAGATCCTAGGGCCCCAAAGTGGTTTGATGTTGTCTTATCTTTTGGTATTGCCAAATCTACCAAAACATAGGAACCCCAACAGAGGCCAACCTATGGGAGTGAATGTGGACCACGTTGCATGCATAGTAGTGTTAAGGGAGAGAATGCGGGATTTCTCAAGTTTTTCTCTGCATTTATTGCATTTCTCATTCTATTTTTGTGTTGTGGTGAATTTTTTTTATCGATATCTTTTAGCATATGGTCGAAAAAAGTTTGCGGGCCCTTTAGAATCTGATTAAGGTTGAAGATATCAAAGGGCTAGTGGAATTAGTGCTTGATTTGGTCAATATGCATTCCTAAACAAAATATGAAGCATGTGAAAGGATTTGTTGAGCCTTCTATAACTTGTAGCATTTAATGAGTTAATCATCTTAGGAATTTGATAAATAGAGGAAGACATTGAGTCTATTTGGTTGGTTCTTTGGAGAGTGAGTGAGTATGATAGTGTGAGAGCATTGTGAGTGAGTAGAGTATGCAAAAAATGTTGACATATTTTATGCTGAGATATATCAAATATTTGTGAGCATAAATGAGAGATAAAGCTGAGTGAAAGATTCATATTTTGTATGTAGTTTGTGGCATAAATTTGGCTTCATTATTGTATGTTTTGGAGAGAATTTTGGTGTCAGTTGGAGTGAAGAAAATCCCCCCTCCGAGTTAGAGTTTGATTTAGTTTTTGTGTTCATAATGATGGCGTTGTTGGGTTGGTCATGTTGAGAAAATGAACCCAGTTTGAAAATATGAAATGTAGTTCGCATGGAGGAAGTGAAGGCACATTGAGGCTTTAGTAGAGACAATGATTTGGCGATTCATTGTAGGAAGAGAATTTTCTATCCAATAGGATTTGGATAGTCTAATGGTGGTTGGCCGAGGATTGTTGGTTGTGGGAGCTTCCAACAAATGATAGTATGTAGATCTGTAAGAGGAACAATTTTCCAAAATGATAGATGCTAGAATACTATAGAATAAGTCAAGTCTTCCGGATTATGGTTGTAAGCTAATACATGTTAATTTTTTCACTAGATTAATAGAATATTTGAGCAGTGATACAACAATATGGTGGTTTTCTCTCGAAATGGTTTCCACTAGAAATAATTGTGTTCTTCTGTGTGCATGCTTATGTTTCTCATGGTTATTTATCATGGTGATTATGGTTTTAGTTTATTTTTTCTTTCATTTTTGATAATATAATGTTGTGCATGTGTATGGATAATTGAGTTTGGGAAAAATATTTAAATTGGAGAAAAATTGATACAAAGTCCATCACTACTGATTCACCCCCCCCCCCCCCCCCCCACCCTCTCAGTAGTGAATATATTTCCAAAAATTGGTATCAGAGCTAAGTTCTCTTCAGTGAAGCTTGATTGCCTTGAGATTATATCATGGATCATTTCAGAAATAGAAGGAGGATGTCTCAAAAGACGAGAAGTTTGAATAAGGAAGAAAATCAGGCCATTGTAAGAGAAGTTGAAAATTATGAATTAGATGTGTCATGAGGTAATACTTTGAAGGAATTTATGAATTATGATTCCGATGATTCTTTTGAGTCACTTAGTGAAGATAGGAAGGATAGTTTTACTTTGACAGATAATTCTAGAATAACACTGTGTAGATGGGTGATCTGTCCAATGTTTTGGATGGTTACTCCATCCATCATCAGGGACAAGGCTCTCTTTGTTCCCTCATGATGGATGGAGTAACCATCTGAAACATTGGATGGATAACATGTCTACGCAGTGCTATTATGGAATTCTTTGTCAATATGAATAACTCTGGAAGTCTCCAATCATTGATATTTTTATTGTCAAGGATGAATATGAATCAACAATGGTTGTGATTAAAGAATTAGCTGCTCAAGTTGAAAACATAATAACTACATGTAGAGATCATAAGAAATTGTTGCATATTTGTGATGAGAAGGAGAAAAATCTCAAGGAGGAGTTCACTTCCTTGAGAACCGAGCTAGAGGGTTCAAAAAGAAATGAAGAAATAGTGTGCAGCAAGAAAAAAGAGAAGAAATATTATGTAGAAGCACTGTAAGATGTTGTAGATTAATTAAAAAAGTAATACTGAAGTAAAGGACTAGCAGGTTGAAGTAATTAAGAGCAACATTGCAGTGAACAAATTTAGCTCAATACTTCAAAGAAGAGATGCATGTTTAGATATATGGATGATTAAGAGAATAGATTTAAATAAACCAATAATGAATATTGTGAGAAACCATGAGAATGTTGGATAGAAGAGGCAATGATTTCATTAGTAAAAGAGAAGATATGTGAAAAGGGCTTTGATACCAAGAATATCACATGCTCCTAGAGTTGATAGTATTATAAATCAAAGGAGAAATCAAAATTCATTTTCTCCGTTGATTAATAATATTGAGTGTTTTAATTGTCACCAACTTGGACATGTGGCAAATTATTGTAGGAGAAAATTGGACACATGCATGCATCATCATGGACAACAAGGAATGAGATCATCCTTTAGGTATACAAGTTCATTTAATGGTTTATGTTATGCTTGTAACTGGTTTGGGAATAAAGCCATTGATTTCATGTATAGTACGAGAAGTTGGAAATATAGCATGAGGACCAAAAGATCAAATCCTTTGGCTTCTTATCTTGGTCATGTAAAATGTCTTATGTGTCACAACTTTGTACAGATGGCCAAGGACTGTTTTTTTCCTAGATCAATGATACCATTTTCAAAAAAGTAACAGTCAAATAGACAGGCACAACAAAGGAATTAACCTAGAGAAATGTGGAAGAAAAAGGAGAAATAATTAGGAAGATATGGTATTTCCATTTTATCATTAGATGAGGATGAAAAAAGGTATATTTATAGCGGGTTCTCTCATCACATGTCAGGAGACAGTAGAAAACTTCACTTCTCGAAGAAAGTAAAAATTATTCATGTTATTTTTGAAGGAAGTGAATCAGCAAGAGTTTTGGGAAGTGGAAAGGCCAACCTTGGTGAAAAGAGGACTAACGTTGAAGATGTATGGCTTATTAAGGGCTTAAAGCACAATATTATAAGTGTGAGCCAAATGGTTGATGGAGGCAAGGAATTTGTCTTCAAATCCAAAGGTTGTTTCATTTGAGAGGAAGGATATAAGAGGGTGATAGCTAGAGGAGTTAAGACACCATATAATGTATATTTGTTGAAGGGAAGAGTGAAAAAAAAGAAGAGAACAGAAGATTATTATTCTTCACCAGATTCAGAGTAGAAGATATTAGCACATATTTCAATCCACTTTTTCATGATAGACCCTTTAGACTACAAAATCGATGTGAAGCCTTCATAGGCTCAAGGGGAGTGTTATGGAATCTTTTGTTTTTTCTTGTAGTTAGTTTTTGTTGATGCTTATATATTTGATTATGGTTTCTCGATGATGGATTTTTAATACTAATAGTGGCTTTTCTAAGGTGTGATTAGGAGAAGAGATGGCACAAGTTTAGGGGGAGCACTTATATGCTTCCAATATTTCAATGGGTCCATGGTTCCTTGAAGGAGTTGACTATTTTCTCATTGATATATGTTTATTTGATATATCGTTGTTGCAGGAGCTTGCTTTTCAGATGTGCGTGGCTTATATGGTTTGAAATGCAGTTGGAATGTATTATGAATATTGGTTTGATGATTTTATGCATGTGGTGGTACCATGGAGACTAGTATGACTATGGTGCATGATGCTCATATTTATATCTATGTGCTTCATATTGCTGCTACTACATTTGATAATATTTTGCAAGTGGTGCTATTATGGAGTAGCATGATGGTGGATGATATTTATAGTTGTTGACGTGATGTTGCTACTACATATGGTGATGTTGATGGATGTTGTTGACGTGATATTATTGTTATCATTGCCTAGTTTCTGCTATTAGTTTGTGCTATCTTGTAGAGGTTCATGTTTCATGTGATGGTTATTGTTGCTTTCATATATAGTTGTAGAAGAGCTAATGTATCGGGATGTTTGGATGTTATATTTTTTATTCATAATGTTGATATATGTTGTTGTTTCATGTTGTTTTAGATGCATATTAGTGATGGGACACTATGTATTGATGTATTTTTATGGTTACTTATGTTGATATCATGATTTATGGCTAGTGATTTGGAAATACTATCACATGTCTTCATATGATATGCATTGCTATTATCTTGTTGTCATGCATGAAGATGAGCCATGCTGTTGGCCATTGTAGTGAATGTATATTTCAGCTATGCATTCTGATGATTCATCACTTTGTTTAATTTATTATTGGTATATCTTATTGATGGAGCATTGGATTCTGCACATTATATCATGTATTCTAGTTATTGTAAGTCATCTTGTATTGATCATATAGTCATGAGCCATTATTGGCATATGTTGCATAGTCAGTTATGAGAATTGTTGCAACTATGTATGGGTTATTAGTAGTGTCGGTACAACCATTTATTTCATGTATCATTCATTTATACACTTATACTTTTCATGGAAAGTGTTATCACTCTTCCCAAAATTCCCATGGATGAAAATGGGATTGAAGAAAGGTAACCACAGATAAGGCTTTAAGTCAAGTAGCTAGCCCTACTAGGAACAAATAGCGATCTATCGATGTCACTTTTGCAGTCAAAGTAATGAGTGATTATCTAATGATATTGGGCTAGTTATGTAAGCTCAGTAAATAGGATTTTTTTGATGTTTTTAGTGCGATAGAAATGTCAGTGAGAAGACTGTGTGTAGGGTTTTTGAGGTCTGAATTCCAAGGTCAATTTGCAAAGAATATGTGAGGCTAGATAGGTAGTTTGAAATAATTTTTAATAGGTCATTGAGTATAGGATGAAGTGAAAGAGAGTTCGAATGAGCACAGAGGTGAATTCATTCATTTAGAAGAAAATAGACATAGCAATGTAAACCTTGCCTAAAAAAGAGCATGAACAGACATTATTTTTTCTTATAAAATTACAAGATAAACATATGGAAAGATGTATGTGAAAGAAGAAGATATATCATTTAGCATGAATATATAAACATACATAATAATAACAAATTCTCCAATGCATACCACAAGATTCTCAACACAAGTTTCGCAAATCTCTCTTTGATTTCATTCCAAAATACTGATTACAAAAGCTCCACTGCAAAATGAGACTATCCCAACCCAAAAAAAGACAAAATAGAGTCTAATTATAGAAAATATGGACTATGACACGTCATCAGGTCGAAAGCACATACAAAATGGATCATAAATACACACGATGAGTCATTTCCTAGATTCTAGGGAGGTTAGAAACCATTCCCTGAATTTCAACTATGAACTAAGAGTGTTAATTCCAAGGGGGTTCCTAATGTGTAATTTAATCATCAAAATGGATCCATCCATGTAAATAAATCATCATTTGGATTCCCCAAAATAAGTGTAACAAAATTTTGCTACCCTTCGCTGATGAGAAATTTCCAGAATTGTGCAAAAATCACAAAAATGCCAAAATTATTCCAAAATTCTCAAAATTGGCTTGTTAGCACCTGTGAGTGATGGGATAAACAACCAAATAATCTTCAGCCAACAAGTACAAGATATCCTTCTCTTTAAGCTTCATTTGTGCTTCTTTTAGCCTTTTCTTCAATTGTTTTAGCCTTATTTGAGAAATTGTGTTCGTGGTGTGATAATGATTTGCCATGTGTCCTTGTAGTTTATTTTACCTCTTATCCCTCTTTAAGATCTTCTACAGATGTTAATTTCGCCTTTAGAACCAAACCTCTTTGTCTTGATTAATCTCCATGGCTATAAGCTCATCAAAGGTCAACTCTTCATGTGGATGAGCTAGTTGTCTTTCTAGATCCAACGCCCTTTTGAGGCCTCTTTTTTTTGGCCTTCTTGACTTTGTTTCAGCCTCCATGTCCTACATTTTATCAACATCAATAAAATCCTTACCTTTACATTTAACTGCCTCTAAGTCTAGCTTGGGCTTGCTTTGTAAGAGCTGCTTCAATTGAAAATTGAAAATTATCTTGCTGCAAGAAAGTTTTTTGATAATTAGCAATGGAGAACATCCTACTAAACTCTTCTATTTCCTCATCTTTCTCTCTGATGATCTCTTCATCTGATCTACACTCCACCTGCTCTGTTACCTCAACCTTGAATGGTGCTAATTTACTATGCTGATGCAAAAGAGGCTGCTCCTCTATCTCACTTTGTTCCACAAAGGTTGCTCCTCTATCTCACTTTGTTCCACAATGGTGTTAAGTGTAAGAACACTTTTGGTAGACTTAGGCACAAATACTTGTCTCTTCCCCTTCTCATAGGTGTTAGTAAACTCAACAACCCTAGGGGCATCTAAAAAATGAATTGGAATTCTAGAAGAGCCAACCTCCATTGGTTGTGCTGATGATGTACTATGCAAGATAAGAGGGATAGTGGTAGGCGTTGCTGCTAATAATTCCAAGAAATTTTCCCAAGTCATACTAACAGAGGAAAGGTGATGCAATATAATTAGCTTGATCATACCATGATGAAAAATTCTAGTATCATTATTTTGTTTTCTGCTCTGAACCTTCTCAGTCATATTAATCAAACTTTTGTACAAGTAACATGGGAAATCAAGTGTTTTGACAGAGGTGAAATGCATCAACAACATGATATGGCACCTATACAACCTGGATAATATTCCTTCACATGTGAAGTACTTGATTATAAACACCATCAAAGGAGAATATTTGTTTCAGAGGTGTCTAAAATGGAATAGGTAATCTAACTCCTCTATAGCATGAGGTTCGAGAAATTGTTTGTAATTTTCAATGTCTAATTCCACGCCCTTGAACCACTGCTCTCCATGACAAGGAATACCTGTTGCTGAAGAAACTAGTTCTGCTAATAGGGTTATCTCCACACTTGCAATAATGACCTTTCACATGTTGAATTTGGTGGCAAATAGGATGGTCAATTGAAGATGGTACCTTTCTTCCATGAGCTTTTCACAAAATCTCAAACATTCAACCCTCTTAAAACATCTTCTGGTCAAGGGTAAGCCATTCAGTTCATGCATTGTGAAGGGTTCTAACCTGAGGTAGCTCCCTCCCTTGAAGCTCTTCTTCTCAATTTCCATATTTTTTGTCACTGGAATGATGAAAACCCTAGTGTTTTGGTGGAATGAGTATATGTAGTGAAATCTGGAAAAACAAAGTGTAGTAATAGTGTAAGTTTATAGAATGAAATGAAGGATCATGGAGCTGAGGAAAATTCTAGAAAAAATTCACTAGATTGGGTTTTATGTTAGCTCCAAGTTGTGGGTGGAATGAAGTGAAATGGGTGTGAGGAAGGTGTAAAAATGATGAAAACACAGGAAATTTACAATTTCAACACTATGAAAATAGCTAGTGTAGAGGTGGAGTAAGTTTAAAAGGTGAAATGGAGGATCATGGAACTAGGGAAAATTCTAGAAAAAAATTAGTGAATAGGATGGCATGTTAGCTCCATATTTTATATGAAATGCAGGGAAATTGATGTGGGGAGGGTGATGAAATGAAGAAAACACAGGAAATTTCCAAAATTTTCACTATGAAAATAGCTATAATCTAGGGTTTGGTGGAATTGACATGTTATGGATGATATGGATGATAGGAGATGTGAGGATGAGTATATGAGAGGTGTGGGTTAGGGTTTAGGTAGCTGGAGTAGGTTAGGTTTTGTGAAATGAAGTCTCTTTATATTATGGATAAGTGATGATATGAAGAAAAATAGAGTGAGCATAAAAATGATTTGAAAACTCAATAATATGAACAAAAAAAGGTAGGAGAGTAGTAACTTATTATTTGTGAGGGGTTCAAAGGATAATGGTGACAATAATTGAGCTTGTTTGAAGAGTTTTGAAGCCCAAAACCCAACTCTGCCTCTCCTCCAGAAGTGTAATAGTCATGTATAGAAGCGTAACACTGTGGTTGTAAGCGTAACAATAGCTGCACAACACTTGTGCAGCACACTAGAAGCATAACATTGGCTATGCAACACACCCATAAAGGTAACACACTTGCCCAGAAGTGTAACAAAATCTTCCAAAAGCATAATAAAAGCTACAGGAGCATAACAAATGGGTTTTGGATTGGTTTTATGCCTTGGATTCAAACTTTTGACCGCCTTAGGAGTAGAAATGATGTAAGAGAGAAGCTATTCCACATAAGAAGAGATAACAATGAGTCAAAATGATTTCTCTTTTTCGTTTTATAACCTTGAAATGACATTCTTTTCCTTGCAGTGAAACATTAAGACAAATTTGACCTTTTTGAACTTTTTGACATTCAAATTAGTGGAATTTTGAGGTCTAAAATGGACCTCATAAGGAAATTATAAAGTAATAGTGGATATAATAAAATAAGATTTGATTACATCATCAAATTTAGGAGGGAAAAAACGAAAAAATATTTTTTCAACTCGTATTCTCAACTTATCTGCCTATGGGTTTACTCAAATTTTGAGCAGAAACACTTGTTGGTTGCAAAATTGGATTTCTAATCCAAGGATTACCCATGTTGCATACTTTCAATGGACCCTACTACACGAAAAATGAGAAATACATGAAAAACGTGATTGTAAACATGTTTTTTTTCATGTATTTCTCATTTTTCGTGTCGCAGGGTCCATCAAAATTATGCAACATGGATACTCCTTGGATGAGGAATTAATTTTTTCATCCAACGAGTACTCCCACTCGAAATTTGAGTAAAACTTTAGGGAGATAAGTTGAAAATATGAGTTTAAAAATTAGTTTTATTATTTTTTAATTTTTTAATATTTTCAATTTTTTACTCCAAAAATGGTGGATCAACCCCCATGGTTGACATCATCATATTGAATCCTATTGGTTCTTATAAATTTTACTTTTGTTGTACATTTTTCTTAGGAGGCCCATTTTCAGAGAAAATTTTAGGGGCTAATATTCACAAGTGTTCTAATTTTCCATGTTTTTTCCAAAAAAAAGATTCGTTAATTTCCATTTTTTCTAAAAATTATTCGCACAAATTTTATAGTATATTTTTCTTTTTACCTTAAAAATTGCCAAATTTTTTTATAGAGACTATATTAAATTAATAAAAATTAGAATACATTTACAAAAAAAATTCTAAGAATTTTACAAATTGCATATTATGTACTAGTGATGTTCTCCAAGGTTTCTAAACTTTAAAATAAATTTCCATCCTTAATATTTTCCTTGCCCCTTTTAGACCTCAAAATTCCCCTAACGGACCATTTTAAAACAAGACAAGTTGTCTTTATTTTACTCCCTAAGCATGCTAGCTCCCTTTTTTAAGGTTTATGAGTGAAATGAAGGGTGAGTGCCTTATTTAGGTGACAAATTGAACAGTCTTCAAAGGTAGATGATGACCCCTAGACAGTGACCTAGGTGAGGTGGAGTGACATGACCCTAAACCTTTAAATGATAATAAAAGATATGTCCTTGAAAGTGATGATGGTGATGAATGGTATAAGGGAGCAACAAATTTGACCTAAACCTCTTCAATGTGAAAAATTATTATTGGAAAACTTGTTTGAAAATGTAAAAATTTTAACCGATGACTTTTAGGAATACAACTGAAAGAGTTATTTTCGATCACTAACATACTGAAACTAACATTGGCTCCAAATGGGGATGGAAGCTCCTTCATGAGGTGCCAAGAACACCATAGATCAGGAAGCCTTACGATTGGGAAATGGCGTCAAAACTAGACATTGAAAAACTTTGACAAACTGGAATTGATGAACTAAATCTGGAAATGAATTTGACTAGAAAAAACTGTAATATTCCCAATTAGCTTTTAGATAGTTGGAATATTATACGTTGCTTCTATTTTCTGTCTAGAAGAATATATGGGGTAAGGAGACCCTTAAATCTCTTTAGTAGGAATAAAACACTTTCAGTGTGAATGTGGATCAGTTTATATAGTCAAAATAAAGCCACCTTGGGTGTGAAAGGGAGCAATGCATGTAGACTAGATCAAGGTTGACCAAATCAACAATGCCACCAAAGAAGAGAGTGGAGCTAGTGGGGACAACATGGTTTTGGAGGAGGAGTCTTTGCATGGAAGTAACCTTATAAATGAGTGGGGCCAAGGGTGAGGAATCTCACCAATAATATAAGGAAAGGGATGGTAGCCATGAGAGGCATTGAAAATATTGTTTATGTTTGAGTCTTATGACTTATTGCATGCTTCAGCTATTTAGCTGGGTTTGCTATACTGTTTAGTACAAGGGCATTTCAATGTGAGAATTCCCCACTCTTTCTTAGAGGACTTGGGAAGGAAATCTGAGAGGAGTATTATGAGATTCATTTCCACCATTAGGCATTGGGCCAAGTAGTAACCTACAAACACAGCGTAGTCTCTGTGAGGAACTCCATTATTTTTCATGGTGTTGCAGTGGAGGGGTCAAAAACCCTATTTATGAGCTAATTTCCTAGTGAAAGGATCAGCCTTTCACTTGGAAAGCTAGTAAGGAGAAGTTACAGCCATTTATTTGTCTTTTTAGCTATATTTATGCAGAGCTTCAGTAAGACAGTGTGATTCAGCCACAAATCTATAGTTTATAATTTTTGTATCTCATGCCTTTCAAGAAATCCTTGTCGGGTTATCTTGGAATTGTGTAGAAGAGACCATATCTCCATTTTTCAGCACTTTTGAGTAATATATCAGTAGATCCATTTATTTCTCTATTTCTATAGTAGTAACTCTCATTGTACTGCACTGTCATATGCTTCAAAATTTTTGTGTTGCAGTACTCATGGTATTGTAGTGTTTTTGGGTTGTTCTAGGCTTGGGAGGTCTGTTTAACTAAGTTGGATTTATTTGTTTCTTATCACATTGTATATTTGGTTGCTACGATAAATAAAATAATGGATCCATGGGCTGTTCTTGACTGTTATAATGTAATTTTCTTAATAATGCATTTTTGGTGCTTATATTGTTGCCTTTCCTAATTTGGAATATTGCAGTGGTATCGGAGCTCTAATCTTGGCTCATATTATGGGGGAAATACATATATAGCCATGGATGAGAGAGAGATTCCAAAACTTCTTCTTCAGACTATGCTGGACATTGAAAAATATATCAAGGAGATGAGATTTGAAAGACAGAAGGAATCCCCTAGAGGGTTTCACCATGGAGAAAGCTCTAGCACCTCACATTTGTGGTGGGAGAAAATAGTAGCACAACCTTCTTCACAATGCTCCAATATGCCCACATTCCTATCTTTGGAAGGTGAGGAAGGAGGGCCCTTGAGTGAAGAAGCCCTTGGTGACTATTTTGTGGAATATAAATCTCAACCCTGAAGATTCAAGGAACATTTTAACTTTCAGGAATTCTGTTGGATCAAGGATGGTAGGAGATCCTTCAATGACCATAAAAAGGGAGGTTACATGCAAAATTAGATCTACAGTGCAGTTTGGGTAGATTGTTTCTTCCCTCTTATGATGGATCACCCAAGTGCACAGCCAAGGCTTGGGTAGAGAAGTTGGATACTTATTTCCAAATCAACAGAGTTTTAGAATTGGAGGCTATCAAAATAGAAGTGCTACACCTAGAAGGTGAGGCACATGAGTGGTGGTTTCATGGGTTATCTACACTAGGGCATGCTAGTATCACTTTATATTCAGACTTCACTAGGAGGTTGGTGGAGAGATTTGATCCCAGGAATCTGGAGGCACACTTTGTTGGGCTAACCAAGCTCAAGCAATTAGGAGATTTAGAAACCTATATATCTGAGTTTCTGAAGCTTTCAATCATGGTATCTGACCTCACTATGAACCGTAGAGTATGCATGTTTATTGATGGGATGGTTGAACCATTGCATGGGTTGGTGAAAATTAATAGACCAACTAAGCTCCAAGAAGCTATGGAGAAGGCTAGGGATTGTAGCATGCTTTACCCAAGGCCAAAGCCCCCTTCTTGCAAAATATCTCCTCTTGCCCAAAGGAGAATAAGGAGAAGACATCTCTTGATAATGATCAAAGAGATCTAAGGAAAAAAAAAAAAAAATTCACTTTTCGGGAGCCATGGGTACCGAACTACCAATGTGTTGCAAGGAAAGCACATCGCATTGAGATATTTTCTGATGAGGAAAAGGAGACCAGCATTGTACCAGCAGAAGGAGGTGCACCACCCACAAGATATGTAGTGAAGGCATTTGCTCCAATGGGAGGGACTCTTGCATCTTTCAGAGGAGTTCCCAAGTGCCTAACTTTGAGAGTTAGAGGCACTATTATGGGACAAAGAGTATAAGTATTGGTAGATAGTGGAGCTACCCATAAATTTATTGATACACAGTTGGTGCAAAGGAGGGGCATTCACATAGAATACTTTGAGGGTTTCTCAGTTTTGGTTCCCGGAGCTAGAACCATGAAGTGTGCCAAATATGTTCTCGCATTAACCATCACTACGTGAACCTACACATTTACATACCACTTATTTGTGGTTGATATTATAGACACCAATGTGATATTGGGTGTTCAGTGGTTAATCACCTTAGGGAAGGTTACCACTGATTGGGAAACCTTAGAGATGGAATGGACAGAAAAGGGGAGTGGTAAACGTTAAAAGATCAAAGGCATACACACCAATCCACCCCAGATTGTCTCAGCCTATAGGATGGAAGCATATTTCCACAAAGGGGACATAGAATGTGTAGTAGAACTATGTTTGTCAGAAGTAGGAAGCAAGGATACATCAGTACATCTGGATGTACAATCTATTTTGGGTCGATATTCTACATTGTTTGGAGATATTCCATCCAGGAGACCTCCTGGACGAGGTTTTGAGCACACTATTGAGTTGGAGCAAGGGATCCAAGCAGTAATCACCACACCCTATACACATCCCAAAGCCTATAGAGATGAGATTGAAAAGGCCATTCAGGAGCTTTTGGATTTGGTACATATTTGCCTTAGCACCAATCCTTTTGCCTCTTTAGTGGTCTTGGTGAAGAAGAAAGATGGCACATTGAGAATGTGCATTGATTATAGAGCTTTGAACAAGAAGACATGAAGAACATGTACCCAATTCCCAAGATCGATGAATTGATGGATGAACTAAGAGGGTCCAAGTATTTCTCCAAGATTGATTTGAAATCGGGGTATCATCAAATCAAGGTGAGGGATCAAGACATCCCCAAGACAACATTTTGATGTCACAATGGACATTTTGAGTTTTTTGTAATGCCTTTTGGGTTAACCAACGCTCTGGCAACATTCCAATATTGCATGAACCACATCTTCCGTGGTCACTTAAGGAAGATTGTATTTTTATTTTTTGATGACATTCTTATTTATAGCCGCACATGGGAGGAGTATTTACAACATATTGAGGCAGTATTGTGCATTCTTAAGGAGTATCAATTCTATGCTAAGCTCTGTAAGTGTGAGTTTTGGCTCACAGAGATGCTTTATTTGGACCACATCATTGGAGTGGATAGGGTAAGAGCCCATGAAGAGAAGATTCGTGCTATTAAAGATTGGCCCAAACCAAAGAATGTCACAAAACTTCGGGGATTTGTAGGGATCTGTACCTATTACTGGAAGTTTGTAAAAGGGTTCTCTCAACTAGCAGCACCACTTACAGATCTAACCAAGAAGGGAGCTTTTAGTTGGAAAACCACAATGTAGAGAGCTTTTGATAATCTCAAGGAGGTGATGAGTAGCTACCCAGTATTGGTCCTACTTGATTTTACCCAACCCTTTGTGTTGGAATGTGATGCTTCGGGAGAAGGCATTGGAGTAGTATTGATGCAAAGGGGACACCCCATAGATTTTGAAAGACGGAAGTTGTTGCCACATGAGAGACTATACCCCATACATGATAAGGAGATGTTGGATATTATGCATGCTTTAGCCAAGTTCCAGCAATATTTGGTGGGAAATAGATTCTCAGTGAGGACTGATCAGAACAGTCTCTGATTCTTTCTTGAGAAGAAGTAGCTTTAGGAGAGGCAACAGAAATGGGTGAGTAAGATTCAAGAATATGACTTTGACATAGAATATTTTCAATTTTTTACTCCAAAAATGGTGGATCAACCCCCATGGTTGACATCATCATATTGAATCCTATTGGTTCTTATAAATTTTACTTTTGTTGTACATTTTTCTTAGGAGGCCCATTTTCAGAGAAAATTTTAGGGGCTAATATTCACAAGTGTTCTAATTTTCCATGTTTTTTCCAAAAAAAAGATTCGTTAATTTCCATTTTTTCTAAAAATTATTCGCACAAATTTTATAGTATATTTTTTTTTTTTACCTTAAAAATCACAAATTTTTTTATATAAATGGTATTAAATTAATAAAAATTAGAATACATTTACAAAAAAAATTCTAAGAATTTTACAAATTGCATATTATGTACTAGTGATGTTCTCCAAGGTTTCTAAACTTTAAAATAAATTTCCATCCTTAATATTTTCCTTGCCCCTTTTAGACCTCAAAATTCCCCTAACGGACCATTTTAAAACAAGACAAGTTGTCTTTATTTTACTCCCTAAGCATGCTAGCTCCCTTTTTTAAGGTTTATGAGTGAAATGAAGGGTGAGTGCCTTATTTAGGTGACAAATTGAACAGTCTTCAAAGGTAGATGATGACCCCTAGACAGTGACCTAGGTGAGGTGGAGTGACATGACCCTAAACCTTTAAATGATAATAAAAGATATGTCCTTGAAAGTGATGATGGTGATGAATGGTATAAGGGAGCAACAAATTTGACCTAAACCTCTTCAATGTGAAAAATTATTATTGGAAAACTTGTTTGAAAATGTAAAAATTTTAACCGATGACTTTTAGGAATACAAATGAAAGAGTTATTTTCGATCACTAACATATTGAAACTAACATTGGCTCCAAATGGGGATGGAAGCTCCTTCATGAGGTGCCAAGAACACCATAGATCATGAAGCCTTACGATTGGGAAATGGCGTCAAAACTATACATTGAAAAACTTTGACAAACTGGAATTGATGAACTAAATCTAGAAATGAATTTGACTAGAAAAAACTGTAATATTCCCAATTAGCTTTTAGATAGTTGGAATATTATATGTTGCTTCTATTTTCTGTCTAGAAGAATATATGGGGTAAGGAGACCCTTAAATCTCTTTAGTAGGAATAAAACACTTTCAGTGTGAATGTGGATCAGTTTATATAGTCAAAATAAAGCCACCTTGGGTGTGAAAGGGAGCAATGCATGTAGACTAGATCAAGGTTGACCAAATCAACAATGCCACCAAAGAAGAGAGTGGAGCTAGTGGGGACAACATGGTTTTGGAGGAGGAGTCTTTGCATGGAAGTAACCTTATAAATGAGTGGGGCCAAGGGTGAGGAATCTCACCAATAATATAAGGAAAGGGATGGTAGCCATGAGAGGCATTCAAAATATTGTTTATGTTTGAGTCTTATGACTTATTGCATGCTTCAGCTATTTATCTGGGTTTTCTATACTGTTTAGTACAAGGGCATTTCAATGTGGGAATTCCCCACTCTTTCTTAGAGGACTTGGGAAGGAAATCTGAGAGGAGTATTATGAGATTAATTTCCACCATTAGGCATTGGGCCAAGTAGTAACCTACAAACACAGCGCAGTCTCAGTGAGGAACTCCATTATTTTTCATGGTGTTGCAGTGGAGGGGTCAAAAACCCTGTTTATGAGCTAGTTTCCCAGTGAAAGGATCAGCCTTTCACCTGGAAAGCTAGTAAGGAGAAGTTACAGCCATTTATTTGTCTTTTTAGCTATATTTATGTAGAGCTTCAGTAAGACAGTGTGATTCAGCCACAAATCTATAGTTTATAATTTTTGTATCTCATGCCTTTCAAGAAATCCTTGTCGGGTTATCTTGGAATTGTGTAGAAGAGACCAGATCTCCATTTTTCAGCACTTTTGAGTAATATATTAGTAGATCCATTTATTTCTCTATTTCTATAGTAGTAACCCTCATTGGACTGCACTGTCATATGCTTCAAATTTTTTGTGTTGCAGTAATCATGGTATTGTAGTGTTTTTGGGTTGTTCTAGGCTTGGGAGGTTTGTTTAACTAAGTTGCAATGATTTGTTTCTTATCACATTGTATATTTGGTTGCTATGATAAATAAAATGATGGATCCATGGGCTGTTCTTGACTGTTATAATGTAATTTTCTTAATAATGCATTTTTGGTGCTTATATTGTTGCCTTTCCTAATTTGGAATATTGCAGTGGTATCGAAGCTCTAATCTTGGCTCATATTGTGGGGGAAATACATCTATAGCCATGGAGGAGAGAGAGATTCCAAAAATTCATCTTCAGACTATGCTGGACATTGAAAAATATATCAAGGAGATGAGATTTGAAAGACAGAAGGAATCCCCTAGAGGGTGTCACCATGGAGAAAGCTCTAGCACCTCACATTTGTGGTGGGAGAAAATAGTAGCACAGCCTTCTTCACAATGCTCCAATATGCCCGCATTCCTATCTTTGGAAGGTGAGGAAGGAGGGCCCTTGAGTGAAGAAGCCCTTGGTGACTATTTTGTGGAATATGAATCTCAACCCTGAAGATTCAAGGAACATTTTAACTTTCAGGAATTCTGTTGGATCAAGGATGGTAGGAGATCCTTCAATGACCATAAAAAGGGAGGGTACATGCAAAATTAGATCTACAGTGCAGTTTGGGCAGATTGTTTTTTCCCTATTATGATGGATCACCCAAGTGCACAGCCAAGGCTTGGGTAGAGAAGTTGGATACTTATTTCCAACTCAACAGAGTTTTATAATTGGAGGCTATCAAAATAGAAGTGCTGCACCTAGAAGGTGAGGCACATGAGTGGTGGTTTCATGGGTTATCTACACTAGGGCATGCTAGTATCACTTTATATTCAGACCTCACTAGGAGGTTGGTGGAGAGATTTGATCCCAGGAATCTGGAGGCACACTTTGTTGGGCTAACCAAGCTCAAGAAATTAGGAGATTTAGAAACCTATATATCTGAGTTTCTGAAGCTTTCAGTCATGGTATCTGACCTCACTATGAACCGTAGAGTATGCATGTTTATTGATGGGATGGTTGAACCATTGCATGGGTTGGTGAAAATTAATAGACCAACTAAGCTCCAAGAAGCTATGGAGAAGGCTAGGGATTTGTAGCATGATTTACCCAAGGCCAAAGCCCCCTTCTAGCAAAATATCTCCTCTTGCCCAAAGGAGAATAAGGAGAAGACATCTCTTGATAACGATCAAAGAGATCTAAGGAAGAAAAAATTTTGTTTCACTTTTCTGGAGCCATGGGTACCGAACTACCAATGTGTTGCAAGGAAAGCACATCGCATTGAGATATTTTCTGATGAGGAAAAGGAGACCAGCATTGTAGCAGCAGAAGGAGGTGCACCACCCACAAGATATGTAGTGAAGGCATTTTCTCCAATGGGAGGGACTCTTGCATCTTTCAGAGGAGTTCCCAAGTGCCTAACTTTGAGAGTTAGAGGCACTATTATGGGACAAAGAGTATAAGTATTGGTAGATAGTGGAGCTACCCATAAATTTATTGATACACAGTTGGTGCAAAGGAGGGGCATTCACATAGAATACTTTGAGGGTTTCTCAGTTTTGGTTCCAGGAGCTAGAACCATGAAGTCTGCCAAATATGTTCTGGCATTAACCATCACTACGTGAACCTACACATTGACATACCACTTATTTGTGGTTGATATTATAGACACCAATGTGATATTGGGTGTTCAGTGGTTAATCACCTTAGGGAAGGTTACCACTGATTGGGAAACCTTAGAGATGGAATGGACAGAAAAGGGGAGTGGTAAACGTCAAAAGATCAAAGGCATACACACCAATCCACCCCAGATTGTCTCAGCCCATAGGATGGAAGCAAATTTCCACAGAGGGGACATAGAATGTGTAGTAGAACTATGTTTTTCAGAAGTAGGAAGCAAGGATTCATCAGTACATCTAGATGTACAGTCTATTTTGGGTCGATATTCTACAGTGTTTGGATATATTCCACCCAGGAGACCTCCTGGCCGAGGTTTTGAGCACACTATTGAGTTGGAGCAAGGGATCCAAGCAGTAATCACCACACCCTATACACATCCCAAGGCCTATAGAGATGAGATTGAAAAGGCCATTCAGGAGCTTTTGGATTTGGTACATATTTGCCTTACCACCAATCCTTTTGCCTCTTCAGTGGTCTTGATGAAGAAGAAAGATGGCACATTGAGAATGTGCATTGATTATAGAGCTTTGAACAAGAAGACATGAAGAACAGGTACCCAATTCCCAAGATCGATGAATTGATGGATGAACTAAGAGGGTCCAAGTATTTCTCCAAGATTAATTTGAAATCGGGGTATCATCAAATCAAGGTGAGGGATCAAGACATCCCCAAGACAACATTCTGATGTCACAATGGACATTTTGAGTTTTTTGTAATGCCTTTTGGGTTAACCAATGCTCCGACAACATTCCAATATTGCATGAACCACATCTTCCATGGTCACTTAAGGAAGATTGTATTTTTCTTTTTTGATGACATTCTTATTTATAGCCGCACATGGGAGGAGTATTTACAACATATTGAGGCAGTATTGTGCATTCTTAAGGAGTATCAATTCTATGCTAATCTCTCTAAGTGTGAGTTTTGGCTCACAGAGATTCTTTATTTGGACCACATCATTGGAGTGGATAGGGTAAGAGCCCATGAAGAGAAGATTCGTGCTATTAAAGATTGGCCCAAACCAAAGAATGTCACAAAACTTCGGGGGTTTGTAGGGATCTGTACCTATTACTGGAAGTTTGTAAAAGGGTTCTCTCAACTAGCAGCACCACTTACAGATCTAACCAATAAGGGAGCTTTTAGTTGGAAAACCACAACGTAGAGAGCTTTTGATAAGCTCAAGGAGGTGATGAGTAGCTACCCAGTATTGGTCCTACTTGATTTTACCCAACCCTTTGTGTTGGAATGTGATGCTTCGGGAGAAGGCATTGGAGCAGTATTGATGCAAAGGGGACACCCCATAGATTTTGAAAGACGGAAGTTGTTGCCACATGAGAGACTATACCCCATACATGATAAGGAGATGTTGGATATTATGCATGCTTTAGCCAAGTTCCAGCAATATTTGGTGGGAAATAGATTCTCAGTGAGGACTAATCAGAACAGTCTCTTATTCTTTCTTGAGAAGAAGTAGCTTTAGGAGAGGCAACAAAAATGGGTGAGTAAGATTCAAGAATATGACTTTGACATAGAATATGTCAAAGGGAAGAGTAATGTAGTTTTAGCTGCTCTATCTTGGAGGCCAGCATCGTTGTCCTTGATGAGCATGGATGCAGATTAGAAGGCTCAGTTGTTAGTGGAATACACCAAATACCACTTTGCATGTGAGATCCTAGATGGATTGGTGACCGATGAGAGGTATAAAGTGATGGATGAGATCATATATTACCAAGATCAGGTCTTCTTGGCTAGATATTCTAAGCTCAAGAAGAAGATTGTTCAGGCATCACATGATTCCCCACTTGCAGGGCATCAAGGATTCACTAAGACATATCGAGCTATTGGGGAGAGATTCTCATGGAAGGGTCTCAAGGAGGATGTACTCCAACACATCAAGGAGTGTGTAGTTTTCCAGAAGAACAAAGGAGAGCACAACCATTGTGCAGGATTATTGCAGCCACTTCCTATTTCAAATGGGAAATGGGAGAGTATTTCCATGGACTTCATCACCAGTCTACCCATAGTTCAGGGTAGGGATTGTATCTTTTTAGTTGTTGATCGACTAAAAAATTATTCACATTTATTTTCTATTTCTGCACGATATACTGCTTCACATGTAGCGGAGATTTTCTTCAGGGATGTGTTTAGATTCCATGGTCTTCCAAAGACCATAGTCAGTGATTGGGATAGCCACTTCATGGGTGGCTTTTGGAAAGATATTTTTTGGTTAGTAGGTATTGAGTTGACACCAAGTACCATCTATCACCCAAAAACCAATGGATAGACTGAAATAGTGAACAACTGGTTGGAAGGCTACTTGCGGAACTATGTTTTGGGGTAGCAGAGAGCATGGTTGTGTTAGCTCTATTTGGGGGAGTATTGTTACAACACAACTTTTCATATGTCCATTGGCATGACCCCATTTTGAGCCCTTTATGGGTATGATGCACTATCATTTGCTGATGTGATGTTTGGGGCAAGAAAATATCCTAGAGAAAAGGAGTGGATTCAAGAGATTCAAGATATACTCCGAGCCCTCAAGGACAACATTGCTATAGCACAAAACCAACATAAAATGTATGCAGACCATGGTCGGATAGAGAGGCAGTTTGAGGTATATGATTTGGTCTATCTTCCTCTTCATCCATATAGACAATCTACACTCAAGGAGAAAGGAGTTGAGAAGCTTAAACCTCGGTTCTATGGACATATAGGGTGATCTTTCATGTTAGAGAAGTAGCGTATGAGCTAGAGCTTCCTGTTGGGAGCAAGATCCATAACATTTTTCATGTCTCATGCATCAACAAGGCCATTGGACAACATGTGGTTGCCACTATGGATCTCCCACCTATTGATGATGAGGGCCATCTAGTTTTGCAACCAGAGGCTATCTTGGATACTCGAGAGAGGCAGCTAAGGAGTAGGGTGATCAAAGAATATCTGATTCGATGGAGGAATCTTCTTGATGAAGATGCCACTTGGGAGGGAGAGAAGATTTTGCATCATCCTTCTTTACTGTTGCTTGAGGACAAGCAACTTTTGGGAGGGAAGGACTGTAATATTCCCAATTAGCTTTTAGCTAGTTGGAATATTATATTTTTCTTCTATTTTCAGTATAGAAGAATAAATGGGGTAAGGAGACCCTTAAATCTCTTTTGTAGGAATAAAACACTTTCAGTGTGAATGTTGATTAGTTTAGATATTCAAAATAAAGCCACCTTGGGTGTGAAAGGGAGAAATGCATGTAGACTAGATCAAGGTTGAACAAATCAACAACACTGCTAAAGAAGAGAGTGGAGCTAGTGGGGACAGCGTAGTTTTGGAGGAGGAGTCTTTGCATGGAAGTAACCTCATAAATGAGTGGGGCCAAGGGTGAGGAAGATCACCAAGAATATAAAGGAAGGGATGGAAACCATGAGAGGCATTCAGAATATTTTTTATGTTTCAGTCTTATGACTTGTTGCATGCTTCAGTTGTTTAGCTAGGTTTGGTGTACTGTTTAGTAAAAGGGCATTTCCATGCGGGAATTCCCCACTCTTTCTTGGAGGGCATGGGAAGGAAATCTGAGAGGAGTATTCTGAACTTCATTTCCACCATCTGAAATTCGTCCAAGAAGTCACCTATATCCATAGTACAGTCTCCTTGAGGAACTGCATTATTTTTCATGGTGTTGCAGTGGAGGGGTAAAAAACCCTGTTTATGAGCTAGTTTCCTAGTGAAAGGATCAGCCTTTAACCTAGAAAACTAGTAAGGAGAAGTTACAACCATTTCTTTGTCTTTCTAGATATATTTATGCAAATATTTAGTAAGATAGCGTGATTCAACCACAGATATTTAGTTTATACTTTTATATTTCATGCCTTTCAAGAAATCCTTATCGGGTTATCTTGGAATTGTGTAGAAGAGACTAGATCTCCATTTTTCAACACTTTTGAGTAATATATCAGCAGATCCATTTATTTCTCTATTTATATAGTAGTAACCCTCATTGGACTGTGCTTTCATATGCTTCAAAATTTCTTTGTTGCAGTAGTCATGGGATTGTAGTGTTTTTGGGTTGTTCTGGTGGGAGGTCTATTTAACTAGGTTGGAATGAGTTGTTTATTATCACATTGTATATTTGGTTGCTATGATACATAAAATAATGGATCCATGGGCTGTTCTTGGCTATTTTAATGTAATTTTTTGAATGATGCATTTTTGGTGCTTATATTGCTGTCTTTCCTAATTTGGAATATTACAAAAAATGAATTGACTCTGACTTGACAACTGCTGAAATTTTTTGAAATTTTTGAACTTTTTGAAAGGAAACATGAGCTCAATGTTGAAGTCCTAGGGCCTTCTCCTCGAGCTTCAATTTTTTTTAGCATATTCCTTATTTCTTTGACATCAAATTAAAATGATATGTATAGTGAAAGTGGACTTCATCTTCAATAATCAAGTAATATAATGTTTGAGGAATCTACCATTGATTGGTCCCCCTAGCACTTCTTTCCCTCCAATATCCTCTAGTAGAAATGCTTTATTACCTCTAAATCTTGTGATCTTGTAAGGTCCTTACCATAGATTGTCAAAAATTTTGTGCTTACCTTTGTCTTCGTGCTTACCTTTGTCTTCATTCCGAGCATCCCAACGAAGAACAAAATCTCCAAGATTAAAATAATCAGATTTGGTCTTCTTATCATAAATATTTTTGATTTTCTCATGAAGCTTTGAAGTATGATTGAAGACTTCATCTCTTGACTGCTATAGATGGATCATTTGGCTTATTCTTTGCTGGATATCAATTGGTTCATTTTCGATCTCTTACAGAATTGTCATCACCGATACAACTAAAGAAGTAGGGACCACCGTTTCAACACCATACACGAGTTGGAAATGTGACATGTTGATTGATCTCTTTGTGCTTACTCTATCTTCCCATAGAGCATTGGTGATATTTTTGTGCCAATTCTTCTTATTTTCTTGCAGCATATTCTTGATTATGTTCACCAAAGATTTATTTGATGATTCAGCGAGCCCGTTGCATTGAGGATAATATGTTGTAGAATGACCAAGCCTATTATGATACTTATCAAAATATTTAATCATTTTTTTGGACTTAAAGGCGGATGCATTGTTAGTAATTATTTTGTATGGACAACCAAAACGAGATAAAATATTGTTCTCTAAAAACTGAATAATGACAGTTTCCGTAGCTTGCCTCGTGGGGATGGCTTCAATCCATTTAGTGAAATAATATATGGCAGTGAGTATCCATTTATGTTGAGCTGGTGATGGAGGATGGATCTCACCAATGAATTCAAGTCCCCATTGCTGGAATGGTAGTTGCACTTCAATTGGTTTTAAGGGAAAAGGAAATAGCTTCCTCTTTCCCTGAAAGATTTGACATTCATGAAATCTCATGAATGTTTTATAAACAAAAAAAAATAAACTTGGCCAATAGAAACCTACCCTCAAGATCTTGTTAGTTGTCGTATTCTAGTAAATATTACCGCCATAGTCACCTTTATTAAAATCAGTCATCACTTTTTCAACTTCTCCTTCAACCAAACAATTCAGAAACACTCCACCTGTATCTTTCCAATACAAGACACCATTAAGGATCCAATACTTAAGAGATATCAACTTCAAATATCTAGCCTTACTACTTGGAAACCTAGTAGGAGGATTTGAGTGTTGCAAAACATGAACTATATCATCATACCAAGGCGATAAATATAAAATTTCAGATGCCTCAGGTAATGTTTCAGCCTCTTGCTCTTCAAATATTGCAGCAATAAAATTAGCATCCAATGCAGCCATAAGATTTTCCAGGTCTTTTCCTTTGATCAGCTCTGTGGGCTTGATCTACAAGTCATATTCCAACATAACATCGATCAATTTACCCTTCGCCCTTCATGATCATTTTGCGTAAGCACATCTATGACAACAATGTTTGGAACATATGCCATAAGATGAGAGTGGATAATGTAGAACCGGAAGTCCTTCAATGATTTGACTAATGCCAAGGCCTGTTTCTCAATGATGTTGTACTTCAAGGCTACATCTATTATGGTTCTACTAAAGAAGGTGATGGGCTACTTCGCGTTCTGATTTTTCTTTTGCATAAGGACAACAACAAGAGTATGCTCCGAGGGGAATGAAAAAATGATAAAATCAAGTGTATAATTTAGAATAATAACAATAGGAGCATGAGATAAGGCCAATTTAACTTGATTGAATTATTTCTTTGCCTTTTTATACCATTTTACTTCACTATATTTCTTTAGCGTGTCAGTAATTTTCCTTAAGTGTTAAACAAGATTGGGGACAAACCTTCTCAAAAAATTGATTTTTCCATTGAACGACTGAATTTACTTTTTTCTCCTAGGATAGTCCAAGTTCTAAATTTCTTCAATCCTTGAAGGATCTATCCTAATTCCATATTTTGATATGATATGGCACAACAATTTACCTTCCTCCATAGCGAAACGACTCTTCTTTGGGTTGAACGATATGCCAAACTTTCTACATCTCTGAAAAATGTTTTCAAGTGTTGTAAGTGTTGCTCATCTATCTTAGAAAAAACAGTGATATCATCAATATAAATGACCAAAAAAGCATCCTTTTCATTTGTGAAAGAAATATCCATTGCTTGATAAAAAGTAGCCCCTACATTCTTCAATCCAAAAGGAATTTTGGCATACATGAAGGTGCCCCAAGGTGTTGTGAAGACTGTCTTTTCTTGATCATGTAGATGGACTAAATTATGATTATACCTGGAGTATCTATCCAACAATGAAAATCTGGAAGATCCAACTACCCTTTGCAGAATATTGTCCATCTTTGGTAGTGGGTAATTGTATTTCAATGAAAATTTATTCAGATTTCTAAAATCAATGCACAAGTGAATCTCTCATGTCTTCTTTCTCACTGGCACTAGATTAGACATCCAATTTCAAAAGAGAATAGGAACTATAATTCCATAAGTAGATAATCTATTTACCTCCTTTTCAATAGAGGTCGGCAACAACTTGGGATTCATTCTCCTTAACTTCCGACGGAAAGGTTTCTGATCTGCCTTTATATCAGAGAGCCTAGATCTACATATTTCCTTCACATCCACGTGCGCAACAGCAATGATATTCACTGCGCACAAAGCAGTAGGGTCTGCACACAGTAGGACAAAGAATCTTCACACACAGATTAGTAGGAGTCCTTCCCAACAACCCTAACCAGATCTATCAGTTCGCACTTAGCATCAATCTCTCTTCCCAAATCTGTCTTACAACTCAAAAAGGTTCAACTTCTTATACTATTTTAGCCTACGCATCCAATGGTCCACAAACCATGGTTTACAGATTCTTGGTCTACCCTTAACCCATTTACAATGCATTAGGGGCTTTGACCCACCCCAAAACCCCTACAGTATACTAAATATAATAAAAAATCTACAAAATGGACTAGTTTCATAGCTTGTAGGAGACCCTTTTCCAATAGTCCCCCAACACAATCTTGTGACTCGTCCCGAGTCATTGCAAAGGTGGGATCTCCACCTGTGCATGCAATGCATCGATGGAGGTGATCAGTGGAGCCAACACTTCTTGACTCTGAGCAGCAACGCTCATGCACAATATCCATGAGCTTCTGGGATGTCGGACCTTCTATCGCCGCGGTGACACTCTTCAGTGTCTGATTTAGTCGCTTGAATGCAACATCAGTATCTTGTGATAACTGGAGGGTTGCGTCAGCCTAAGGTTTCAATAACTCCACAATGGAATGCTTCTTGTGTAGGAGTTCCTCAATCTCATCTTGGAGAGCATTGCTGGTCTTCAAACATGATAAACACTATGCAAGAACTAAAGAGGGCAATGTAGCCTCGACTTGATCGAAATTTTCTTCCTTTTGCCACAAGTCCTGATTGATTCTCTGGAGGACCGGATCACGCTGGATCTTGGTCCAAAGCTACATGGCATCCTCAAGTAACTAGGCGCCCTGAGCAATCTGTCCTGAAATGGTGTTGGTAGCCTCAGTCACTAGTGTAGCGCACTGGGCTCGTACCTCCGCAGGTGTTTCAGGTTGCAATTTGGTCTGTAAGTCGGTGATTTTCTGCTCCAGCTGTGTCTTCACGACCTGCATCTCCATCCTAGATGCCTTCAACGCTGCGATCAATCCTTCAACTTTAGCCCGAGGGGTGGCTACAGCCAGGATCTCTTTTGTAACCTCCGTGCAGAGCTTGTGGATCAATGTTTCAAGCTCCGTTTGCCACATCACAGCGAGGGATACTTTAGCGCTCTGTGCTGCAATGGTCTGCTCGGCTGTACTAAGTTGTTGGTGCACCTGTTGGTCCCGGTGGTGAACCTCTTGGAACACGGCGGTGTGGAGACCTTGCAATGCCTCATGGGACAGCCTGGCCAAATTCAACTGCACCTCTCTTATTCTTAGGTTAAGCACCTGTCTTTCCTGTGCTGCCTCCCCCAACACAAGCTTGTTCCCTAAGTGCTTAAAAACCTGAGACATGCTGACCTGACATGCGTCATCCCAACAGAACCAGACAACTTTTACCAGCAAGTTCCACCTAAGTGCTGCGATTAGTGCATATTTTCAAAAGAACTCCCTGTAGTACCCTACGTGGCCGAGGATTGACCGTAGTTGTTCCCTCGTTTTAGGAGTCATGATAATTTCATCTCCTGTATCCACATCCCCACTCTTAGTCAACACAGGGTGTGTCGTAATGCTACCCGTTCATAGCTTGAGTGGTCTGGTAGCTGTGCGCATCTTGTGCAACTATGAGTCAGAAACATCTTGTGGATCATTCTTGCCTTCTTTAGGGACTAGACGATGGTAGTTGACCATGCTTGCTACCTACATTTCCCATGTGGGCGCTTCAGGTGCGTCATACAGGGGAAATTCACCCCACGCTAGAGTGTCAATGTCTTGCAGAGCTGCATGGGGTGCCTCCATGCCACCCACTAATCCAAATGTCCCCAGACATTCATCCTTCAATGTCCCCCAGTGGCAGGTATGCTGGTGTAGCTCCACATCTAAATACCACATGGTGGGAAGTGGTCCCAAGGCATGAATAAACATATGAACCCATTCTTCCGTAGTCTTGTCACACCATTTCTCCATCCATGCGAACAGATACCTGCACTAGTCTTCGGAGCCGAAGTATGTTTGGACACGCATGTTATCGAGTTGTTTGAATCACAGGACCATCATATCCCGACACTTTTCCTAGTCCTATAAGGCTTCCTTATGTGTGTCCCACCACCGTGTGGGTGTCTTACGCATGGCGAGATTAAGGGCCCCTAGCCATCATACTCTTGGGACCTCAACTTCAAATGCTTGCAAAAAGTCTCTAATATTACCAGAACCATCAAAATAGGGTAGGTCTCTCACATCTAAGGAAATGCAGTGGAAGCCCCTTGTGACCCGAAGGCAGCACAGTGCAGAGACATCATGTAATTGTTTTTTCTAGTTCTCCATCTCCCCATCGGAGTTGGAGAAAAATTCACTGTCCTTTTCCCAGAAGAGTACACCGTCAGACGTGGGGTTGATCCAATCCTTGTCCTATGCAGTTAGCTTATAAATATGATCCACACCCTCTTCGTCGTGCACCAGCTCAGTGTATCATTTGCCTTCCGCAGGATCTAATGGCACTATCACCCTTGTACCGTTATTCTCAAACACCATGCTTCTATTTTTCAAGTTAATAATTCCTCCCATATCGATAGCCTAAGTGCAGGATAGGGGTCTGCATCTTCTACGATCTCAATTACCTCAATGTCCGCCTGGGCCTTTAATCCCGTGATATCCATCATGATTTCTGATAGTCTTCCCAAGGGTATAATATTTTGTTGGTTAGCCATGCATAGCTGGATAGTGGACCATTCCAACTTAGGTTCTCCTATTTATTTCCAAGTCTGTTTAGGTAATACATTCACATCTAACCCTAGGTCCAAAATAACCTGATCCATCTCATAATCACTGATCTACACAGTCAACCGCATCTCCCTACCAGTGCATTTCTTATATCTGTATAGTTTGTGCTCATCCTTGATTTATGTAGGTAGGCTAGGTCATGTTGCGCAACTATGTATCAATGCCTGAAGATTATTTACAGCCATTGGGTTTCATAGCAGCTTCATACATGCCTGTAAAAAGGGCTTGACCTCCTCATCTGCCTTAAGGTTCGTAGGTGTAGATGCCTCTATCTTGGCAAAGTCTTTGCAAGCTACGACAAATATTTCTTGTTCCTTGCTTAGGTCCAAACCCTCTTGTTTGATAACAACTTGCTGGATCAGAGGTTCAGTTGCAGCCTTCTCCCCAGGTCCTCTGGTGGCCTTTCCACTACGCGTTATGACATTTATGCTCAGATATTTGCCTTGTAGCTTAGCCTTAACCCTATGCAAATTCTGTGTAGATGTTGGCCGCTTCTCCTGCATTTTTGCTATCAATATTGGACAGTCTTCGATCACATGATCCAGCTGTCTGTAGTACCGGTAGGACTACCTCGTAGGATTCAGGCAATCTCTCACAAAGTGCCCGACCTCTCCGCAGTTATAACAAATTAGCTACCCTCGTCCCCGACCTGCACTTCTGCCTCGGCCTCCCCCCCTACCCCTAGCTAGGGAGCCACTTATGCCTACGGGGGACCTTGGCGATGCAAGGTCTGATTGTACCCTATATAATTTTCTGCAATCGATCATCAAATCATATGTTTGGCAGTTCTGTTCATCATGTCCTACCGATCTACAAAACCTACACCATTGTTGTTTTACCTCTGGTACATATGCAGCAAGGCAGGGGTAGTGGATTGTGTCGTGCATCCCTGCAACATGGCAATCATCGCACCACAATGCTGGACCACCTGGCCCTGCACTTTCTCTTGGGCGCAACGGGCTAGGTCCCCTGGCTTGCATATAGTCTTTTAATAGAGGACAATTATCGTTGGTATGACCATTCACCCTCCATCGTATGCACCACCTTTCAGGGCTATCCTATGCTCCTCGCTTTTTTTCGCAGGTTTTGGATCTCCACGTGAATTTCTTTTAGCTACCCTTGGATCTGTTGGATGCCTAGTTGGGTCTCATCTTGAGGCGTGGCTTCTAACTTCATGGCACCCTCCAAGGATTTCTCCTATGATTCGAACATTTGATGACTCATAGGTATGCGCAGATGAGGCGACAATATATCAATGACCCATTTTGTATGCTTTCTGTCATCATATTGAAATCCTCCTTCCCTGATCACCTTCTTCAGTCGTTGATCAGCCTCCCACACAGACTCAGAAGGCCCTTGCTTGAAATCTTTTAGATCAACCACTGTTTGAGAGTAGGACTTAGGCTTCTTGAATAGTTGCTTCAGAGTGTTCTTATTCTCCTCAATGGTCACATTCGCATGATGGCCTATGTATCCCATGTACCAGTCCAAATCTCTCCCTTAAAAGGCAAGGGATAGTTGTGCCCACTTCTGTAATGTTCCCATTTCAGCACATGGCTAAATGGAATATTAAAATTTTGCTTTTATCACCTTGCAGCTAAATAAATGGGTAAAGGAACCCATTTTTATTGAATACATGAATAAAATCCATCATAATGTGAAAGGGATCATCAGAGTAGCTTCAATTTTCACCCTCAAGTGTGGAAAGGGGCAAATGCATGAAGACAAGGTCAAGTTTGACCAAGTCAATAGCGTTGCCATAGGAGGAGTGGATCACTTTATGAGACAACACAATGTGAATGAGGAAGAGGATATTTGGTGGAGGAAACCCTAATGGATGGGGCCCATGGAGAGAGAGCTCTCACTTGTTTAAAAGAAGGCAAGGCAACCATTCTTTCTCATGCTTGTATTATTCATCTCATTGTCTATTCAAACAATTATGCATTCTTTGCTGTTTAGCAAGAGTTGCCGGAGGAATTCCTATTTAGGATTCCTTCTCCTTCTTGAGAGGCCTCTTGAGGGATTTTTATTCATTCTCCACATCTCTTGGCTCAAGGAAAAATATTCTCCTTTCAAATATTGCATTATTTCTACTCAAGTATAACGCAGTGTTGCTGGGGTGCTGCAGTGGAGGACACCATATACCATTTCCTTGGCTAATATGTTAGAGGAGGGAGCTCCTATTACTCTGGGAGGTTATTGAGGGAGATCCAGGAGCATGTTGCATATCATTGGCAGCAGGCCAATAATTTCTCTTCACCAACAGTGTAGTCCCTTCGCTAGACTGCGTTATTTTTTAGTGTATTTGGAGTGGGGACTTGCTCTGCAAGTTTGGAGGGTGGGATCTTAGGTGAGAGGATCAGCCTTTCACTCTAGAGATCCTTTGGATAAGATTCAACCATCTATTGTAGCATCATCATATATCTCCATCCAGTTCTATTCCTGAGTTGCAGCTGTTGCCCAACAACTCCGACATTTCTGCAAATTCCATTTTGCTTGTATTTCAGCCAATCCCTCTGAGGATTGTGTATTGTATGTTTC
Source organism: Pinus albicaulis (assembly GCA_034641835.2). NCBI lineage: Eukaryota > Viridiplantae > Streptophyta > Pinopsida > Pinales > Pinaceae > Pinus > Pinus albicaulis. Next base: position 755,725,553 of record CM076570.1, on the reverse strand, counting down.
CAGGGGTTGAGATCTTTTTCCCCCTTCTTATTTGAGCTATCCATTGTTATATATATATATATATATATATACATGATTGACATTTTTCAACAGTTCTCCTTCAAGGATTGCGCAATCATAGCCAGGGCTTCTCTTGTATAGCAGTATTTATCCATTTTCATGTATATGTTTCATTGGGGCTGCATTGTCTAGCTTGAGAGATCATTTCCTCAAGATCTTTTATACATTTGTTGCTACTATAATATAATGTAATAGTTATGTGGATCTTCCGACATTTTGGGTTTTAATGCATTCATTGCTATTTTCCAGCTCATGTTTATGTATTGCTGATCTCCACATTGGTAATATCTTGAGATATTCCCAATAGTGTAGCTGTTCCTAATTTTGGAACATTACAGTGGTATCAGAGCATGATCTCTGGCTCAGCCTGTGAATCTTAGCCAAATAATATCAAGATGATGAAAAATATGAGTTTACTCTCATCTATTTTCAGATCCAGAGGAGACCTCTCCAAGGAGGTCAAGAAGATTGAAGAAGGAGAAGAGGAAGGACCATGCACTTCCTACTCTCACAAAGAAGTAGACCAGAAGCATGAAGAACACTTGGAATTTTAAATTCTAAGTGAGTACCTTGCTTAATACCAAGCTAGACCTAGAGCCTTCCAAAGGACTCTATATTTTCCACATTTTATTCAACAGAAAGAAGAAAGAAGACCCCACAGCTATGGGATGATGGGAGGCAATATATTTCTATTGTCCACATTTGATGGATCACTCACATGTGCAGTAGAGGTTTGGGTAAATAAGCTAGAGGCTTTATTCCTGCTACATCCTGTAGTAGACAGAGAGGCTGTAGAAGTTACAGCGCTGCACCTTGAAGGTGAAGCAAAGAATTGGTGGATCAACCATCTAAGCCATACAAGGGTTTCTACTCTTGTCAATTTTTCTCAAATATTGATCGAGAGGTTTGGAAAAAGGAGGGAGGAGCCCTCACCACCTGTTATTGAGGCATATACCAGCACTGTTTAGACCATGGATGAGCAGCCTTCATCTTCAATAGTTTGGGAGGCCAACACTTATGAAGAGGAAACTCTTGCAGCCTTACAAGGAGCTTCCAAATTTCACCAAGGTATGACTGAAAATCCATCTCTTGTCATTTCAGCAAACACTTTGGATGGGTCTATATCATTGCATGCAGTTGATCCAGAGTACTAGAATAGCACTGCGCTAAGAAATGATGGAGAAAGGAGGGATCATTCCTCATATGATCATTCAGAGAGTAGCTTCATTCAGGAAGCCATGAAGGAAGTAGTGAGAAGGAGTAGACATATGGAGATAAGAAACTCTTTCTCCTCTCTAGATGACACTCTCTCAATGAGCATGCCACAGGTAAAAGAGAGACTTATACTTGCAGCAGATCCAAGGCCTCTTTGGTTTTGGAAGGACATGCATGAGGAGGAGATCTCCCGGAGAGATTTCAGTAGAGGTGCACTCCCACACATCATGGAGTGCAAGATTCTTCATCAGTTTGAGGAGGTTCTTCCCTTCTCACAGGAACATATAGTAGATGGGGGACATCTTCAGATGGATAACATCTGTCATGACTGTGATGGACATTCCTTGAGACATGCACATCATGATGGGGGGTTTTTTCCTACCACCTATTTGGATCCCCATAGGGTCAAATTGATCCTCGGGAAGATTGCATTTCAAGATCCCATGAAATGTAGGGATGTGATTTGGGATGATGGTAGCCCTAATGGGAGGAGTACCAAGATGAAGGATGAGAGAAGGAATCCACAATTAATTGAGTGGATGTGGATGGTAAGACCGGAGCGGGTGAGATACTTGCAGATTTATGATACTGGGCAGCACGAGGCTTGGTTGCGCTGGTTACTCTTGAAGGACTTTGGCCATAACTTTGCATACACTCTTCCTAAGAGTAGGAGGATGGAGGAGAGATGGCAGGATGCTTGCATCATGGAGCAGCATAGAGTATGGATGCATGGTGTTGGTATGATATCCATATCATTCATTGTGTTTTCATCACATGATTTTTATGATGGAAGTATGGGGAGGTAGCAAAATATTTTGTTGCTTTGCTTGTTCTTGGGAGAGCAAGAGAAAATTTGCTCTCACACTTTGCATTATGTTGTAGGAGGAGGGGATGGCATTATCTCCTTGACCTTGGATGATAGAGGGGTACTTACACCTTGGGAGGAACTTCTTATGTATTGTAGCATTATGAGAGATATCTTTGACAAGGAGCATGTCAAAGAATGGAGCTATGAGTTGGCCAAAGATTATTTGCAGAGACCAACAACGCTGTCATTTGAGAGCTTGGGGTTATTTATGGAGTTTTCCCAGGATCACTTCACACTTGATGCACTTGGAGTGTTGGAAAAAATACTGAGAGGGGGGGTGAATCAGTATTTAGTGCAGACAATTAAAATTTGATATTTATTTCTTAAAAACCCATACGCTACTTTCCTGAAGCCAACTCACGTATATACGCGGATATACTTTACAGAACTCGCGTATATCTAGTGATCTAATTATGCATTTAGTTCTTTAATTAGATCATTGCATTACTCATTCATCAGATGTTTAGAAAATAGTAAATAGGTGCAGAAAGAACAGAACAATCATCACACATAAGCAACACACATGAACACCAGGATTTTTAGGTGGAAACCCAATTCGGGAGAAAACCACCACTGCCGTCATCTCAGTATTCAATCTTTATTATTAAGAAAACTTCTTACAACATGTACTAGCACAGACTCGTACCAGCACGCAGGCACCCACCTGAAAAAGGCTACAACCTTCTCTCGTTTACCAGCCTCTCCTGGAAGGGAGCTACAACCCCCTGCTCTCGTTTACCAGCCTCACTTGGAAGGGAGCTACTACCCCCTGATATTAGCACCAGCCTCTACAAGCATAAAGCTTCTACTTTCAGACTGAAGGCTTCAACCCTCAGATCCACTACAGACCACGTTTCATCAATTTTCAAACTGGATCAAATAGCTTCAACACAATTCTTCACTTATCAACAAACATCCTTTTTCGTTCCATCAAACAGAACAGTGAAACCACTGTAACCTGAATATCAGAGATAGCCCAGACTTTAGAATAGATGTGCAGAAACTCAATCAGCTTTGAGCAACCATTAGTTCAGATACCATACGCTCTTTTCTTTAAATAGACCTGCGTATATATGTGCTTTTAATGAAGCGAACCCGCATATATATTTGTGCACCTTTTCAGAAAAACCCTAACAGCCCATACGCGCCTTTGTTTAAATAGATTCGCGTATACACGCGCCTTCCATGAAACGAACCTGCGTATAGATCTATAAAATATAAATTTTGCAGAACAGACCAGATCTATGAACTTACCCAGATTTCTTCAACTTCTTCAACAGATTTGCGCCAGGTCTTCATTACCTCTTTTCAGATCATCCTAGAGATTCATCATTTCCAGATCTAGAGATTTTGAACCTTCATCATATTCATAGGTGCATCAAAGATTCAGATCTATCGATTAAGAACAAAGTTCATCCATACAGATTAACTTCATAGTGAAGTATTCATTAAAACCCAGACATCTTGCACACCTTGCACAATGAAATTCTTCTCCTTAAATAGATTTAGCCTTTGTCAATACCATGAGCCAAAACCACTTCACTTCCGATGGTATTCCTGGGTGGGATCAATTAGAAAATCAATTTCTCAATACAATGGGTCAATACCATGGTAAAGTCCCATGGTTTAATAATTTTAGAGCGCAATTAGGCATACGCGACTTGGCACGATCTTTTCCGCGTGCATACGCGACTTCACTTAAACAAACCCGCGTATGATTTGTGACATACCTTGTTTAACATTCTTCTTGCACATACTGGAGATTCTTTCTTCTGAAACTTCTGTACTGATTATAGATACATCAGATAAGTTCATCAAGTACAACTTCATCAGATAGGTTGCCATCAAGGACAACACTCTGCATCATATTTCCAATCATATCATTTCATCAATTAAGTTGCCATCAAGGACAATACATGCCAACAATCTCCCCCTTTGGACTTGATGGCAACCACGATGGTGTTTGATCACCATATCAGATAGATACCATGATAATCTCCCCTTATTCAAACACCATTTCATTCTCCCCCTTTGACATCAAGGGCAAAGGGCAGATCAAAACTTGAGTGCAAGCTAAGTCTCCAAACATATTTTTCAATGAAGTACAAGACTCTATGACCTTTCCTATCACCAAGGATTCATACTTACATCAAAGATCCAACCAAGTGGATTTACACATTTTGACTCAACTACCCAACAAAGTGGGTTTACAAATTTGAACAAGTCCTTATATGATTGAAAATTACAATTTTACATCATAGGTCTCAACATGACCTTTTCAACAAATTACAAATATGACTTTTTATGACCAATACCAGAAAGACCTCAAGAGAGAGATCATATTACAGAACCATAATAATGCCAACAATGCATTATACTCAGCAAGGCTAATGCTCCCCCTGAAGCTGTGCATCCAATGCATCCTTTCCATATGACCAAAGCTCCCCCTTTGCTTGTGCATCCTGAACACTTTCAACATCAAATCATCAAGGCATCTTCACCCAATAGAGAATGAAACAGAAATATAAGAGCTAAAATACCACCAGAGACTCCAAACCACATCAGAGATACCAAACAGCACCACAGCTTGTGCTAAAGAAATGCTGACCCTGAAAAATTTGTCAGCAACCACTCATACACAGTTTTCTATGTATGAACTCGCGTATATACGCGACTGTCTTTCAGGAAACCCGCGTATCCCATTTAATCTTCTGAATTTAAGCAGATTTTTTCTTCTGACTGGCAGAGACTACTCCCAGCTTCTGTCTTAGATATTCGAATGCTTCCCTGGGCAGAGGTTTGGTAAAGATATCAGCAACTTGTTCTTTGGAGGGAACATACTCCAACTTCACCTTTCGTTCAAGCACCTGTTCACGTAAGAAGTGATACTTGATGGGAATGTGCTTGGTCTTCGAATGCATAACAGGATTCTTTGAGATACTGATGGCACTTGTATTGTCACACTTAATGGGGACAGGAGGTGTACATTTGATTTGACAATCTTGTAAGGTTTGCATCATCCAAAGGAGTTGAGTGCAACAAGATGCGGCAGCCACATATTCTGCTTCTGCTGTAGATAAGGCAATAGAATTTTGCTTCTTGCTGAACCAAGATACTAACCGGGGTCCCATATAGAAAGCACCACCACTAGTGCTTTTCCGATCATCAACACTTCCAGCCCAATCTGCATCAGTGTAAGCATGAAGAGTAAGATCAACATTCTTTGGATACCATAGACCAAAGTCTTGAGTTCCTTGTAGATATTTGAAAATTCTTTTAACAGCCTGAAGGTGAGACTCCTTTGGATTAGCTTGGAATCGTCCAACAATCCCAACTGCATGCATAATGTCTGGTCTAGTCCCAGTGAGATAAAGTAGACTTCCTATCATCGATCTGTATTCTGGTTGATTCACCGTGGGAGAATCATCATGAGAACTGAAATTGCATCCGGTTATCATTGGTGTACTTACGGGTTTGCATTCTTCCATGCCATACTTCTTCAGAATTTGCTTAAGATATTTTGCTTGTGATAGGAATATACCATCTGCAGTTTGATGCACTTGCAAGCCAAGAAAGAATGTTAGTTCCCCAAGTAAGGACATTTCAAATTCTTGCTACATGACAGAAGAAATTTTTTGACTCATAGATTCTTCGTTACTCCCAAAAATGATATCATCAACATATACAACCACAATCAATAGTTTATCATTTTCAATTTTTGTGTATAAGTTGCTATCAGCAGACCCCTTTGAAAATCCTTGTTGATGAAGATATTTGTCGAGACGATAATACCATGCCCTTGGAGCTTGTTTGAGACCATATAGAGCCTTTTTAAGTCTACAAACAAGTTTTTCATCATTTCCCAAAATGAATCCTTCTGGTTGTTCTATATAAACTTATTCTTCTAGATCACCATTGAGAAAAGCAGATTTAACATCCATTTGATAAACTTTGATTTGTTGAAAACTTGAAAAAGCAAGAAACATTCTTATGGCTTCAAGTCTAGCTACAGGAGCAAAAGTTTCTTCAAAGTCTATACCTTCTTGTTGAGTATACCCCTTACAAACTAGTCTAGCTTTGTTTCTTATAACATCCCCATTCTCATTTAACTTGTTCTTGAATATCCATTTAGTTCCAATGAATTTTTTATCATGTGGTCTTGGTACCAATTCCCAAGTGTGATTCTTTTCAATTTGATCAAGCTCTTCATTCATGGCTTGAATCCAACATTCATCTTTGCTAGCTTGATTGACATTGTGTGGTTCAATTGAGGATAGAAATGCCAGATAGCTAGAAGATCCCACAAGAGTCCTCCTTGTTTGTACACCTAATTCCTTGTCTCCCAAAATTTGAGATTCAGGATGATTCTTTTGAACATATATGGATGGAGCCTTTTCAAATAAATCATCTTCAGGTTCTTCATTGGATCCACTGTCTATATCATTTCTATTTGATGTAGAAGGACAAAAGTCACCATCGTCTTCTTCTGTTGTTTGTTTTTCTTCTTTAGGGGCTGTAGGAGACTCATCAATAACAACATCAATACATTCAAAAATATTTCGAAGCCTTTTATTGTAACATTTGTATGCTCTGCTTGTAGATGAGTAACCAAGAAGTATTCCTTCATCTGATCTAGGTTCAAACTTGCCAAGATTTTCATCATTATTTTTGATAAAGAATTTACTTCCAAAAACTCTAAAATGCTTCACATAGGGAGAATTACCATACCAGAGTTCATATGGAGTTTTATCACTATTTACCCAAACATGTGCCTTGTTGAGAATGTTTGTTGCTGTATGTGTTGCTTCTCCCCAGAAAGTGTCATGTGTTCCAGAATCATCAAGCATAGCTCTAGCCATTTGTTGAATTGTTCTATTCATTCTTTCTGCTACGCCATTTTGTTGTGGAGTGCCAGCTACAGAGAACTGTCTTTTTATGCCATGTTGTTCACAAAATTCAAGGAATTCATTTTATGTATATTCTCCTCCTCGATCAAATCTAAGACACTTGATTTTTAGATCTAATTCATTTTCCACCAGTGCTTTGAAGATCTGAAATTTTTCAAATGATTCATCTTTGTGTTTAATCAACCCAATCCAACACATTCTATAGAAATCATCAATAAATAAGATATAGTATTCTTCACCACGTGGTGAATTTTTCCTCATAGGTCCACATATGTCAGTATGAATGAGTTCAAGAGGCCTACTTGATGAACCTTCCTTTGCATTAAATTGTACTCTGGTTTGTTTACCCAATTGGCAAGATTTGCATATGATACTCTCTGGTAGAGTAATATTGGGAAGACCACGAACAACTTTAAGTCTGCTTGATTTGTTGATTTGAGAGAAGCTTAGATGCCCCAGCCTTCTATGCCATAGCCAATTTTCTGAAGATTTTCTCAAGTAACATTGATCTTTGCAGTTCTTCAATACATACAAGTTGCTTGGAGTTCTTTTTCCTTTTATAATTGTTTTACCTGTATCAAGATCACGTACCACACATTATTTTGAACTAAAGACAACCTCAGTTCCTTGATCACACATTTGACTCACACTTAATAGGTTATGTCTTAATCCATCCACATACATGAAATTATTAGCTTTCACCTTTTCTTTTATAAAAACATACCCTTTTCCCTTAATGACAGCAGGTGTATCATTTCCAAATGTAACATTCTTTTCCTTTTCTAGGGAATTATATGCATGAAGTTTGTTTTTGTCACCTGTCATATGTTTTAAGCATCCGCTATCAATATACCATTGATTTTCTTCACCTTCTGCAAATAAAGATATGCCACAATTTTCAACCTGTATTTCCTTCTTTTTCCACACTTTGGAGCTTGAAGGAACACATTCTTTTGGCTGGACTTTGCTCCTGCATTCAGATTCTTCATGGCCAAAGTTATTGCAATAAGCACATTCAACTTCATTTTGAAGAGGAGAAAAGTTGTTATAGGTGTTCTTCTTTGGTTCAATATCCATTCTTTTCTTTCTTGCTTCTCTTGTCATGATGGTTTTATATGCAGCACATTGAACAACTTTATGACCAAAATTGTGACATGAGAAACATTGTCCATTGAAGTAGAAATTTCTGCGATCATGAAATCTTCTATTTGAATTTACCTGTTGGTTGTAGCTTCTTTGAAAGATATCCCTGTTAGTTTTCCTTGAATTGAGATGATCATGCTTTACCTGTAAAGATTCTTTATTCCCTTGCTGAGTGGAAGAATGTAGTAAACCAGCTGTAGCTTCTTTTAGATAATTTGGTGCTGAAGCTTGAGAAGATTCTCCGGTATATCCAAGACCTGTCTTTATAAGAGGAGAACGTTGTACTTTGATAATCTCATCTAAGGTTTCAAATCCTTTAGCAAATATAAGATTCAGAGTCTTTTCTTTCTCTAAATATTTTCTTACACTTACCACTTCACATTCTAATTTCTCAATGTGCTTCTTTGCTTATTCAAACTGCTTTTCCAGAGTCTCTATGGTTATTTTCCTTTCTTCTAAGAGTATTTTACATTCTTCTAAGCATATTTTTAGTTGATTGTTTTCTTCAAGAAAATCATTGTCCTCTAGAGCATCCACAAACGTATCCTTTTCTTCTATAGATTCAAATGCCATGAGGAGTCTAAGATCTTGTTCACATTCTTCCTCACTATCAGATAACCCATCACTGTCTTCATTAGTATAGTAACTTTTCTTAGTGCTAGATCGGTTCTTATTCCTTCTTGCTACTTCTTTCGCTTTAGCAGATGTTTCTTTATAAGGACACTTTGCAGAATAATGACCAACTCTTCCACAATCAAAACATTTGAAAGGAAGCTTACCTTTGAATCTTCCGGTTCCTAGTTGGAGTCTTCTCACAAAATTTGCCTCATCTTCTTCTGAGATATATCCTGATGCTTCTACTTTTTGAACTTCTTTCCCTTTTTTAGAAGCTTTAAAAATAACTTCTTTGACTTCAGATGGTCCTCCTCTCCTCATTTCATATGCAGTCAGTATGCCATGAAGTTGCACCACAGTAAGAGTTTGAAGATCCTGTTTTTCTTCAAGAGTAGAGACTTTTGATTCAAATTTTGTCGTTAGCGATCTTAAGATTTTCTCAACCAAAGTAGATTTCGTGATTGTTTCTCCCAGATTTTTCATACGATTTACAACATCATCAAGATGTAAAAAGAAACTGGAAATACTTTCATCACTATGCATTTTTAAATTTTCATATTCAATTCTGAGAGTTTGAAGTTTTGCACTTTTTACCTTTTTATCACCTTCATAACTTAGAATGATTTTGTCCCATATTTCCTTTGCTGTATTCAGCTGCATGACTTTGACAAATTCAGATTCAGTTAGACTTCTGGTTAGAGCATTGACCGCCTTTGCATTTGATTCATAGTCCTTCTTTTCAGTTGGATCTGTTGGTATAGCAGCTGGATATTGATATCCTTGTTCAACAATGGCCCATATATATGCTCCCATAGACTGAAGATAGGATCTCATCCTTATTTTCCAGAATATTAAATTACTTCCGTTGAAGAGTGGAGGCTTGATAGATGTTGTTCCCTCCTGATTTCTCATCTTGCTTGATCTTCCTTCTAGCGGTTAAGCCTTTTTCAGAAGGACCTGCTCTGATTCCAATTGTTGGGAAAAATACTGAGAGGGGGGGTGAATCAGTATTTAGTGCAGACAATTAAACTTTGATATTTCTTTCTTAAAAACCCATACGCTACTTTCCTGAAGCCAACTCGCATATATACGCGGATATACTTTACAGAACTCGCGTATATCTAGTGATCTAATTATGCATTTAGTTCTTGACTTAGATCATTGAATTACTCATTCATCAGATGTTTAGAAAATAGTAAACAGGTGCAGAAAGAACAGAAAAATCATCACACATAAGCAACACACATGAACACCAGGATTTTTAGGTGGAAACCCAATTCGGGAGAAAACCACCGCTGTCGTCGTCTCAGTCTTCAATCTTTATTATTAAGAAAACTTCTTACAACATGTACTGGCGCAGACTCATACCAGCACGCAGGCACCCACCTGCAGAAGGCTACAACCTTCTCTTGTTTACCAGCCTCTCCTGGAAGGGAGCTACAACTCCCTGCTCTCGTTTACCAGCCTCACCTGGAAGGGAGCTACTACCCCCTGATATTAGCACTAGCCTCTACAGGCAGAAAGCTTCTACTTTCAGACTCAAGGCTTCAACCCTCAGATCCACTGCAGACCACGTTTCATCAATTTTCAAACTAGATCAAACAGCTTCAACACAATTCTTCACTTATCAACAAACATCCTTTTTTGTTCCATCGAACAGAACAGTGAAACCACTGTAACCTGAATATCAGAGATAGCCCAGACTTCAGAATAGATGTGTAGAAACTCAATTAGCTTTGAGCAACCATCAGTTCAGATACCATACGCTCTTTTCTTTAAACAGACCCGCGTATATATGCGCTTTTAATGAAGCGAAACCACGTATATATTTGTGCACCTTTTCAGAAAAACCCTAACAGCCCATATGCGCCTTTGTTTAAACAGATCCACGTATACACACACCTTCCATGAAACGAACCTGCGTATAGATCTATAAAAGATAAATTTTGCAGAACATGCCAGATCTATGAACTTACCCAGATTTCTTCAACTTCTTCAACAGATTTGCACCAGGTCTTCATTACCTCTTTTCAAATCATCCTAGAGATTCATCATTTCCAGATCTAGAGGTTTTGAACCTTAATCATATTCATAGGTGCATCAAAGATTCAGATCTATCGATTAAGAACAGAGTTCATCCATACAGATTAACTTCAGAGTGAAGTATTCATTAAAACCCAGACATATTTCACACCCTGCACAATGAAATTCTTCTCCTTAAATAGATTTAGCCTTTGTCAATACCATGAGCGAAAACCACTTTACTTCTGATGGTATTCCTGGGTGGGATCAATTAGAAAATCAAGCGCTCAATACAATGGGTCAATACCATGGTAAAGTCCCCTGGTTTTATAAATTTAGAGCACAATTAGGCATACGCGACTTGGCACGATATTTTCCGCGTGCATACGCGACTTCCCTTAAACAAACCCGCATATGATTTGTGACATACCTTGTTTAAAATTATTCTTGCACATACTGGAGATTCTTTCTTCTGCAACTTCTGTATTGATTGTAGATACATCAGATAAGTTCATCAAGTACAACTTCATCAGATAGGTTGCCATCAAGGACAACACTCTGCATCATATTTCCAATCATATCATTTCATCAATTAAGTTGCCATCAAGGACAATACATGCCAACAATAGATTGTTGGAAATTGGATAAACCAACACTCCCCGTGTGTTTCATGACATGGACTAACCGCCTATCATGGATCCTTATCTCTGGCGATGCGATTGTTGACTAACACCTGCGGGTTTTGGTCTAACGACAATTGTGATTCCCAACAAGTGGTATCAGAGCGTAGGTCACGAGTTCGATACACACCCGGCTCGCGTTGGTGGGGAGATTGTTGGACATTGGATAAACCAACACTCCCTGTGTGTTTCGTGACATGGACTAACCACCTATCGTGGATCCTTATCTCTGGCGATGCGATCGTTGACTAACACCTGCGGGTTTTGGTCTAACAACAATTGTGATTCCCAACATGGAGGACAAAGAGGAGATGAGATTGATGGAGTAGTGGATGGATACATCTATTACATTGACATGACCTCACTTGCTATGATCTTCTTGACTTGGATTTCCAAGTATAAAGAGGGTGATCTTTATACAACATATGGTTCAATTCTCTTCCGGGGAATGTGCCATACTAATATGGAGGGATCATTCATCATCTTGCTTTCAACATATGATAAGAATATTTTTTTACATCAATGGATTATCTAACACAACATTTTGGTGCTCTTACCATTCATATTCAGTGCATTGCTCCACAAAAGGGAAAGTTTTTCATTGGGCTCCATGGACAAAATTGGGCCAATTTGTATGATGGAGACAACCATATTTTCTATGGCCTTGGGAAAGCTTTTTCTTTCATGTATGATCCATTTATATACTCAGCCATTTGCTATATATCAGTAGATATCATGACATACATAACCACCCATGTAATACAAAACAACTTGCCATGTAATTTTCTGAAGCAGCAGTTTGGAAAACTGCGCTGTCACTATTGGGGAAGCTGTTGGTACCTCCTTCCACCACATCAAACCTTCAGAATTTTCTTCATTTTTGCTGATCATGACTTCATTTGCTGATATATATCTGATTTTTATTGGAGGCATGATTATGAGGAAGACACATGGGTTGGATGTGTCCTTGAGGGGAGAGAATTCCCATATTTTCTGCACTACATGTTCTAATGGGAGCATGGGAAGAGATATGGCCACCACAAACACCTATTTGTTTTCTTTTGAGGTGAGACATGAGTTTGATAGTCATCCATTTTATAGCCATGGGCAAGTATTTGATCATGTATTGTTAACACATTCAGACATTTACTATTCATTAGTAGATGTGATGATTTTTGTATGTTACTTGACATACTATTTTCTGAAGTTGCAGTGGATGAGACTATGCTGTGTCCTTTTGAGACATTGTTTGTATCATGTACCATCATGTAAAACCTTCAGAAAAATTCTCATTAGGATTTTCTATGATGATCATTTCCTATTCATCATGGATGAAATGTGATGGGCCAGCTTGTTTTTCAATGTTGGAGGAGAACTTTTTGGAGGATTGTTCTTCACTTTGCCATGTGAGGGCAATAATTTTACAGCCCAGGATCAACACACACTCTACACTTATCATAAGCGGAGAGAAGGAAAAATTGGGGTAGGATATTATGCTTAACGTGTTCAGAGTTTCAGCCCACCTTCATTTCTGGAGCTTGAGGTGGAAGGAGATGTTCAGGAGTTGCCTTGTTGGGAGGTGGCTCATTTGGTTTGGATGATTACTTGGGGAAGATGTTTTCCCAATACTTTCTAGTCTCCATGCCTTGGGTGGAGATCCTTCAGTTCTATCCTTGCAGTGGCTTGAGGACAAGCAAAATTTGGGAGGGGAGGACTGTAATGTTCCCATTTTAGCACATGGCTAAATGGAATATTAAAATTTTTCTTTTATCACCTTGTAGCTAAATAAATGGGTAAAGGAACCCATTCTTATTGAATAAATGAATAAAATCCCTCATAATGTGAAAGGGATCATCAAAGTAGCTTCATTTTTCCCCCTCAAGTGTGAAAAGGGGCAAATGCATGAAGATAAGGTCAAGTTTGACCAAGTCAACAACATTGCCATAGGAGGAGTGGATCACTTTATGAGACAGTGCAGTGTGAATGAGGAAGAGGATATTTGGTGGAGAAACCCTAATGGATGGGGCCCATGGAGAGAGAGCTCTCACTTGTTTAAAAGGAGGGCAAGGCAACCATTGTTTCTCATGCTTGTATTATTCATCTCATTGTCTATTGAGAAAATTGTGCATTCTTTGCTGTTTAGCAAGAGTTACCGAAGGAATTCCTGTTTAGGATTACTTCTTCTTGAGAGGCCTCTTGAGGGATTTTTCTTCATTCTCCACATCTCTTGGCTCAAGGCCAAAGCTTCTCCTTTCATATACTACGTTATTTCTACTCAAGTATAACACAGTGTTGCTGGGGTGTTGTAGTGGAGGAGACCATACACCATTTCCTTGGCTCATCTGTCAGAGGAGGGAGCTCCTATTCCTCTGGGAGGTTAGGGAGGGAGATACAGGAGCATGCTATAGGTAATTGGCATCAATCCAATCATTTCTCTTCACCAACAGCGCAGTCCCTTCTCTAGACTGCGCTATTTTTTAGTGTATTTGCAGTGGGGACTTGCTCCGCAAGTTTGGAGGGTGAGATCTTAGGTGAGAGGATCAGCCTTTCAATCTAGAGATACTTTGGATAAGATTCAGCCATCTATTGTAGCATCATCATCTATCTCCATCCAGTTCTATTCCTGAGTTGCAGCTACTACCCAGTAACTCCGACATTTCTGCAGAAATGCCATTTTTCTTGTATTTCAGCCAATCCCTCTAAGGATTGTGTATTGTATGTTTCCAGGGGTTGAGATCTTGCTCCCCCTTCTTATTTGAGCTATCCATTTTCATATCTATATATTATTAACATTTTTCAGTAGTTATCCTTCAAGGATTGCGCAGTCATAGCCAGGGCTTCTCTTGTATAGCAATATTTCTCCATTTTCATGTATATGTTTCATTGGGGTTGCATTGCCTAGCTTGAGAGATCATTTCCTCAAGATATTGTATAAATTTGTTGCTGCTATAATCTAATGTAATGGTTATGTGGATCTTCCATAATTTTGGGTTTTAATGCATTCACTACTATTTTCCAGCTCATGTTTATGTATTGTTGATCTCCACATTGGTAATATCTTGAGATATTCTGAATAGTGTAACTGTTCCTAATTTGGTAACATTACAGCTTCACCACATCACTAGCTACATTCTACAAAGTCCATACGGATCCTATGAAAAACCAAAATCGATCCATGTCTTCATCCTCCACACCCTTAAAGGTCGGCAACTTCATGTGCGTAGCCATGTCGTCTTCCAGTGGTGGCGGAGGGGTAGGTGAATTCTTACTCCTATGATAGTTTGAAAGTGGTGTGCTGGGAGGACTCTGCACAGTTGCTTCCCTTACTAGACTATAGATAGGCCTATCTCCTTCTTGGTTTGTTTGATAGTACTTGCCACTTCGTGTCATACTTTTTTCCAGATCAGGGATCATTCATTCAGTGTGGATACACAAGATACTCTTTTTGCATAGTAATATCTTAATCAGCAATGGTAAGGTCTTCAAAAACTTACCCCAGAAACCCTTGAAGAGTATTCGCTTTGCTTTAGAGTAGGATATGAACTGATTGATGGAAAATTCTATCACAAAACCTCCTAGCACACTGTCCACCCAGTGGTCCACCGTGCGAGTGATGGTGTTATCAGTCTTCTCTAACTGCTGGATTAGTTCGGGGTTCCACTGCGTGACCCGTTCGTCCTTCCAACACTTCTGAAATTCGACCAACCTTGCGAGCCACTCTTGTATCTCAATCACAATTGTTACAAAGAATATCTCATAGATCTTTGTGAAAATATACTTATTTTTCCACTCCTCGATGGTCAACCTCTTACTGTGGTTCTCTTTCACTGCGAATTCCTGAACTTTCTGTTCGAACCATTCATCAATTTCTTTGCTTTCAGGTTTCCAGTATGGCCTTGGCATTACTTGAAAACTCTCTCAAAATGCTTTAGGTCCCAAAAATAGAAACAATTTTTGGCTCAAGGGGTCCTGACCCAGGTTCAAAGGTTCAAGGTTTTCCAACAAACCCCTACACTATTGGCCATTTCGGCAGTGACCTGCTTGCGCAGGCCAAAGTCTCACCCAAAGTAGTATGGGTGGGTGCTGGAACTAGGTTTCCACACCCTGGGAGAGGGTAGGTAATTCAAGCAGAGCTGCATTCAGCCTTATAGTGACCAGATCTTATATCACGGAGCCTATATCTACATATTCCCTTCTCATCCACGTGTGCAACAACAATGATATTCACTGCGCACATAGCAGCAAGGTCCACACACAGTAGGACAGAGAATCTCCACACACGCAGTAGTAGGAGTCCTTCGCAACAACCCTAATCAGATCTATCAGTTCGCACTTAGCATCAATCTCTCTTCCCAAATCTGTCTTACAACTCAAAAAGGTTCAACTACTTATACTATTTTAGCCTACGCATCCAATGGTCCACAAACCGTGGTTTGCAGATTCTTGGTCTACCCTTGACCGATTTACAATGCATTAGGGGCTTTGACCCACCCCAAAATCCCTGCGGTAGACTAAATATAATAAAAAATATACAAAATGGACCAGTTTCGCAGCTTGTAGGAGACCCTATTCCAACAAAATTTAACCATCTTTAAGTAGCATGGTCGGTTCGCGCACAAAATAATCTTGATCGAAAATATCTTCCAAAAGTACCAAACCCCTTGGAATGGAGTTATCTTTCAACTAAAGCACTTTCTCTGGTGCATGGAATTCTTGGTCATCTTCATAACATTGGTTAACCATTTGTGAATTCACAAATTCCTCTTATGTCTGCAAGAAGTTGTTGTTCTTTTTATCATATTGAAATAATTGCCAGTAATGAACATTATCTAGGACAAGAAGGTAGTGTTTGACATTTATCTCATACTTCTTAATAGGATACAATGGAATTTTTAACATGTTGGCCGAAGTAGCAAGAGAATCAGCAATAACATTGTTGTCTCTTGGGATCAAAAACAAAGTATACTCGGTGAATGTCTTGAGGATATCTAGCACTAAATTTCAATAAACTTGCATCCTTAGATGCTTGGCTTGGTATTCCCCTTTGACTTGATTTATTACTAGCTCAGAATTTCCATACACAGAAATCTACTTGGCACCTAGCTTCTTGAGGATTTTCAGACAAACTATTAAAGCCTCATACTAAGCTTCATTGTTTGAAAATTCGAAAGCCAGCTTGTATGAGGACATTCGAACATTGGGAGGAATGTTTAGTGATTTATTTATAAGGTTATGGATCCCCTCTCCGATTCCAACCCCTTCTTTTCCCAAATCTCCATCGAAGTCCATGGACCACAAACTACTTTCTTCATCAAGAAGCTACAAACTGGATGGTTAAACTTTACTTGTTTCTTGAGAGAGTTCTGTTGTACCAAAATTTTTTGTTTCTTTCATTGTTTCATCACTTTTTTGAGTTAATGCGCTTGGTCCCAAACCACTTGACACCTTTTCATAAATTTTTGTATTTTCCAATTCTAAAACAAAATTTGAAAATTCAAAATTTTCTTCTTTTTCTTCAATCAAAAATTCGAAATATGTTGAACATTCGTCATTGAACAAGATAAGGGACTCTAAATCTATATGGACAGCATGTATAGGATGATTATTTGGCTTTTCTTGGTTGTTTATCATGTACTTCATTTTACATTCCTGGTATAGTTTTCTAAGTTTCCCAAAGACAAGAATGATAACATATGAAAATTCAAGTTGTAAGGTACCTCTAAGCTTCGCTCCTAATGACCAGGAAAGAAACATTCCAGATATAGGAGGGATATTAGCCACAAAAACATCTATGAGGACATTCTTGGCTAGGATTTTCTCTAATGACACCACTAGGTCCTTGATGACGCCAAGACATTTCACCCTTCCTGTATCAAATGAATAAATATCATGATAAGATCTTGTGATATCTAGTCCTAATCCGTCCATAATGGCCTTGGGCATTAGGTTTTGAGAGGCTCTAGAATCAAGCATGGTGTTATGGAGGATAAAATCATTGATTTTGAGGCTTAGATAAAATGGAGGGACCTCACTATATTCTAGATCACCAATAACAATAGGACCAAAAAGAAGCTCAGGGTTATCATCACTCACATTAACGATGTCAGACATCTCATTCAATCTAAGCAAATTAGCTACTTGAACTTTTTACATATCATTCTTGACTATTTCATTTAGAGGAATATATACTTTCAACTTGGAAATTTCATTTTCAAGACTAAAAAAGAGAATAATGTTTTTCCACCTCTTTCGATTGTGCATATTTCCTTTCGGGTTGATATTTGTATGAAGTCTCCTTCTTCCACCCTCCGTCTTGGATTTTTTTATCCTTCTTTGACCATTGGAAGAAGCTTCATTTCCTTTAGCATGATTAGGAAAAATGGCTCCTTTGTCTTTACTTTTATTTGGAGCAACAACTTGTTTATGGTGAGCATCTACTTGAGCATTTTATTTTTTATAATTAGAGGTTATAGGAACATTCCTACTCCTCAAACCATAGTGCCTCTACACTTGAGAAAGAGCATTATGATATCCCATTTGATAATCATCCGTCTGCACCGATAACATGTCATCATTTTACAATACATATTGTTCATCATATCATGCACGAATTTCTGCAGAAAATTGATCTTCTTCAGTAAGAAAAATAGGCTGTTGATTTTCCTCAAATAAATGATTATCGCCAGAAATTTATTCTTCATCATCTTCATCAGGGAATTTAGTTTAATTCTATTGAAATGGAGTATGAATTTTCTGTTGACTTTGTGGATCCTGACCCCTCTATTCCCTTTGCTTGATCCTGTATTGAGGCTATTGATTTGGACCCCTGAAATTGGGATTTCTAATGGAGGGTTCAGCTTGTCGATCAACAATGGAAATTTTATCCATCATCTTCTCCATGGTATTGATTGAGGTAACTAATTTTCCCTCTGATGAAGCAGATGTTCCCTCTTTGATAGTGACTATTTTCTCCATCTTGATTTTATACTTTTTCATGATCAAATTAGCTTCCATGATCACTGCGTTTCTCTGCATTTATTCAAGAGTTGATGGATTTCTTTCCCTCAGTTGATACGCCATGTCAAGATTGAAACCATTAGGATAGTGAAGTAAATCAAGGCTTGGAGGAGGCTCAATATTCTCAAGAATTGAATCATATATTTTATTGAATCTAGTTGTAAAGTCTTGGACAAACTCATTGGGATTCCTTTTCAAGGCGTTATACTCAGCTAAAATCTACAATGAATTCTTCTTCACTTCCCATTTCGACATTAAAATGTCAATCAACTGTTGTGAAGTACCCATTGAACCAGCTGTGATAGAGTGAAACCACTTCTTTACCTCTCCTGAGAAACTCTTTGCAATGATGCGCATCTTGGCATCGTCATTGTCGATCTATTCAAGATCTATGAAATCAACCACTTTGGAAATGTGTTGACAAGTTGTAACCTTTGATGTTCCATCGAAAATGGGAAGTCTCTGACCATAGTTCTGAGGTAGTGTAGTGAGCTGTAAAGGTAGGATCAACGGAGAAAATCTGGCCATGGCTAATGGAGGAGGTGGTGGAGGTGCTGATGGAGTGGAAACTTATAGAGTTAATGATGGAATAAAAGGAAGGGTTGATGATGTAGAAGTATGAGAAGTTGTAATGACAGGTGAAGTAAAATCCTACTTCTGATATTGGAAATAATTTTTTTCTGAAATTTATTGAAACTTATCCACCAATTCTTTAAGTTTGTGGAAATTATACCAGATTTCACTATCAAATTCAGAATAAAAAGACTCAGAAAATGGTGAAAAGGTCTCAAAATCAAAAGGATCAAAGGTGGTTTCTTAAAGAAAGGTTCCATACTTAGTTCTAAGCAAAATATATTTCAATTTCTGAATTATTCTGAAACAAATCTTGTAGGCAAGGAATTTTATTTGACAAGTGGAGGAATATCTCTTCCAACCTTTCGAGACTTGGCTTTATGCTTTCTTAAAAAAATCTTAAGTTCATTCACAATTGGTGAGGGATTTAGGGCTGTATTTGATCTAGTATGCATTTTAGGAGCCAACTTAAGTTAGGAATTTTGGACTTTGGGTCAAATTTAAGAGTTCAACCTGTTTCGAATGTAGAGCTTGTCACCTACAAGTGTAACTTTCAAAGGATTAAAGAAATATTATCAGGGAAATTTTAGCATTTGCTCCCCGGAAACGACACCAAAATTTTTATCACTTTCCCTAAACTTCCCATGGCTGAAAATGGTGTTGGGTGTGGAGGTTGATTATCTTCTTAATTTTGTATCACAGCGTTGGACCCCTGTTCTAAACGGGGTGGCAACGCCGCTCATAATTAAACATTTCCTCGGAGGTCTAGGAGTGGGGGGGGGGAAACTATGACTTTATGGAGCCCCCCCCCCCACCTGGTGGGCAGTTTCAGGGGAAGAGCCCCCGAAGCTAAAAAAATATGTAAAATTTCCTTATAAAAGTATTGTAATTTCTAGTCCATTTGGGTCGTTCATTAGGCAGATGATTTGATGGTAGAAGTTATGTTTAATTTAGGGTTTTTTTCCCTAGAATTCAACCCCTCATTTTGTATGAGGGTATTGTATTGCGGTTGTGTATTGTATGTGTATTATCAGAGCGAGAAACAGATAGGGAGACTGTGAGAGAGAACAAAGGAAATTACAGTGAATTTTTTGTAGGTTTTGTCTCTTCATTTTGCTGGATAATAGAAAGGAAGGACTGGCTATTCGGGGTGGACATAGCCCAAAATGGGTGAACCACATATATATGTGTCTCTCTGGTTTTATGTGTTTGTGTTTTCCACATATTTTATGTGTTTCATTGCTCTGTAATATATAATTTTCTAACAACTGGTATCAGAGCCAAAGGTATGTTTGGATGATAAACTCACAAGAAAGATGGGTTCCTGGTTTGAATGGGAGAAATGGTGGAAGAAGGTAAGTTTAGGGTCAAGAAATTTAATGGCCAAAACTTCCCTTTGTTGAAGATGCAGATGAAAGATTATCTTTATCAAAAATATCTGTACATACCATTGAGCAGAAAAACAAAGAAGCTGACGACTATGACAGATGTAGAATGGGAAATTCTCGATAGAAAGGCACTTGGAATAGTACGGTTGTGCCTCGCGGTGTCATTAGCCTTCAATATTTCAAAGGAAACAACAACAGAGGGTTTGATTAAGGCATTGGAAAACTATATGAAAAACCATCAGCTTCAAACAAGGTATTTCTTATGAAACGTTTATTTAATATGAAGATGTCGGAAGGTGGATCTGTTGCAGACCATTTAAATGATTTTCATACGGTTACCAGTCAGTTAAGTTCTGTAGGGGTAAATTTTTATGATGAAGTTAGGGATCCATTATTTCTATGCTCATTGCCAGAAATTTGGAATGGTTTAGTTATGGCCATTAGTAACTCTATCTCTGGATATAGTAATTTAAAGTTTGATAATGTTTTCAGTGTTATCCTTAGCGAGGAAATGCGACGGAAAAGCTCCAGTGAGACATCAGGTAATGCTTTGAGTGCAGAGTCTAGGGGAAGAAAAATGGAAAGAGGAAGGAGCTCAATATATCGCCAGATTGGGGATAGTGTGTTGGAAATGTGGAAAGAAAGGACACCTGAAAAAGACTGTAGATCTCGGAAGGGAAAAGAAGGAGATGCACATCAAGAAAACAATCATGAAGTAAATGTGACAGGTGATGTGTTACAAGATGCTTTGATTCTTTCTTTCAAAAATTTTACTGAATCCTGGGTGGTAAGTTCAGGGGTCTCATTCCATGCCACACCTGATAAGAAATATTTTCATGACTATGTTCAAGGAGATTTTGGACAAGTCCGTTTGGGTGATGATAAACCCTGTAAAATTGTTGGAATGGTTAAGGTTCTTGTAAAATAGTAGAATGGAAACCAATGGCTATTAAAGGAGGTAAGGCATGTTCTAGATATAAAGAAAAATCTGATTTCAACAGGGCAATTAGGCAGTGAAGATTGTGTGACAACTTTCACAGATAAAACTTGGAAGGTCACCAAAGGAGCACTGGTAATAGAAAAAGGTGAAAAGGTTGGTACATTGTATTTGTGAAATGGTATTTCTAACTCTGTTAATTCTTTAACTTTGAAAGGAGCAGATGCAACATTATGGCATCATAGGCTCGGACACATGAGTGAGAAGGGGATGAAGATTCTTCACTCAAGAATTTTTTTTCCTAGTTTGAAAAATATTGATTTGGATTTATGTGAGAATTGTATTTATGGAAACCAGAAGAGAGTCATATTTCTTAGAGTTGGGAAAGAAAATAAGAGCGAAAAATTAGAGCTTGTGCATACAGATGTATGGGGACCGACTCAGGTATCATCTCTCAATGGCTCTCGTTATTATGTTACTTTTATTGATGATGCAACTAGAAAATCTTGGATTTATTGTATTCATAATAAATATGATGTATTTGATACTTTCAATAAATGGAAAGATTTGGTTAATATTGAGACAGGAAAGAAGTTGAAGTCTCTCAGATCAGATAATAGAGGTGAATATTGTAGCAAAGAGTGTGATAGGTACTATTCAGAGCATGGAATTCACAGAGATAAGATAGTTCCCAAAACACCACAAGAAAGTGGTGTGTCAGAAAGGATGAACAAAACAATCATGGAGCGTGCAAGGTGCGTGAGATTTCATGCAGGATTGCCTTTACAATTTTGGGCAGATGCTGTAGATACTGTTGTTTATCTAAGAAAAAGAGGGCCTTCAAGTTCCTTGGATGGTGGTATTCTAGAGGAAATGTGGACAGGTAAAAAGGTAAACTACTCTTTTTTAAAGCCTTTTGGTTGTGAGGCCTTTGTCCATATTAATAAAGAAAATAGGACAAGGATTGAGGAAAAATCAAAGAAATGTACCTGTATTGGATATGGTGTTAATGATTTTGGTTATCGCTTATATGATTATGAAAATAAAAGAATCATTAGGAGTAGAGATGTAATATTCAATGAAAAGGTCTTTTATAAGAATTAGTTTCAGGAAAAGAGATAGGAAAAATAAAACAAAGAATACACAGTTCTTGATGAGATCATAGAAAAAGTAAAGGTGCCTGAAAATAATAATAATCAATAGCCACAACAACAACCAGCACCACAATAGCAACAGGCACCTCAAACACTTAAAAGTGGTGTCATAAGATCTACCAGGATAAGTAGACCCCTTGAATGATAAGGCTCCTTCATTATATTATTTATTGTTGACTGATTCTGGTGAACCCAAATGTTATGAAGAAGCAATACAGGTTAAAACCAGGAAGAAGTGAGATCTAGCCATGAAAGAAGAGATGGAATCCTTAATACATAACTAGACTTGGAAATTATTCAGGTTTACTGTAGGTAAACCAACATTGCAGAATAAATGGGGTTATAGGCTAAAGGAAGAAGATGGAGGAAAAAAGAGGTAAAAAGCTAGACTTGTGGTGAAGGGGCTCGCACAGAAGAAAGGTATTGATTTTGATGAAATATTTTCTCCTGTTTTTAAGATGACTTCAATCAGAACTATTTTAAGTCTTGTAACAATAGAAGATTTTCATCTTGAACAGTTAGATGTAAAGACAACATTTCTCCATGGAGATTTGGGGGAAGATATCTATATGCAGCAACCAGAAGAATATGAGTTCAAAGGGAAAGAAAAATTAGTGTGCAGGTTAAAGAAGAGCTTGTATGGCTTAAAAAAGGCTCCAAGGCACTAGTGGTATCCAAAATTTGACAGGTTTATGTCTGAACAAGGTTATACTAGATGTCACTATGATCATTGTGTTTATCTAAAAAAGAAAAATGATGGCCGCTATATTATATTGTTATTGTATGTAGATGACATGCTTGTTGCATGGTCTAACATGCAAGAAATAAATGTGCTCAAAATAAATTTGGAAAATTCATTTGCAATGAAGGATTTGGGAGCTGCAAAACAAATTCTTTGTATGAGAATAACCAGAGACAAGAAAAATCGAAAATTAACATTGTCCCGGAATCAGTACCTACAAAAGGTGTTGAAAGGATTTAATATTCAGAATGCAAAACCAATTAGTACACCTTTTGCTAGCCATTTCAAACTTAGTAAGGAGATGTGCCCTAAGACCTAAGAAGAAATGGATTATATGTCTAAAGTTCCATATGCATCAACAGTTGGAAGCTTAATGTATGCAATGGTCTGAACAAGGCCTGATATTTCACATGCAGTGGGAGTTGTAAGTAGGTACATGAACAATCTAGGAAAAGAACATTGGATGGTAGTGAGATGGATTATTATATATTTGAGAGGTACCACAAATCAAGCATGATTCTTTGGTGGTTCAAACATTGCTCTACAGGGATATGTTGATGCAGATATGGCAGGTGACAGAGATAATAGGAGGAGCACTATAGGGTATGTATTTACTGTAGGTGGAACAACTATCAGTTGGGTTTCAAAAATTCAAAGTGTTGTTTCACTTTCAACAAGAGAAGCAAATTATGTTGCTGCTACAGAGGCTAGTAAAGAAATGATTTGGTTACAAAGGTTTATGGATGAATTGGATAAGAAGCATGATATGGGCACATTATACAGTGATAGCCAAAGTTCCATTCATCTTGAAAAGAAATCAGCATCTCATTCCAGGAATAAACACATATAGCTCAAGTACCATTTCATATGATTAGTGTTGGAAGATGGAAAATTGAAGCTGGAAAAGATACACATTAGCCGAAATCCTACAGATATGCTAACAAAAGTTGTAACCATGGAGAAACTGAGATTATCATCAGTTTCAATTGGTCTTCAAGTATGATGATGAATATGAGAAATAGCCAGGTCAAAAATGAATTCCTTGTCCAGCAAATGAAGCAGCAATGGAGTTGCTACAGTCAGTCTCCAAGTGGGAGATTTTTTTGTGTGGAGCCTAATTATCTTCTTTATTTTGCATCATAGCGTTGGACTGATGTTCTAAATGAGGAAACAACATTGCCCATAATTAAAATCTTCCTGCGGGGTCTAGGGGGGCGGGGAGGGGGAGTAGGGCAGCGTTGACTTTATGGAGCCCCCCCTTGGAGGGGGGTTTCGGGGTTAGCGCCCCCGAAGCTAAAAATAGATGTAAAATTTCCTTGTAAAAGTATTGTAATTTCTTGTCAATCTAGGTCGTTCATTAGGTTGATGATATGAAAGTAGAAGTTATGTTTAATTTAGGGTTTTTTTCCTTTGAAGGAAACCCCTCATTTTGTATGAGGGTATTGTATTGTAGCTGTGTATTGTATGTGTATTATCAGAGTGAGAAGCATATAGCAAGACTGTGAGAGAGAAAAAAGGATATTACAGCAACTCTGCTATAGGTTGTGTCTCTTCATTTTGATGGATAATAGAAAGGAAGGACTAGCTGTTCGAGGTGGACGTAGCCCAAACTGTGTGAACCACGTATATCTATGTCTCTCTAATTTTATGTGTTTTTTTGTGTTTATGTCTTTTTCATATTTTATGTGTTCCATTTCTTTGTAATATATAATTTTCTAACAAATCTGATTGAAGAAAGGTAACCATAGACCAGGATTTAGGTCACGTAGCTAGCCTTACCAGAACCAGAGAGGGATCTCTTGTTGTCACTTTTTCAGTCAAAGGAATGATTGAGTATATAATGAACTTAGGCTAGGTATTTAAGCTCAGTAAATGGGATTTGTTTGATTTTTTTAGTGCTAGATAGAAAGGTCAGTGAGAAGACTTGTTTAGGGTTTTTTAGGTTTGAATTCCAAGGTCAATTTGTAGAGAATATGTGAGGTTAGATAGGTATTTTGAAGGCATGATTAATAGGTCATTGAGTATAGGATGAAGTGAAAGAGATTTTGAATGAGAATTGAGGTTAATTGATTTATTTAAAAGCAAATAGACATAGAAATGTAAACCTTTCCTAAAATAGAGCATGAACAAACATGATTTCTGCTTATAAACTTACAAGATAAACATATGGAAAGATGTATATAAAAGAAGAAGATATATCATTTAGCATGAATAGATAAATATACATAAGAATAAAAAATTCTCCAATGCATATCAAAAGATTCTCAACACAAGTTCTGCAAATCTGTCTCTGATTTCATTCCAAAATGCTGATTACAAAAGATCCACTACAAAATAAGACTCTCTCAACCCCAAAAAAGACTAAAGAGAGTCTAATTATAGGAAATATGGACAATGAAAACTCATCAGGTAGAAATACCATCCAAAATGGATCATAAATACAAAAGAGGAGTCATTTCCTAGATTCTATGGAGGTTAGAAACCATTCCCTAAATTTCAGCTATGAAATAAGAGTGTTTGTCCCTTACATTAATTACATATTCCCTCATGATAGTAGGCTAAAACCAACTCAATAACTCTAATTCCAACTCATAGGACAAAAAAACCTCAAATTTGTGACATCTTATGAGCTTGACAGGTGTCCTGAGGAATCCAATGATGATTTGTAACATTTCTAACAGAAGGGTAACAAAATTTTAACGAAGCGTAATAGAAGTTTGCAGGAACTTTTAGGAGTCCAAATCCACTTCTGAAAGAATTTTCAATGAGCCCTGTGTGTCTAGTTTCCATAACATCTTGAATTTTTCAAAATGACCAATGGGAAGGCCTTCAAAAATCCATTCTCCCAATGTTACTCCAAAAGCATAACAAAGGCTCCAAAAAGGTGGCAGAAACATGAAAAATGAGTGGCTTTTGAGTTTTTTCTCCAAAATTACAGCCTTTCATGTCAAGGGGGATCCTAATTTGTAATTTAATCATCAAAATACATCCATCCATGTAAATAAATCATCATTTTGATGCTCCCAAAATAAGCGTAACGAAAGTTGGTTACCCTTTTGTGATGAAAAATTTCCACAATTGTGCAAAAAGTCACAAAAAATACCAAAATTGTTCAAAAAATCTCAAAATTGGTTCTATAGCACCTATGAGTGATGGACTAAACAGCCAAATAATCTTTAGCCAACAAGTCCAAGCTATCCTTCTCTTTAAGCTGCATTTTTTCTTCTTTTACCCTTTTCTTCAATTGTTTTAGCCTTATTTGAGAAATTATGTTCCTGGTGCGATAATGATTTTCCATGTGTATTTTCAGTTTATTTTCCCTCTTAGCCCTCTTTAAGAGCTTCTCTAGATTTTCATTTACCCTTGACAACCAAAGCTCTCTATCCTGATTAATCTCCATGGATATAAGCTCATCAAAGGTCAACTCTTCAGGTGGATGAGCTGATTGTCTTTATAGCTCCAACGCCCTTTTGAGGCCTCTTTTTTTTTTCCTTCTTAATTATGTTTCAGCCTCCATTTCATAAATTTTATCAACATCAATAAACTCCTTACCTTTACCTTTGATTGCCTCTAGGTATTGCTTGGGCTTGCTTTGTAAGAGCTCCTTCACTTTCAATTGAAAATTCTCTTGCTGCAAAAAAGTGATTTGAGAATTAGAAATGGAGAACATCCTCCTCAACTCTGTTATTTCCTCATATTTCTCTATGATGATATATTCAAATGATCTGATCTCCACCTGCTCTGTTACCTCAACCTCCAATGGCAATGATTCACTATGCTGATGCAAAAGAGCTCGCTCCTCTATCTCAGTTTGTTCCACAATGGTGTCAAGTGTAAGAACACTTTTGGTAGACTTATGTGCAAATACTTATCTCTTCCCCTTCTCATAGGTGTGAGTAAACTCAAAAACCCTAGGAGCATCTGAAAGTTGAGTTTGTGTGTTGGAATATCCAACCTCCATTGGCAATGCTAATGATGCACTATGCAATATAGGAGGGATAGTGGTAGGTGTTGTTGCTAATCTTTCCAAGAAATTTTCCCAAGTCATATCGATGGAGGAAATGTGATGCAATACAATGAGCTTGATCACACCATGATGAAAAATACTAGTGTGATGATATTTTTTTCTACTCTGAACCTTCTCAGTCATCTTAGTGAAACTCTTGCACAAGTAATATCGAAAACCAAGTGTTTTGACAGAGGTGAAATGCATCAACAACTTGATATGGTACCTATACAACCCAAAAAATATTCCTTCACATGTGAAGTACTTCATTATAAACATCATAAAAGGATGATATTTGTTTCTGAGGTGTCTGAAGGGGAAGAGTTAATATGGCTCCTGTCTATCATGAGGATTGAGAAATTGTTTGTAATTTTCAATGTTTAATTCCATGCCCTTGAACCACTGCTCCCCATGACAAGGAACACTTTTTGCTGAAGAAATCAGGTTTGTTGATAGGCTTATCTCCACACCTACAACAGTGACCTTTCCCATGATGAATCCTGTGGCAAATAATTTTGTCAATTGAAGATGATACCCTTCTTCTATGATTTTTTCACAAAATATCAAACATTTAGCCCTCTCAAAACATCTTCTAGCCAGGGGTGAGACATTGATTTCATGAATTGTGAAGGGTTCTAACCTGAGGTGGCACCCTCCCTTGAATCTCTTATTCTCACTTTCCATCTTGTTTGTCACTGGAATGATGAAAACCCTAGTGTTTTGGTGGAACGAGTATATGTAGTGAAATATGGAAAAACAAAGTATAGTAATAATTTAAGTTTAGAGAATGAAATGAAGGATCGTGGAGCTGAGGAAAATTCTAGAAACAATTCAGTAGATTGGGTTGTATGTTAGCTCCAAGTTGTGTGTGGAATGAAGTGAAATGGGTGTGAGGAAGGTGGCAAAATGATGAAAAATAAGAAATTTCCAATTTCAACACTGTGAAAATAGCTAGTGTGGAGGTGGAGTAAGTTTAGAAGGTGAAAAGGCGGATCATGGAGCTAGGGAAAATTGTAGAAAAAATTCAGTAAATAGGGTGGCATGTTAGCTCGATATTGTAGGTGGAATGAGGGGAAATAGATGTGGGGAGCCTGATGAAATCAAGTGAACACAAGAAATTTCCAATTTTTTCACTGTGAAAATAGCTAGAATCTAGGGTTTGGTGGAATTGACATATTAGGGATGATATGGATGATGGGAGATGTGAGGATGAAATATATGAGAGGTGTGGGTTAGGTTTTAGTTAACTGGATTAGGTTAGGTTTTGTCAAATTAAGTCTATTTATATCATGGATAAGGGATGATATGAAGAACAATAGAGTGAGCATAAAAATGATTTGAACACTAAAAAATTTGACCAAAAAAAATGTAGGAGAGTAGCAAATTATTGTTTGTGAGGGGTTCAAAGGGTAATGGTGAAAATCCTTGAGATTTTTTGAAGAGTTTTGAAGCCCAAAACCCAACTTTGCCTCTCCTCCATAAGCGTAACAGTCATGTACATAAGCGTAACACTGTGTTTCCAGAAGCGTAACACTGGCTATGTAGCACCTGCACATGATCAAAGGCTTATTATTTAGATAAAAAATGAAAGTGATTATAAATTATCCAAACCAGAATGATCGGTTAGAGCTCATCACCAAGATTCCAATGCAACTTGTTTCATAAAAATCCGAGTTCTTATAAGTTATGGTCTGCTATTTTTTTTCTAAAATAGGTAAAAAATGTGTAGAAAAGTGATAGACTGATGACTGGGCAGTCCAGTCAACACCTTAGGAATATCCAGGGAATATTCTTAAATTTTCAGCCAATGTTACTATGACAAGTGTCACAGTCATATTCGCCAATGTTGCTTGGGAGATTGAAATTTGTCCTCCTAATCCTAAGTTTGAAATTTCTATATATGGTGGATTATTAATTTTTATGGTTGGAATTGGGCCATGGAGAAGGGCCACGAGGAGTAGCCTTAGGCTACCATGTGCCCTCCCCCATGGCAAGGTTGGATGGCACATATATTATTTTATCCAAGGTTCATCGCAAGGTCGAATGCAAAGGTTGAACAAATATCAATGGGCACATATATATTCACAAATATTATTTTATACCAAAGTCTGAACCCAAAGGTTCATTAAACAAAATGTATTGACTGAGGAGGCACGAAGTTCAAGGTCGATCCCACGACCTCCCCCATACAAGCGTTGAGAACTATTGCTCTACCATCACATGTTCCCTATTAACTATATTCTCCCACATACATTTGAATTTTGATTGCGCCATGGTTGGGGGTCTCGAGGGGGCTAACCCTGCGGGCCAACCCCCTCCCATATGTTCAAAGTGCTACAACCAAGAGCTAACAATTTTTCACCAATAGAGATTACTGAGAGTTAAAGCTTGTTTATTACCACTAATCCATGTTTAATCACAATAATCCATGATTTAGCGTTAAAAGCACTTAAGTGCTAAACATGCCATTAACTACAATTAAGTCACACTTGTCTTAACTTAAGTGTAGGTTTATCTTAGCGGCAGACTTGGTGGAGCTGCCAAATGAAGTGGAAGCTCCACTTTTAGTGGAGTTATTTGGTGGACTTCCAGTTTTAGTGGAGAAAAAGTAGGAAAAATTATTTTTTCCATAACTGAGGCAATGTCTAACCAATTTTGGCTTAGTAAGAGTCATTCTTGGTACATTTTGATGTTTTGGAGCCATTCGATTAGGTTGCAGAGGAAACAAGAGACTATAAACAAAACTTTTTCACAATTGAAGCTAATAAAAAGACCCATGCCATGGAAGCTAGACCAAGGAGATGTAGCCCAGGAGACGTGAACTCCTTCGTCAAAACCATATGCATTTGACTCAGTTGTATGTGTTTTATTTGTTTTATATGCTATTTTTCAGCATTTAGTTTCCATGCTTTTATTTTTGTGAATTACACTTAATCTAATCAAGTTTGTTGAATTTTCAATCATAAGCACATGTAAAGACCCTTGTACAAGAAGCAGAAATAAGCACTTTCATATTAAATCTGAAACTGATATTAGCACAACATTAACTAACAATCAATTTCAGATCAAGTTGGTATCAGAGAAAAGGTTATTTTCTTGCTTTGCTTGAGATTGTGAAATAAGGGTTTTAATAGTTGCAATTTTATGATGGTTACAAGGTTGAAGTTGCAGAGAGGAGAAGGGAAGGTATTGGTTGTTCGTCCTGAGATTAGGACAAGAAGAAAGAGAGCTAAGAGAGCGTCATATTCACCCAAATTTCCACTCAAAGTGTCACTTGAAGCACCTCAAGTTCTATCTCCAATAGTTGAGATTGAAGAGTTACAAATTGCATAAGAAGCTGAGGTGATTGAAAAGGTACAAGAATCAGAAGTTGATCTTGAATCCTTATCCATTATGTTAGGTGTTGGAGAGACTCATGGACATTTAGAAGAGGAGGATGTCAAGAAAGACTTCAAGGACATTTAGAGAATGGTTAAAATCATGTTTGATGCATTCACTGCTGAAAAACCAGGAAAAGGTTCTAAGCCTCCACATCGAGAAGGAACTTCAGATGAAAAGAAGGATGAAGAGAAGAGTTTGAAAGGTAGTGGAGGAAAGCCACCTCCATCTCCACCATCCTAATCTTCATCATCTTCATTAGCATCTTCATCTTCCACTTCCACCACAAAATCCACCCGCACTCATTCAAAAATCCCAAAAGGAGAAACTCCATTACTCAAGTTGGACATCAAGTTTGAACTTCCCATGTACAATGGTGAGGTAAATGTAGAAAAGTTAGACAATTGGATCCATAAACTGGAAGTATGTTGTAGAATTAAAAATCTACAAGGGGAGGACATAAAGATCTAGTTGGATTCATTAAGGCTAGAAGGAGCAACACTAGTTTGGTGGGAGGAAAGGACTCAAGAGGAAATGTGAATTCATGGTAAGATATCCATTTCTTAGGTTGAATTCATTTCTTCCATTAAAATATAGTTTTATCCATTAGCCTATATGAAAAAAGAAATTATGAGTTGGCAAAACTTTAGGCAACTCAAAGGTCAAATATTTCAAGAGTACACCCAGGAGTTTAGAAAGAGGGCTTTGTTGTTAGGAATAAAATTGAATTCCCAAGACACGCCCTTGAAATACATTGGGTTTTACATTCCTACTTGAAACATACTATCCTTATTTTTAACCCAAAAAAATTAGATTAATTATGTGTGCAAGCCACACATCTTGAAGCAAGGGGAAAGACCATTCAGGAAGAGGGTAGTAAGAAGAATTCATTCAAGGGTAAGGGAAAAGAGAAGGGAGGAAAATGGAAGGGAAATAAGAATGAAAGAATCAATAAATAAGGGGATAAAAATACATGCAAATTTTTTTCCAAAGAGGGTCATGATGAAGCCCATTGTTGGAAACTACATCCTGAAATAGGCCTAAGAAATCAAATAACAAGGTGAAACAAAAGATGACTGCCACCACACAACAAGATCTTGGATCCGATTCAGGAGATGAGACTAAGATCGTAGCCATGGTCAACAAAGTCAAGGAAGCCATAGAAAGTACTAGTTCCTAAAATAGTCGCAACAACACTCCAAATGAAGACACAAGGATAGAATTGTTCCATGCCAGAGTGATTTCAAATCATACAAATATTGATGCATTGTTTGATAGTGTGTCACAAGAAAACTTGCTTTCAGAAGAATTTGTCAAAAATATTAACCTTGAAACCGTACCACATCATAAACCATACCATTTGGGTTGGATAGTTAAGAATGCCAATTTACAGGTTACAAGGAAATGCATATTTCGATTTTTTATTACTGCAAACTTTGTCAATGAAGTCGAGTTAGATGTGGTTCCACTTGAAATTTATGAGATTATCTTGGGAAGTCCATATTTTTATGACAGGAAATCAGTGTTTTGTCATCATGAGAACAAATATCATTTGCTTAAGGATGGGGTGGAGTATATTGTGAGAGCTCATCACAAAAAACTGAATATTTTGTTAGTTAATGTAGGGCAAATGAAGAGGCTAGTTAATGCAAGTAAAATTCTTGTGCTTCTCATGATCAAGAAAAAGGATGATGTTGACTATGAATCTTTGGAAGGATGTGATGAAAAATTAAAATCTGATTTGTTTGATGTGGTAAGTCAACATGGCGAGATGTTTCAAGAACCTAGTGGGTTAACTCCCAAGAGGGGCATTCAGCATGAGATTCAATTGCAGCAGGAGGTTCCACTTCCAAACATTGGTATGTATCGCAAGTCAATTA
Organism: Pinus albicaulis; assembly: GCA_034641835.2. Classification (NCBI taxonomy): domain Eukaryota; kingdom Viridiplantae; phylum Streptophyta; class Pinopsida; order Pinales; family Pinaceae; genus Pinus; species Pinus albicaulis. Next base: position 755,692,968 of record CM076570.1, on the reverse strand, counting down.
TGGAGATTTTGGAAATAAAGAATAAAATCCAAGAATTGTTGAATAAAGGTATCATACGCCCATCTACTTCGCCATGTGGTTCACCAATTGTTTTGGTACCAAAGAAGGACGAGACTTGGTGCATGCGCATAGATTTCCGTGTACTTAATAAAATCATAGTAAAGAATTGCTAATTACTCCCACACATTGATTATTTTCTAGATTAGTTAAAGTATGAAATATATTTAACTAATTTAGACTTACGAAGTGTTTATCATCAATTTAGAATAGCTTAGGAGGACATTTGGAAAACTGCATTTAAAACTAGACAAGGATTGTTTGAGTGGCTAGTTATGCCATTCGGTCTAACGAATGCTCCAGATAATTTCATGAGAGTCATGAATGATTTACTAAGACCATTTCTAGATGAATTCGTCATTTTTTACTTATATGATATTTTTATATTCAGCAAATCAAGAGATGGACATGTCATGCATGTGAACAAGGTACTTGATGTCTTGAAAAAAGAGCAGTTATTTTTAAAGATGTCAAAGTGTGAGTTTGGCAAGACTTCTTTAGTGTATTTGCGACACATTTTTGGAGGAGATGAGTTAAAGATAAACCCTTCCAAAGTAGAGGTAATTCTGAATTGTCCCAATCCCAATACAGTTACAAAGGTAAGAAGCTTTCTTGGGGTAGCACAGTATTGGATGAAATTCATTGCTAATATTTCTTCCATTGCAACTCGGTTACATGGATTGACAAGTGTCAATAAAGTCTTCCATTGGGGAGATATGCAACAAAAATAATTTGATGCTCTAAAGAAAAAGATAAGTTCAACATCGGTTTTTTCTCTTCCGGATCTTAGGCAGCCATTTGAGATCCAAACAGATGAGAGTGATTACGCCATGGGAGCAGTTCTCATGCAGCATGGTAAGCCTATTTCATTTCATTTTGAATTTTTTATTGGAGTTGTGACTAACTATCCCACCTTTGACAAATATTTATATGCATTGGTACAAATTGTAAATAAATGGAAGCACTATTTTATGGGGAAAGAGGCCAATATCCATACCAACCATCATCCCTTGTAGTACTTACAATCACAGTCAAAGTTGCAGCAATCAAGACATTTTAGATGGATGGGATTTCTACAAAAAAATTATTTGGTTATCAGGTATAAAAATTGAATCTACAATAAGGTAGTTGATATGATCTCTAGGCCTATTGTAAATTAATCTATTATACTAAAGCACAATTTAGTTATGCATGAAAGTTACATTGAAAAATATGCATATGATAGTGATTTCAAGAGGTGTATGAAAACTTGAGTCAAGGAAACCAAAATGAAGAGTTAGATTATCATGTGCATAACAGTTTGTTGTATCACTTGGGAAAGTTATGTATACTACAAGGAGAAAGAAAAAATATCAGAAGGGAGGTGCACACTTCATTGATTTCTGGACATTTCAGTGTAGGCAAGACAATAGATAATCTCAAAAGGTATTGTTATTGGCCACACATGATTGATAGTGTATCTCCTTTTACTAGAGGATGTTCTTTATGTGAAATAAGTAAGCCTAGTAATAGGAAAATAGGATTGTACACTCCACTTACGATTCCTTCACATCCTTGGGAGAGTATCTCAATGGATTTTGTAGGTGGTATTCCAATGTCAAGTAAAGGTCATGATTACTTGTATGTTGTTGTAGATAGGTTCAGAAAAATGTGTCTTTTTATGCCATGTAAAAAAAACAATTACAGTTGAAAAAATCACTCATATTTTCTTTCAAAATGTTTGGGTTCATTCTGGTCTTCCTACTTCTATTGTAAGTGATCGAGATTCCCGGTTTGTTGGAAATTTTTTGTTAAAATTATGGGACATGATGGACACAAAGTTGAAGAAGAGTAAAACATTTCATCTATAAATAGATGGTCAGACCAAGGTGGTAAATAGGACAATTATTCATCTTATTAGAGGTTATTGCAGCGAACATCCCAAGTTGTGGGATGAACAGTTGCATTACATTCAACATGCATACAACAGGAAAATAATTCTTCCACAAACACATCGCCATTTGAGGCATGTCTTAGGCACTTTCCAATATCGCCTTTGGACTTCATATTTGAGAAATATGTCGCTATAGATGGTCATAATGAAATAGATAAGGCAAGGAAGTTCATTGAGAAAATTCAGTTGGTACATCACACAGTGCAAGAACAATCTGAAAAGAGTCAAAGCAGCTACAAGGCAAGGCATGATAAACACCATGTTGATCACAAATTCCAGGTTGGAGATGAATTTTGGTTATATATCAACAAAAAAATATTGCAAAGGGAAGGTAAAAATCTCAATCCAATCCGTTATGGTCCATTTAAAATTCTGGAAAATACTGGTACTAATGCATTTAAGTTAGATTTGCCTCCTTATATGAAAATATATTCTGTCATTAATGTTGAGAATTTGAGATTGTTTGAGCCTCCTTTGATTGATAATCAAGGAGAGCATGTTCAGCTTCCATCAATAGATGATTTTTCGCTAGAATATCTTGATGAACTTCATCAAGATCTCATACTTGACAGAAGAATTGAAACTTCAAGGAGAGGGAATGTCGAATACCTTAGAATGGGACTCAAGGGACAAAATCCTTCAAAGGCCAAATGGATGGAGAGTTAAAGGGTGAGGGATTTGTACCCTCACCTACTGAAAAATTGATAGTATATTTTGGGCTCCAAAAGGCTTCTAGTGGGGAGGAATGATCAAAGGCTTGGTATTTAGCTCAAAAATGAAAGTGCTCGGAAATGCTCCAAACGAGAACGACCAGATATAGCTCGTCACTAGGATTTCAACAAAACTCTTTTCATCAAAATTCGAGTTTGTATGTGTTACACCAATTTTTTGTCATTTAACTTGTTAGTATTAGATGGACCAAAGTACACCATGTAAGACCAATTTTAACCTAGTAAAATTTCTTTCACTATGAAAAATAACTTAGTAATCCATAATTTATTAAGTTGTTTATGGTCTAAACAGGAAACCCCATGAGGAAATATTGAATAAATACCTCTTTTTTTTATTTTCCTCAAGTGATAATTAATTAAACAATTTTTTAATTCATATTCCTGGTCATATTTAACCCAAAATAGGAAAAATAATTAGATAAATCATTATTTATCTTATTATTTTCTAGGAATAATTATTTAAACATTATTTAAATAATATTTCTTGTTAAATTTGACTAAATCATTTATAAATAATTGAATAAATCATTATTTATTTAATTATTACTCAACCATATTCTTAAAATAATAAATAAATCATTTATTTATTTATTATTCACAAATAAAGGGATTTGACCTAATTCAAATTATTTTTCCCTCCAACAAATATAACAAAATATTCCATAAAAGTTGGATCTAGATTTGGTTAATAATATTTTAATTATGTAGCAATATCTAGACTAACTCAATATTTTTTTCATTCACTACCTTTTGTTGCCTAAAGATCACTCTGGATCTATACTTTTGGTCTCACTTTGATCCTCCATCATTGTCATATTTTGCTACCATTTTGTTTGTGAGCTCCCTTTGAGTTCCATTTTTGTCTGGGTTTTCTCCACCATCAAGAGAGATATATCTTAGGTCTGAAGCGCTAAGGACACACAAGAATCCATCCCATTGAGGGGGACTAGTAACATCTAGTAACATATTTCTATGATCCCTTCCCAGGTGTCATAAATACAAAATTCTTTAAAAATATTCTTGTCTTGTCTATTGGATGCATTGAGAAACTCTTGCTCTTATTTGTTGTTTAATGTCTTTAACTGCATAGATATGGATTTTGTAACATTTGTCTTGGTCAAATAATTGTAGATCTAAAGAAATTAGCATCCATATTTGACGTTAGGGCTGTTTGTTATGCACAACTAAAGTGAGCTTTTTTTGTACGCTTGCAATTAGAATTCACACTAGCAACTGGTGACTCCACAAGGGTTTATAATTACGACCGTTGTCGTTTTTCAGATCCCTGCATGACCAACTACTTCAAACCCTACAATTTTCTTCAAACTATTGTTTTTATTTTCTTGATGTTTTTTTTAACCTTTAAAACCCTAAAACAGTAAAAATTCTACTTGGGTGTGTTTTTGGGCCTATTGCACAGGTGACAGGTATCAACCGCAGTAGAGAAGACACTTTTTTTTGAAACCTGCTCCCAAGAGTGCTAGAAGTGTAGGTCACACATTTTGGGCCAAAATCTATGACCTCAACCTTCAGGACATAGAGAAAAACCTGAAGCCTACGACCTCTGCTGAAAACAGGTTAGAAACTGCGACTTGTACTTTTTGCTGGAATGTTTCTGTGATTTTTCTGGGTTTGTCAGGGCTACTTTTCAGGTTTTTCTGATCTCCGTCTCCACCCTTATTAGACCTGTACTTTCTCTATTTTACTTTTCGAAGTAGGAGCCTAGCCCCCTAGGGCTTCAGTATGGTTCCACCTTTCTGGGAAGAGTTTAGCTGAAGCAGATTGTCTGAGATTTCACTATGTTCAACCTTTTTTTTAGATCTGATCCTTTACCTTCATATCCATTTCAAATTGGTTATTCAACCATCCAAAACACCTATTTTCAGTTTTGTTTGGTCCTCCTCTAGGGTCCCCTCCATTTCCCTTCAGGTTGTAGCCTTTTGCCACCTCATTTGCAGCACTTTTCCCTTTCGTTTTTTGCTATTTTTCTGCACCTATTTCCAACAAATCTGACCTCTAGATCATTGTCACTCCCTAATTTAGATCCATTGGCCATTTTTTGTTTGTTTTGACCAGATTTTTCCCACCCATAGACTAGTTGTTGGGAATCCCGCCTCCTTGGGTTTATATTGATGCATCTTTAATTGTTTATTTTTTATCATATTCAGTTTACTTTACTGTTATTTGAAGATTTATTTACAGTTATACAACTCCCTTTTTCTTTTTTCTCTACACACTTATGGGTTTAAAAATTAAAATTAACACACTTAACATGCACACCCTAAGTGAAGAGCTCTTGGTTTACACCACTAGGCCAAGACTATAACATTTTAATAAATTGATCCCGCACCTCACTGCCCTGGTTCTGACATTGTAATAATTTGATCCTACACCTCCTTGCCCTTGTTGGTCTCTCTTCATTCTATGATCCATGTCTATTTTTCCATCATTGTGCCCCCAAGGCATTTATCCCGGAGACTTCTTGGCCTTCATCCTTAGTTTATGGTAGGAAGACTTACGCCTACGCGTAGTGTTTGAGTTCATCCTCCACTGAGTCCCCATTCTGACTCTGCTTCTTGTCCATCAGGTTCCCCTTATGGTTCTATCCCCGATTATCCTCTTGTCACCTTCACCATGTCTGGTTCAGGACCTAACGCTAGTGATAGCCCCCTCCCTAATGTTGGGAATACTACCAGTGGGACCACAACAAGAACTATCCCGGCTGCTCCCTTGCTCCCTTATATGGCAGGTATCAGTCCTCCCAATTTTAACCAGTTGATCAATGACCCCATACACCTGATCTTAGGTGGCATGCTATGTTGACCAATCTCCCTTCTAACATCCTCAAGTTTGAAGGTCTTGCTGGAGAATATACTACAAACCATATTCGATCTTTCCACATGTGGTGTTCGTCTAACTCCATCACCGATGACTCTGTCTGTCTTTGGTTCTAGTGTATGCTTACCTGAGAAGCTTCTAAGTGGTATGTTTACCAGGCCTCCTCCTCTCATACTACTTTTGTGACTCTTGCCAGGGATTTTCTGTCTTACTTCCAGCTTTCCCTTCATTATGACACTGGTACTGAACTTTTGACCTCTGTTCGTCAATCGTCTACGACTCGCCTATCCGATCATGTCCAGGAATGGCGGAGAATAAAGAGCTTATGTCAAACCCCTACCTTCAAAGACCACGTCTACATGGAATAGTTTCTCAGATCCCTTTTTCCTTCTATTGGAAAGGATGTTACATCTCATTTCCCTCAGACCAAAGAAGCTACCCTCCATATCGCATTGAAATATGACCTGATCTATGCACAGTTTGGTTATGTTTATACCATCTTACCTGATCTCCCTAGACCTAGTGGTGCCAACGCACTGGGGGCATCCGATTCCACTGAAGGAATCCTTGGAGCCCTTTCTCATATGTACACTCATCCTCCCATGGTTTATGGTTTCCCTCATGGAGGGGCCAACTCCTCCAGCAATTTTCCCCCTCTTGGTAGCATGTATCTAGGATATGGCATGCCTCGTCCTTTTTCCCAACCTGTTTACCAAAATTTTTCCCAAAATCCTTATTATCTGTATCCCTAGCCTGGTGCTCCAACTCCTCCAGCATTAGCAAATCAACCTACCTTGCCTTCTCAACCCCGGCAACAACAACGACCACCCCCCATGGTCAGGTTTATGCACAGTAGGGAGAGACTAATCCTCCTACTTCCGAAAAGAAGAGGAAAGGCAACCAAAACCAATTTTCCCCAAGTAATCCAGAAAAAAATCCCCAAAGGAATACACCTAACACTGCTAACTAGTAATAGGGCACTCAACCCAAGTAGGATAACCATTTTTGCACAAACAAACCTTTTTCTTGTTGCAGTCTCTATGGTCACTACACAAATGATTGTCCTCTTTTACCTTAGATGCAACAGATGTGGGAAGCTCAAGCAACATCTCGAGGACAACAAGACTCCCCTTCGGTTCTTCCTAACTCTCCACCTATCCAACCGGCTGTGTTTACCAATCCTTTCCCCCAGCAAGGATTTGTGGCTACCCAACCCCTTGAAGGTCAGCCGGCCACTAAAAATCCTCCATATGGTACCTCAAATTACCATATTCTCATGATGAACTCTGACAAACCCATTTCCGTTGACCTCAACCTTCAGACTCGATCCTGTCATTAAAATAAGCCTCCCACTAGGTCTGCCCCCAAGCCCCCTTCTTTAGGTTCCATAGAGCCTCTTTTGACAACCAATGGTCCTTTATTGATCCCTCAGCCTAAGGTAGAGGTTCATACCAAGATCCCCAAGGGATCATTATGCTGAAACGTTGCTTCTAGTAAAGTTTCCCATTCGTATAGTATAGTAGATGATTTGGTGCAATCCCCTGCTGGCATCTCAATGCTGGAACTCCTCTAGTCATGCCTTTCACAAAAAAAATCTATACTAACTACCATGGGCACTTTGGATCCTTCAGATGATCATTTTATCGTCTTCGATGTTGACCGGTCAGAGCATCCCCCCCTTCCTACTTCCGTCACCTTCCAAATCCCTATCAAGATCCGGAATGCCAACGTCTCCCATTGTATCATTGATGAGAGGGCATCCACCTTTGTGATGCCCACTTTGGTTTGGAAGAAAATTGGATCTCTTGAGTTGGCCCCTTCCACTATCACCCTCCGAGCGTGGGATGACCACTCTTCCTAGCCCATAGGCATGTTCCGCAATTGTCCTATTACACTTGCAATCAAGGTTGTTTTTGTTGACGTAGAATTCATTAAGGCCCCTTTAGATTACAACATGATATTGGGTCGTAGCTACACTTATGCGATGTATGATGTCCCATCTATAGTTCACTGTAATATGTTCTTTCCTCACAACAGAAATATTGTCACCATAGACCAGTTGACATATTACAAACCCAAGTCTCAAACCTCCCTTGATTCCATCATATCTTTGGTGGCCAATAAACATATAGTTCAACCTTTGACCAGTGTTTCACCTGAAGTCTACGAAGACTCCTCTTTGCTTGGTTCATTCCTTGTTCATTCTCCTCCTATCTCTGATCCCATCTCATTGAACATTTTCATGATGCAATCATCTCGGTCTGAACTCAAACAGACTAGTTTGACTAGTCAGCAGTCCCGCCCTCTGCAGCCTACTCCTAGCACCTCGAATCAGCCTTCAGGACCCCCTCCTCAAGGCCCCTCATCTATAGCTAGGATCCATGAGTCTATCTACCCTCCTGGCATAGTTCCTCCTGGCCTTAACCATCTCGGAGTCGGCCCGCATGGCCATTACCCCTCCGATCAGATACCGTTTCTAACTCCCCCTCCTGGAGTATTTTCAGTACCTATTATGGCTACCTTATCTCTTCCTAACATGACCCTGGGGATCCCAGTCTGGTACATTGATCCCCCAACCACTATCTAGCCTAGTCATCTTGAACCTTATATTGCTTTGACCCCAGTCCAATCGGTCACCATGACCCCTCCCTTTTCTTCTGTTCCTCAGCCACCTCAAGAGGAACCTAATACTGTTGCGAAAGCTTCGAGTGAAGGGGGAAAAGCTCATAAGAAGGAACCTAAGGACAAGGTTGCCCAAAAAACCACTGCTTCTCCTCAGCCTCCAAAGCATACCCCCCCCCCCATGTGATTTGTGTCATGTTGTTAGTCATGCCACCCATACATGTCCTGAACTACCCCATACCAAGCCCATAGTTAATGTCGCATTTCTTGAGTCTAAGATCCCTAAAGCCTCTATTTATTCCTCAACTGTAGCCAAGAATCCAAAGACTATTCACGCCAACCACCCTTGTCATTTTTTTGATATCCATGGCCAGATACTATCCTCTGTCCCTGCCTCGATGACTACCACGCCTCTCTGGAAGCGGTCCTCCAATTCGAGGCCCAGTGGAACGAGTCCAACTCTCCCTTATTTGTGTGTTTTTCTTTAGTAGAGCCAGAGGAAGCGAATGCTCCCATTGGAATTCTCCCTCCTGATGTCGAGATGACGGAGCCTTTGACCACCATTTTCTACCTATCATCATTTATGAGATCCACGGTGGAAGACCCCCCTTGGACTTCCCCTTATGTTTTGCCTGACCTCCCTTCAGTGATCACCTTGGGCTCAACATCGGTGGATCCTTCATCTACTTGTTTTTATGTCACCCTCCGTGACAATACACATGTGAACCTTTATTCTCATGACGATGAGTTAGGTAGCTTTGTCACGTCATGTGGTTACCCTTCCACTAGTCACCCCATCTTTTACTTTGATGATGACACTATGGAAGAATTTACCACCCCTAACTTTATATATTCCCCCTTACATTGAAACCATGCATTCGAACCACCTACACCTTGTGGTCATTACATTGACACCCAATGTCTTAGTCAGGGGGCACCCATCTTTGAGAGTCCAGGAGAAGCAATTCTCCACAACCCTCATAGTGCATCTGGCCGTGACGACTCTAGTATCATCATTCTTCCCCATTTAGAAAAACCTCTAGAGTCCCATATCACTTCAGATCACTCTAGGGATGATCCCCCTCATCATTCCTTCTTACATCAGCAACCTAGTCCTCTAGACATTGTTGCTGACCAACCGGTGTGTTTTCTAGGTGAACACCAATTCAATATCTCCAAATCTACTCTTTGGGATAGTGACACCATGTATGCGAACCTAGAAACTTAGTCCATTTGCTTCATATATGCAGTACCAAAAGAGATTGGTAATCCTCCATTCCCTTTCTCGAACTGCATAACCATAACAAAAACAAATGGTGCACCACATCATAAAAATGTGTTTAGATTCCCATTTTCTAAATACATTCTAGCATGACCATAACATGCTTGGGGGCACCTATGCCCCTCAACCATAATAATCCCAGATCTCAACCAAAAAAAGCACTGAAACTCTCTTTCTCTGACAACTCGCACTTTTCAGGTCATTTCCTAGGACAAGTCGCAGTTTTCTACCTAGGTCGTAGAAAAGACCCCAAAAAATGTGACTTGGCCTATTCTTGGGCTCCAGGTGCCTAATCTGAAACTTTAATCCCTTGAATTGAACAAGTATGGTTAGGTCTCTTACCTGTGACTGACGGATCTTGATTCCAACGATGAGTTTTTCTACTACGATCATCGCAAGATTTAGGGCCTCTTCTCCTCTCTACATTCACCACAACTACTCTTACAAATGAATCAAATTGGAGGGAAAAGGCCCTATTAAAAGAGAAACCCTAGATTTTTATTTCTCCAGATGCAACCAAACTGGAGCTCGGTTTGACAAACCATCTGCTCCATTGGAAAGCTCTCACCAAGCACTCAAATGGGTATCCTTTATTTTTCTGTGATTTGAGACTTCACCTAGAGACATTTTTTCCAAGAAGGGTCACTTCACCACTCCTCAAAATCGAATTTCTTCACTTGCAGCACTTGTACTTGGGGCAACACTTTTCCTTCATACTTGTCCATGCTTGTGTCCACTTTTTTCATGAGTAAACATCTCGTACTCATGTTTTTTATGGTCCCCACCAGGCCTCTTCTGTGTGGTAGCATCATCGAGTCACCCTTGTTTAGAGCATCCAAGTTGAGTCATCATCACATTCATGGAGTCTATCCCGAGTCCCTTTGTATCCTGCTATAGTCCTCCATCCTTCGTTGATTTGTTCCTCTCTCGTGTCGTAAATTTTGGCCTTTAGTCATACTATCTCCTATCCTGTCTGGTGCAGAGTCAGTAGCTACCAGGTCATCCATGCCCTTTATGCTCTATCAAAGGAAGTCATCAGCCCACTACTCAGTACCCCCCATTCCACCATTATTCTTGGTGTCAGTCTATTAGTCGCTCTATTATTTTCTCTCGTTCCTTAGTTGAGGATCCCTTATTGCCTTATCTATGGTAGACCTCCTTCTGTTGACATCAGCTTATTCATTCCAGAAGACAAGTCTAGAGGGAGGTATACCTTGGTTCCAGGTTCCACTATTTTTCAGTGCCTTGGATCAGGCAAAGGAACTCTTTATTGACCTTTGAATTCATTGTATCTTAGCTCTAGCTCCTCATGGCATGGTCGAGATCTGTATACTCAATGGTTCAGTGATGCAATAGATTGTATCGGTGATTCCTGAGTGTGTGTGAGATGTTCCATACCTCATGAGGCGGTGGTCCTTAAATTAGCCCCTCACATACCCAGATGAACCCTCTACTACAACCTTGGATGAAGCTCCATAGATTTGATGGTTCTAGCCACAACCGCTTGCAACGCCTCTTTTGTTTGCATGTATCATTCAGATTTTCAGAGCCCTTTTCTGTATTACAGGGCCTCTTTGGTTGTACTTATATCTCATGTACTCAGATATTATTGTATAAGTCTTGGATGTTGTCCTAGGCACACTATGTATGTGTGATCCATTATCATGTTTTATCTTGCCCATGTTTATGCTAGTATGTACTATATAGTTCAGTCCCTTGTTTACGAGACACATTATTCTTTGTACTTTGTTATCTCGGCAGGCATAGGTATGCCTCCCCCGCCTCATGTAGAACAGGTAATCACTCATAAAAGAGACTTGTCACACTTGTAAGTCTCACCTCCCTAGGGTATTTTCCTCTCGTGCTTTAGTCTACCTTATATTTCTCTCTCTCTGACTCCCCCTCTGGTGTCTAGTGATGAAATTCTTACAACGTATTTCGTTCATACGATTAGCTCCTAACACTCGCACGCTGGGGGGGGAATTTGTTAGACCAATTTTCAGTCATCTAACCTGTTACTATTAGATGGACCAAATTAAACCATGTAAGACCAATTTTACCCTAGTAAAATTTCTTTCACTACGAAAAATAACTTAGTAATCCATAATTTATTACGTTGTTTAAGGTCTAAACATGAAACTCCATGAGGAAATATTGAATAAATTCCTATTTGTTTGATTTTACTCAAGGGATAATTAATTAAACAATAGTTTAATTAATATTCCTGGACATATTTAACCCAAAATAGGAAAATTAATTAGATAAATCATTATTTATCTTATTATTTTATAGGAATAATTATTTAAACATTATTTAAATAATATTCCTTGTTAAATTTGACTAAATCATTTATAAATAATTGAATAAATCACTATTTGTTTAATTACTACTCAACCATATTCTTAAAACAATAAATAGATCATTTATTTATTTATTATTTACAAATAAAGGGATTTGACAAAATTGAAATCCTTTTTCCCTCCAACAAATATAATAAAATATTCCATAAAAGTTGGATCTAGATTTGGTTTATAATATTTTAATTATGAACCAATATCTAGATTAACTCAATATTTTGTTATAAATAGAAGGGTTTTTCCATTCATTCACTACATTTTGTTGCCTAAAGATCACTCTGGATCTATACTTTTGGTCTGACTTTGATCCTCCATCACTGTCATATTTTTCTTGTGAGCTCCCTTTGAGTTCCATTTTTGTCTGGGTTTTCTACATCATCAAGAGAGAGAGATATTAGGTCTGAAGTGTTGAGGACATACAAGAACCCATCCCATTGAGGGGGACTGGTAACATCTTTCTATGTTCCATTCCCAGGTGTCATAAATACAAAATTCTTTAAAAATATTCTTGTCTTGTCTATTGGATGCATGGTGCAACTCTTGCTTTTATATTCTATTTAATGTCTAACTACATAGATCTGGATTTTGTAGCATTTTTCTTGGTCAACTAACTCTAGATCTAAAGAAATTGGTAGCCATATTTGATGTTAGGGCTATTTTTTATGCACAGCTAAAGTGAGATTTTTTATACGCTTGTGATTAGAACTCACACTAATAGTATGAGTAAGTTATGGTTTGTTGTTCGTTTTATCAAACAGGTAAAAAATGTGCAGAATAGTAATATACTCATGACAAGGTAATCCGGTCAACACCTCAGAAATATTCAGGTAATATTCTCCAATTTTCGTCCAATGACACGATGACAAGTGTCACAGTTAGATACACCAATGTTGCTTGGGAGATTGAAATTTGTCCTCCTAACCCTAAGTTTGAAATTTCTATATATGGTGGACTATTAATTTTTATGGTTGGAATTGGGCCAATGGAGAAGGGCCATGTGGAGCAGCCTCAGGCTACCATGTTCCCTCCCCCATGGCAAGGTTGGATGTCACATATATTACTTTATCCAAGGTTCATCGCAAGGTCAAATGCAAAGGTTGAAAAAATTTCAATGGGCACATATATATTCATAAGTATTATTTTATACCAAAGTCCAAACCAAAATGTTCATTCAACAAAATGTATTGAATAAGGAGGGGCAGAGGTCAGGGTCGACCCTGCAACGTCCCCCATACAAGCATCAAGACCTATCGCTATGCCATGAAATGTTCCTTGTTAACTATAGTCTCTCGCATACATTTGAAAATTGATCGCGCAATGGTTGGGGGTCCGGAGGGGGCCAAGCCCCTTCCATATGTTCAAAGCGCTACGAATAGGGGCTAACAACTACTCACTAGTGGATATTACCTAGAGTTAAACCTTGTTTATTACCACTAATCCATGCTTAATCATGATAATCCATGGTTTAGCGTTAAAAGCACTTAAGCTCTAAACATGCCATTAACTACAATTAAATCACACTCATCTTAACTTAAGTGCAGGTTTATCTTAACGAATGACTTTGCAAAGCCACCAAATGCTATGGAAGCTCCACTTTTAGTGGATTTATTTGGCGGACTTCCAATTTTAGTGGAGAAAATGTAGGAAAATTTGGTTTTTCCATAATTGAGGAAATTTTCGACTAATTTTGGCTCAGGAAGAGTCATTTTTGGTATATTTTGATGTTTTGGAGCCATTGGAGCAAGTTGTGAAGGAAACAAGAGACTATAAACAAATTTTTTTCACAATTGAAGCTAATACAAAGGTCCATGCCATGGAAGCTGGACCAAGGAGATGTAGCCTAGGAGGGGTGAACTCCTTCATCAAAACCATATGTATTTGACTCAGTTCTCTATGTTTGTTGTGTTCTGTATGTTGTCCATGATTTTATGTTCATGAATTGCACTTAATCTCATCAAGTTTGTTGAATTGTCAATCATAAGCACATGCAAAGACACTTGTACAACAAGAAAAGCTAAGCACTTTCATATTAATTCTGAAACTGATTGTTATGCAGAATTATGGATTATGGATAAAAAATTCTTCCATAGATGTAGTGCTAATCTAGAACAATAGGTTAAATACTTTGCAACTACTTTTCCTAACTGTAAATAAACACACAGAAAAGATCAAAGAACTTACTTGGAGTTGAAGCACTTCCTATTATCCTTCTGTTGCTCTTGCTGTAGCTTCAAATCTGAGCTAAGCCGCCAAATATTCTCTACAAATATGAACACTAAACAACAAAATATAGCAATAATACAGATGTATATTCAAGTTATTCAGTTAAATCAATAAAACGTGAACCATATGCATCGAATAAGAATTCATAATATGAAATACATGAGTTTATACAAATACATATGTGGGAAAGTAAGTAGCAATATTTATTAATGGATAGAAGGGGAGGTTACAACCCAATGATTGATTTAGTGTAACCATCTCCAGAAGCATCCCAGCCTCATCATAATGCACATCTCTCCAACAGCATGTCACTCAAATCTATTCCTTAGTTGAAATTCCACTAGCATTCCTCTACTCAAATTATTCCTTTTCAAACACTAATATTTGTGCTCAATTTATAGAGGATATGAAGGTAGTTTTACAATCAATGACCTTCTAATAATAGGCAAGACATGTTCCCAGTCTCATAGGTATCAAATGGACACATGGATTCGAAGTTTGACACATGTGAACTCTTATAGAAGGCATTGGCCAAGTGGACATTCCGGAACAATGAGAATTTCGCTCCCAATGTGACCAAAGCACCCTAGAGTGTCGGGAAGTGCTTTGTAGAGAACCCTTAAATGGGGTTACTTGGATATGAAATGCACTTGTTCCCTTTAGAGGCAACGTTGGTGAGCTCTCACATGATATATTATAAACTTGAAATCTTGGAAACCTTTACAGATGAAAGTCAAAGATGATTTGTCTTATTATTTGTCTTAGGGAATGTAGCAACTGAAATGATAGGGGATGATAGAAACTATTCATTGGTACTAGAGATGATGTCCAGTTAATTAGGTCATTGGGAATGGTGCCCAAATTGACCTATAACAATTTCCCCCTAAAGCATGAAGTCAGAATAATAATAACGATATTTTGATTGAGATGCTTTACACTGTGATGGGCTAGAGATGAAGCAGAGTGGTGGCCTGCATCAATCTTACAATAAATTACATCATGATATATCCTCTTGATCATAATTTTTGAGGGTAGGCATTCCCATGTTCATCACATAAACAATCTAATAACATGTACATAATTCAGAAAGTTGTCTACATTGGAATGTTTCCCAATACAGACATGCCTACAAATATAGGCCCATGTTCGGATGACGATCTGTATGTAAGGTCACCGTACAGATGATGTGTAAAAAAATCCCAAAATCACAGCTCTTATGGCTAAAACTAGATTGGCGGTCTTCTTATCTTGTTCACTCAATCATTCGGGTACAAGTCTAGCTATGCGAATATATGATTTGTAGTTGAACATGAAAATACATCGTTTGATTACCAGCCAATGATGTGAGTTATTAACAAATGTGAGAGAACCACCATTAATGTCAATGGTCCTCAAGGTACTGCAGTACATTTTGTAAGGTGTGAATAGATGATTTGATGTCGAATGCCAAACAAAATATTTTAGTCAAAAGTCTGAAAGCGAGGATCTTGTCGATGTTGTAACAAGCCTCATGGTATTGTAACATAATGTTTCTAAGTGAAATTCCTTGATAATGATTTTTCATCGACATAAAGCCACCTTATTAAGAAACGGAAGTTACTAACTTCGGAGACAAAGGTATGACTTGATATAGCAATGTTTAGGGATAAATATCATGAGAATGAAGGTTTATGAGTATTGCAGAAGGATGAGTCTTCACTGGATGAATTCTCTTGAACATATCGGCGATAATAAGATGAGTTGGCAGCATTGACCCAAAACTGAATTGAAGGTATGATGAACCATAGGTATGAATGAACTGTCAAGAATATTACCCAACCCAAATAATCACGGTGATGGAGTGAAGTGTCATGATCAAGAGCGACCTGCTACCGTAAAAAAATTTGTTCACTTTCCCAAATTTTCCTCGGTTATTTATCAACCAATACCTCTTTATTTTTTAACAAGCTTGAGGAGGATAACATTTTCTTGATCTATAATTCAACCCTTCGGGAAAATAAAGTATCGCTATTTAATAATTTAATGAGTCTAGCAATGAATGAAACTCGATTCTTGCCATGATCGACAAGCCCGTCGCTATTTTATGTTTTAATGATCTTAATGACAGTGAAAACCCAGTCATTTTTCATATTTAGAGAGTTTGAAAAAGAGGACGAAAGAAAACCCCATAAGTAATTTTTCGTAAAGTTGTCGCTCAGATCCGAAAAGGTGTAAAATAATATCTGAGAGAACCTCTTTAGTCATGTTTGACCAAGGTATTCCTTTTTCATAAATAATCTATCTCAGTCTAGAAAAGGGTTAAACTTATACTGAGTAGATATCAATTCATTTACTTTTACGAGCTTGAAAAGACAAGTGCTTGGCAATATTTTCACATTATTGAAGTCTGAAAAGAGCTAAAAATATCCTCCAAGGGTTTCCTTTTTCGTCGTTATCGAAGCTCGAAAAAGAGATAAAAGTGCGCTTCAAATCCTTTTTCATTTTTAACAAAGCTCGAAAAATAAGGAGAAAAAGTATACTTTGTGGTCAAATCATTCTTGAAATAAATCTGCACGACTAATCTGTTCATTAGTTGTAAGAATTGTTCAGAAAAACATCAAATGGATTAAAAATACCTGTTTCATAATAAAAACATAATAAAACCATAGTCATAGCAATAAATATGATTTGAAAACAATTAAATGATTATTAAAAAGAGTTTTTACTATTCATTTTTACCATTATATAGTTACCATTTTCATTTTGGAGCTTTGAACCTGATTTTTCCCATGAACTTCAACTGTTGATTGCGTGCAATTAGTAAGAATTTTTTGAATGCCCCCTGCAAGAGTAGGTGCCCCCCAAGCTTCATTTCATTCATCTAAGTATATTATTGGTTACTAATAGCTGGATGGAATGAAGTTTCATTTATGAGATCAGATGGAAGACTCATCGTAATTAGGAGAGGATTTGTTTCATTTTTCAACAAGCTTGACACAGGAAAAAAAATATGCTCATGACCTGTTTCATTTTTTAATGAGGTTGACACAGTAAAATAACTTTCCTCAAAGGTACTTGTTTCATTTTTTAACGAGGTTGACACAAGAAAATATAACTATCCTCATAGGAACTTGTTTCATTTTTTAACGAGGTTGACACAGCAAAAGAACTATCCTCATAACTCTATTTCATTTTTTAACGAGGTTGACACAGAAAAATAACCATCCTCATGGCTCTATTTCATTTTTTAACAAGGTTGACACAGAAAAAAACCATCCTCATAATCACTTGTTTCATTTTTTAACAAGGTTGACACAAGAAAAAAGAACTATCCTCATAACTTGTTTCCTTTTTTAACGAGGTTTACACAGGAAAAGAACCATCCTTATTGTGTATTTGGACTAGTGAGTGCGTGGTGGAAAAGCGTAGTCTAACAAAGTCATCATTTAAGGAGTTTGATGAGCACCACAAATGATAAGTTATAACATGCGTTAACGGGTCTTCTCTAGGGTTTCATTGAGATTTGGAATTTCAGAGGGTAATTTCTATGAAATCATAGGCCACCAAGGGGAATAACTGATGGGACCAACTTGATATTGCACTGAATATGTGAATAAATGATCAAGCCATTCAATACTCATAAGGGAGGAACCAGATAGGATTCCATATGATGACATGGGTGAAGTCAATGGAAAAAACATCGAAGATGAAGCAACAGTAAATGTTGTCACATCTGAAATAGATGGTTCAGTTTGGGATGTTATCTCATCCATGGTCAAATGACCCAGTGTATACCCTATATAATCTATGGTAACTATAAGTGAAACAGGATTAACAAAAGCAGAGGAAGGTGATTGAGGAAAAAACTCATATAGGTAAAGCTCCTACCGAAAATGAGTTGGAGTTAAAGGTGTCTCGTCTTGTGGTATTTCTTCAATTGAAATCATACCAGGTGGAATAACTTCACTGTCAGGCCAAAATTATATTTTAGGTGGTTTACTGCGTGATATGGGAGACTCAATGGCTACAATAGATTGTGGTGTGACCAATACAAGAACAACTTCCGGTTGTTCGACTTCAGGATCAAGATTTTCTCCACTTAGGGAATATAGCAATTGAAATATAAGGGGATGATAGACCCTATTTCATTGGTCCTAAAAATGATGTCCAGTTTGACCAATAAAAATTCCCCCCTAAAGCACAATGGGATCCGGATCAACTTCTAGTTGAACAACGTCAGGTTCGGGAGGTATGGTCTCACAGATTGGATGGATTGTGACCATGAGTAGCTATGAGGACTCCGTCTCGACAACAATAGACAAACCAGGATTTGTAGAAAAAACTTGTGCCAACTCTGGTATATGGGAAGATGATTCTTCACTAGACGTATTGATAAGACTGGTTTCGGTAGAGTGATGTCACCTTCACCGACCAAGATTAACTTCCGGTGGTAAAGGTCGTTTCAATGCTAATATACGCGAACGATGGGGAAAAATATTTTGTTCTTCCATGATGACTAATTTATTTTAACCAGAAGAAAATAAACAAAATAAAATCATAATACTAGGCAAAAAGGTTTACCAAGAAATTGTGAACTGCAGAATACCTCCTGGCGAACCAAGAAATATGGGCAGGCAATCTCCCTGAATGATGTGTTCGGTGTATCAAAATTTACAAGGTGGTTGACTTGGTTGACTATGGATGGATAGAAACCTAAAGTTTTCCTCCCAAATATATCCGATGGTACGTGGAGGCCCAAGTCTGTATTAGCGTTGTCTGATGTGAAACCGCATAGTGAGAGCACCCCTTTATACTTTTCGTACTGTAACACCGCCCAATATACCCAAAAGTATGTGGACGAGCTACTATATAATTATGTACATGGAGTGAGGTATCACACTCGAAATGTATTGCAGACAATTAATGACAGTTGCTATGTTTTACGACGTTGGAACACGTCTCCAGCCTAGACCTTCTAAATGTTATCATTATGGTTCCAATGCTTTGTTAGGTAAATTGAGATAAATTTTAAGTTGATCTTGTTTACCAATTCACCTTTCAAGGTTCACCGTGATGATGTATTGGAAATTCATAAAATGTAAACTAAAATGATAAGCTTCTTTCACTTTTTAGTTTTTCAATGAAAATCCTAGCTACTAGAGGGAAAGAGCAATCAATTTGAGAGCAAACAATCAAAGAGCACAAACTAAACTGCAGCTTTCCTAATTGTTCCTTTTGCAAAACACACAATCCACTACATGAAAGGGCAGGTTTTTATTTTCAGTCCCTTTAATGATATGAATACAAAAAGGAAACTAAGTGCATCAAATAAATAAAAACAAATGCCTTTTACTTTTGAGAAATGAAGAATTTAAACAACATTTTCTCTTTTGAAGGAAGAATGAGGAATTTAAAAACAATTTCTCCTATCAGGAAACGAAGAATTTAATGACAATTTCCTATTTCAAAATCAAATGTATCTAATGCAACAATGAAAATACTTTGAAATTAATTCGTCAATGATAAAGAAAAACACTTTAAATAAACATTGAAAAAACTTTCTTTCAAAGGAGGGAGTGGGTAAAGTTACTAGTCAATATGAGGCATGATACAGTTGAAAACATAGAAAACAAAAGGTTGAATAAATTTGAAATGACAAATTCAAAGGGAATTTGGTTGGATTAGGGGGCAATGCAGTCTCTAACAGGAAAAATTGCATTGCAAAGCACCTCAGAGTGGGAGATAGTGCTCTGCAAAGCACCCCTGAGTGGGAGACAATGCTCTGCAAAGCACCCCTGAGTGGGAGAAAGTGCCTTGCAATGCACCCCTGAATCTCTCCAACGCACCCCTGAATGGGAGAGAGTGCTCTGCAAAGCACTATGTCTTGACCAACAGTGTGTTGGTCGCAGCAGAGATTCAAAACTAAAGCTACTAAACAAACTTCTAATGAAATTATTAGTTTCAAAAGTCTAATCTTTCATATTAAATTCTACTGGGTAAACAAATAGAGAAAATCAGAGGAAAATACACTAAGGATGAAGGGTAAACTCCCCAATGGAGTTGCTAATTTGTTATGAGGAATTATGGATTACGGATAAAAAATTATTCCCTAGATGTAGTGCTCATCTTTAACAATAGGTTAAAGACTTTGCAACTACTTATCCTAACTGTAAATAAACAAACAGAACAGATCAAAGAACTTACTTGGAGTCCAAGTGCTTCCTATTCTCCTTTCGTCACTCTTGTTGTAGCTTCAAATCTGAGCTAATTTGCCAAAATATTCTCTACAAATATGAACACTAAACAACAAAATATAGCAATAATACAAATGTATATTCAAGATATTCAGTTAAATCAATAAAACATGAACCATATGCATCAAATAAGAATTCATAATATGAAATACATGAGCTTATACAGATACATATGTGGGAAAGTAAGCAGCAATCTTTATTAATGGATTGAAGGGGAGGTTACAACCTAGTGATTGATTTAGTGTCACCATCTCGAGCAGCATCCCAGCCTCATCACAATGCACATCTCTCCAGCAGCATGTTCACTCAAATCAATTCCTCAATTGAAATTCCACCAGCATTTCTCTACTCAAATTCTTCCTTTTCAAACACTCAAATTTGTGCTCAATTTATAGAGGATCTGAAGGTAGTTTTACGATCAATGACTTTCTAATAATCGGAAAAACATGTTCCAAGTATCAGAGGTATCAAATGGACACATGGATTCAAAGTTTGACACATGTGAAATTTTCTAGAAGGCACTGGCCAAGTGGAGATTCCGGAACAATGAGAATTTCGCTCCCAATGTGACCAATGTACCCTTGAGTGTCGAGAAGTGCTTTGTAGAGCATTTTTGAATGGGGTTACTTGCATATGCAACACACATAGTCCCTTTAGAGGCAACGTTGGTGAGCTCTCACATGATATATTATAAACTTCAAATCTTGGAAACCTTTGCAGATGAAAGTCATGGATGATTTGTCTTGTTCTTTGTCTTACGGCATGTAGCAACTGAAATTATAGGGGATGATAGACCCTGTTCATTGGTTGTGGAGATGATGTCCAGTTAATCAGGTCATTGGGAATGGTGCCCAAATTGACCTATAACATTGATATTAGAACAACATTAACTAACAATAAATTTCAAATGAGCACAACACACCAGAAGCATAACATTGGTTGTGTAGCACACCTAGAAATGTAACACACTTGCCCATAAGCGTAACAGAAGCTTCCATAAGTGTAATAAAAGCTACAAGAGTGTAACAAACACACCCAAAAGTGTAACAAATGGGTTTTGGAGTGGTTTTCTGCCTTGGATTCGAACTTTTGACCACCTTAGGAGCACAAATGAAGTAAGAGTGGAGCTCTTCCACATAACAAGAGATAACAATGAGTTGAAATGATTTTGCTTTTGCCTTTTATATCCTTGAAATGACCTTTTTTGCTTTGTAATGAAACATTAAGACAAATTTTACCTTTTTGAACTTTTTGACATATAAACCATTTTAAGACAAGATAAGTTGTATTTATTTTACTCCCTAAGCATGCTAGATCCCATTTTTAAGGTTTATGAGTGAAATGAAGGGTGAGTGTCTTGTTTAGGTGACAAATTGAACACTATTCAAAGGCAGATGGTGACCCCTAGATAGTTATCTAGGTGAGGTGGAGTGACATGAACATTAACCTTTAAATGATAGCGAAAGAGATGACCTTTAAGGTGATGAAAGATGAATGGTATAAGGGAGTGACAAATTTGACCTAAACCTCTTTAGTGATCAAAATGATTTTTTGAAAACTTGTTTGAAAAAGTAAACATTTTGTAATGTTACCAATTTTTAGCCTCAAGCTAAAAGGAACATTATAGTTAGCAGTATTTTATTTAGTTAAATAAAATGGGTAAGGAGGCCCCATAATCCTTGAGAAGGAAGAATAAACACTCCTCATGTGAAAAGAGGAAGAATAAAGCAACTGATTTGAGAACCACATGGCGTGAATAGGATTGGATCATGCTTTATCTAGTCATTTTGACCAAGTCAACTAAGCTGTCTAGATACATTGAATCTCCTTGGACAGCGCAGTTTTGGTGGAGGACAACTTGCATGAGTTGGGAAGCACATGTGGATGGGTCCCATGGTGGAGAGGAGCACTTGTTTTATATGAAGAAGAGGAGAGCCATTGTTATTCATGCTTGATTATTATTTGCTTGGTCTGTTGAGACTACACTCCTCTTGCTGTTTAGCAAGAGTGCAGTGTTGCATAGCACTAGGGTGTTTCCAGTCAGGAATCCCTACCTCATACTCAGGGAAGGAGAGGTTTTATAGCTGCATTTCCTCATTCCAGCATTTGGCCAAAGCTTCCTCCTTTAGTCACAACATTATTCCTGGAGCAGGATAACTTTGTGTTGCAGGGTGCAGCAACAGAGGATCTCTTGAGTTGTTCCTTAGCTTGTTTTTCAATGGAGGGATTATCTATTCATTGGAGGATTAGTGGGGATGACTCTCGAGATTATTTTCATATCATTTGCATCAGGCCAACCATCCTTCTTCCCTCATAGTGCAGTCTCCAGTTAGATTTGCGTTATTTTGCAGGCAGTTGCTGGGAGGTTCATTTGAGCTCATCAGGAGGAGTTGTTTCTAAGTAAAGGGATCATAATTTTTCTTAGATACTCTATCATGGGAGGGCATCATCATTTCATATCTGCTACAACCTCATTTCATATTTTAATTCAGTTGTAGTGACAAGTTAATTTTCACATTGTATATTCTTCGGCATTTCTAGCAATCTCTCCTGGATTGGCTAGAAATTTTGTATTGGAGCCCATTCTTCTATTCTTGGGAATTTATTTGTATATTTAAGCCATATCTCATGTATGTACATCTACAGTAGCAACTACACTCCTAGATGCAGTGCAGTCACTACCCTCCGACATTTTGTATAACTGCAACATCTCATGTATTTCATGTTCTAATCTCTGGAGGTTGATTCCTATTACTTGAGAGGCTTGAACCTCAAGATATTTTTGTATATTGTTTCTGATATATTAATTAACATGATGGCTATACTATATTCCCTTTATTGACATGTTTATATTTGCAGAGTTTAATGATTATGTTCCTATATTGTTGTAGCTCACTCTTTGAGCACTTCTTTGAGATACTCAAGGGTAGGAGATCTATTTAACTTACCTTGAGGGATTTATTTGAGCTAAACTCCTAGAAGTGTTATGTATGATGTATTATATAAGGGATACAAGTCCCCATTTACCTTATTTTTGCATCACCTTCCTTATACAGCATCCTTGAGGACCATATTGCAAAAAATCCTGAAAAAGGGATATTACAGTGGTATCAGAGCATAATCTTGGCTTAGCCTGTGCAGCCCAAGATAATATGTCATTAGGAGGAGAATATCCTCACTTAGAAGAGGATATGTACAGAGAAAAGAAGAAAAGAGGAATGACGAAAGAGGAGATCTCCCTGCTCCTTTTTCAAACTATGGAAGCTATCATAGAAGATCTCAAGGAGATAGAAAGGGAGAATTGCAGAAAGTTTCTGAGAAGGTTTGAAGATGAAGCAAGCCCTAGCTAATATCATGATGGGTGTGGATATTCAGCCACACATGTAGATCCACAGTGCAGTTCATTTCCCACTTGCACTGTAGGAAGAATGGAGGAAGAAGATGAGGCCATTGGAGTAGCAGCGCTGCAACTCAAAGGTATGGCTCATGATTGTTGGATTGAAAATTTTGTTTCATATTTTCATGCAAATGAAAAAACATATGATGAAATCAATAAGGGTTTGGTGAAGAAATTTGATGGAATTCAATGTGAATCATCATGTATCATAACTTAAAACACATTACATGCATTGGATGGAACCATAAAACAAACTCCATTCCTTATTTCCAAAGGGGATGAAAACATGTATTATGGCTTGCCAAGGGAAAGATACCTATTATGTGAAGGGCCCTCTTCCATTTGTAAAGACATGGAGGTGCTTCCTTCAAGAGATGACCAAAATCTAGGGTCTCTCCTTGATGACGATGTATTCTCATTTATTGATGGAGGGGATGAGCACAAGAGAACCAACATCGTTGTCACACTGGGAGGAGATCCATCACCACATGGAGGTGAAAATGGAGCCTTTGCTTCCATTAGAGGAGCCCTTTTACCTTTTCAATAAGTACCAAATGTTATAACATGTGGGAACCATGGCACAATTCTGGAGTCATATGTAGCAGTTATTGGGGATTGTGAGGTGGAGGAGGAAGAGAAGGATCAACATCAAGGGATGATACACCCTTATCTATTACAGAGAGTTTTTGCACAAAAGAAGGAGACTGTACAACATAGTGAAGAGAGGGAAAAATCAGTCCACTCATATATATAATCCACTTCTGAACTAGATGTCTCGCTATATGTAATATTCCTTTTTGGAATTTTCAGGAAAATGGTCCTCTAGGACGCTGTATAAGGAATCCAATGTGAGAATAAGCTGAACCGAGACTTGGATCCCTTTTCTCACTCACCAGAATATTCTCTTCCAGAAGTTGAGCTCAAATAAATAACCTTAGGAAGGTTATTCAGATCCTCCAAACCTGTATATCCCAAAAAATGCTCAAAGGGAGAGCTACAGCAATACATAAACTTCTACAAGCAATAGTAGTGAAATATCAATACATATGGAGCAAGAAGAGTGCATAGCCTTTATATAATGTGTAGCTATCAATATATATACAAGATATTGAGTAAAAACCTCTCAAGCTAAGCTAGATCAGCCCCAAGACAATTGTACATACAGGAGAGAAAGTACCCAGCTACACAACCTAGCAACAAGCTATGACTGCGTAATCTATAGTGAGAAATGACTGAAAACTGATATATATACAATGATATAGAAATAATAGGCTCAAATAAAGTGGTGGAGAAAGATCTCAACCCCAGAAAACAATACTACAACAATCCTCCAAGGGATTGGCCAAAATACACTAAATGGCAAAATGTCAGAGTTGTTGGGTAGCAGCAGCAACTCAAATACAATACAAAAAGGGATAAGGATGGAAATTCTGCAAACAATGTAGAAACCTCCTACACTAATCTTATAAGTGAAAGGATGCTCCCTTCACTAAATATTACACCCTCCAATCCAGAGTGTGAATCCCTCCTGCAAGGGCCCTCTGAAAATAACAAAGTATGAGGAAGAGACAGTGTTGGGGATGATAAGAAATGTATGTCCCAATGCCAAAATATACAATAAAGCTCTGGGATCTTCCTCACTGATCTTCTAGATAAATAATGAGCTCCTCCTCTGCAAAACTAGCTCCGGAAATGGGTAATGATGAATTCCTCATTGCAACCCCAGCAACTCAACATTTTTGCCAAGATGGAAAACATTGTAGTTGAAGATGGTCACCTTGGCCTCAAGCCTGGATGTGAGTAGAATTAAGAACAGGTCCTCCAAATCTTCCCAATGAAGGAGAGGAAAATTCTAAACAGAAATCTCCCTTGTGCTAAGCGGCACAAGCTATCTCAGTTGAAAAACTGGAGAGAGCAAAATCAAAATCTTCAACATAATGAACAATGGCTCTCCTTCCCTCTTTTATGCCAAGAGGAGGCTTCCTTGCCATGGACCCCACCCATTAGGGTTTCTCTCATCCAACAATATTCCTCCTATGAAAACTGCGTTGTCCCACTAGGTGACTCACTCCCTCCATGCAACGCTGTTTGACTTGGTCAAACTAGACCTAGTCTTCTTGTATTTTCCCCTTTTCACACTAGGAGATGATAAATAAGCCACTAAAGTGACCCATTTTCACATTTTGAGTGTTTATTATGCTACTTCATGGGCTCCCTTACCCATTTTATTCTTTTTATTAAAAAGAAATCAAAATTAATGTTCCAATTTGCTTAATGAAAATTTTGGAACATTACAGTCCTCCCCTCCCAAAGATTGCTTGTCTTCAAGAAAGTGCAAGGGTAGACTAATTCTTATTCTCCTCTGCTACAGCACCCATGTATGATGATTGCCTCCAAGAAATAGGATGCCATATCATCAATAAATATCTCACATTTCTTCTCCTCAGCATGTAAAGTAGCTATCAAGCGATCATCATGAGAAAGTGAGGTGCTCAAGAGAGTGGAAAAGTGTTGTCTAGAGGATCTCCCAACGTATGGAGTCTGAAATGTGTTGGGAGACATTTCCCCCATGTGTATCCTCCATCCCCAAGCAATCAACCATGCAAAATGAGTCACCCTCCAACTAGGCAACTCCGGGAAATCACCCTCCACCTTGAGTCCATGTAGAATAGGTGGGCTGAAAATATGATCATGGTAAGCTTCATAGCCTACCCCACACTGACCTCTTCTCCACTTATGATAAGTGTGGAGTGAAAGCTGAATTTGGGTTGCAATAGTGTTGCCCTAAAGTGGCAAGATGAAGTTTACATCTCTAAGGATCCCTCCTTCAGCGCTGTAAATCAAGATGGCCCAAATCATCTCATATGTGATGAGTTGGAATTCATCATCATATAGTATCCAGCCAATCATATGGTTCACCTCATGGAGAAACAAATATTTTGTCATGGTGACCATATCCTCTTCCATACTCCCCTTAGAGCATGTACCGCAAAAAGTATGGAGGCCTCCTCCCCCAAATAACACATCCTCCCAATGTGTTTCTCCTCCCTTATGATACATATGGGGCTGCTGCTAATATATGGCTGAAACATAATAATCTTCAAGAGAGTCCCAAGCCACCTCATCAAATCCAACACCCATGGGGTGCCTCCCCAAAAAGCTCAAGCTCCCCAAATGGCTCCTCCCATTTGAAAGCAAAAGGTGTAACATGGCAATCAAGGCTGGCCCACTTGTTTTTCTGAAACATTCAATGTGAGAAGCATGGGAAACCACACTCCCTATGGGCATCCTCAACTCTTGTGCCACTCCAATGGTTCTTCCCTTGTCCAACATTCTACTAGCAGAATATGGAAGCATAAATCTGTGAGAGAAAGGAGGTGAAACATAGCTCCACACATGGAACCAATGCAAGGAATTATTGTCTTGCCTCAATATAAAGTGAAAAAAGTTCCCTTCCAGCCACTTTTTTGCTGCCACATTCATCCTGCAAGATGAGATCATGAAAACATAATTTGGTGCCAATGGTGCACACCAGAAATCCTGTGGCTTTCACCCACAATCCACCAATAAGATGGCCATCATAATTGTTGCAATTGATCATAATTACAACAAAACATAATGTGAAAGAAGGAAAGATCCTCCTTGAAATGATATGCTACTCAAAAAGATAAGAGAGTGCAAAAAATAAAGCAAACAGTTACCTCCCTCATCATGTACTCCGGTCTTTGAGCTGAGATGGCTCCAATGGAAATTCTCCCTCACTGCAACAGAGTAGGGAAGTGGTTGTGCCAACCATATCATCATCTCTCAGGCTTTGCATCTATCCATATGAAGATATACATCCATTAGGATTCCCTCCCAAGTGGACTCCTCCATCAACAAATAGTATGCATAAGAATGCATGAAAGGAGAATCCATAAAAGCTGCATGTAGGTGTCTCTCCTTGTGCTTGTGACCCCAAGCCAAGAAGATCAAGATATATCAAGGGATGCTGCCACCCATTAATCCCTCATCATCATCTCCTACATGCCTCCAATGTACATCACTTGTGAAGTGTTTTTGGAAACACTTCAACAAGTAAACCCAACTCTAAAGTGACAGTGCTGCTGGCCTGTGGAGTAGCGTCACTTTCATCTCAAAGCTCAACTCTTTGACATGGGTCTTGTCAAAGACTATACTCATCATGTTGTTGCACATATAGAGTCCCTCCCATAGAGAAGGTACTGCTTGGGCATCTAAAGCCAAGGAGCATCCCCTTTGCATTATGCTAGTGCCTCCTCCTGCTCCTGCAACATCTGAATATACTCTAAGCAACAAGAATGTTTGATGCTCCTCCATACTCCCACCATAATAAATATGTGAAGGTAGCAAAATGAGTATTAAGAAGAATACCATCTCATCATAATGTACCCATGCTTCTCTCTACTCCATGGTGTAAGTATCCTGCCAGTCCTCCTCCTTCTCCATACCCCATGAAAAAGGATAGGTCATATGCTGGCCAAAATCTCTCAAGAGTAGCCAATGTAGCATTTCATCTTTCTGCCCTACGTCATAGACTTGCAAAAGGCTCACCATCCTCTTGCCTTCCATCCACATCCACTCATCTCCTTGTGGATGTACCTCTCCATCCTGCATCTTGGTATCCTCCCCACAAGGACTACCATCTTCCCAAAATAGATTTTGGCCTTTGCATTTCATGGGACATTGAAATGCAATCTCTTCTGTGACAAAGATTTTAAACCCCAACCTCAATGGTGGTACAAAAATTATCAAGGATGTACAAGGATGATAGTACAGCGCAATGAAAACTTCCTACTCTAGAAAATCAGCATGTAATGATATGAAATCCTCCATGAAAGATAGAAACTTAGGCATACCTTGGAAAGATTTGGAAGAATCTTGTGTTGCTGCAAGAGTTTCTTCCTCAAGTGTGTTGGATGCCTCCATTGCCAGAGATGAGAGCTACTTCTCCATGACTATGACAGCGCTGATATGCGCTCCTTTAGCTGGTGGTGAGGGCTCCTCCCTCCTTTGACCAAATATTCTGATCAATATTTGAGAAAAATCAGCAAGAGTAGAAACCCTTGTATGACCCCAATGGCTGAACCACCAAGTCTTTGCTTCACCCTCAAGGTGCAGTGCTGCAACTTCTATAGCCTCTCTGTCTACTAGAGGATGTAGTAGGAAGAAATCCTCTAGCTTCCTCACCCATCCATCTTAGGATAGCTCTAGGCATTTGACTGCACTATGCATCATGGAGTGTAGCTGCATGCTCACACTCACCATGTGAAAATCTAGATTCAACTCTAGAATCAACCTCCTTTGGAGATTTCATCTCCAATATTATTTTCTTCAACTCTCCTTGAAATCTCTTCATATATTTTGGAAGAAGATTTGTAAGATTGTCTTCCTTTCTTCCTGCACACACTAAAGCTTTATGGATTCTATCCATCTATCCTTCTTCTGATATATGGATCTCACAGGCTAAGTCAGAGATCATGATTTGATACAACTGTAATATTCCTTTTTGGAATTTTCGGGAAAATGGTCCTCTAGGACACTATATAAGGAAGCCAATGTGAGAATAAGCTGAACCAGGACTTGGATCCATTTTTTCACTCACCAAAAACTTATCTTCCAGAAGTTGAGCTCAAAGAAATAACCTTAGGAAGGTTATTCAGATCCTCCAAACCTGTATATCCCAAACAATGCTCAAAAGGGAGAGCTATAGCAACACATAAACTTCTACAAGCAGCAATAGTGAAATATCAATACATATGGATAAATAAGAGTGCATAGCCTTTATATTATGTGCAAATATCAATAGATATACAAGATCTTGAGGAAAAACCTCTCAAGCTAAGCTAGATCAGCCCCAAGACAATTGTACATACAGGAGAGAAAGTACCCAACTACACAACCCAGCAACAAGCTATGACTACGCAGTCTATAGTGAGAAATGAATACAAACTAATATAGATACAATGATATAGCAATAATAGGCTCAAATAAAGTGGGGGAGCAAGATCTCAACCCCACAAAACAATACTACAACAATCCTCCAAGGGATTGGCCAAAATACACTAAATGGAAAAATGTCGGAGTTGCTGGGTAGCAGCAGAAACTCAAATACAATACAAAAAGGGAGAAGGATGGAATTGCTACAAAAAATGTAGAAACCTCCTCCAATTATCTTCTAAGTGAAAGGCTTCTCCCTTCACTAAATATTACACCCTCCAATCCACAATGTGAATCCCTCCTGCAAGGGCCCTCTGAAAATAAAAAAGTATAAGAGACAGTGTTGGGGATGAGAAGAAATGTATGGCCCAATGCCAAAATCTGCAATAAATCTCTGGGATATTCCTCACTGATCTCCTAGAGAAATAATGAGCTCCTCCTCTGCAAAACTAGCTCCGGAAATGGGTGATGATGAATTCCTCATTGCAACCCCAGCAACTCAACGTTTCTACCAAGTTGGAAAATGTTGTAGCTGAATATGGTCACCTTGGCCTCAAGCCTGGATGTTAGGAGAATGAAGAACATGTCCTCCAAATCTTCCCAATGAAGGAGAGGAAACTTCTAAACAGAAATCTCCCTTGTGCTAAGCAGTACAATCTATCTTAGTTGAACAACTGGAGAGAGCAAAATCAAAATCTTCAACATAATTAACAATGGCTCTCCTTCCCTCTTTTATTCCAAGAGGAGGCTTCCTTGCCATGGATCCCACCCATTACAGTTTCTCTCATCCAACAATATTCCTCCTATGAAAACTGCGTTGTCCCACTAGGTGACTCACTCCCTCCATGCAACGTTGTTTGACTTGGTCAAACTAGACCTAGTCTTCTTGTATTTTCCCCTTTTGACACTAGGAGATGATAAATAAGCCACTTAAGTGACCCATTTGAAAATTTGGAGTGTTTATTATGCTACTTCATGGGCTCCCTTACCCATTTTATTATTTTTATTAAAAAGAAAGAAAAATTAATTTTCCAGATTGCTTAATGAAAATTTTGGAACATTACACTATATGGAGGTATTCCACCTGGGAGGCCCCCTGATCTAGAGTTGATGAGGGACATCTTGTCATGTAGTCCACCACTTTTGTATTCTGGAGAGGTGAAGACTTTGGAGGAGTCCAACACAGCGTAGAGATTTTTGGGTAAACCTAACGAGGAGGGAGACACTCTCTCATTTTCAGTATCACCCGCTCTCATCAATTATACTGCGCTGACAGAGTTTGCTGCAGGGATGAAGGATGGCATATTCATGATGCAGGATGACTGATCCATAGATTTGGAGAGGAAGAGGATAATTCCTTTGAGGGAGGACTCTTTCATACATAGGAGTGGATGTAGGTCACTCATGCTTGCTTTGGCCCAGCTTGGGAGATTCCTTGGGGATGACAGCTTCTCATGGGAGGCCAACTTCCAAAGGACACCATTACTATTTGAGCATGATCAGCTTCATGATGGGCATGGAAGAATTTTGGAGGATGACTTTGGCATGGTTAATGTCAAAGTAGCAGGCAGCAGCGTGAGGGGAGCTTCACATGCTAGATCACCAACATTGTCTATGAGGAGGATTGATCCGTATTGGAGGTCTCAGCTTTTGGTAGAGTACTCCAAGGATCTTGGTGCATGCATGGTTCTTGATGACTCAGAGGGAGATGACAGATACATGGTGGATGATATGGTCATCTATTGTTATGGTAGAATCTTCTTGACTAGGGCATCTAGTCTCAAGGAGAAACTATTACATGCAGCACATGAGGACTTCCTAGCTATGCACCTTGATGCATATCTTGTTTTGTTAGAGGAGTTCACTTGGGAGGGCATCCATCAGGACATATATCAGCATATGGATATATGCATAGCCTAGATAGTGATAGAGAGTATGTCACAGCCACCTTCCTACTCATTGAGAGTGAGGGAGCTTTTTCAGTTGAGCCATTTCAGCTCAAGGTCTCAAGTACATGGTAGAGAAGGTATAATTTCACATTATGTTTTGTAATTCTTTACTTTATATGAGCAGCATATTGTATCAAGAAGGATAATCCCTTATTGCATTTTGTATAATGTACTTTTAGCTACTTGTAGCATTGATTTTGGCTACATTAATGGTGGTTTGTGGGGGAAGCCACATGACTCTTGGTGTGCACTATTAACACCACATTGTACATTCATGTTCACATCTTATGAGATGAATGTGGCAGAAAAAAAGTGGCTAGTAAAGAACTTGTTATTTTTTTTTTTAGGCAGGCATGGAATGCACTACGCTGGTTCCTCATGTGGAACTATGATTCACTCTCTGGTTGCCATGTGGCAACTTGTTTTCATTGTATTTTTCTTCCATATGTTGCCGATGTTTGTATAGTCATGGGAGGCTTTGTTTGGAGAGTGGGCTTGGAGTTGAAGATGCCCATTGGGAGTATTATTCTCCCCTTTTCATATGTTGTATGTTTTAGGAGAAAAAATGAGCACACCATGATTGCCATGTCACTACTTTTCTCTTCATATAAGAGGAGCTATTGGGAGAAAATGCATTGTTGGAGGAGGCACTTCATGGTTGATTCATTTTGAGGGGAGGCTTGGGGAAATTTTGGAGGCCATGAAATTTCAGCCCAATATCAGCAACCCCCTCATACTTATCATAAATGGAGGGAGAAACTACTTGGATGGGAAAATCTAAACTCTCCATTCAACCCCAACATGTTGCATATATCCGGGGTTGAGGAATGCTTTGTTGAGCTACCTAGGATGGCTCATTTCATTTGGATGATTTCATGGGTGAAGGAGTCACTCATTGGTAATAAGACTTACCATGTTTTTCATCATTCCTACCTTGAGGAGGCCATTGAACAACAAGGAGATTTCCACTTGCATCTTCTATTGTCTCATGATGTATACTTTGGTTTTACACACTTGGAGAGATACATGGAGGACAGATTTATTGCATACTTTGATGAACTATGGTGGGGTCTATTGATGAGGAGGCCACAAGAAGAGGAGGAGAAATTTTGCTCTACCTTACAGTTGCTTGGGGACAAGAAACATTTTGAAGGGGGAGGACTGTAATGTTTCCAATTTTTAGCCTCAAGCTAAAAGGAACATTATAGTTAGCAGTATTTTATTTAGTTAAATAAAATCGGTAAGGAGGCCCCATAATCCTTGAGAAGGAAGAATAAACACTCCTCATGTGAAATGAGGAAGAAAAAAGCAGCTGATTTGAGCACCACATGGTGTGAATAGGATTGGATCATGCTTGATCTACTCATTTTGACCAAGTCAACTAAGTTGTCTAGATACATTGAATCACCTTGGACAACGCAGTTTTGGTGGAGGAAAACTTGCATGAATTGGGAAGCACATGTCAATAGGTCCCATGGTGGAGAGGAGCACTTGATATATATGAAGAAGAGGAGAGCCATTGTTATTCATGCTTGATTATTATTTGCTCTATCTGTTGAGATTACGCTCCTCTTTCTGTTTAGCAGGAGTGCAATGCTGCATAGCACTAGGGTGTTTCTGGTCGAGAATCCCTACCTCATCCTCAGGGACGGATAGGTTCTAGAGATTCATTTCCTCATTCTAGCATTTGGCCAAAGCTACCACCTTTAGTCACAACGTTACTCCTATAGTAGGATAAATTTGTGTTGCAGGGTGCAACAATAGAGGATGTCTTGAGTTGTTCCTTGGCTTGTTTTCGAGTGGAGGGCTTAGCTATTCATTGGAGGATCAGTGGCGATGAATCCCAGGCTTATTTTCATATCATTAGCATCAGGCCAACCATCCTTATTCCCTCATAGCGCAGTCTCCAACTAGATATACGTTATTTTGCAGGCAGTTGCTAGGAGGGTCATTTGAGCTCATCGGAAGGAGTTGTTTCTAAGTAAAGGGATCAGCCTTTTGCTTAGATACTCTATTAGATGAGGGCATCATCATTTTATATGTTCTATAGCCTCATTTCATATTTTGATTTAGTTTCAGTGACAAGTTAATTGTCACATTGTATATTCTCTGACATTTCTAGCAATCTCTCCTAGAATGGCTAGAAATCTTGTATTGGAGCCCATTCTTCTATTCTTGGGAACTTATTTGTATATTTCAGACATATCTCATGTATGCACATCTATATTAGCAGCTACACTCCTAGAGACAACGCAGTCACTTCCCTCCGGCATTTTTTATAACTGCAGCATCTCATGTATTTCATGTTCTAATCTTTGGAGGTTGATTCCTATTTCTTGAGAGGCTTGTTCCTAAAGATATTTTGTATATTGTTGCTGATATATTAATTAACATGATGGATATACTATATTCCATTTATTGACATGTTTATATTTGTATATTTTAATGATTATGTTCCTATATTGTTGTAGCTCACTCTTCGAGCACTTCTTTGAGATACTCAAGGGTAGGAGATCTGTTTAACTTACCTTGAGGGATTTCTTTGAGCTCAACTCCTAGAAGTGTTATGTATGATGTATTAACTAAGGGATATAATTCCACATTTACCTTTTTTTTTAATCACATTCCTTATACAACGTAATTGAGGACCATATTGCAAAAAATCCTGAAAAAGGGATATTACACATTTTGACATATGACTTTTAGGAAAACAACTTAAAGAGTTATTTTATATCACTGACATACTAAAACTAACAGAAAGGATATCTATAGTCATGTATGCATTGAGAGAGAGTCATGGTTCAGTCGTATATGGGATTAGTGATGTAATTGTACTATCATGCATTATCATTTTGTAGCCATTTTATAACCCTATGAGGCCATGTACTTTATTACATATCTTTTGGTCATAGTCTTTGGCCCATATGGAGTAGCCTCTTAAATACAACAAGGAGGAAATGAAAACCATGTATATCAGTGTATATTAAGCTATGGAGATGATTGCATTCAATGGAGTATGGATGGTCATAATTTTGTGACCTATCATCATGAAGTTTGTGCTACCATGTCTACTTTAGAGAGATGATGCATTGTTGCTAGTGTTGTACGATTTTTTTGCTGCTGGGGTGTACATTATGGAGAGGATGAATTTGCTGATGTTGATTATGAGTTGGTTGGATGTTTTCTTGTTGCTTCTATGGAGTTGATCGACGTTGTTTCTGCTAGTAGGTCACATTATGTTGTAGCTGCTATGTATTGGTGATATGATCTATTGTTGTGACATGGATTATGTTGTTATTTCTTCAATGGGAGAGAATATGTTTTGGTATATTTTGTTGTTGAGTGAAAGCCTATTGTTGTTATTTCTAAGAGATATATGTTGTTACTGTAGTGTTTTTTTGATTGGACATATTTTTTGTCCAGGGGAAGTTTAATGCAAATATCTTCCAGGGGGAGTGTTATTGTTTCAACTATGCACTCTGTTGTTTGTCACTTACATATGTTTTGTTGATGGAGCCCCTTGTATGTACATGAGT
This sequence comes from Pinus albicaulis, assembly GCA_034641835.2. Taxonomy (NCBI): domain Eukaryota; kingdom Viridiplantae; phylum Streptophyta; class Pinopsida; order Pinales; family Pinaceae; genus Pinus; species Pinus albicaulis. The sequence continues at coordinate 755,657,852 of CM076570.1, read as the reverse complement.
ATATATAATTCATCTTTGACATGTTTCACCCTTTTCCATTGTTGTCAACATTGGATAATGTGAGGATGTTGATTTGATGTTTGTTTTAGCTATGGTTTGACATCAATGCCAAAGGGGGAGATTTTTGGCATTGATGTTTGTTGCAGTGTTGAAATTGTGTGATTAATTGTCATTGATGTGAACCTAGTTGCTTGGGCTGTAGGAGAGTTAGTTATTCATGAGCATAGGTGGCTGCAGGTGGAATGTGTGTGGATGAGTTGCATATTGTCCTTAGCATGTCTACTAGCTTGGACTAGCCTGGATATCATGATTGAGGTGCAGATGGTCCTTGGTTGGATCATGGTATGTTGCACAAACTTGGAGCTTAGATGATATTTTGTTTCACTAGCTTGGAGGCCTTCCCATGATGGTTATATTCATGATCATGTTTCTCTAGACATATGTTGATGGTTGCTACATAGTTCTAAGTTGAGGAGTCTTGATGATTAGGTCTCCTATGATGTCATTTTATGTTTTGGGCTTGGAGAAGATCGAAATGAGATTATGGATGCTTGATATGGTTGAGAATATGTTGGAGGATGTCTGAAAAGTGTTGGAGTTGCATACTATTAGTGGTGATGTTGTAGTGAAGTTTGATGGATCAGTTGCTTGGTTTGGTTGTTGGTTGGCATCCTAGATAACCTAGTTTGACTAGTGATGATGTTGGTAATGTTGCAGAGGCTTGGAGAAATGTTTCAGAGGTTCTAGTGATCTCAAAGGGATGTACAGAGGTTGGTGAAGTTGTGTAATAGGTTAAGACAAGTTATGAGCAGAGAAATTATGGTTTTGAGTCTCCTAAGCCCCAGTCACATGCATGATGGGTCAAGGGAGCGATTGGAGAGATCCAGTTGCATGAAGGCCAGTCTATGGGATACACTGTGGCCCCAATCACATGCATAGTAGTGTTAAGGGAGGGGTTGAGGGATTCCTTCAATTATTCTCTACATTTCTCATGTTTCTCAATCTATTTTTTTATTGTGGTGATGTTTTTGATCGAGAATTTTCGTCATATGGTTAGAAAAATTTTATGGGCACTCTAGAAGTTGATCAAGGTTGAATTTTCAAATGAATAGTGGAATAAGTGTTTGATTTGGTCAATTTTCCTTCCTAAACCAAATCTAAAGCATGTGAAAGGAGTCGTTGAGTCTTTTATAACCTGTAGCATTACTGAGTTAATCATCTCGGGAATTTCATAAATATAGGAAGACATTTAGTCTATTTGGTTGGTTCTTTGGAGAGTGAGTGAGTATGCTAGGGTGAGAGAATCGTGAGTGAGAAGAGTATGTAGTATATGATCACATATTGTATGCAGACATATATCAAAGGTTTGTGACCAGAAATGAGAGATAAAGTTGAGTGAAATATTCAAATTTTGTGTGTATCTTGTGGTAAAAATTTGGCCTTCTTGTTGTATGTTTTGGAAAGGATTTTAGTGTGAAATGTAGTGAATAAAATCCCCCCTCTGGGTAAAATTTTGATTCATTTTTTATGTGCATAACGATGGTGTTATTGGGTTTCTCATGTCGAGAAAATGAACCGAGTTTGAAAATATATGAAATGTGGTTCACATGGATGAAGTGAAGGCTTGTTAAGGATTCAATAGAGACAATGATTTGGTGATTCATAGTAGGAAGAGTTTTCTCTATCCAATAGGGGTTAGATAGTCCAATGGTGGTTAGGCAAGGATTTTTGGTTGTGGGAGCTTCCAACAGATGGTCATCCTTAGATCTACAAGACGAAATTTTTTCCAAAATGATAGATTTCATCATACTGTAGAAGAATCCAAGTCTTCTGACTTATGGTTGTAAGCTAATCCATGTAAATTTGTTTAGCATATTAATAGAATATTTGAGTAACACAACAACAACATGGTGGTTTTCTCCCGAAAGGGTTACCACAAGAAATACTTGTGTTCTTGTGTGTGCATGCTTATGTTTACATGTTTGATAATCTAATGTTGTGCATGTGTATGGATAATTGAGTTTGGTAAAAATATTTAATTTGGAGAAAAAATGATACAAAGGCCATGACTACTGATTCACCCTCCCCCTATCAGTAATTAATATATTTCCAAAAAAGGATGATGATAATACCTATAAAAATCTAATTCATTTCCACAAGTGCATATAAGACATTGGATTTTATCACGTAAACATTCAAATGAAGTTATTCATGTTTACCCTATAAGGTGATGCCCGACAATGGTACAAGGCACTTCATGTTGGTAGCATTTCATCTTTGAATTATTTAATGTAATCTTTCACGAACATTATACACATATGAATCCCTTTAAATCACTCATAGAAGATTGTTGTAATTTAATTGAACATGTTGATAAATTTGATTTAGGGTTTCAAGAAAGCATACATTATGTAAGGGATAAGAATCTGAAGTTGTAAGTTGGCAGGACGAATCTGATGATTTTAAAGAAACGAGTTTATCCTCTCTTTTTTTACAAACTAAATATTTCACTGAATAAGACATGATAATCTAAAGTTTTCATTACTTGGAAAATCCTTCATCATAAATCAAGAAGTACATCTATGTCCTAAAGAATCTGACAATTTAATGACTAGTGTTGAGTTTGGTTTACCCCTATTTGAATTCCCTGATCATAGTACTAATGAAGTTTTTGAAGAAGAGCTACATCTGTGACACATAATTAGGAAGATTCAACTTTATACATTTATGGATACAAAAATAAAAAATCAGCTAATGAAGACCCTTTTCAAACAAGTGATTTAGTTTTTTCAATAATCTCCTACAGAAGAAATGGTATGTGATGACATCTTCAATAGCTCTGATTTTGCTTCATGTGATATTGTTGTTAATTATTATAAACAACCACTATATGATGAATATTAATATGAATACATTAGCTCCCTCTTGCAATCATGAAATGGATGATATTCTGCTTACAAGTGTAAATTTACAAACATTTTGTTATTCTGATCCTTTTAATACTTACTAAGAATAATGAGCATGAGCATGTAACTTGTTGGACTGTATTAATCATTGTTAAATCACTAAGATAGTACACATAAATTATCAATCTAGGGACATCTTTTATTTCAATGATAGTTGCACTGTCTGTGCCGATACATCAAACTATAAGCAAATCAAATAAAGAGAAATCGTTGTTGACTCAATTGTTGAAATAAATCACTCATGCAGGAATAAAAAATATCTATATGAATGTAATCATGCCTCAATTAAATGGTACCTAGCGTGCCACAAAACAATTACACCATCTCGTATTTCGAATCACATCTGTGTAACAACATAATAATATCGAAATTGAAGCATATATACTCACAGCCATAACAACAACACCACTTCCACCCATACACAAAGAAAATAAGAAATGTAGTGAAGCTACCTTAACCATTGCAGTCATTGCTAAAGAGGAGGGCCCTTCCTCCCTAACAGGGCGGAGGAAGAGATAAAAACTAAATGAAAATTAAACCAGACAAAGCATGTAACAACAGCAACATGATATCTTTGCAATAATGTGACCAAAATTACAGAACCAAAAGTAATATTGTTCTCTGCTACCCTTTTACATCAAGGGTCGAGAGTTATATAATGGTTACATGTTCAGAAAAATGAGGAACAGATCAGTCATGAGAATATTGCGAATCTCATGTTAATCAAAATAGGATACATATAGTTACAACCACTTATTAATAAAAATTCTGGCTGGAAGAATATGGATTACAATCAAAACTGGCTAAAATCTGTCATCCTAAAATACAATATGTAATGACTTCTACAATTGTCCATGGAAAATGATAGTTGTAGCATAACAGAAATTGAGGATAGGTCGGCATCCAAAAGTTGACGATATCCAGTGAGTAATACAACTGTAACAGCAGTTTATATAGTGGGTCTGTAACAACACCATGATGTAATAACATCATGGTGTAACATCTCACTGTAACAACACACTTTCATTGCTTATGTATGCCTCATGCTCTAGATATTTTGTGATAAGAATAACATATGGCAGAGAACTTCTTCCAACATTTATCCTAGTTAGTCATAAAAAAATGATATATCATAATAACTGATGAAATGGAAAGCTAATGAAAATAAGACAAAACAACATTGTTTAAGATAGAAAAGAAAGGAAAAAGGAAAAGATAATCCCAAGGGTTGAGGTCACAAGATAAAAATGGGGGAAACAGATGTAGGAATTAATTACAAAAATGGCACCCAACATCTTCCCCCAGCTGAAGCACTTGCATGTCCTCATACAAAATCTCATCTCCCATGAGAATATCTCCTGTGTAGGTCAGTGAGGTCATAAGCACCGACTATGTTTTCAACTGGAGACCTGTACCCTTGAGTAGCCATCAGCTGTCGTACCCAAGACTCTGCTTCATAATTTCTCAGCTCATAATGAATCTGGTAATCCTCTATTGGTAGCCAAATCAAAGGGAATTTAAATCTTAGCCCAAGCCAGGAAGTGCCAAGGGTCTGTATTATCTGCGCATATGCTGGTACACGTGTAACAGCTACCACAAAGTTTTGCAATGCAAACGGGTCCCCTTTCAATAGCTCAACACTGCTAGCTTCTATACAATTCAGACACCCAGTCAGGGCTCGACTCTTCATTAATGAAAACTGATTAAGGAAAAAGTCCAAAATCCTCCTTTTGTAAGTAGCTATAGGTTCCCTTATCACAAGAGTTCTCATAATCCTTCTAAATTCCTGCCTTAATTCGGCAGCCCGTCCTGGTTTTGCTCAGATCCATAATTTTTTCTTTTCTTCATTGGCATCCATAGATTTTGTGGACAGATGCCACTCAATTTGATTCCTCAAAAATGACACAAAGGCTTGTAACTGCAAATCCCCCATGTAGGAGAATATAGTTACCACCATTTGCATACTTGTGCGCTCATAAATGATATTATACAAAAATAACTCACACAATAGGCTTTTCTCGTCAAAATCAGAAGCACGAAAGACATCTAAAAATGTGTGAGTGGTATTAACATAGATAGGTCATGTTCTCCATGATGGATTTTAACTGAAACAAGTAATAGCGTTACCATAGGAAAATGGGGTAAGATGGGGAAGGTCACCTGCACCCCAAAAAATTGAGGTCAAGCTCATGGAATTTTTACTTATCCACAGTCAGATCATGAACCTGATGCTATAACAGAAGTAGTTGTTCCTTCTGCTTCTTTACGACTTCCTTCTTCTTACACTCTTCCCAACCTTTCTTCAGTTCTTCTTTCGTCCATTTTTCCTGTACATCACTTATCTCCTTCTGATGTACTTTCAATGAGATCATCCCCTCCCAAAGGGAGACTGCCTTTTGTTTCCACTTCTGCAATTCAGAAATCAAAAAATTTTTCTCAAAACTCCATCCCATGGTAGGACCTGGCGTTCTTATGAGTTCAACATCAACATCAATAGTGGGTGTAATAGCCTCTATTGGATGGGTCTGATCCACCTCTATTATTGTTTCTTGTGTAACAACAACTTCATGAGTGAGTTCTTATGTATCAACCCCTTAATTTTTGCCTAGGCTAGCCTCTGTGCCCACTGCTGGTTCTTCTGTAACAATAGTGGCCTCCACAGGTTATTGTGTATTGGCCTCTAGGTCAATTAATATGGGAGGCTCTGCTTTAATTATTGGTTCTTGTGTAACAGTAGTATCCTTAACAGGTTCTTGTGGGATAGCCTCCTGAAGTTCTATTTATATTTCCATTGGGTTGGTGTTTTCCCCACAGACCTTATACCCTACTGTTGTTACTCCTTGAGAACATGACTTGCATACAGATACTAAAATTTCCCTCCCCTTATCTAATATTTGTTTCAACTGTTCATTTTCCTTTTTTAAATTTTCAAGTTCTAAAATGACAACATTAATTTCATCCTTACGTGACGAGGAGGGTTATTTTCCTTCTTCTTCTGATCCTTCTACCTCTTTTTGCTTCTCAGCTGTGGCCAATGGTTCTGTTGGAAAGCTAAATCTCACCCTCTGTTTAGGTCGTCTATCTCCAATCGAATTTTCAGTGGGTTCTTTTCCAATTATGACCCTAACGGTTCGGGTCTGGACTTCAGCTTCTACATGACTTCCTTCCGAAGTTGCAACATGTTTTCTCTAGCTTGTCCTAGGCCTTTTTCTTTTAAATTCTTCTGAGATACTTCCCTGCTGACTTAGGGCATTCAACATGATCAATTTAATAAGTCCATGGTTGGTCACGCAGGCTTCAGGATGTGCTGCTGCCTTAACTGCCACAGCCATATGCTTAATATTTCCCAATAGGAAAAATGGTAGTTGATCTTCTGCTGATGTCGAAGATGATTTAGTAGAGGGATGTGGTAATTGAGGAATATTGTGGATCTTCCATCACAGGTAATGTACTTGATTAGATCTAGGGCGACATCTTCCCATGGCTGGGGGAGTGATAATCTGTCAACTCCTCTTCCCTTATTTTCTATTCTTTCCTCTCCTTCAAGAAAATATTCCTTCAAAGAAGGGTAATTAATTTTCCTATTGAATTATCTTTGTCCTTCCACTGGCAATGTGGTCACTTGGGCAATCACTTCTTCTGTTACTTCAATTTGTAGGCCCCTGAATCAAGTCTGGTGGTTATTCAAATTCTTAGCGAATTCGATTACAATAGCCTCATTCGAGCCTTCCAACTTCTAAAAATATTCAATCCACCTGGCGTCCCTAAATACTTGATAAGCTTCCGGATAATTCTGCAAAGCTTCCATGGAGTTCAACTCATGCCTTACTGTTGCTCCTCCTATATTGCTATTATTTTGAATCAATCCTCCAGCTCGACCAACCATAATATCGTCGCACTGCTTGTTTTCTCTCGACACCTTGCTCTGCTTATCCCAGAAGAATAATTTCAGATGAGGATACAAGAATTCATCTAATGAAGGTGATTGGAGGTGAAAATATTTTCAAATTACCAAATCATACTTCACACATTCCTACATAAATGTCTAATTATGGAAAATAACGAGCTTTAAGTAAAAATTTCTTTTCCAGCTGGATCTGGTCATAATTGGCTATTGTGCAATTTAATTTGATGCATGTGGGGTTAATGACAGTTTCAAGACTATGGATTTATTGCAATTATTATGAGATTTATCCCCCCCCAGCTTTAATAGCGATGGCCGCCCATGAACGTCACGGGAATATCATAACTTTCCATTAATCACCAAATTATTAAATGATGACGTTACATTTTTAAATGACGTACCTGAAACAATGTGGAGGAGGAATTTGAATTGATGGCATAACTGCTTCCAGTGATCATGGTGGTCACGCTTGACGGTTGTAATTATTTCCACATGCGACAAAATAGGAAACAATGTTCATGGTTGTCAGCTGTTACATGTGTAACAACCAAGACAACCTTTGTGTTATTCTTCAGAAAACATGATAATTAGGAAAAATAGATACAAAAAAGAAACAAATAAGTAACATCATCTTGTAAAATATATTAGGAGGAAGGATGCTATTTTGGAAAAGGGAAAAAAATTGGGTGTAACAGCCACCACATAAGTGGTTTTCAATTGTTACAAATTATCTAACTGCGCCTTGAAAAGAGGTTTTCACAATCATATTTTTATCGTTATTTTTATTATATATATATATAGATATATACATATATATATATATACATATATACATACATACATATATATATATATATATATATATATATATATATATATATATATATATAGGTGTAACAACTACCACAATAGTAGTTTTCAACTGTTTCACTTATTGGAATTTCAAATTTCAAGCTGCATAGGGGAGTATTCCCCTTCTGATGTAACATAAATATCAGAGTTTGTGACAATGTTAAAAAATGATTCCTTTGAAGAAGGTTAATTACATAACCTCAGACATTTCTCATTAATCGGTAATGGTGGCTTGGCACTATCTATGGTAACCAATTGTACAATCCCATTGTCAAAGACCATGTCTACTTCATAACGACCCAGCCATCTGGTGCAGAGCTTGCCTTTGAAATCCTTAAATCTTGAATCATACAAGAGAGCCCAATCTCCTTTATGAAATTTCTTCTTATAATGAATATGTCATGCCATCTAGCTCTTTGTTGTTGAATGATCTATGTTTGTTGAATGGCAGCCAACCGTTTCTCTTCCAACTCATTGAGCTGGTTCAATCTTTGTCTTTGCATCGTGCTTAAATCCAAATTGACCTGAAATGCTATTCTCAATGTATTTGTTTCAAACTCTATGGGGAATAAAGGATTCTTACCATACACCAATTCATATGGTGAGAAGCCTGTAGTATTCCTCCATGTTGTTCTGTAAGCCCGCAGCACCTCTGGAAGTTTTTCAACCCAATTTCTTCGGTGGCTGGCTACTGTCTTTGTTAATATTCTCTCAATGACTTTATTAGTGCTCTCCACTTGACCATTTTCTTGTGGGCGATAAGGTGAAGTGATCCTATGATGAATTCCATAATTCTTAACCACCTTCTAGATCAAATGAGTTGTTAAATGAGGTCCCCGATCTGTCTCTATCTCCCTGGGTATCCTGAAGAGAACAAAAATATCTTCGAACAGGAAGTCTAAAACAACCTGCTCCATAGCTCTAGTTAGTGCCTTTGCCTCAACCCACTTTGTGACATAGTCGGTGCAGAATAATATGTATGATATTTGCTATGATGAAGGATTAATTGGCCCTACAAAATCCAGGGCCCATTTCTCAAATGGCTCTATCACTAGCTGAGGCTGTAACGACATCTTATCTCAGAGGTCGGCCCATCCTCTGGTAGCTATCACATCCCTTCACAAACTTCTTGACATATTGGAATATATTTGGCCAGTAGTACCTTGTTGAGAGTACTTTATATCCCATCCTCTTGTTAGCGAAGTGCCCTCCACAGGGTTCCTCATGACAAGCTTTCAAGATATCAAAAACCTCATCTTCTCTAACACAACGCCTAATCTGAAAGTCTAGTCTGGTGTGTTAGAGATTTCCCTCTATCCAGGAGTAAGTAGCACTCTACTGTATGATATTCCTCTTTTCTCTGGAATATAAATGGTGTGGGAATTTTCTTGTAGCATGATAATTGGCTATATCTGCATACCGTGGTGAGTGATTAGATATGGAAAAAATATATTCATCTAGAAAATAATCCTCAGTAGGAGTGCAATTATCACCTACAGTTAATCTAGAAATAAAATCAGCAACCACATTATCTTTTCCGGGTTTATCTAAAATAATGATATCAAATTCTTGTAACAACAATAACCATCGTGTAACTCTACAATTAGTAATAGGTTTATTCATTAAAAATTGAATTGTAGTGAGGTAAATGTGTACAAATACTTGATACCTGGTGATGTAGTGATGAAATTTGTTGATAGCATGCACTACTACTAGGAATTCCTTCTCAACCACTATATATGGTTTTTAAGCTTATGTGGTTATCATTTATTGCAGAAATTTCTGGATTATCCACAGTGTTAAGAAACAATGGTCGACATTTCGAATCCCAATGGGGATCCATCTTCAGGACAAGATTTTGAATGAAGAATCAAAAAAGGGAAGAAGGTCAGGGTTAATATATTAAAAAGGAGAGAAAAATAGCCGACAAGAACCAACTAATTAATTAATAATTTATTTTTAATTAATAAATTTTAATTAATTCAATAATATTAATAATTTTATTCTATTTTAATAACTAATCTCTTCTAATAAATTTTAAAACCTAACTAATAAATTCTACTTCTAAAAAATATAACTAATCTATTATAATTTTAATAAATTTAATTTTTTATAAATTAAAATATTTTGTATTTTATATAATTTTTAATAAATTTTTATATCTATAATAAAATGTTATTATAGTGAATTAAAGAGATGATGTATTTTGATAAAATCTAAATGTTACTAAAATTATTTAATTTGATAAAACCTAAATGTTCCTAAACAAAGTTTAAAACTTATTGATATAATCTTTTAAGTGAGAAATATATAATATACTCTCTTAGATGGTAGTAATAATAATAACTAAATTTATTTATAAAATTAATTAATAAAATAATAATAAATAATAGCTCATCTGATTAATATTAGCATATATTTATTCAAAGAGTAAATAAAAGTTAATAAAATAAATTTTATTATTTATAATTATTATTAATTAATTTTATAATCAAATTTTTATATTAATCTTAATTAATCTGATATTAGATATTAAATTTATTTAATTATTTTTAATTATAATAATAATTATTAAAAAAAAACTATATATACTAATAATAATTCTTAATTAATTATTTTTTATTATTGAAAATCAATTAATAATGATAATTATTAAAAATAACTAATTTGATAAGCTATTAAGCATCGATCAAACCTTAAATTTTTTTTTTTCTTTCAACTTTATTGTTCATAAAATAATTTTTATAATTTATATTTATTATTAAAAAAAGATCATTTCAATCCTGAGATTAATAATAAATTTTATTTTTATTTTTAAAAACCATGGATACAAATAATAATTCTTAATTAATTAATTCTTATTATTAAAAATAAAAATTAAATAATAAGAAAAATTATTAAAAGTAAATAATTATTAATATTATTGAATTAATTAAAAATTATTAATTAAATTTATTAATTAAAAATAAATTATTAATTAATTAGTTGGTTCTTGTCGGCTATTTTTCTCTCCTTATCAATATATTAACCGTGACCTTCTACCCTTCTTTTATTCTCCATTCAAAATCTTGTCTTGAAAATGGATCCTCGTTGGCATTCGAAACATCGACCATTGTTTCTTAACACTATGGATGATCTAGAAATTTCTGCAAGCCACTATATAGATGAGCTCAGCTAGAGTTAAATTCTTGTTGATGTAATAAATGGCATAAGGTTTCTTTTCCTCTAGCTACCCCAAAACATCACCCACAGCTATGTCAGATGCATCCATAGCGATCTAGAATGGCAATGTCCAGTTTTGTCCTCGCAAAATAGGTGTTGTTGTTAGATATTTCTTTAACTTCAAAAAGGCTTGCTCACACTTCCCTATCCACAAAAATTCTACATCTTTCATGAGCAAAGAAAACAGAGGAGATGCAATCTTTGAAAATTTTTCTATAAATCTCCTATAGTACCCTGCATGTCCCAAAAAAATATGTACCTCTTTTTGAGTTCCAAGAGTTGGGATTCTTGAGATTACCTCAATTGTTGCATAGTCTACAGTGATTTCATCTGCCGAAATGAAAAGTCCTAGCACAATCCCCTCGGTCATCATCATGTGGCATTTCTCTGTTCTCAAAACAATATTAGTTTGTTCACAATGTTCCAGTACCTTTTCCAAATTAACTAATGATGTTTCAAAGGCATCCCCATGGGGTGTAAAGTCATCCATGAAAAATTTGAGGCAGTCATTCAAGAGATTCGAAAAGATACCTAGTATTTCCCTTTGAAAATTTGTTGGTGCATTGCAGAGGCTAAAAGGAAGGACCTTGTATGCAAAGGTACCCAATGGGTAGGTAAAAGTTGTCTTGTCTTGGTCTTACGGGGAAATCTGTATCTGATTATAGCCATTGAACCCATCTAGGAATGACAAAAAAAAATTCCTAGAGAGAGTATCCAGGACCTGGTCAATGAATGGTAAAGGGAAATGGTCCTTTTGGGTGGCCTTGTTAAGTTCTCTATATTCTACATAGACTCTCCACTTGTCGATATTTTTCAGAACAATGACAAGCGGAGACACCCACTAACTGTCAAAAATGGGGTAGATGAAATTAACATTAAGGAGTTTCTATAATTCCTCTTTCACTATCTCCTTAAGTGTGAGATTCATTCGACAGTGCGGATGTCTAACTGGTTTGCATCCCTTCTTAAGGTAAATGCAGTGAGTGCATAGGCCATGATGGATTCCTTTCATATCAGTATAATCCCATGCAAATGCATTTTTATATTTCTGTAACATTTATATTAGCAATATGTTATGTTCAATAATCAAGTTAGGATTAATGTTGAAATATTTCCCTGGATCAATTAAAACAGGAATGATGTCAGTATGTGGAGTAGTTTTCAAATATTCAATATTTACATCATATACCTCATCTTCTTCCCCCAGATCTCTAATAGAGGCAAAAAAGACTGAATTTCTAATAAAACCATTAATAATGTCATCCTATGTTTCATCCTTAAAGTATTATGCTTTTCCAAGTGTGAGGAGAGGTAGGGAAAATTCAGATTCATGTTCAAATTCGTCCCACCAGGGACTATTCAAATCCATATGTGGTTTTGATGGGAGGTAAAGGTTCATGTTATTAATGGCCTGCGCATTTGGTATCACCATAGATCCATATATACATTCAATATATGCATCTTCAGTGGCTAGCCATGGTCTTCCCAAGATTAAAAGATGACCACCCAGGTTGTATTTAGTTTGTAAAATGATAAAATCAGCTGGGTAATTCCAAGAAGCTACAATTATCACCACATCTTCTATCATTCCCTTAGGCTTGACATGGGACCTATCTACTAATTCAAGCACTGTAGGTGTCGTTATAAGCCCATGAAATCGTAGGGAGATAAAAATATCATTGGTCATTACATTAATGGTTGACCCTAAATCAATAAAAGTGTTAGTTATGGGTTGGTCATCAATATGGATAGTCACTGTAGGATTTCCAGGGTCATTATATATAGTAAAAAAAGGTTGATAAATCTTAAGTTTAGATAGTTTTCCTATAACATGGATAGTAGCAAGGTCTTTCAGTTTTCTTCGAATATTTTTAACACACAGATCTATCACTTTCTTGGCATAGATAGACACTTCCTTAAGAGCTTGTAACAGTGGAATCCACACATACAAATTCTGTAATTCCTTGAGGAACTCAAATTCAGTTTGTGAGGCTAGCCCGATTTCAATAAATTGTTGAGGGTATGGAGGATCCTAAACTCTAACAGCTGAATCAACTGTCACAGATGCACCAGCTCTGCTCAGGTTGGATGATGTAGAAAGAGAAGGCTTTCTCAATTTGGATGTTATAGGTGTAACAATAGGTTCTGTATCAGCTTTTACATGTGTAACAACTATTTCAGAATCCACTATATCCTTTCTAGGTGACTCACATTCTTCCTCGGTAATAACGGGACTATGTTCTAGTCTGATTACTTTCCTCGACCGAAGCAGAACCTAGTTAAGCCCAATAGGAGTGATAAGATAAGTCTATAAAGTAGTTGGCGCATCTATGCTCTAAGCTACCTTATTATTTGGATTGGGGTTAGGTTGCATAGGTAATTGGGGTCAGACAAGAGGTGTAGGAGTTTGAAGAGGATGCAGTTCTAATTGCTGCTGCATCGACAGTGCAGGGGGTACTGGACCTTGGCCATTACATCTCCAATTCTCACTCCAAGGATGATATTTTGATGGAGGATATTGCATTGGAGGAGGGGAAGGCCGCTGGCTCCATGGTGAAGGAAATTGTGTTGAGGAAGGAGTAGGATACAGCCATGGAAATTTTTGACTATTATAAACATTATTCCAAGGATTAAAAGAGTAAAAATCTGGAGGCATATCTATAGGTCGCGACTACCATGGTCTCTTTGATTCGATTAAGTAGGAAGATTGTACATCCTTGCTTGATACATGAAGCACTACTTTCAATCTGGTTAGTTCTAGGCTTTGACTAGTGGAATGCGCCAAATCACAAATGCTACACAAGTTGGTGTTATTTAGTCTACATTCCTTTCTAAATTTTTCTTTTTCCATCGAGGAAAAAATATTGCCAAAGCTACCTCAGCTTCTTTTTGTGCTTTCTTAACTTGTACCGTAGTGATTTGGGTAGAGAGAGTATTGAGGAGGTAGGTTTTAAAATCCTCAAATAGATTCCTGATCTGTAGTCTGATTACTCCTCCACTTATCCGAACTCAAGTGTCCCGAACTAAACTTCTCCCCTTGACCGATCCTCTTAAACTCCACAGATAGAGCTTCACTATTTCTTCAAGTGGTTCTTGCAATATGTCTCCATTTCCCAACAGATTCAAATTCTTTAGACAATCATCTATTATACCTCCTAAGAACATAGGTTTCAGGATTTCTGGGGCTAAGTTAATAAACTTAGACCTTTGCAAATTATAATGGAATTGTTCCACGTAGTCTTCCAAGCTCTCCTCCCTATTCTATGCAATTATGAAGAAATCTTCCTTAAAATCCCTGGTTTGACAGTAATCCTAATACTTAAAGAGGAAGGCCTCCCTCATGTCATTCCATGTTCGAATCGTGCTAGCACCCAATCTCATGAAACATCTTATTTTTTCCCCTTTCAGAGTAGCAAGAAACAATTTTAGCTTTTGGGCATCTGAAGTGTATTCATAACTCCTCCACAACACATCAAAATCGAACATAAAGGTATTAGGATCTTTAACATCCATCCCTTGAAAGGATGGTACCTTGAAAGGATGGTAGAGATTTTAAAAGAATGTTTTTCATAGGAGCTTCATCATGTGTCGCCAATATTGGGAATTCAAAAGTAACAGTACCATTTGTCTTAACATTCTCGTCTCCCATGGCTGATCCTTCCTGATGGGATGAAATGACCTAAAAATATGCAGGGGATTGAAAATAAATAAAGGATCAGGTTTTTCCAGGACCAATTGTTTCATTGCACTACCTGCATCTAAATGATGATCAACTAAATGTTGTTCCTCGGGCCCCTGATGCTCCCCACTGGTCTCCCCTTGTCCTTCAATTTTCATATTTTGATAAATGGCTTTCCACTGTTGTTTCAGATTTTGAGTCTTGATATCAGGAGTGGATATGTTGTTTTAAGGGTGATGAGGTCCATACACAGAAGGTACCGATGCCTCAAGCTTCGATATAGTAGTAGATTTCTGTGGTCCTGTCTTCCTATTGTCTCTGTATGAAGTAGGTTGTTCCTTTTTTTCTTTTGAGATCAGATCTATAAAGAATGTCTTTTTTCCCAAGTCTACACTCTTCTTTTTCTTTTTACAGCCCATCTTTCTTGTAGTTAGTTAGACTGGGGGGTGTTGTGGATTTCTTTATTGTACTACTAGCACACATGGACCCTATGTGTATCAATCATTGCTACAAGTGCTTCAGTTTCTACAGTGGTGAGCCCACCTAAGAATGTTAGAGCGATGCACAGGTTCTTACCTCTCATCTTACCGACTCACAACTGTATAGTTGAAGACACCCTGAAGAAAAACACCAAAAATTTCACACTTCTAAGTGCTTCAGTTTCTACAGTGGTGAGCCTGCCCAAGTATGTTAGAGCGATGTGCAGGTTCTTACCTCTCGTCTTACCTCCCAACAACTATATAGTTGAATACACACTAAAGAGAAACACCCCAAAACTTCACACTTCTAAGTGCCCCAGTATAGCAATGGTGAGCCCACCCATGTATGTTAGAGCGATGCGCAGGTTCTTACTTCTCGTCTTACTGCCCAACAACTGCTGACTAGGAACACCCTATCATCAAACAAAAAATTCTGGTTGATTGGATTGTCACGACCATCCCCCGCAACAATGCCAAAATGTTGGACTGCATTAATCACTGTTAAATGACTAAGATAGTACACATAAATTATCAATGTAGGGATGTCTTTTACTTCAATGAAAGTTACACTGTCTGTGCCGATACATCAAACCAGAAGAAAATCGAATAAATAGAAATCATTGTTGAATCAATTATTGATAAAATCACTCATGCAGGAATAAAAACAATCTATAGGAATGTAATGATGCCTCAATTAAACGATACCTAGCACGCCACACAACAATTACACCAGTTGGTATTTCTAATCACATATGTGTAACATCATAATAATATCGAAATTGAAGCAGATCTACTCAAAGCCAGAACAAAAACAACAAAACTTCCACCAATATGAAAATAAAATAAGAAATATAGTACAACTACCTTAACCACTACTATCCCTGCTAAAGAGGAGGGCCCTTCCTCCCTAGCAGGGCGTAGGAAGAGATAAAAACTAAATGGAAATTAAACCAGAAAACACATGCAACAGCAGCAACGTGATATCTTTGTATCAATGTGACAAACAAGGAACATATTAGTTGCAACCACTTCTTAATTTAAATTCAGAATGGAAGAATACGTATTACAATAAAAAATAATTAAAAGTTTTCATCCTAAAATACAATACGTAATGACTTCTACAGTTGTCCATTGAAAATGACAACTGTAGCATAGCATCAATTGAGGACAGCTCGGCATTTGGAAGTTGACGATATCCAGTCATCAATACAGTTGTAACAATAGTTTATATAGCAGGTCTGTAATAGCACCACGATTTAACAACATCATGGTGTAACAACTCTCTGTAATAGCACACTTTCACTGCTTTTGTACGTCTCATGCTCTAGATATTTTGTGCTAAGAATAACATCTGGAGGGACAATAAAAGACTAGAGAACTTCTTCCAACATTTATCCTAGTTAGTCATAAAAAAGAAATGATACATCATAATAATCAATGAAATGGCAAGATAATGGAAATAAGGTAAAATAGCACTGTTTAAGATAGAAAAGAAGGGAAAAAGGAAAAGGTAATCCCAAGGGTTGAGGTCGCAGGGTAAAAATGGGAGAAACAGATGTAGGAACTAAGTACAAAAATGGCACCCAACATAACTTATTTTAAATCTTTCCATTTTCCTAATTATGATCCTATCTATAATTATTATGAAGAAAATGATGAACTTGACAATTGTTCTCTTCCTTGTATCAAATATAAGGAAGATCATAACAAATAAGAAAATCAATATGTAGAATACTATTTATATCATAAATTATTCAAAGAAGATGAAACAAATTTGAATGAATCTCTCTTGCATCACTTTGAAATTATTACTCATTCATTTCTAAAAATAAATAAAAATTCATATGCTTTCTCAAATATTTTGGATCATAAATTTAAGGATATAAACAAAGATGTTTTATTTAGAGAAAAATCTTGTCAGACCTTTCTAGTAAATGGAACTTCGAACGAACAATCTCAAAACATATGGTCCATGCTACTTCGCCTTTTAGATATCATATTTTTTATATACCATAAAAACTATGCATGTATACAATAAAAAAATTATTAGAACTGATGTTGAATAAGAACAAGTGCTAAATTATACATAGATAAACCAATGAAATTGTTAGTAGAGATAGTTTAAGTTCATATTATTGAAAATGGTTTTACAGTATCTTGTGAAGATGAATGCATGTCTCACATTTTACAAATCAATATTCTACCCTCATTAGTAAAGTTTGAAGATCCAAATAAATTTTCAATTTTTTGAAACTAAACCAAAGTATTACTGATGAGCATGATTTTGTTGACATTTCTCCATATTATATTCATTATGTCTTATCCCAAATTTTTTCATGTAGAGATCTATTCATACATTGAAATTATAATGAAATTCAACACTATTTAAAATATGAAAGAGACAAATTATGGAAAGGGTTTATGTTGGATGAACGATATTCATTTTACATTGAAGTTTACCACCTCCTTGGAGATACATATGTGGGATCTAACATCAAAGCTTTTGATATGAGTATGATTTCTACAACTACTACTTTTAATGAAGTAAAATTTTAATATTTTTATAGTTTAATTATTCATAATAAACACATATATGATGAGTTTTGATGGAAAGTAAACTAGTTATTTTACTTACTTATTGAACATGATTCTATTATAGATTTATATCCATATTCCTTTATGAAAAAATGTCTAAAATATATGAATTTCCATGGGACTAACCCTTTTAAAATTTCAGAAAGCCACAAGAAGGGAATCTGTGAAAGGTATTCCTATGAAATCGTTGCAAGAAACTTTATGCTTGAAAGGTTTGATCAATTGAACATTCACACAAAGTACTATGAATTTGTGGAAGACTAGATGGATGAGGCTTTTCAAAGAACATCAACATATTATTAGCTAGGCAGGTACTTATTTTTCGGAAGCGGGTTAATCGAGACACTTAATCCTTTTTGCATCCATATAAAATACTACTATTATGGCTAATCATGAAGCACAAAAGTAAGAGGTACAAATTTGGTAAGTTGATGACTTGGTTTCATTGGTTATTCACTTTCTTTGATCAATTTTGATATTGAAACCACACACACACAATGCACATATACATTATGTACATAAATAAGTATTTTATCATTTTTGTCACTAATACTTTATGGATTTAAATGTTTGAATGAATAAAGATGAAGCTCTTATATCATAGAAACCTTAACTGGTCCTAAGAAGAATTATCTATTGATTCATGACTCCTACTTAGTATACATCATCTTGATGAGTTGAGGGAAATTCACTAAAGATATTTTGTTATTTTTAGTAGGTTGAATGGGGATTTTTTTTTGGTAACCATATTCTAAAAAGGGCTTAGATACTCAATTCTAACTAATCACTTTCAATTGGCTCATAGTTTTACATCCACATATATTAATATAAAATATAACTAGTTTATGTGTGGATAGAGTTGAAACTATGAGAGATTAGCATACTTAATAAGAAATACTAATGACATGAGTATACCATCTTACCTTCACTATAAAAAACCATCCCTCTATTTTATGATAAGGAATATACCAGACATGTGTTTGGGGAATGTAGACACCTCCACTAGGGCTATAAACACTCGTTGTAAGTGGAGAAAGGCATGTAGTATTATGGTAAAACCTGGTGCATAAACATCCAAATCTAACATAAATTTTACTATTGTATCCACACATATAAACATGGGATGCACATATCTCCTTTGAATCTATAGATGCTCGCTAGCATTGTATCAAGGCTTATGGTATTATGGTAATCAAAAATTCATAAACATCCTAATTTAATGTAATTTGTGCTATTGTATATTCACATTATCCTATAAGGGAATGAAAGTATCTCCATTGGGGCTATGGATGAATGTTAGTAGTAGAGGAATGCCTATAGTGTTGCGGTGACTACGCCATGGGATATGGACACTCTTTGGCAATGTAGAGACACCAAGAAGAAAAAAAGGGTACTCATAAAAATTGTTAACTTATTGTCTCAACCATTAAACATCTCTCTCAGGAGTAATCCTACCTTACATACTAAACTTGCGAATGCTAAATGAACTTCCATCATAAACTACTTTGAGCTCTATTTACAAACTATTATAATTTACTCTTGAGCCTAATCATCATTACTAATTATCTCAAGTAATGATTTTGTTGGCTGAAAGTCGAACAGAGTATATCATATTTTATTAAAAAACTAAGCTCACCAAGTGTTTTATGCTTAGATATTTGTAGTTAATCATTATGTCATTCTTGTTGTTGAGAAAGCATGATACTAAGATATAAAACACTTTCACTAATTTCTTATCAATTAATCGTTTGTTTCTTTCTGCATTTGAATTTTCCCTTCTTCTTTGTGAAACAAATGAATGGTTTTTAATTATATGAAAGTTCTATTTATTTCATATCAGTGAAAATAATGCAATATTCCTACAAAATAGAAAACATATGGTATTAACATCCTTTTTGGCCCTCACATTTTAAATAATGAGTGGAACATATGGAAATGAAAGATTATGAGGTTGCGTAATTATTCGTTCATGCAATTTTTTTCAATATCAAATCGATGGTTCACATCATTCATGGTATGAGTTACTAATAATGGGTTCTTGTAGGAAAAATCTCTCCTGCATACTAGTAGCATTTACAAGAAAAATTTATGAATGAGACGTACTTGTGACACATGCACTTGCCTATTGGTAGATATTCATGAGATATTCATCGTTTATAACTATCTACTAATATAGTATATATATTATTCATTTCAAAGAGATATTTTATTCTTAATTTTTGAATACATACATAATCCATGCCCAATTTTTGAAGGGACATGGTCTATGGTTTTGGAAATGTTGTCATTGATGGAAAAAGAATTGGCAAAGAAGGAGCATCTGAAACTGTAACCATGAAAAGAGGAAAAGCAAAGTAGCAGCAGAATAAGAGTGCATAATTGAAGAAGAATTGTCCAGAGACAGAGTAGGAGAAAAAGGCCATCGAATAGAAAAGAATAAGTGAATGTTCTAGTAAATGGTAATTCACCATGATGGAATCTGTGATAAGTAAGAAATCCATTGAAGGAATTAATGGTTGTGGAGATATGATGGTTCTTCTTGCAGAATCAAGAACTTGAATGTATAGTTAGAAGCGGAACTGTGACAGGATAGAACTCCGAACATGCAATGGAAGGTTGATATATTATAGTAGAATTGAAGACAGAATGACATTGAATTGTTTCAAGTTGATGTTTGTGAGGAAATTCGGTCCATTGGTTCTTCATTCCCCTCATAGAGGAAGCCTGCGTAAAACTAACTCTATCCTAATGGTAGTGAAAATTCTGTCGAAAGAGAACTAGATTTGTTCGTTGATTATTGGAAATCCTGCCGAAGATAGACCAGAGTTAACTAAGTAAGAAGGAGAGTGCAAACCCAGACTAACCCTTTGGAATCATGAGCGGAACCTGGAAGAAAATAGAATGTAACAAAAGGAAGTGCGATGGAACCCTGCGTGGAAGAGCGGAACCGTGACTGAGTAAACTGTGAAGGCGGTTTGTGGTTTTCATCGCACCACCTATGGGGAGTGAGCAGTATTTGAAGAGTTGGGAGCCATTCCATAAATCATTCGACACGTGGCAAGGAGGACCCACAGAAAACCGCTTGTCACTATGCGCCATCGCGCGTTATTATTCGACCCAGGATGCCCAACGATATTGATACATACTGTTGATCTGGAAAGATGCCATCGGACGGTGGCTGTGTTCGGAAGGTGCGCGAAGGATAACCCAGGTACGGCGTGCCATCGCGCGTTATTGCCCGTGCAAGTTACCCAAGTGATATCCATCGATTTGGATGTTACAGTGCAATGGAACGTGAGCCCTTCGATTGGGTCGATTGTTAGCACTGGGCCCCAATTTAATTTATATTGCTCATTGTTAAGGTATATTTAAAAGCGCTAGTTATTAATATAAAGTTCTATTATATATTTTAAATTGCCAAAGGTTGTGGATAATGTTTATTTATCAAATTCCATGAATTTGATAAATAAAATTTCAATAAAAGAAGGAATACCATCAGCAGTTGGATGGTTTTGACTCATGGTTTTAAAGGCAAAAAAACTATATAAGGAGAAGACGATTATTGTACAAAGTGTGCATGCGTAAGGGTGGTGAATGAATAATTTTCTCTGAGGAATATCTGCATGAACAAAATCTATTCTTAATTGAGAAATCTGAATCTATGATGCACCCATGAATATAATGATCTGACGATGATGAATCTCTGGCTTGATCGACTGACAAAATCATGAAGAATTGGTGCAAGTGTACTGAATAAAATGAATAAATCTAGTGGCCTGCAAGGTATGTCGTGTGGAAACTGGTGGATCCAGTATGAAATTGATGGAACGTGGTCCGTAGTGGTGCTGAGGGTCAAAGCCTTCAGTGAGGGGATTGTAGCTCCCTTCCAGTGGTAGCTGGTAAATGAGCGAAGGTTGTAGCCTTTCTGCAGGTAGGTGCCTGCTTGCTGGTATAAGTCTACGCTAGCATAAATTGTAAGAAGTTTTCTTTATAATAAATATTGAAGACTGAGATAACAGTAGCGGTGGTTTTCTCCTAAATTGGGTTTCCACCTTAAATACTGGTGTTCATATGTGTGGCTTATGTTTGATGGTTTGTTCTGTTATTTCTGTTCATACTTACTGCTAACTAAACATTTGATGAATGAATGATGCACTGATCTAAGTAAAGACATAATAAGATCTCTGGACATACACATTGGATTTTGTAAAATAACATATGGTTTTAAGAGAAAGAAAAAAAAAAAAGAGTTTTCAGCCCTAAATACTGATTCACCCCCCCCCCCCCCCCTCTTAGTATTTTTCCCAACAATTGGTATCAGAGCAGGTCCTTCTAAAAAGCTTAGCCGCTAGAAGGAAGATCAAGCAAGATGAGAAATCAAGATGGAACAACATCTATGAGGCCTCCGCTCTTTAACGGAAACAATTTAATCTTATGGAAAACAAGGATGAGATCCTATCTTCAGTCTTTGGGAGTAGATGTATGGGCAATTGTTGAACAAGGATATCAATATCCAGCTGCAGTACCAACATACCCGACGTAAAGAAAGAAGTATGAAACAAATGCAAAGGTGATCAATGCTCTATTGGGAAGTCTAACTAAATCAGAATTTGTCAAAGTCATGCAGCTGAATACAGCAAAGACAATATGGGACAAAATTATTCTAAGTTATGAAGGTGATGCAAAGGTAAAAATTTCTAAACTCTAAACTCTCAGAATTCAATATGAGAATCTAAAAATGAATAACGAGGAGAGCATTGCCAATTTATTTTTACGTCTTGATGATATTGTAAATCGTATGAGAAATATGGGAGAAACAATAACCAAATCTACTTTGGTTGAGAAAGTCGTAAGATCACTAACGACAAAATTTGAGTCAAAAGTCTCTACTCTTGAAGAAAAGAAGGATCTTCAAAATCTTACTATGGTGCAACTTCATGGCATACTAACTACATATGAAATGAGAAGAGACGGACCATCTAAAGTCAAAGAAGCAATATTTAGAACTTCTACAAAAGGGAAGGAAGTATAAAAAAGAGAAGGATCAGGATATATCTTAGAAGAAGATGAGATAAAATTTGTAAAGAAACTTCAACTTGGCACAGGATGGTTTAGAGGTAAGCTTCCTTTCAAATGCTTTGATTGTGGAAGAGTTGTTCATTATGCTGCTAAGTGTCCTTATAAAGAAACACATAAAAAAGGGAAGGAAGTAGCAAAAAGGAATAAGAGTTGTTTTAGCACTAGAAAGAGTTACTATACTCATGAAGGCAGACAGTGATGGGTTATCTAATAGTGAGGAAGAATGTGAACAAGATCTTAGACTTCTCATGGCATTTGAAAAAGAATCTAGAGAAGAAAAGGATACTTTTGTGGATGCTCTAGAAGACAATGATTTTATTGATGAAAATAATCAACTCAAAATTTGCTTAGAAGAGAGTAAAATAATCATAGAAACTCTGAAAAATAAGCTTGAAGAAAAAGAGAAACACGATGAGAAATTAGAGTGTGAAGTAGGAAGTCTAAGAAAAGAACTTGAGAAAGCAAAGACTCTGAATCTTAGATTTTCTAAAGGATCTGAAACCTTAGATGAGATTATCAAGGTACAACGTTCTCCCCTTATAAAGAAAGGTCTTGGATATATCGGAGAATCTTCTCAGGCTTCAGCACCAAATTATCTAAAAGCAGCTACTACTGGTATACAACATGCTGCCACTCAGCAAGGGAATAAAGAATCTTTGCAGGTAAAGCATGATCATCTCAATTCAAAGAACACTAACAGGAATATCTTTCAAAGAAACACCAATCAACAGGTAAATTCAAGTAGGATATTTCATGATCACATAAATTTCTTCTTCAATGGACAATGTTTCTCATGTCACAATTTTGGTCATAAAGTTGTTCAATGTATAGCATATAAAACCATCATGATAAGAGAAGCAAGAAAGAGAAGGATTGATATTGAAACAAAGAATAATACTTATAACAACTTTTCTCCTCTTCAAAATGAAGTTGAATGTGCTTATTGAAATAACTTTGGCCATGAAGAATCTGAATGCAGGAGCAAAGTTCAACCAAAAGAACATGATCCTTCAAGCTCCAAAGTATGGAAAAATAAGGAATTATAGGTTGAAAATTGTGGCATAGCGTTATTTGCAGAAGATGAATAAAATCAATGGTACATTGATAATGGATGCTCAAGACACATGACAGGTGACAAAAATAAACTTCTTGCATATAGTGCTCTAGAAAAGGAAAAGAATGTTACATTTGGAAATGATACTCCTGCGGTCATTAAGGGAAAAGGGTCTGTTTTTCTAAAAGAAAAGGTAAAATCTAATGAAGTCATGTATGTGGATGGATTAAAGCATAACTTGTTAAGTGTAAGTCAAATGTGTGATCAAGGAACCAAAAGTTCTTCAGTTCAAAAGAATGTGGCACGTGGATCTTTGATATGAAAAACAATTATAAAAGGGAAAAGAACTCCAAGAAACCTGTATGTATTGAAGAACCGAAAAGAACAATGTTACTTGAGTCAATATTCATAAAATTGGCTATGGCATAGAAGGCTGGGGTACCCGAGCTTCTCTCAAATCAACAACCGCGTACTTAAAGTTGTTCGTGATCTTCCCAAAAGATACTTACCTGAAAATATCATATGCAAATCTTGCCAATTCAGTAAGCAAACCAGAGTACAATTCAATGCGAAGGAAGGATCATCAAGTAAGCCTCTTGAACTCATTCATACTGACATATGTGGACCTGTAAGGAAAAATCCACCACGTGGTGAACAATACTATATCTTATTTATTGATGATTTCTCTAGAATGTGTTGGATTGGGTTGCTTAAACACAAAGATGAAGCATTTGAGAAATTCCAGATCTTCAAAGCACTAGTTGAGAATGAATTAGATCTAAAAATTAAGTGCCTCAGATCTGATCGAGGAGGAGAATATACATCAGATGAATTCCTTGAATTTTGTGAACAACATGGCATAAAAAGACAGTTCTCTGTAGTTGGCACTCCATAACAAAATGGTGTTGCAGAAAGAATGAATAGAACAGTTCAACAAATGGCTAGAGCTATGCTTGATGATTTCGGAACACCTGACACATTTTGGGGAGAAGCAGCACATACAGCAGTAAAAATTCTCAACAAGGCACATGTTCGTGTAAATAGTGATAAAACTCCATATGAACTCTGGTATGGTAATCCTCCCACTGTAAAGCACTTTAGAATTTTTGGAAGCAAATGATTTATCAAAAATAATGACAAAAAACTTGGCAAGTTTGAACCCAGAGCAGATGAAGGAATATTTCTTGGTTACTCCTCTAGGAGTAGAGCATATAAATGTTACAATAAAAGACTTTGAAAGATTGTTGAATGTATTGATGTTGTTATTGATGAGTCTCCTGCAGCTCCAAAAGAAGAAAAACAGACAACAGATGAAGATGATGATGACATATATCCTTCTACATCA
Organism: Pinus albicaulis; assembly: GCA_034641835.2. Taxonomy (NCBI): domain Eukaryota; kingdom Viridiplantae; phylum Streptophyta; class Pinopsida; order Pinales; family Pinaceae; genus Pinus; species Pinus albicaulis. Next base: position 755,632,677 of record CM076570.1, on the reverse strand, counting down.
AATAGGAATGATATAGACAGTGAACCCAATGAAGAACCCGAAGATGATTTATCTGAAAAATCTCCATCCAGATATGTTCAAAAGAATCATCCAGAATCTCAAATCTGGGGAGAAAAGGGATTAGGTGTACAAACAGGAAGGACTCTTGTGGGATCTTCTAGTAATCTGGCATTCCTGTCCACTATTGAACCACATAATGTCAGTCAAGCCTGCAAAGATGAATGTTCGATTCAAGCCATGAATGAAGAGCTTGATCAAATTGAGAAGAATCACACTTGGGAATTAGTACCAAGACCTCATGACAAAAATGTCATTGGAACTAAATGGATATTCAAAAACAAGTTAAATGAGAATGGGGATGTTATAAGAAATAAAGCTAGACTTGTTTGCAAAGGGTATGCTCAACAAGAAGGTATATACTTTGAAGAAACATTTGCTCATGTAGCTAGACTTGAAGCCATAAGAATGTTTCTTGCTTTTTCAAGCTTCCAACAAATCAAATTTTATCAAATGGATGTTAAATCTGATTTTCTCAATGGATATCTAGAAGAAGAAGTTTATATAGAACAACCAAAAGGATTCATTTTGGGAAATGATGAAAATATTGTTTGTAGACTTAAAAAGGCTCTATATGGTCTCAAACAAGCTCCAAGGGCATGGTATTATCGTCTTGACAAATATCTTCATCAACAAGGATTTTCAAATGGGTCTGCTGATAGCAACTTATACACAAAAACTAAAAATAACAAACTATTGATTGTGGTTGTATATGTTTATGATATCATTTTTGGAATTAATGAAGAGTCTATGAGTCAGAAATTTGCTTCTGATATGCAGCAAGAATTTGAAATGTCTTTACTTGGGGAGCTAACATTCTTTCTTGGCTTGCAAGTGCAACAAGCAACATATGGCATATTCTTATCACAAGAAAAATATCTTAAGCAAATCTTGAAGAAGTATGGCATGGAATATTGGAAACCTGTAAGTAAACTAATGATAACCGGATGTAATCTCAGTTATAATGATGATTCCCCCACGGTGAATCAACCAGAATACAGATCTATGATAGGAAGTCTACATTATCTCACTGGGACAAGACCTGACATTATGCATGCAGTTGGGATTTTTGGATGATTCCAAGCTAATCCAAAAGAGTCTCACCTTTAGGCTGTGAAAAGAATATTCAAATATCTACAAGGAACTCAAGACTTTGGACTATGGTATCCAAAGAATGCTGATCTTACTCTTCATGCATACACTGCTGCAGATTGGGCTGGAAATGTTGATGATCTGAAAAGCACCAGTGGTGGTGCATTCTATATGGGGCCCCGGTTAGTATCTTAGTTCAGCAAGAAGCAAAGCTCTATTGCCTTATCTATAGCAGAAGCATAATATGTGGTTGCTGCATCATGTTGCACTCAACTTCTCTGGATGATGCAAACCTTACAAGACTTTCAAATCAAATGTACACATCCTATATACATTATGTGTGATAACACAAGTGCCATCAGTATCTCAAAGAATCCTGTTATGCATTCCAAGACCAATCACATTCCCATCAAATATCACTTCTTACGTGAACAAGTGCTTGAACAAAAAGTGAAATTGGAGTATGTTCCCTCAAAAGAACAAGTTGCTGATATATTTACCAAACCTCTACCCAGGGAATCGTTCGAATATCTCAGACAGAAACTGGGAGTAGTCTCTGCCATGCAGAAGATCAGATCTACTTAAATACAGAAGATTAAACTGGTTGTGAGGTGCTGTTGGGCATCTCTGAATGCTCAGGCTAAGGGGGAGCATTGGTCATATGAAAAAGATGCATTGTTGGCATTTATAAGTCATTTTGTTATTTTTAGTTTGAAGATACAGCATGATCTCAGGGAGAGCATGGTGTTGTTGGTTCAAAGGATCTTGATCAACTCTTTGCCATTGATGTCAAAGGGGGAGGAAAAGCAAAAAAAGGGGGCTTCTATAAAGACAATCAGAGGAAGAGTATTGCCATCAATGCCAAAGGGGGAGATTGTTGGAAATGTTGTCATTGACGGAAAAAGAATTGGCAAAGAAGGAGCATCTGAAACTGTAACCATGAAAAGAGGAAAAGCAAAGTAGCAGTAGAAGAAGAGTGCATAATTGAAGCAGAATTGTCTAGAGACAGAGTAGGAGAAAAAGGCCATCGAATAGAAAAGAATAAGTGAATGTTCTAGTAAATGGTAATTCAGCTTGATGGAATCCGTGATAAGTAAGAAATCCATTGAAGGAATTAATGGTTGTGAAGACATGATGGTTCTGCTTGCAGAATCAAGAACTTGAATGTACAGTTAGAAGCGGAACTGTGACAGGATAGAACTCCGAACATGCAATGGAAGGTTGATATATTATATCGGAATTGAATACAAAATGACATTGAATTGTTTCGAGTTGATTTTTGTGAGGAAATCCCATCCATTGGTTCTTCATTCCCCTCATAGAGGAAGCCTGCGTATAACTAACTCTATCCTAATGTTAGTGAAAATCCCATCGGAAGAGAACTAAATTTTTTCGTTGATTATTGGAAATCCTGCCGAAGATAGACCAGAGTTAACTAGGTAAGAAGGAGAGCGAAAAACCAGACTAACCCTTTTGAATCATGAGCGGAACCTGGAAGAAAATAGAACGTAACAAAAGGAAGTGCGACGGAACCTTGCGTGGAAGAGCGGAACCGTGACCGAGTAAACAGTGAAGGCGGTTTGTGGTTTTCATCGCACCACCTATGCGGAGTGAGCTGTATTTGAAGAGTTGGGAGCGATTCCATAAATCATTCGACACATGGCAAGGAGGACCCACGGAAAACCGCTTGTCACTGTGCGCAATCGCGCTTTATTGTTCGACCCAGGATGCCCAGCGATATTGATACATACCGTTGATTTGGGAAGATGCCATCAGACAGTGGCTATGTTCGGAAGGTGCGCGAAGGATAACCTAGGTACGGTGTGCCATCGCGTGTTATTGCCCGTGCAAGTTACCCAAGTGATATCCGTCGATTTGGATGTTGCGGCGCGATGGAACGTGAGCCCTTCGATCAGGTCGATTGTTAGCGCTAGGCCCCAGTTTAATTTATATTGCTCATTGTTAAGGTCTAACTAAAGCGCTGGTTATTAATATAAAGTTCTATTATATATTTTAAATTTCCAAAGGTTGTGGATAATGTTTATTTATCTTCTTTTTTTTTTTTGCTAAATTGTGCTAATTCTATTATATGAACATAGAGTTACAAAACTGCCACGGTTCAGCTGAGGGAGCCTGAAACCGGGCTTGATATCCAAGTTCTATCTAGATACTGAACTGCCCATAACAGGAAACCAGTTCTTTTAAAAGTAATTACACCGCCCTTTGGATGGGAAACCGGTGAAGAGTCAACTACATTCAGCATGAAAAAACTATAGAAAGACATAACTGGCATGCAGCTGTTGCTGCTATAGACCACCAAGGAAACCAAAATTTTTGCAAAAAAGTGAAGAGAAGAAGTCATACTGGTCCTGTACATTGCAGAGAAAAAGCATTTAGGTTGGAGCTGGCTGCTCCTCTTCAATTCGACAGCCATAGGGATCCTCCGGTTCTTCATCAGCATTCTTGGCTCCGTCTCTACCAGACAGGTCCGCTCCCACCTGCAAGAGAATATGGTCCATGGAGGAAGGAGCAGAAGCAGGGGGTACGCTGGGACCAGCAGTGGGAGAGGTAGTCGGGTTGGAGATGGGCACGAAAGGAGCTGGCGCAGGTTCAGAAGTTGGAGGAGAATGGATGGTGGCTTCTTCACGCAAAGTGACAGTAATGAAAGCAGTAATAGTAGGGCGGTTAAAGGCACAATCGAAACGAAGCTCGGCACGCTGCGAGGATTGCCTCAAAATGTGGCTACCAGGGAGATGAGGGACAGAGGAAGCAGGGGTTGGGGGCGTGGACAGAGGAGGAGCAGGGGTGTGACTGCCATGAATGTGACCAGGAGGGTCAATGCGAGCCAGAGCAGAGCATCTTTCAGATGGCTCAGAGGAGAAATCGTCGCCGGAGCTGAATGGAGGCTGCTCGCTCATAGACCTGCCCCTAGAGGCACCGCATCTACAGTTCATCCGCTGCCTAAGCCTAGGCATAGTGAGCTTCTCAGAATGAGCGGGCGAAGAGCTAGAGGGAGCTGCAGGAACAGGAGCAAATCGACCAAAAACAACGGGAGAAACCTGAGAATTGAAATTGGAAGGGCAGAATTTAGTGTGCGTGTATTGAAATACCGGGATGGTTTCCAGGCAGCTGTGCAGAGAACATCGACGACCAGTGGCTGTGCATTCGCAAGGCGTAGCACAACCTCCCGGGAAAAGAGAGCGCAGTGGCTGTAGAGCTCGATTGACAAAGCCAAAATGATCCGGAGAGCGCGAGCAGGCATCCATATGGTGTCGTTTGCACAGACCAAGGAGGAGAGGGTGACGGCGTGGCGGAGTAAATGCCTAGAGCAGCAGTGTATTGATGGCCTTATTAATGGCGCCATGGGGGGCCATGTGGCCACCCCAAGTGAGGCGCATTGGGAGCTGGCCCGGGCCATGTGGCCCGTTACGACGTCGAGACATCCGCATCCGGAGTATAATGTTTATTTATCAAATTCCACGAAATTGATAAATAAAATTTCAATAAAAGAAGGAATACCATCAGCAGTTGGATGGTTTTGACTCATGGTTTTAAAGGCAAGAAAACTATATAAGGAGAAGATGATTATTGTACAAAGTGTGCATGCGTAAGGGTGGTTAATGAATAATTTTCTCTGAGGAATATCTGCATGAACGAACTCTTTTCTTAATTGATAAATCTAAATCTACGATGCACCCGTGAATATAATGATCTGACGATGATGAATCTCTGGTTTGATCGACTGGCGAAATCATGAAGAACTAGTGCGAGTGTACTGAAGAAAATGAATAAATCTAGTGGCCTGCAAGGTATGTCGTGTGGAAACTAGTGGATCCAGTATGAAATTGATGGAACGTGGTTCGTAGTGGTGCTGAGGGTCGAAGCCTTCAGTGAGGGGGTTGTAGCTCGCTTCTAGTGGTAGCTGGTAAATGAGCGAAGGTTGTAGCCTTTTTGCAGGTAGGTTCCTGCTTGCTGGTATAAGTCTGCGCCAGCATAAATTTTAAGAAGTTTTCTTTATAATAAATATTGAATATTGAGATAACAGCAGCGGTGGTTTTCTCCCAAATTGGGTTTCCACCTTAAATACTGGTGTTCATATGTGTGGCTTATGTTTGATGGTTTGTTTTGTTATTTCTGTTCATACTTACTACTTACTAAACATCTGATGAATGAATGATGCACTGATCTAAGTAAATACATAATAAGATCTCTGGACATACACGTTGGATTCTGTAAAATAGCATATGGTTTTAAGAGAAAGAAAAAATAAATAAAAAGTTTTCAACCCTAAATACTGATTCACCCCCCCCCCCTCTTAGTATTTTTCCCAACATATGGTTCTTGCTACCTCATAGGGAGGTGCCATCCCCAGTAAGAGCCAAATGTTATAACTGAATATGACCCTCTTTAAAAATCTGGCTACCTCTGTAAATTCTACCTCGCATGAATATTTATCATGTTACTACTAGCCTTTTTCTATCTCTCAAATTTCATTAATTTTTACAGCCTAAAGTACCATATACATTTAATCTCTAACTTAATATTTTAAAGTTCAATCAACATCACTCTCCCATGGAATCATTAAATCATAACCATGCTGAAAACATTCAAACCATTTAATGGTTACTCACTGGATTATGATTAAAGAATAATGGGCAACATTAATAATATACAAAACCTTATTAATTGTATTAAATAATGTCACATATCATAGAAAGGTATATGAATATTATTATATAATCATTTTATTATATAACAATATCATTAATCACATATAAATATATACAAATATTTTAAACATCAATCTAAGAAATAATTAATAATCAAATTATGTATCAGTGATCAGGTGATCATGTCCTAATTGGAGAAAATGCTCAAAATTTTATTTGCTCAGAATTGGTTGAAACCAGAATGAAAGGAAAGGCCTCGTCAAAACAATCTTGTAGCCATGAACGACACTCAAAATTGATACTGTATGTGAAAGATATTCAAGTTTCAAATTTCACAATTTTATGGAAAAGTCTAGTTTGACCATGTTTGACTTTGGATAAAAAATATTAAAAAAGGAATATTCCATAAAATATTCCATGGAATATTCTCTGTGGACCAATCAAAGTCCGACAAGTGTCGCAGTTTTATTGCACAGTGGATTGATTGTTTTGAATGTAGACCAATCATCGGGTGCCACGTGGCCTACCCGGAGGCCGCCACGTGGCCCCAAGCAGGTGGAAGAATTTTCAACCAAAATATTTGCAAGGCTACTACATTCGATCACGGGTTGAGTGGGAAGTAGTGCACATGCCCAACCAGCCCGCCTGCTTGGTGGTTCTTACCCCTTAGGGCCACCACACCTATATGAGGTTTAAATTACATTCGGCCCGGGCCGAAAGGGGGCCAGCCCCCTATCCATACAACCTGGGGCTTGTAACCATGGCTTATACTCCCGACGGATAATTTTGTTGCAGTTAAGATTAATGCATATGTGGATGTTCACATAGCAAGTGGCGGAGGTTACATTATAATAAAAGCCACGGTTTCATAACCGTTGGTTTAATGGTTAACAAGCTGATGGGTGCGGTGGTATGTGACTGCTTGGTATAACATTTAATATTACCCCTAACGGTCCCAACTAAACTGGTGAAGTGCGCCATTCTTGGCGAAAGTGCCAAAAATATTCAAGTTAACTGTAGTCCTCCCAAATTTGGAAGAGGTTTTTTAGGCCAAACTGGGAAAAACTTCAGTGGGGCATAACTTTCTCTAGACAAAACCTTTTGAAGCGAAATGGTGCAGGTTGCAGAGGCAACAGAGCTCATCTTCAGGTACTTTTTTAGCATAGAAGCTTGGAGAGCCATAAGGGCCCAGGGAGTGTTGGAGCTGTATTGGGCTATAGTTAACCTTTGGAGGTAAAACAAAAGCCTATATTTACTATTTTCTGTGTTCTGAACTCATTTCTACAGTTATTTTTTCCTGTTTAGGCTTTCTTCATACTGTATAACCAATTTTGAGCATAATAAGAGCAAGTAAATGCCCATTTGGGGGCCTTGGACCCGGTAGATGTAGCCCAGGAGGGGTGAACTACCTTATCATATGTTGTGTTATATATGTGATTTATATTTATGTGTTTTTCCAGAGTTAAATATGTTAAACAGTAAAAATAAATAAGCCTCCTACATGCAAAAAGACTCAAAAATTTACCAAAAGCATTTTGTTCCAATTGAAAAACATATAAAACAGTTTGCACACATAAGTTTATGGAAAATGAATACCTTGAACAACAAACAATTAGTTTCATTTCCAGATCATTAGTGATTTCTTCTATTATTTCTTCAGACAAAGTCTGTAAAGGGCCAGGTAGCTTCTAGATCTCATCCTTTATTTAAAAGTGACATATCCAGTAGATGCCCCTAGATTCAATCTCTGTATTAGAAATAAGAAGTTCTCACATTTCAGATCAGATTGGTTTCAAAGCATAGGTTGAGCTCAAGTTTTGAATTTTGTGCAAAAAAATATTTTACTGTTTTTCAAGTTTGATGCTTACTAGGCTTAAACTTAAAAGAGGGGAAGGACAATTGGTTAGAGCACAAGATAATCCTCCACCAAGGAGGGCCAAGGTGCCATTATCTCCACCTTATATCTCACCCTCAATAGCCTTAGAAGCAGCTACAAACATGTCTTCAAGAGAAGAAGAGGAAACTCATGAAGAAATGTATCCCAAGGAAGAAGAAAGAATATTTCGGAAAGATTTCTTGGATATGACTAAAATGGTAAGGATCCTCTATTAAGAAAGAAATGATAGGATTGCTGGAGAGGGATCTAAAAACCAAAAATAAGGAGAGGATTCCTCAGAAGGAAAGAAGGACAATGATAAGTCAAAGAAAGGGAATGGAGGAAATGGTGATCCACCATCTCCATCGTCATCCTCTTCCTCAACATCATCTTCTTCGACTTCGGTAAATTAGTCACATAAGTCAAAAACCACTGGTAAAAGTCCTTTGTTAAAGCTTGATGTCAAATTTGAATTTCCCATGTTTAACGGTGATGTTAATGCAGAGAAATTAGATAATTGGATCAGACAACTGGAGGTCTATTTAAGGATTCAAAATATGCATGATGATGACACCAAAATACAATTAGCCTCACTAAGGATGGGTGCAGCAGCATTGATTTGGTGGGAAGCGAAAACCAGGGATGAAATCAAGACACATGGTAAGATTTCTTTATCATGGACTGATTTTATTACTGCAATCAAGAAACAATTTTATCCGCTTGCTCACCTTCAAAAGGCTAGAATGAACTGGCAAAACTTTAGACAACTTAAGGGACATAATGTGCAAGACTATACCCAGGAATTTAGGAGAAGAGCACTCTTACTTGGGGTAGATTTACAAAGCCAAGACACTTTGTTAAAGTACATAGGTGATTTTTACAGTTACCTTAAACACACTATCCTAATGTTTAATCCTACTAGCTTAGATGAAGTATGTGTACAAGCTACACATTTCGAGGCTAGAGGAAAGAATACTTTTGATGAGGGTAGAAACAAGCCTTTCAAAGGGAAGAACAAAGAGAAAACCTTTAAGAGAAAAGGTAAAAAGAATGCACCTATCAAAAAAGAGGGTGAAAAGGTCATTTGTAAACATTGTTCAAAAGAGGGCCATGAAGAGAAAAACTGTTGGAAATTACATCCTGAAAAAAGAAACCAGTTTAACAAAAACAAGGGAAAGAAGAAAACTACAACTACTACAACTACACCACAAGATTTAGGTGATGATTCATGTGACGAAACCAAAATTGCAACCATGGGTTTGAAAAGTATGAAGGGAAAGGAAATAGAAACTAATGCAATCACTAGTACTTCAAACTGTCATGTACAAGCTCCTAGTGAGGAAGAAAGAATTGAATTGTTCCATGTGAGGGTAGTCTCAAAACATACAAAAATTGACACACTATTTGACAGTGGGTCACAAGAAAATATCATATCAGAAGACTTGGTCAAACAACTAAAACTTGAGACAATTCCACATCCAAATCCTTATCCACTTGGGTGGATATGCAAGGATGAAAACTTACAAGTCTCAAGAAAGTGCATATTGCGCTTTGCAATAACTGTACACTTTATTAACACAGTTGAACTTGATGTGGTACCGCTTGATATATTAGGAATTGTTTTGGTAATTCCTTACTTATTTGACAGGAAAGAGATCTTCCATCACCATGAAAATAAATATCATCTTTTCAAAGATGGCAAGGAGTATATTGTCAGAGCACATCGCAAGAAGACAAATATAGCGATGGTAAATGCGGGACAGGTAAAAAGACTAGTTAATTCAAGCAAGAGTTTTGTACTTCTTATGATCAAGCCAAAGGTTGATGTGAATCATGAGTCATTTGAAAATTGTGATTCCAAGCTTAAATTAGGTTTATATGATGTAGTTGATGCACATCATGAGATTTTTCAGGAACCGACAGGTTTACCTCCTAAAAGGGAGATTCAGCATGAAATCCATTTACATCAAGATTGTCCTCTTCCTAACATTGGCATGTACCACTTTTCTATCATGGAGAATGCTAAAATCAAGAGGCAAATTAAAGACTTGTTGGAAAAATGATTCATAAGACCAAGCACTTCGCCATGTGGGTCACCGATAGCGTTGATTCCAAAGAAAGATGGAACTTGGCGCATGTGTGTGGACTTCAGGGCATTGAACAAAATAACAGTAAAGAATCGTTACCCACTTCCAAGGATAGATGATTTGTTGGATCAGCTGAAAGATGCTAAATATTTCACTAAGTTAGACTTACATAGTGGTTATCATCAAGTTAGAATTGCAAAAAGTGACATTTGGAAGACAACATTTAAAACCAAACAGGGACTCTTTGAGTAGCTTGTTATGCCGTTTGGTTTATGCAATGCACCCGCAACTTTCATGCGAGTAATGGATAATGTCTTATGTCATTTTCTTGATGATTTCGTTATTATATACTTATATGACATCTTAATTTTTATCAAGACTAGAGAAGAGAATGTCATGCATGTTAAGAAAGTACTTGATGTTTTGAAGAAAAATCAGTTATTTCTTAAAATGTCAAAGTGTGAATTTTGAAAGACTTATTTGGTTTATTTGGGACACATAGTAGGAGGAGGTGCTTTGAGAATTGATGCTTCCAAAGTAGAAGCCATTTTGAATTGGCCTACTTCCAAATCCATTACAGAGGTAAGAATTTTTTTGGGTGCAGCTCAGTATTGGAGGAAGTTTATTTCTAACTTCTCTGCCATAGCAGCTCCTATGCATGCAGTGACTAGTGTGAAGCGTGCTTTCCAATGGGGATGCAAGAAACAAAAAGCTTTCGAGTCTTTGAAAGAAAAGATAATTTTAGCTCAAATCCTTGCATTACCGGACTTGAGACAGCCATTCGAGATTTAGACAGATGCTAGTGATTACGCCATGGGTGTAGTTCTCTTACAGCATGGTAAGCCTATCACATTTCATTCTGAGACATTTAATGGTGTTGTTGTGAATTATCCTACATATGATAAGGAGTTGTATGCGTCGGTAAAAAGCGTCAAAAAGTGGAAACACTATTTTATGGGCAAAGAAACAGTTGTTCATACCAACCATCAACCTTTACAGTACTTGTAGTCACAAAGTAAATTGCAGCAGTCACGACATTTCAGATGGATGGGCTTCTTACAACAATTTCACTTGGTAATAAGGTACAAGAAAGTTGTTTTCAATAAAGTTGCTGATATGCTTTCAAGGCCTATTATTAGTGCTACTACTTTACTTAAGAATGATTCTATTGTACATGAGAGCTACATAGAATAGTATGCATCAGATGTTGATTTTAAGGATGTGTATGCTAACTTGAGTGAAGGGAATAATGTTGAGGAGAATGATTATCATTTGCATAATAATTTTCTGTTTCATTTGGGCAAGTTATGTATACCACAAGGAGAGAGATTAAGTATCATGAAATAAGCTCATTCTTCTCTTATTGCTGGACATTTCGGGGTAAGCAAAACGGTGGCACATTTATAGAGGTATTGTTATTGGCCTCCATGGTAGATAGTGATTCACGTTTCATTAAAGGTTGTTCATTATGTGCTACAAGAAAGCATAGCAATAGGAAGCTTGGTTTGTATACGCCATTTTCGGTACCTTCTAGACCATGGGAAAGTGTTTCTATGGATTTTGTAGGAGGTCTACCATTAGCTAGAAAGCAGCATGATTATCTTTATGTAGTAGTTGATAGATTCAGCAAGATGTGTATTCTTATGCCATGTAAGAAAACTATAAATGTTGAAAAAACTGCTGATTTATATTTTCAACATGTATGGGTTCATTATGGCTTGCCTACTTCTATTGTTAGTGACAGGGATTCCAGATTTGTTGGGAATTTTTGTTCCAATCTGTGGAAGATGATGGACACCAAGTTGAAGAAGAGTACTAATTTTAATCCGCAAATAGATGGCCAAACAGAGGTAGTGAATAGAACCATTGTACATCTTTTGAGAGGTTATTGTACCAAGCATCCCAAGCATTGAGATGAGCATTTGCATTACATTTAGCATGCTTACAACCGAGCCAAGCACTCTTCTACAAATACTTCACCTTTTGAAGCTTGTTTTGGGTATTTTCCTAAGTCACCATTATATTTAATTCTTGAGAAGGATGTTGCCATTGATGGGCATAGTGACATTGACAAAGCTCGCATGTTCATTGAAAGAATTCAGCTCATACATCAGCAAGTTCAAGAATAGCTTGAAAAAATTCAAGGCAAGTACAAGGAGAGACATGATAAACATAGAGTTGATCATAAGTTTCAAGAAGGAGATGAGGTATGGCTACATATTTGTAAGGAAAGAATGCAAGGAGAAGGTAAAAAGTTGAAGCCTATTTGTTATGGTCCATTCAAGATCCTTAAGAAAGTTGGAAATAATGCTTTTCAATTAGATTTTCCTTCATACATGCGAATGTATTCCGTTGTGAATGTGGAAAATTTACGTTTGTATGAACCTCCTTTAATTGCTGATATTAAAAGTGACATTTAGCTACCATCCATAGAGGATTTCTCACCAGATTGTTTGGATGAATTGAAAGAGGATGTTATCTTTGATAGAAAGACATGCATTTCAAGGAGGGGAAATGTTGATTATGTTTGGGTTGGTCTTAAAGGTAGAAAACCGAGTAAGGAAAAGTGGATTGAGGTGGAAAAGGTGAGGGACCTATACCCTCATATTCTTAATAGGTAATTGAAGGCTTTTGGGGTCCAAAAGCTTCCCATTTGGTAGGTGTGATCAGGTGATCATGTCCTAATTGGAGAAAATGCTCAAAATTTTATTTTCTCAGAATTGGTTGAAACTAGAATGACAGGAAATGCCTCATAAAAATGATCCTATAGCCATGAACAACACTCAAAACTGATACTGTATGTGAAAGATATTCAAGTTTGAAATTTCACAATTTTATGGAAAAGTCCAATTTCACCATGTTTTACTTTGGATAAAAAAAATATTAAAAAGGAATATTCCATAGAATATTTTGGGAATATTCCACAAAATTTTCCATAGAATATTCCATGGAATATTCTCTATGGACCAATCAAATTTCGACAAGTGTCGCAGTTGTATTGCACAACGGATTGACTGTTTTGAATGTAGACTAATCATCGGGCACCACGTGGCCTACCCAGAGGCCACCATGTGGCCCCAAGCAGGTGGAAGAATTTTCAACCAAAATATTTTGCAAGGCTAATAGATTCGATCGCTGGTCAAGCGGGTGGCAGCGCACAGGCTCGACTGGCCTGCCCACTTGGTGGTTCTTACCCGTTAGGGCCACCACACCTATATGAAGTTTAAATTACTTTCGGGCGAGGCCGAAAGGGGGCCAACCCCCTATCCATACAACCTTGGGCTCGTAACCATGGCTTATGCTCTCAGCAGATAAGTTTTTTATGGTTAATTTTAATGCATATGCGGATGTTCACATAGCAAGCGGCGGAGGTTACGTTATAATAAAAGCCACGGTTTTATAACTGTTGGTTCAACAGTTAACAAGCTGACGGGTGTGGTGGTATGTGACCACCTAGTATAACATTTAATATTACCCCTAACTGTCCCGAATAAACTGGCGGAGCATTCCATTCTAGGCGGAAGTGTCAAAAATAGTCAAGTTAACTGCAGTCCTCCCAAATTTGGAGGAGGTTTTTTAGGCCAAACTGGGAAAAACTTCAGTGGGGCATAACTTTCTCTAGACAGAACCTTTTGAAGTGATTTTTTTTTTTATTTCGAGTATTTTTAGTATTCTAGAGCCAATGGTGTAGGTTGCAGAGGCAATAGAGCTCATCTTCGGGTATTTTTCTAGTAGAGAAGCTTGGAGATCCATAAGGGCCTAGGGAGTGTTGGAGCTGTATTGGGCTACAGTTAACCTTTGGAGGTGAAACAAAATCCTATATTTACCATTTTTTGTGTTCTAAGCTCATTTCTACAATTATTTTTTCCTTTTTAGGATTTCTTCATACTGTATAACCAATTTTGAGCATAATAAGAGCAAGGACATGCCCATTTGGGGGCCTTAGACCCAGCAGATGTAGCCCAGGAGGGGTGAGCTGCCTTATCATATGTTGTATTATATATGTGATTTATATTGTTGTGTTTTTCCAAATTTAAATATGTTAAACAGTAAAAATAAATAATCCTCCTACACGCAAAAAGACTCAGAAATTTACCAAAAGCATTTTGTTCCAATTGCAAAACATATAAAACAGTTTTCACACTTAAGTTTATGGATAATGAATACCTTGAACAGCAAACAAGTAGTTTCATCTCCATATCCTTAGTGATTTCTTCTATTATTTATTTAGACAGAGTATGTAAAGGGCCAGGTAGCTTCTGGATCTCATCCTTTCTTTAAAGGTGACATATCCAGTGAATGCCCCTACAGTCAATCTCTATATTAGAAATAAGAAGTTCTCACATTTCATATCAATCAATAATTAATGATGTCCATAAAAAGGGGAAAATGCCCATCAAAAGTGGAAATATATGAAAAAATGTGCATTATAATAAAAGGTTGCTCCTAAATGTTATTAGCCTATTTTACTCCTCCTCGATCAGTGACCCTAATTTTTCATGACAATTTGACTTTTCCAGACATTAGACTCATTTTTCTCTAGTTTGACCCTTGGATGCATGGATGAAGGCCAGTGTGTGCATGGAGACCCTTCTAGATTATCCTAGCCTTCCTTATGGGTGCATCTAGGGACTTTTTCATCCTTTTCTGTGCCAATTTTGAGGGTCAGACTAGTTTTTGATATCCATCTTGAGCCTATACTACTATATTTCCATTTTTTAGAGAGCTTGTGAGATCTTTTCCACTTGTACGTTGCTCTTCATGCTCACTTCTTGAATATGGTGGGGAAAATTTATCTGATTGTTGAGAGGAAGATTTGAGGCGAACGTATAATCATTGTAATCTCTTTTATGATCATTGGAAATCTATGTTCCTTCCCTTATATGAATGTGCATTCAACATATTTTATGGTCTATTCTAATGCTTTTGATCTAACAATCTTCCAAGGAAGATCACCTGTTGTATTTGATTGGTTGTGATTGTATGTAGGGATAAGAGATTGGGTGCATATGTGGTAGATTTCTTGAGAGGAGTGCAAGATATGCATGAAACTCAAAACCCTTCTTCGATCTGCGAGGATTCCAAGTGTGATCTAATTTCTCTATAACGTATAACCGATTTTTTGTTGCATGACTGATCATTCGAGATTGGTCTTTCATATTGTTCTATTGGTCTTGTTCTCTCTATCTGGTGATATGGTTGGACACGACATCACGGAGCAACAAAAATGGTGCTTTCAATGAGATCACACTTTATTTATGTCTGCTTTGCCTCTGATTTTGCTTGATTTCTCTATTGATTGGTTTGCTAAGTTTTCTCTTGTTTTTCTAACTTTTTTCAGTTATTTTCAGGGTTTTTTTTCTATATGTTTTTCTTTTCTCTCAGACTTTCATCTGGGCTTTTAGCCCTGAAAGTAATTTTTTCTTCCTAAATTTTTCACTTCTGTTTTTTTTTTTCATTCTAGGCCTCATATTTAACTACTAGATCTAGTCCAAATATGTTTATTTATACTAGTTTTCATTATATTGGTTAGCTATCTTTAAGAGGAGTTATTGTCTTTAATTTGGCGTTGATCTTCTTGTTATTTTCTGATCTATTGTACACTTTTATGGTGTATGGTTTTATTTAGATGATCATCTTTTGTATGTCTCTAAACTAATCCATTTTGATTAGTTTATTCAAGGGTTTCCATTGCTCATTTTTATTCAAATTTCTTCTCGAGTTTTGTTGGGTGCCTTGAATTGAGGTTTGATTTTGTCTCTATATTACATTATCATATTTGGGTTGGATTTTTTCAGCAACTGGTTAGACCTAATCTACACTTTGTCTTAATTTTTTGTGTTTTTTTCTCACTTTTGTTCCTTCTTGTTGAGTGATATCTTTGATATTTTGGTCATTTGTGTCACAATCGGTGGTGTTGTGACTGGTTGTATAGCTATCATCTGGACAAGTTCTTTTGAGCGTGTTTTTTGTTTTTGTTTTACATCACCTTCATTCGATCTTGTTTAGGCCTTCTTGCCTCTAGGGTTTGGTTTAGGACATATGTAGAACGTTGGCCTAGGTTGATCCATTGTGTTGTGGCCCTAGCTTAATTGACATCACATTCCTTTTTTACTTTTGACTTTCAGTTTGATTGCTTTGAGTGTGTTTGATTTATTGGGATTTGTTTTCCTAGATGTTTCTCTTTTGGAGTGATTTGTGTTCCTACATGGGAAAATTTCTTTGGTCTCTTTTCAGTTTTCTTTCTGGTTTATTTTTGGTTCATTAATTCACAAATTCTTGGGATACTTTGCATTCAGGAAGATATAGTGAGAAGTGCATCATAATAGGCATTAGTGTGTTACGAAAACTCTTACCCTCATGTAGCTAACATTCATTGAAGTGAAACATGAAAATTGAATATAGCTGCATTAGGGTGACTAACAAAGGGCCATTCACACCATCTCAGTTTCATGTGGCATTCCACTTGTGTAAACATCAACCACTAAAATCAAAGAGATAATAAAATTAAATAGATTCGTATTTTACTTTTACTGATGGTACACCAACAGTAGCTTAGGCTAGGGTCTTGGAGATATGAGTGTGAGTTAACTCCTCCAAGACTACACAATCATCTTAGCATCTTGTGACAGGGAGTAAAATCCATTTTCAGTTGTGATGTTCAGGAAGTCGTTCTCACAAGAGGGTCAAGCACAAGGCCACACTTGGGCTAGGCAGGGTGACATGACCCATTTCACTTAGCCTCAGGTGTCACGATATAGAGGAATTTTCACACATAAAAATGACATTATTAGCATTTTCTATAAAACTTGGGGATAATTTGGGAGGAAAATCTCAAGGGGGGCTAGGTATTGGCTCCTTTTTAGAGTTAAGTGTCCTTCCCTTGTAGGTGGATTTGTCTTAGGACTGTCCCCCCAGGTCGTGTTATTGTCGATGATGACCAGAGTGGCCTATATTTTTACGGCTCATACACAAGTGCAAGTTTGGGGTCGTCATCTCTGTGCCTGGGACATATATTATTCATACTCTCTCAATCCTCTCGGAGGGTGCCCCACAACTAATAAGGGCACTTGCACCGAGTTCGAAACTAAAAGGGTTGGGAAGCAAGTCTCTAGTATAACTGTACCACCGCCAACTTCTTTGTATTTATATTTGCATGTGCTATCTCTTAGGACATTTATAGTGTGTGTTGTTTGGTTCGAGTCTGTATTTTTGGCCCTAAGGTTTTTTAACTTACATAATTTTGTTTTACTTATAATCACCCTGGCTGAATTTTTTCATTGGTGGTCACATCGTCTTCATAGTTTACCTCCTGAATTAAGTGGACTAATAACTCCTATAGGGAGAGTGCCCATCGGTGCTCAAAACTTAGAACATCACATAGTATTGGATTCTATATCTGGTCCCTCTGGTAGTGATTTGATCTCTATTAATACTTTGGTAGATGATTGTGTTTCTCCTACCAATCCACCTTTGACTGATCCATTAGGACCTGAGTTATTGCAATTGAACCTTGATGGTTCTATACCATCCTATACTTACATGCCTTCGTCAGTTCTTTACCCCATGGCAGATTCTGAGACCTCGCTACCTTATGCATCAACAATGTCAGTTTCCATGTCATCATTGCCACCTCTGAGCATGGACATACCTACTCCTCCTTCGACACCTCTCACTTCTTCTTGTGGAATTCCACCAGTCTCATCCATAGCTCCTACAAATTTCTTGAACTTTTTTGTTCCCACACCATCTTTTATGCTGACCATGGTGCCTCTACCTAGTCAACTGGTAAGTTTAGGAATTTTTTCACCTAAATTTTCCCAACCAACCATTCCTGTTCCTAAGTTAGGCATAGTTACTTATGGAAATATGTGGGGGGAGTGATCAGTTGTGCCTTGTCATCTTGGGGGAAATTTGGCTTCTAGCATGTCACATAGGTCTTGGTATAGTTCACATTTTGGAGGGACGCATTAGAGAACTTCTAAGGTCTAAAATGGGCCTCCGAAGAAAAATGTACAACCAAAAGAAACTTTATAAGAACCAATATGATTCAAGATGACAATGTATACCATGGGGGATGATTCACCATTTTTGAGGTAGAAAGTAAGAAGAATAAAAAATAATAATAATAATAAAACTACTTTCTCAACTTGTATTTTCAACTTATCCCCCTAAGGTTTTACTCAAACTTCGAGCGAGAGTCACTCGTTGGATGAAAAATTTAATTCCTCATCCAAGGAGTACCCATGTTGCATACTTTCAATGGACCTTGTTACACGAAAAATGAGAAATACATGAAAATACATTATTGCAATCACATTTTTCATGTATTTATCATTTATCTTGTAGCATGGTCCATCAAAAGTGTGAAACATTGGTAGTCCTTGGATGAGAAATCAAATTCTTCATCGAACGAGTGCTCCGGATCGAAATTTGAGTAAACCCATAGGGAGATAAGTTGAAAAAGTAGTTTTTTTCTTTTTTCCCTCTAAAATTTGATGATATAATCTAATCTTATTTTATTATTTCCAATATTATTTTATAGTTTCCTTAGGAGGCCCATTTTATACCTCAAAATTCCCCTAATTCCAACCACCAATTCCTTTCCTAGAGGGGCTAGTTTACCTGGGGGGAACCCCACTGCCAATATTGTCTCCCATATGGGTTATCCTCCTTATGTCAGTCTTATTATGGAGAGTGGTACTTCTTTCACTCCTGGGTACAACCTCATGGGGATTCATGCTCTTGGGGTTCCTTTTCTCTCTAGGGTAATATACCTTGGGGGGGGACATCCATTTATCAATCATGTTGGCCCACAATGGACTTATGTGGAGGTGAAAAATTTTATTCACCAGCAAGTTCATCAGTCTACTCCTTATGTGGGGGGACTGCAAGGTTGTTCAGGATATTATCCTCCCAATGACCCATTAGTCAACTCCATAATCCATTTTTGCTTCTCTCGATTTACCGGATTTGGCCAAATTAACAAATTACCCCATCCGTCATGATCCCTGGTGGCCATCCATGCCCGTGAAATTGCTGTCAGATATTCCCAAGTTTGAAGGGAAGCCTGAGGAGAATCCATACACTCACACTACCACCTATCATTTATGGTTCTCATCTAATTATTTGGTGGATGATTCTATTAAAATCCACTTTTCCAACGTACATTAACTAGGGATGCCACAAAGTGGTATATCGAGTTAGACAATGCATCCTACAGTGACATTTCCTCCCTAGCTCAAATTTTCTTGACACACTTCTAGTTGCCTACTCAGTATGATATCGAATCTGACCTCTTGTCCAACTTTAAACAAGATGAGGCCACGTTAATTTCTAGTTACATTCATGAGTGGCATCGTCGCAAGATTTTAGTGAGAACCAAATTACCTGATGAAATCTTACGTAAATGGTTCATTTGTTATATCTGACCTCAAATTTCCAAGGACGTGTCTGTTAGGTCCCCGTAATTTTTCATATTGGCAAGACCAAATGTAGAAGGGTAACATCAAACCAATCTTTGGAGTCCTAGGACCTAGCCTTCCTGGACTCATAGAGGGATCTCTCTATATTTTTGTAAAATATCTAAACTTGATTGATTTTAGGGTTTTTTTTTAGGCTAGTTATAGTGATTAGGGTTTGTTTGTTTGTTTTTTTTGGTTGGGTTGCTTGTCAAGAATAATAGATAGAGTAAGAGAAGCTTAAACCATTGGGCTATGGATTATGCAAAAGGTCTTGAAAATTACAACAATAGGTCAAAGGTGTTTCGGAGGGAAAGTTTAACAAAGCCAAATGGATCTTCAAGGCTTATGTGAGTGAAGTGAACATTAAATTGTGATATTGGTAGGTTTAAAGGGAATTTAAGCATCCTTTAACAAGTATTATAACAAGAAAAGTCTTTAAGAACACTATGCATAAAGAAATAGCCAAAGACAAGGCATACCATAAGCTTCTTTGACCAAACCCTAGCAAGCAAACATAAAGAAAACAATCCAGCAAACCCTAGAGAGCAAGTAACTTGTAAGTTCTCTAGTGATTTCACCTTCAGGAAAGGAAAACATTAAGATAACATATAGTTATGATAAAAGAGCAGGGAACTCCTAAATTCGTTAATCAAAATACAAATACCATTAAAGAAACCATTTAAGATGGACAAAAGGGTATGGAAAACCATAAACCTCTTCATCCAAACCCTAATTAGCAATACTTTAAAGAAAATACCTCAAAAAAAATGTTTAAGTCATACCAAAAGACAGGGTTAACCATAATATTCTTTGGCATTGGCTCCATGAAATCATTATTAAGATAAACAAGCTAAGTGGAATTAGAGAGAATTTAATAATTCTCTAATCTGACCTAGCAGAGGAAAACATACAAGCAATAGAAAGTAGACAGAGCTAATGTAATATTCCAAAATTTGTGTGCAACAAATTGGAATATTATTTTTTTTTTGTATCATCTAGGAGGTGAATAAAATGGGTAAAGAGACCCGTAAGTAGGAATAAATCCCTCATGGTGTGAAAGGGATCTTTGGAGTAGCTTTATTTTGCACCTTCCAGTGTGAAAAGGGGAAAATGCATGAGGACAAGGTCAAGTTTGACCAAGTCAACAACGCTACCTAAGAGGGTGTGGCTTTCTTGGGAAGACAACGCAGTTTGAGAGGGAGGAAGATCACTTGTGGAAGAAACCCTAATGTGTGGGGTCCAGGGAAAAGAAACATTCACTTGCATAAAAGGAGGAAGAGGCAGCCATAGAGAGATATGTTTGAGTATTTGATTATTGGTCTAGTATACTATTTGTAGTCTCTGGCTATTTAGCTGAGTTGCTGATCTGAAATGTGAGAACTTCTTATTTCTAATATAGAGATGGACTATAGGGGAATTTATAGGATATGTCTCCTTTAAAGAAAGGATGATATCCCGAAGCTTGCTGGCCCTTCATAGACTCTGCCTAAAGAAATAATAGAAGTAATCACTAATGATCTGATAATGAAACTACTTGTTTTTTGGTGCAAGGTATCCATTATCCATAAACTTATGTGTAAAAACTGTTTAATGTGTTTTGCAATTGTAACAAAATGCTTTTGGTGAATTTATCAGTATTTTGTGTATAGGAGGCTTATTTCATTTTACTGTTTAACATATTTAACTCTGATAAAATATAGCAAATAAATCACAGAATATAACACAACATATAATAAGGAAGTTCACCCCTCCTGGGCTACATCTGCCAAGTCCAAGGCCCCCAAATGGGCATGTCCTTGCTCTTATTATGCTCAAATTTGTTAATATAGTGATAAAAAAACCTAAATAGGAAAAAAAAGCTGTGAAAGTGAGTTCATAGCATAGAAAATAGTAAAGATAAGCTTTTGTTTCACCTCCAAAGGTTAACCATATCCTAATATAGCTCCAACACTCTCTAGGCCCTGATGGCTCTCCAAGCTTCTCTGCTAAAATAGTACCTGAATATGATCTCTGTTGCCTCTGCAAACTGCACCATTAGCTCTGGAATGCTCAAATTACCCAAAAAAAAAAACAAAATCACCTAGAAAGGATCTCCCATGTGAAGGATATGGCCCAAACTATCTTTTGCCCAATGTTAAGCAAAAATCCCACTAAAGGCGAGCCAACTTTAGTTAACTGGAGATAAAATTTAGTGGTCCGCCTAAACTGGTGGGCGCTCTCCAAATTCGGCGAGCGGTTAGCTTTGCATTAAGTGTCATAGTTAATGAGCGGTCACATGCAAAGTGTTTGTTGGCAGAACCGTTTGAAAACCCACCGTTTGAACTGCCACTTAAACTGCTCATCTAACTGCGGCATTTAAAAGTAGTGGAGTGGTCACATTCATTTCAGGTGGATGGTTATATAGCCGTTGGCTCCCCACCGGTTTGGTAGGGCCTCTGGTCACGGCATACGGTCACATGAACCTCCGCTCCACCTTTAAACCTCCACTCTACCATGCACGTAACATTTTCCACATGTTTCATAACCTTTGACATTTCCCAAATGAATTAAACTTTGGTTTTTTTTGGGTTTTGAATAATTTTTATTTATTTAAATGTGTGGAATTAAAATTTTTTAATAAGGTTTTAAATATTAATAATATATATATATATTATTTTTGAAACCATACAAAACATTAATATACATATAATTTAACTTATTAATTAAACCTTAATTAAAATAAAATAATTTTCCAACACATAAATTTATGAATTCCCATTCAACATTGGAGGTTATTGGCAGTTTCACTTCAGCATTCAAAGTGAAATAAATTCTTCATACGGTAACGGATTTGAGTGTCATTCATGGCGTCGGGGTCGTATCGCCAAGGCCTATCCGGTCGCTCAGGTTCCAACCAATTTTGAGCAAATAAAATTTTGAGCATTTTCTCCAATAGGACATGATCACCTAATCACACCTCCCAAATGGGAAGCTTTTGGACCCACAAAAGCCTTCAATTACCTGTTAAGAAGGCGATGATACAACCTCCTCACCTGTTCCAACTCCATCCACTTTTTCTTGTTTGGTTTACTGCCTTTGAGACCAACCCGAACATAATCAACATCTCCCCTCCTTGAAGTGTGTGTCCTTCTGTCAAGGATTGCATCTTCTTTCAGCTCATCCAAGAATTCTGGTGAGAAATCTTCTATGGATGGCAGCTGAACATTATTTTCATAATCAACAATAAGAGGAGGTTCATACAAACGTAATTTCTCCACATTAACAACAGAATACATTTGCATGTATGAAGGCAAATCTAGTTGAAAAGCGTTAATTCCAACTTGTTTAAGGATCTTGAGTGGACCATAACTAATAGGCTTCAAATTTTTACCTTCTCCTTGCATTCTTTCCTTACTAATATGTGACCATACCTCATCTCCTTCTTGAAACTTATGATCAACTCTATGTTTATCATGTCTCTCCTTGTACTTGCCTTGACTTTTTTCAAGCTGTTCTTCAACATGCTGATGAATAAGCTGAATTATTTCAATGAACATGTGAGCTTTTTCAATGTCACTATGCCCATCAATGGCAATATATTTCTCAAGAATGAAATCTAATGGTAACTTAGACAAATACCCAAAACAAGCTTCAAAAGGTGAAGTATTTGTAGAAGAGTGCTTGGCCCGGTTGTAAGCATGCTAAATTTAATGCAAATGCTCATCCCAAAGCTTGGGATGCTTGCTGCAATAACCTCTCAAAAGATGTACAATGGTTCTGTTCACTACCTTTTTTTGGCCATCTGTTTGCGGATGAAAAGCAATACTCTTCTTCAACTTGGTGTCCATCATATTCCATATATTGGACCAAAAATTCCCAACAAATCTGGAATCCCTGTCTCTAACAATAGAAGTAGGTAAGCCAAAATGAACCCATATATGTTGAAAATATAAATCAGTAGTTTGTTTGGCAGTTATAGTTTTCTTGCATGGCATAAGAATACACATATTTCTGACACGATCAACTACTACATAAAGATAATCATGCTGCTTTCTAGATAATGGTAGCCCTCCAACAAAATCCATAGAAACACTTTCCCATGGTCTAGAAGGTACCGGAAATGGCGTATATAATCCAAGATTCCTATTGTTAGGCTTTATTGTAGCACATAATGAACAACCTTTAATGAAACGTGCAACACTATCTACCATGTGAGGCCAATAACAATACCTCTGTAAATGTGCCACCGTTTTGCTTACCCCGAAATGACCAGCAATAAGAGAAGAATGAGCCTCTCTCATCATGTTTAATATCTCCCCCTGTGGTATACATAACCTTCCCAAATGAAATAGAAAATTATTATGAAAATGATAATCATTCTCCTCAAAATTATTCCCTTCACTCCACTTAGCCTACACCTCCTTAAAATCATCATCTGATGCATACTATTCTATGTAGCTCTCATGCACAATAGAATCATTCTTAAGCAAAGTAATAGCAATAATAATAGGCCTTGAAAGCATATCAACAAATTTCTTGAGAATACCTTTCTTGTACCTTATTACCAAGTGAAATTGTTGTAAGAAGTCATCCCATCTGAAGTGTCATGACTACTGCAATTTACTTTGCGACTGAAGTACTGTAAAGGCTGATGGTCGATATGAACAATTGTTTCTTTACCCATAAAATAGTGTTTCCACTTTTTGAAAATTTGTACCAATGCGTACAACTCCTTATCATATGTAGGATAATTCACAATAGCACCATTAAATGTCTCAGAATGAAATGCGATAGGCTTAACATTGCTGTAGGAGAACTGCACCCATGGCGTAATCACTAGCATATGTCTGAATCTCGAATGGCTATCTCAAGTTTGGTAATGCAAGGAATGGAGTTGAACTTATATTTTCTTTCAAAGATTAGAAAGCTTTTTGTTGCTTGCCTCCCCATTGGAAAGCACGCTTCACACTTGTCACTGCATGAATAGGAGCTGCTATGGCAGAGAAGTTAGAAATAAATTTCCTCCAATACTGAGTTGCACCCAAAAAACTTCTTTCCTCTGTAATGGACTTGGGAGTAGGCCAATTCACAATGGCTTCTACTTTGGAAGGATTGATTCTGAAAGCACCTCCTCCTACTATGTGTACCAAATAAACCAAAGAAGTTTTTCCAAATTCACACTTTGACATTTTAAGAAATAACTGATTTTTCTTCAAAACATCAAGTACTTTCTTAACATGGATGGCATGCTCTTCTCTAGTCTTTCTGAAAATTAAGATGTCATCTAAGTAGACAATAATGAAATCATCAAGAAAAGGACGTAAGACATCATCCATTACCCGCATGAAAGTTGCAGGTGCATTGCATAAACCAAACGGGTTAACAAGCCACTCAAAGAGTCCTTGTTTGGTTTTAAAAGCTGTCTTCCAAATGTCACTTTCTGTAATTCTAACTTAATGATAACCACTATGTACGTCTAACTTAGTGAAATATTTATCATCTTTCAGCTGATCTAACAAATCATCTATCCTTGGAAGTGGGTAACAATTCTTTACTGTTATCTTGTTCAAAGCCCTAAAGTCCACACACATACGACAAGTTCCATCTTTCTTTGGAATCAACACTATATGTGACCCACATGGCGAAGTTCTTAGCCTTATGAAACCCTTGTCCAACAAATCTTTAATTTTCTTCTTTATTTCAACATTCTCCATGATATACATGCGATACATGCCTATGTTAGGAAGTGGACAATTTGGATGTAAATGGATTTCATGTTGAATCTCCCTTTTAGGAGGTAAACCTGCTGGTTCCTGAAACATCTCATGATGTGCATCAACTACATCATATAAATCTGATTTAAGCTTGGAATCAAAATTTTCAAATGACTCATGATTCACATCAACCTTTGGATTGATCATAAGAAGTACAAAACTCTTGCTTGAATTAACTAGCCTTTTTACCTGTCTCGCATTTACCATCGCTATATTTGTCTTCTTGTGATGAGCTCTGACAATATACTCCTTTCCATCGTTGAAAAGATGATATTTATTTTCATGGCGATGGAAGATTTCTTTCCTTTCAAATAAGTAAGGACTTCCCAAAACAATTCCTAAGATATCAAGTGGCACCACATCAAGTTCAACTGTGTTAATAAAGTGTGCAGTTATTGCAAAGCACAATATGCACTTTCTTGAGACTTGAAAGTTTGCATCCTTGCATATCCACCCAAGTGGATAAGGCTTTGGATGTGGAATGGTCTCAAGTTTTAGTTGTTTTACCAAGTCTTTTGATATGAGATTAGCTTGTGACCCACTGTCAAAAAGTGTGTCAATTTTTATATGTTTTGAGACTACCCTCACATGGAACAATTCAATTCTTTCTTCCTCATTAGGAGCTTGTACATGACAATTTGAAGAACTAGTACTTGCATTAGTTTCTATTTCTTTTCCCTTCATAATTTTCAAACCCATGGCTGCAATTTTGGTTTCGTCACCTGAATCATCACCTAAATCTTTGGTGTAGTTGTAGTAGCTATAGTTTTATTCTTTCCCTTGTTTTTGTTAAACTGGGGTCTTTTTTCAAGATGTAGTTTCCAACAGTTTTTCTCTTCATGGCCCTCTTTTGAACAATGTTTACAAATGACCTTTTCTCCCTCGTGTTTGATAGATGCATTATTTTTACCTTTTCCCTTAAAGGTTTTCTCTTTGTTCTTTCCTTTGAAAGACTTGTTTCTACCCTCATCAAAAGTATTCTTTCCTCTAGCCTCTAAATGTGTAGCCTGTACACAGACTTCATCTAAGCTAGTAGGATTAAACATCAGGATAGTGTGTTTAAGGTAACTGTGCAAACCACCTATGTACTTTAACAAAGTGTCTTGGCTTTGTAAATCTACCCCAAGTAATAGTGCTATTCTCCTAAATTCATGGGTATAGTCTTGCACATTCTGTCCCTAAAGCTGTCTAAAGTTTTTCCAGTTCATTATAGCCTTCTGAAGGTGAGCAAGAGGATAAAATTGTTTCTTGATTGCAGTAATAAACTCAGTCCATGATAAAGAAATCTTACCATGTTTCTTGATTTCATCCCTAGTTTTGGCTTCCCACCAAACCAATGTTGATCCATCCATCCTTAGTGAGGCTAGTTATATTTTGGTGTCATCATCATGCAGATTTTGAATCCTCAAATAGACTTCCAGTTGTATGATCCAATTATCTAATTTCTTTGCATTAACATCACCATTAAACATTGGCAATTCAAATTTGACATCAAGCTTTAACAAAGGATTTTTACCATTTTTTTTTTACTTATGTGACTGATTTACTGAAGTTGAAGAGGATGATGTTGAGGAAGAGGATGATGATGGAGATGGTGGATCACCATTTCCTCCATTCCCTTTCTTTGAATTATCATTGTCCTTCTTTCATCTTGAAGAATCTCCTCCTTCTCTTTGGTTTTTAGATCCTTCTCCAGCAATCCTATCATTTCTTTCTTGATAGAGGATCCTTACCATTTCAGTCATATCCAAGAAAGCTTTCCGAAAAACCATTTCTTCTTCCTTGGGATCCATTTCTTCATGAACTTCTTCTTCTCTTGAATACATGCTTGAAGTTGCTTCTAAGGCTATTGAGGGTGAGATAGAAGGTGGAGATAATGGCACCCTGGCCCTCCTTGGTTGTGGATTACTTTTTGCACAAACCAATTGTCCTTCCCCTCTTTTCAGTTTCAGCCTAGTAAGCGTCAAATTTTCAAAACAGTACAATATTTCTTTGCACAAAATTTTAAAATTTGAACTCAAACCTAAGCTCTGATACCAATCTGATCTAAAATGTGAGAACTTCTTATTTCTAATACATATATGGAATATAGGGGCATTTACAGGATATGTCACCTTTAAAGAAAGGATGAGATCCCGAAGCTTGCTGGCCCTTTACAGACTCTGCCTAAAGAAATAATAGAAGTAATAACTAATGATCTGATAATGAAACTACTTGTTTGCTGGTGCAAGGTATCCATTATCCATAAAATTATGTGTGCAAACTGTTTAATGTGTTTTGCAATTGGAACAAAATGCTTTTGGTGAATTTATGAGTGTTTTGTGTATAGGAGGCTTATTTCATTTTACTGTTTAACATCTTTAACTCTGATAAAACACAAAAAATAAATCATAGAATATAACACATCATATGATAAGGTATTTCACCCCTCCTAGGCTACATCTGTTGGGTCCAAGGCCCCCAAATAGGCATGTCCTTGCTCTTATTATGCTCAAATTTGTTAATACAGTGATCAGAAAGCCTAAAAAAGAAAATCAAGATGTGAAAATGAGTTCAGAGCACAGAAAATAGAAAATATAGGCTTTTGTTTCACCTCCAAAGGTTAACCATAGCCTAATACAGCTCTAACACTCCCTAGGCCCTCATGGCTCTCCAAGCTTCTATGCTGAAAAAGTACCTGAAGATGATCTCTGTTGCCTCTGCAACCTACACCATTGGCTCTGGAATGCTCAAATTACCCAAAATAAAAAATAAATTTGCCCAGAAAGGATCTCCCATGTGAAAGATATGGCCCAAACAATATTTTTCCCAATGTTAGGCAAAAATCCCACTAAAGGTGGGCCAACTTTAGTTGACTGGAGATAAAGTTTAGTGGTTCGCCTAAACTGGTGGGTGTGCTCCCAATTCAGCAGGCGGTTTGCTTGGCATTAAGTGTCATAGTTAATGAGCGGTCACATGCAAAGTGTTTGTCGGCGGAACCGTTTGAAAACCCACTGTTTGAACTACCGCTTAAACTGCCCATCTAACCGTGGCATTTAAAAGTAGTGGAGTGGTCACATTCATTTTGGGTGGACGGTTATATAGCTGTTGGCTCCCCACCAGTTTGGTAAGGCCTCTGGTCATGGCATACAGTCACATGAACCTCCGCTCCACCTTTAAACCTCCGCTCCACCATGCACGTAACATTTGCCACATGTTTCATAACCTTGACATTTCCCAAATGAATTAAACTTTGGTTTTTTTTGGGTTTTGAATAATTTTTATTTATTTAAATGTGTGGAATTAAAATTTTTTAATAAGGTTTTAAATATTAATAATATATATATATATATATATATATATATATATATATATATATATATATATATATATATATATATATATATATATATATATATACACATATATGTATATATATATATATATATATATATATATCTGATTTTTAAAACCATACAAAACATTAATATATATATAATTTAATTTATCAATTAAACCTTAATTAAAATAAAATAATTTTCCAACACATAAATATATGAATTCCCATTCAACATTGGAGGTTATTGGTAGTTTCACTTCAGCATTCAAAGAACAATAACTTCTTCATACGGTAACGGATTTGAGTGTCGTTCATGGCACTGTGATCATATCACCGAGGCCTATCCGGTTGCTCAGGTTCCAACCAATTTTGAGCAAATAACATTTGAGTATTTTCTCCAATAGGACATGATCACTTGATCAGTTGCATTGTTGTTTAGCACGAGGGATTCCTGTTTAGGATTTCCTCTCCTTCTTGAGAGGCCTCTTGAAGGATTTCACTTCATTTCTCCAC
The DNA here is from genome assembly GCA_034641835.2 of Pinus albicaulis. NCBI lineage: Eukaryota > Viridiplantae > Streptophyta > Pinopsida > Pinales > Pinaceae > Pinus > Pinus albicaulis. The sequence goes on along the minus strand of CM076570.1, from coordinate 755,603,846 downwards.
ATCTAGACTCAAGGCCAAAGCTACTTCTTCAGTCACTTTGTTATTTCTGCTGAAGCATAATGTAGTGTTGCAGGGTGTTGTAGTGGAGGGTTCCACAACACCATTCCTTGGCTCATATTTTAGAGGAGGGAGCTTCTATTCCTCGGGAAGGTTAGTGAGGAATGTTTCAGATCTGATTTTCATATTCTGGCATCAGGCCAAGCATCTCCCATCATCAACAACACAATCCCTTCTCTAGACTGTGTTATTTTAGTGTGTATCTGTAGTGGGGGTTTGCACCACTATTTTGGAGGGTGAGATCTTCAAGGATTAGATCAGCCTTTCACCTGGAAGATCAATTGGATGAGATTCAGCCATCAGCTATAGCATCTTCAGCTATCTCCATCCATATGTAGTTTGAGTTGCAACTCCTGCCCAAAAACTCCGGCATTTCTGCAGATTTTCCATTTGTACACATATTTCATCCAATCCTTCTAAGGATTGTTGTACCATTGTTTTCAGGGGTTGAGAGCTTTCTCCCCCATATTTATTGAGCCTCATATTTCCATATCATTGTATTATCTATTATTATGTTGTAGTGTCTCCTATAAAATGCGCTGATATAGCCATGGATTCCTTCATGTAGCAGTATTTTCCATTTATCATGTATATGTTTTATTGAGGGAGGCATTGCCCCAATTGAGTGATTGTTTTCTCAAGTATTTGTATACAATGTTGATACTATGATCTAATATGATGGCTATTTGGATCTTCTGACTATTTTTTCATTCATATAACGCTGGTACTCCATTGTATGTTCTTGTATGTGATGCAGTCCCATCATCGGGCATTTTCTCAAGACAACTAGGTGTGGGAGACCTGTTTAACCCACCTAGAAGGATTTCTTTTGAGCCTACTTTTTGATTTTGGTCTTAGATACATTGATCTAAGGGATCCAGGCCTTGGTTTCAAGTCCTGTAGTAGCCATTCCTATAAAATTCATTTTCCAGTCATGCCTTGCTAGCAGATCCTATTTTGGGATATTACAGTGGTATCAAAGCAACTTTCTTGGCTCAGCCTGTGAGTCTCAGCCAGAGAGATAATATTATTGAAGAGGATGGGTTTTATCCTATCATATTTTAGATCCATGAAGAACCTCCCCAAGGAGGATAAGAAAATATAAGAGGAAGGCCCCTGCACTTCCTATCCTCATCAAGAAGGAGACAGAGAGATGAGCAGGAAAAAGACTCCATATTCTAAAGGAGAAAAATGGGATAAGCTTGTTAGAAAATTATATATTATGGAGCAATGCAACACATAAAATATGTAGAAAATACAAGCACACAAAACACATAAAACCAGAGAGACACAGATATGCGTGGTTCACCCAGTTTGGGCTACATCCACCTCGAACAGTCAGTCCTTCCTTTCTATTATCCAGCAAAAATGAAGAGCCAAAACCTACAGCAGATCCGCTGTAATATCCTCTATTCTCTCTCACAGTCTCCCTCTCTATTTCTCGCTCTGATAATACACATCCATTGCACAGCCACAATACAATACCCTCATAAAAGCGAGGGTTTTCCTTCTAGGGAAAAAAACCCTAATCTAAACATAACTTCTACCGTCAGATCATTTGCCTAATGAATGGCCCAGATTGACTAGAAATTACTATACTTTTACAAGGCAATTTTACATATGTTTTTAGCTTCGGGGGCGCTTCCCCCAAAAGCCCCCGCCAGGGGGGGGCTTCGAAAAGCATTATCGCCCCCCCCTGGACCCCCTACGGCAGCGATTAATTACGGGCGGCGTTGCCGCCCCTTTTAAGGTATAGGGGTCCAATGCTGTGATACAAAGTAAACAAGATAATCAGGCTCCACACCCAGCAATATCCCACTTGGAGACTGATTGTAGCAACTCCACCGCTGCTTCAGTTGCTAGACAATGACTCCTCTTTGGACCTGGCTGTTTCTCATCTTCATCGTCATCCTTGAAGACCAATTGAAACTGAGCATGTTCTCAGTTTCTCCCTGGTTACAAATTTTGTTAGCATATCTGCAGGATTCTGGCTAGTGTGTATCTTTTCCAGCTTCAACTCTCCATCTTCCAATACTGACTGTATGAAATGGTACTTGAGATGTATGTGTTTAGTCCTGGAATGAAATGTTGAGTTCTTTGCAAGATGAATAGAACTTTGGCTATCACTGTATAGTGTGCCCATATCATGCTTCTTACCCAATTCATCCATAAACCTTTGTAACCAAATAATTTCTTTACTAGCCTCTGTAGCAGCAACATACTTGGCTTCTGTTGTTGAAAGTGCAACAACACTTTGGATTTTTGAAACCCAACTGACAGTTGTTCCACCTACAGTAAATAAATATCATGTAGTGCTCCTCCTATTATCTCTGTCACCTGCCATATCTGCATCAACATATCCCTGTAGAGCAATGTTTGGACCACCAAAGCATAATGCTTGATTTTTGGTACCTCTCAAATATCTAAGAATCCATTTTACTACCATCCAATGTTCTTTTCTTGGATTATTCATGTACCTGCTTACAACTCCCACTGCATGTGCAATATCAGGCCTTGTGCAGACCATTGCATACATTAAGCTTCCAACTGCTAATGCATATGGAACTTTAGACATATAGTCCATTTCTTCTTGGGTCTTTGGGCACATCTCCTTACTAAGTTTGAAATGGTTAGCAAAAGGTGTACTAACTGGTTTTGCATTCTGCATATTAAATATTTTCAACACCTTTTCTATGTACTCATTATGAGACAGTGTTAATTTGCGATTTTTCCTATCTCTAGTTATCCTCATACCAAGGATTTGTTTTGCAGCTCCCAAATCCTTCATTGCAAATGAATTTTCCAATTTTCTTTTGAGCACATTTATTTCCTGCATTTTAGACCCTGCAACAAGCATGTCATCTACATACAATAACGATATAATATAGCTGCCATCATTTTGCCTTTTTAGATAAACACAATGATCAGAGTGACATCTAGTATAACCTTGTTCAGACATAAACTTGTCAAATTTTAGATACCACTGCCTTGGAGCCTGTTTTAAGCCATACAAACTCTTCTTTAACTTGCACACCAATTTTTCTTTCCCTTTTACCTCATATCCTTCTGGTTGCTGCATGTATATCTCTTCCTCCAAATCTCCATGGAGAAATGATGTCTTTACATCTAACTGTTCAAGATGTAAATCTTCCGCTGCTACAAGACTTAAAATAGTTCTGATTGAATTCATTTTAACAATAGGAGAAAATATTTCATCAAAATCAATACCTTTCTTCTGTGCAAACCCCTTCACCACAAGTCTAGCTTTGTACCTCTGTTTTCCTCCATCTTCTTCCTTCAGCCTGTAAACCTATTTATTATGCAATGTAGTTTTACCTGCAGGAAACTTGACTAAGTCCCAAGTCTGGCTATGCATTAAGGAGTAGATTTCTTCTTCCATGGCTAGCTCCCACTTCTTCCTACTTTCAACCTGCATTGCTTCTTCATAGCATTCAAGTTCACCAGAATCAGTCAGCAATAAATAATATAATGAAGGAGAGTATCGTTCATGGGGTCTACTTATCCTAGTAGATCTTCTAACACCACTTTCAGGTGTTTGAGGTGCATGTTGCTGTTGTGGTAGTTTCTATTGCTGTGGTTGTTGAATATTATTATTTTCAGGCACCTTTTGCTTTTCAGATATCTCATCAAGAACCGCGTATTCCTTGCTTTCTTTTTCCTGTTTCTTTTCCTGCAACTGATTCTTATACAAGACCTTTTCATTGAATATTACGTCTCTGCTCCTAATGATTTTGTGATTTTCATAATCATATAAGCGATAACCAAAATCATTAGCACCATATCCAATAAAGGTACATTTCTTTGATTTTTCCTCAAGCTTTGTTCTTTTTTCTTTATTAATATGGACAAAGGCCTCACAACCAAAAGGCTTTAAAAAAGAGTAGTTTACCTTTTTACCTATCCATGCTTCCTCTGGAATACCACCATCCAAGGAACTTCGAGGCCCTCTTTTTATTAGATAAACAATAGTATCTACAGCAGCTGCCCAAAATTGTAAAGGCAATCCTGCATGCAATCTCATGCACCTTGCATGCTCCATGATTGTTCTGTTCATCCTTTCTGACACACCATTTTCTTGTGGTGTTCTTGGAACTATCTTCTCTCTACGAATTCCATGCTCTGAATAGTACCTATCAAACTCTTTGCTGCAATACTCACCTCCATTGTCTGATCTGCGACACTTCAACTTCTTTCCTGTCTCAATCTCAACCAAAGCTTTCCATTTCTTGAAAGTATCAAATACATCAGATTTATTCTGAATACAATAAATCCATGTTTTTCTAGTTGCATCATCAATAAAAGTAACATAATAACAAGAGCCACCAAGAGATGATACCTGAGCAGGTCCCCATACATCTGTATGCACAAGCTCCAATTTTTCGCTCTTATTTTCTTTCCCAACTCTGAGAAATCTGACTCTCTTTTGTTTTCCATAAATGCAATTCTCACAGAAATCCAAATCAACATTCTTCAAACATGGCAACAAATTTCTTGAGTGAAGAATCTTCATTCCCTTCTCACTCATGAGTCTGAGCCTGTGATGCCATAATGCTGCATCTGCTCCTTTGGAAGTTAAAGCATTAACAGAGTTAGAAATACCATTGCATAAATACAATGTACCAACCTTTTCACCTTTTTCTATTACCAGTGCTCATTTGGTGACCTTCCAAGTTTTATCTGTGAAAGTTGTCACACAACCTTCACTGCCTAACTGCCCTGTTGAAATTAGATTTTTCTTCAGATCTGGAACATGCCTTACCTCCTTTAGTAGCCATTGGTTTACATTCTATTGTTTTACAAGAACTTTACCCATTCCAACAATTTTACATGGTTTATCATCACCCAAACAAACTTGTCCAAAATCTCCTTGAACATAGTCATGAAAATATTTCTTATCAGGTGTGGCATGGAATGAAGCCCCTGAATCTACAACCCAAGAATCGGTAACATTTTCGAAAGAAAGAATCAAGGCATCTTGTAACACATCACCTGTCACATTTGCTTCATGATTTTTTTCTTGCTGTGTGTCTCCTTCTTTTCCCTTCCGAGATCTACAGTCTTTCTTTAGGTGTCCTTTCTTTCCGCAATTCCAGCACACTATCCCTGATCTAGACTTGGATCTGCCTTTCCTTGATTTACTGCAATATCCCGAGCTCTTTCCTCTTTCCATTTTTCTTCCCCTAGACTCTGCACTCAAAGCATTACCCGATGTTTCACCGGAGCTTTTCCGTCGCATTTCCTCGCTAAGGATATCACCCACAACATCATCAAAATTTAAAGTACTAGATCCAGAGACAGAGTCACTAATGGCCATTACTAAGCCATTCCAACTCTCTGGCAATGAGCACAAGAATAACAGAGCTCTAACTTCATCATCAAAGTTTACCCCTACAGAACTTAACTGACTGGTAACTGTATTAAATTCATTTAAATGGTCTGCAATAGATCCACCTTCCGACATCTTGATATTAAATAATCATTTCATAAGAAATACCTTGTTTGAGGCCAAAGGTTTTTCATATAGTCTCGCCAACGTCTGCATCAAACCCTCTGTTATTGTTTCCTTCGAAATATTGAAGGTGACGGACGCTACAAGGCACAACCGTACTGTTCCGAGTGCCTTTCTATCAAGAATGTTCCATTTCGCGTCTATCATGGCTGCCGGCTTCTTTGTTTTTCCGCTCAATGGTAGGCACAGATATTTTTGATACAGATAATCTTCCATCTACATCTTCCACAGCGGGAAGTTTTGGCCGTTAAATTTCTCGACCCTAAACTCACCATCGTCCGCCACAATTCCCACTGAATTCAGAACCCTTTCTTCTCTTTTTCCGTTACTTGTCACCAAATATACCCTCGGCTCTGATACCGCCAGTGAAAATTATATATTATGTGAGAATGGAACACATAAAATATGCAGAAAAATACAAGCACACAAAACACATAAAAAAAAACCACAGAGAGACATAGATATACGTGGTTCACCTATTCAAGCTACGTCCACCCCAACGCGCTCCTTCTATTATCCGAAGAAATAAAGAGACAAACCTACAATAGATCCCATAATATTATCTCTATTCTCTCTCGTCCAAGCAGCTTCCCTCTCTATTTCTCGCTTTCCGAGAATACACATCCATTAATAGCCGCAATACACACCATGTCAGGCTGCCTTCTAGCAAAAACCCGACCAATACATAACTTCTACCGTCAGACTACTCCGTCTAATGAACGTCGATTGACTAGAAATTACTATACTTACAAAGGCACCTACACCATGGCCGTGGGCGCTGCCCCCGAAAGCCCCCGCTAGGGGGGGGCTCCGAAAAGCACTTTCGCCCCCCCCTAGACCCCCCACGGCAGCGATTAATTATGGGCGGCGTTGCCGCCCCTTTTAAGGTACAGGGGTCCAATGCTGTGATACAAAGTAAATAAGATAATCAGGCTCCACACCCAACAAAGCTTACAAAGCTTCTTCCTAAATTTGTACAAATTATTCATGAAGATTTCAAGAAGATAATGAGGGAGATGTATGGAGAATATTCGAAAGAGTTTTAATCTAAAGCAAACTCTAGATTGTCATATGAGAAGTGTGAGAAAGCAGCCACACACTCTAACACACAGCACAGTCACATCCCTAGGATTTCCAGAAGAGAGATGGAAAGAGGAGAAGAGGTTTCTAGGGGGGGGACTCTTAGTGATTTCCTGAAGGAGTATGAGTCTCAAACTCAGGAATTCCAAGATCATCTCATTTTTTCAGAGTTTTTCAAGATCAAGGTGAAGGGAAGAGAGCAGTAAGATAGATTTATTCTATCTACCTTTGAAGTTTCACCTACATGTTCAACCAAATTTTGGGTGGAGGAGTTAGATACCTTCTTGTAGCAGCACCAATTTATTGAAGATGAAGCCATCAAAGTTGCAGCATTGCATTTGAGAGGTAAGGCCTATGCCTGGTGGATCTTTGAATCCTTTTCTTTAAGAAATGTAAACACCACATCTTATGCAAGTTTCACTAAGGCATTAGTGAGGAGATTTGATAGGAGGATTCATGAGAAACACATGGTGGAGCTAAACAAGGGAACTCAAAAAAAACCCTTGCATGAAAATGCAATTCCACTTCAAAAAACCATGGAGAAGGCTGAAAACTTGCACCATACCTTGCCAGAAGAAAGTCTTTCATCTCACACCTTTGAGCAAGGAAGCATGGAGATCTCTTTTTCAAAGAGGAATACAATCAATTGGAGGTTTCCCATTCATGTTACAGAGGTTGAGGGCAATAGTGTTGTCTCATATAGAGATTATCTAGTGCCTCATGTAGAGGAAGGAGGAGCTCTTGCTCCAGGTAGAGGGATTCTTGCATATTTGTAGGGAAGTCCCCAGGATCTCATGTGTGGAGATCAAGGCACAACTCATGTGCCATTGTTGAGGAGGTGTGGAACCATGGAGACACAAGGAGGAGGTAGGGAGAATAACCAGCATCATGAGATGAGGAGTACACACCCCTATCCATTTCTGGAGGTTGTTACACCTAGGAGGGAGACTGGATTGCACAGTGAGAGCATGGGAAGATTTTTCCATTCATATATGCAATCATCTCTTGATGATGATGTCTCATTGCATGGAGACATTTCACTAGGGAGACCACTGGATCAGTAGAGAAGGATGGATGATTCACATGTTGAGGCACCACTCATTGATTTCATAAGGGTGGAGACCTTGGGAGAGCTGGGTATATTGCTGAGAGTCTTGGGTAGACTCAAGGAGTAGAGAATCGTTCTCTCAACATCACTTTTACCCACTCACATTTCAGATTCTGCGTTGTGGCAGAAGTAGCAGGGGAAGGATAGCAGCCTTCCAAATTTCATATTTGAAATGGGAGATGTCAAATAAGAGGGCAGCCATATGACAGGTGTTCTTCATGATAGTTCATCAACGTTATCACTACAGAGGATAGATCCATATTGGAGCTCCCAACTGTTGGTGGAGTATTCCAAGGATCTTCATGCTTGTAGGATATTGGATGGCCAGTTGCATGTGGAGGAGTATTCAGTCAGAGATGGGGTCATCTACTATCATGGTAGAATATTCTTATATATTCTTATCATGGATTTCCTTTTCAGCCACACACATTATATGAGAGCATACCACACCATCATGGAGGGGTATTTTTAGGAAGGCTTTGAGGAGGAGATATATCAGCATATGAGGAGATGCATGGATCATGTGGAGATGGAGGAGAGACATAAATCTTTAGAGTTATCACAGCCACCTCTTTTCTCTTTGAGGTTGAGAGGAGACTCATTTATGAGCCACTCCCTTTGTATGAGAAAAACATATGGTAAGGGTGTTGATTGTTTACATGATTATTTATATGATGTATGTATATATCCCTTAACCATATATGTGTGGGATGTTGCTCCAAGGGGGAGCATTCTCTCTTTTGAGCTTCATGGTCTACTTGAGGCCATAAGCATGATTGATGGCCATTCCCTAGGAGGACTTGGGGAACAAGTGTACTAAGGAGGACATGCTCACTTTACACTATGCATTATTCACTTCCTCCATACTTATGAGGATATTGGAGCAGTAGACAAGTGGTTGAGAAGTCACTCATTTTATCAGTTTCTATTGTAGCTAAGGGTCAAGCTGCATTGGTTTCACTTGAGGGACCATTTTCCTTCTCATTTATTACATATGGTAGTAAGCATGATTCTCATTTTTTCTCCCTATGGTTCTATTGTCTCTGTCTTTATGAGGAGCATGTTTGGGAGAGAGACGCATTGGATGGATGTGTCCTTTGGGAGAGAAGATCTCCATATTTTTTGCACTACATGTTCTAAGGGGAGCATGGGAGATGGTATGGCCACTAGAGAAACACATTTGTTTCCTTACGAGGTGAGCCATGTGATGGATGTGATGCCATATGATGGTGATTTCCAACTCATCATATATGGGGACATTTGGGCCAGCATGATTTGCAGCGTTGGAGGAGAGATATTTGGAGATATAGCCCTAATCTTTGCACTTTAGGGCAACCTTATTGCAGCCCAAGATTATCCAACACTCTACACTTATCATAAGTGGAGAGACGGACAGCGTGGGGTAGGCTACATTGTCTACCATATGCATATTTTCATCCCACCTACTTTTCCAGAGCCAAAGGTGGAGGACAGTTTTCAGGAGTTGCCTAGTTGGGAGGTGACTCATTTTGCATTGATAATAGCTTGGGGATGGAGGATCCATATGGGAGAGATATTTCCCATTATATTTCAGATCCCATTCCTCAAGGGGACCTCTAGACATCACTTTTCTATCCTCTTGATTATTTCACCTTTTACATGATGATAGCTTGATAGATGATTTGCATGCTGAGGAGGAGCAATGTGGGAACTTCATTGATGAGATAACATCTCTTTACTTGGAGGAGATCATCATACATGGATGATACAGGGAGAGGAGGAGAAATAACTCAGTCTATCCTTGCACTTACTTGAGGACAAACAATCTTTGAGAGGGGAGGACTGTAATATTCCAAAATTTGCATGCAGCAAATTGGAATATTAATTTTTTCTTGTATCATCTAGGAGGTGAATAAAATGGGTAAAGAGACCCATAAGGAGGAATAAATCCCTCATAGTGTGAAAGGGATCTTTGGAGTAGCTTTATTTTGCACCTTCTAGTGTGAAAAGGGGCAAATGCATGAGGACAAGGTCAAGTTTGACCAAGTCAACAACACTGCCTAAGAGGGTGTGGCTTGCTTGGGAAAATAGCGCAGTTTGAGAGGGAGGAAGATCACTTGTGGAAGAAACCATAATGTGTGGGGTCCAGGGCAAAGAAACATTCACTTGCATAAAATAAGGAAGAGGCAGCCATAGAGAGATATGTTTGCGTATTTTATTATTGGTCTAGTAGACTATTTGCAGTCTCCGGCTGTTTAGCTGAGTTGCAGTGCTGTTTAGTAGGAGGGATTCATGTTTAGGATTTCCAATCCATCTTGAGAGGCCTCTTTAAGGATTTCAATTCATTTCTCCACATCTAGGCTCAAGGCCAAAGCCACTTCTTCAGTCACTGCGTTATTTCTGCTGACGTATAACGTAGTGTTGCAGGGTGTTGCAGTGGAGGGTTCCACAACACCATTCCTTGGATCATATTTCAGAGGAGGGAGCTTCTATTCCTCATGAAGGTTATTGAGGAAGGTTTCAGAGCTTATTTTAATTTTCTTGCATCAGGGCAAGCATCTCCCATCATCAATAGCGCAGTCCCTTCTCTAGACTATGTTATTTCAGTGTGTATCTGTAGTGGGGGTTTGCACCACTATTTTGGAGGGTGAGATAGTCAGGGATTGGATCAACCTTTCACCTGGAAGATCCATTGGATGCGATTCAGCCATAAATTGCAGCATATTTAGCTATCTCCATCCATTTCTAGTTTTAGTTGCAGCTACTGCCCAGAAACTCCGACATTTCTGCAGATTTTCCATTTGTACACATATTTCAGCCAATCCTTCTAAGGATTGTTGTACCATTGTTTTCAGGGGTTGAGAGCTTGCTCCCACATATTTCTTGAGCCTCATATTTCCATATCATTGTATTATCTATTATTATGTTGCAGTGTCTCCTATAAACTACGCTAATATAGCCATGGCTTCCTTCATGTAGTAGTATTTTCCATTTATCATGTATATGTTCTATTGAGGGAGGCATTGCTTCACTTGAGTGATTGTTTTCTCAAGTATTTGTATACATTGTTGCTTCTATGATCTAATATTATGGATATTTGGATCTTTTGACTATTTCTGCATTCATATAATGCTACTACTCCATTGTATGTTCTTGTATGTGTTGCAGTCCCCTCATCGGGCACTTTCTCAAGACAACTAGGTGTGCGAGACCTGTTTAACCCACCTAGAAGGATTTATTTTGAGCCTCCTCTTGGATTTTGGTCTTAGATACATTTATCTAAGGGATTCAGGTCTTGGTTTCAAATCCTGTAGCAACCATTCCTGGAAAATGCATTTTCCAGTCATGCCTTGCTAGCAAATATTATTTTGGGATATTACAATGGTATCAAAGCAACTTTCTTGGCTCAGCCTGTGAGTCTCAGCCAGAGAGATCAAAAGATTGAAGAGGATGGGTTTTATCTCATCATATTTCAGATCCATGAAGAACCTTCCCAAGGAGGATAAGCAAATAGAAGAGGAAGGCCCCTGCACTTCCTATCCTCATCAAGAAGGAGACAGAGAGATGAGCAGGAAAAAGACTCCATCTTCTAAAGGAGAAAAAGGGGATAATCTTACAAAGCTTCTTCCTAAATATGTACAAATTATTTATGAATATTTCAAGAAGATAAGGAGGGAGATGTATGGAGAATCTCTGAAAGAGTTTGAATCTAAAGCAAACTCTAGATTGTCATATGAGACATGTGAGTAAGCAGCGACACACTCTAATACATAGCACAGTCACATACCTAGGATTTCGAGAAGAGAGATGGAAAGAGGAGAAGAGGTTGCTGGGAGGGAAACTCTTAGTGATTTCCTGAAGGATTATGAGTCTCAAACTCAGCAATTCCGAGATCATCTCATTTTTTCAGAGTTTTGCAAGATCAAGGTGAAGGGAAGAGAGCAGTAGGATATATTTCTTCTACCTTTGAAGGTTCACCTACATGTTCAGCCAAAGCTTGGGTGGAGGAGTTAGATACCTTCTTACAGCAGCACCAAATTTCTGAAGATGAAGCCATCAAATTTGCAGCGCTGCATTTGAGAGGTAAGGCCTATGCCTGGTGGATCTTTGAATCCTTTTCTTTAAGAAATGTAAACACCACATCTTATGCAAGTTTCACTAAGGCATTAGTGAGGAGATTTGATAGGAGGATTCATGAGACACACATGGTGGAGACAAACAAGGGAACTCAAACAAAACCCTTGCATTAAAATGCAATTCCACTTTAGAAAACCATGGAGGAGGCTGAAAACTTGCACCATACCTTGCCGGAAGAAAGTCTTTCATCTCACACCTTTGAGCAAGGAAGCATGGAGATCTCTTTTTCAAAGAGGGATCCATTCATTGGGAGGTTTTCCATTCATGTTGCAGAGGTTAAGAGCAACAACACTGTCTCATCTAGAGATTATCTAGTGCCTCATGCAGAGGAAGGAGGAGATCTTGCTCCAAGTAGAGGGATTCTTGCATCTTTGCAGGGAAGTCCCCAAGATCTTATGTGTGGATATCAAGGCACAACTCATGTGCCATTGTTGAGGAGGTGTGGAACCATGGAGACACAAGGAGGAGGTACGGAGAAGAACCAACATCATGAGATGAGGAGTACACACCCCTATCCATTTCTGGAGGTTGTTACATCTAGGAGGGAGACTGGATTACGTAGTGAGAGCATGGGAAGATTTGTCCATTCATATATGCAATCATCTCTTGATGATGATGTCTCATTGCATGGAGACATTTCACGAGGGAGACCACTAGATCAACAGAGAAGGATGGATGCTTCACATTTTGAGGCACCACTCATTGATTTCAGAAGGGTGGAGACCTTGGGAGAGCTAGGTACAGCACTGAGAGTCTTGGGTAGACTCAAGGAAGAGAGAGGCATTCTCTCAACATCACTTTTACCCACACACATTTCAGATTCTGCGCTGTGGCAGAAGCAGCAAGGGAAGGATATCAATGTTCCAACTTGCATCTTTGACATGGGTGATGTCAAAGAATAGGGCATCCATATGACAGGTGTTCTTCATGATAGTTCCTTAGCGCTGTCACTATAGAGGATAGATCCATATTGGAGCTCCCAGCTATTGGTGGAGTATTCCAAGGATCTTCATGCTTGTAGGATATTGAATGGCCAGTTGCATGTGGAGGAGTATTAAGTCAGAGATGGGGTCATCTACTATCATGGTAGAATCTTCTTATCTAGAGCTTCAAAGCTCAAGGAGAAGTTGCTACAAGAAGCACATGTGGATTTCCTTTTCAGCCACACACATTCTATGAGAGCATACCACACCATCATGGAGGGGTATTTTTTGGAAGGCTTTGAGGAGGAGATATATCAACATATGAGGAGATGCATGGGTCATGTAGAGATGGAGGAGAGACATAACTCTTTAGAGTTAGAAAAACCACCTCTTTTGTCTTTGAGGTTGAGAGGAGACTCATTTATGAGCCACTCCCTTTGTATGAGAAAAACATATGGTAAGGGTGTTGATTGTTTTATTTAAATGATGTATGTATATATCCCTTAACCATATATGTGCAGGATGTTGCTCCAAGGGGGAGAATTATCTCTTTTTAGCTTCATGGTCTACTTGAGGCCATAAGCATGATTGATGGCAATTCCCTAGGAGGACTTTGGGAAGAAGTGTACTATAGAGGACATGCTCACTTTACACTATGCATTATTCACTTCCCCCATACTTATGAGGAGATTGGAGCAGCATAAAAGTGGTTGAGAAGCCACTCATTTTATCAGTCTATATTACAGTTGAGGGTCAAGATGTGTTGGTTGCACTTGAGGGACCATTGTAATTCCCGTTTATTACATATGGCAGCAAGCATGATTCTCATTTTTGCTCCCTATGGTTCTATTTTCTTTGTCTTTATGAGGAGCATGTTTGGGAGAGAGACAGATTGGATGGATGTGTCCTTTTGGAGAGAAGATCTCCATATTTTTTGCACTACATGTTCTAAGGGGAGCATGGGAGATGGCATGGCCACTAGAGCAACACATTTGTTTCCTTATGAGGTGAGCCATGTGATGGATGTGATTCCATATGATGGTGATTTCCAACTCATCATATATGGGGACATTTGGGCCAGCATGATTTGCAGCTTTGGAGGAGAGATATTTGGAGATATAGTCCTCATATTTCCACTTGAGGGCAACCTTATTACAGCCCAAGATCAGCCAATACTCTAAAATTATTTGCTATAAGTAGAGAGTGTTCTAGTGGGTTGGCTACACTGGTCACCATATAATCTGGCCCCACCTACTTTGCTGGAGCCAAAGGTGGAGGACAGTTTTCAGGAGTTGCCTAGTTGGGAGGTGACTAATTTTGCATGGCTAATAGCTTGGGGATGGAGGATCCATATGGGAGAGATAGTTCCCGTTATATTTCAGATCCCATTCCTCAAGGGGGCCTCTAGACATCACTTTGCTATCCTCTTGATTATTTCACCTTTACATGATGATAGCTTGATAACTGATTTGCATGCTGAGGAGGAGCAATGTGGGAACTTCATTGATGAGATAGAATCTCTTTACTTGGATTAGATCATCATACATGGATGTTACAGGGAGAGGAGGAGAAATAAATCAGTCTATCCTTGCACTTGCTTGAGGACAAGCAATATTTGAGAGGGGAGGACTGCAATTTTCCAAAATTTGTGTGCAGCAAATTGGAATATTAATTTTTTCTTGTATCATCTAGGAGGTGAATAAAATGGGTAAAGAGACCCATAAGTAGGAATAAATCGCTCATAGTGTGAAAGGAATCTTTGGAGTAGCTTTATTTTGCACCTTCCAGTGTGAAAGGGGGCAAATGCATGAGCACAAGGTCAAGTTTGACCAAGTCAACAACGTTGCCTAAGAGGGTGTGGCTTGCTTGGGAAGACAGCATAGTTTGAGAGGGAGGAAGATCACTTGTGGAAGAAACCCTAATGTGTGGGGTCCATGGAAAAGAAAAATTCACTTGCATAAAAGGAGGAAGAGGCAACCATAGAGATATATGTTAGAGTATTTGATTATTGGTCTAATAGATTATTTGTAGTCTCCCGCTATTTAGCTGAGTTGCAGTGTTGTATAGCATGAGGGATTCCTGTTTAGGATTTCCTCTCCTTATTGAGAGGCCTCTTGAAGGATTGAACTTCATTTCTCCAAATCTAGGATCAAGGCCAAAGCTACTTCTTTAGTCACTGCGTTATTTTTGCTGAAGTATAACGTAGTGTTGCAGGGTGTTGCAGTGGAGGGTTCCACAACACCATTCCTTGGCTCATCTTTCAGAAGAGGGAGCTTATATTCATTGGGATGGTTAGTGAGGAAGGTTTCATATCTGATTTTCATATTCTGGCATCAGGCCAAGCATCTCCCATCATCAACAACGCAGTCCCTTCTCTAGACTATGTTATTTCAGTGTGTATCTGGAGTGGGGGTTTGCACCACTATTTTGGAGGGTGAGATATTCAGGGATTGGATCATCATTTCACCTGGATGATCCATTGGATGATATTTAGCCATTAGCTGCATCATCTTCAACTATCTCTATCCATTTCAACTTTGAGTTGCAGCTACTACCCAACAACTCCATCATTTCTGCAAATTTTCCATTTGTACACATATTTCAGCCAATCCTTCTAAAGATTGTTGTACCATTGTTTTCAGGGGTTGAGAGATTGCTCCCCCATATTTCTTGAGCCTCATATTGACATATAATTGTATTATCTATTACAATTTTGCATTGTCTCCTATAAACTACGTTGATATAGCCATGGCTTCCTTCATGTAGCAGTATTTTCCATGTATCATGTATATGTTCTATTGAGGGAGACATTGCCCCACTTGAGTGATTGTTTCCTCAAGTATTTGTATGCATTGTTTCTTCTATGATCTAATATGATGACCATTTGGATCTTTTGACTGTTTCTGCATTCATATAACGCTGCTACTCCATTGTATGTTCTTGTATGTACTGCAGTCCCATCATCGGCCATTTTCTCAAGACAACTAGGTGTGGGAGACCTATTTAACCCACCTAGAAGGATTTATTTTGAGCCTCCTCTTGGATTTTTGTCTTACATACATTTATCTAAGGTATATAGGTCTTGGTTTCAAATCCTGTAGTAGCCATTCTTGGAAAATGCGTTTTCCAGTCATGCCTTGCTAGCAGATCCTATTTTGGGATATTACAGCTAAGGTGCCTCTAAACATCATTTCTTAACCTAAACTTTATGTTCTACTTCATGATAAACATGAAAACATAAGAATGCAAGCACTAATTTAGAAATTCATCTCCATTAGCCATGTTCATGAATCCTACAAATGTGCTAGCTCCATTTCCATTCAAATCCAAGCATTCACAAAACTCCAAATCCAATTTCTCCTCAACTCCAAGTCCATGATATTGAGTTTAAAAATCAACCAAAAACTACAATGAGGCCTCCATGCAGCATTTAAATTTCAAAGGAGGACCAAAACCCTAGCTAGGTTTCCAAAATGTCATTAATTACATCATAAATTCCATTTTTTTCCAATGAGACCATGCAAGGCCTAAGGCACAAATATCCTAACTTAATAAATGAAAATATAAATGAAAACTTAACTTCTCAGCTAAATCTGGAGTGATTTGCATCAAAAACCTTCAAAATATCTTTTTCATTAACTCCAAGAGTCTTTTGTTGACTTTCTGGCAAGGGCACAGCGCCAAGGCCAAGGGCATAGTGCCAAAACTGGGAAAATAGTCTATTTTACAGCTAAGATTTGGAGGCCTTCTCGGTGCCCAAATGAGCTCCATGATAGCTCATTGGAAAACCTGTCCTGTCCACATTCAAAAAATGCCCTTATTTTATTGATTGGAATCCATTTACCAACTCAAAAATTCATTCTCCCAAGACTGCTTAGGGTGCACCGCCAACTCTGAAAATAGGGCAGAAAGTTGATTTTTTGCATTTTTTTTGGCACTTTAGGAGTACCAGTTTTGCTCCAAATGAGTTGAAACGTTGTGAGGGTGATTTCCTTGGCCTAAGGATTCTTAAAAGGTTAAGTTTTCCTCCAATGGGTGCCCCAAAAAAGAGCACAGTGCCAGTGGCGCTACGCACTTGTCCCTTCAAAATAGTCAAAATTTCCAAAAACTCAAATACTTGCCGAAATTTGGATTTGTCTTACTGATTATGTTTGGGATGTCTGTAGGGATGCATCAGCAAGAATGTCAAGTTTTTCTTTGTCCTTTCCTCCTTTAGGGATTGAATCTTTACAAGGGCTCTTTTGAGCTTGGCCCTTGCAATCATGTTTCTTAAGGCATAATGCCTTGCCATCTTCTTTTTCATGTCTAGGTCTCTCTTGGTCTTCTATAGTTGATCCTTCAAATACACATTTTCCCTCTCTAACCAAGATTCCATATCATAGTCTATTTTCATGGAAAGTAGCTCACTTGGAGTGAGCTGCTTTGCCATGGCTATCTCTTGCTCTTTTTCCTTGGCTATAGCCTTTTTCAAGAAAATTCTCCTAGGCCTCCTCCTAGGAAGTTGTTCTTCCTCTTCTTAAGTGTCATCATGAGTGCCTAAAACCTCATCTAGCTTTGCCTTGGATTTTCTAGACTCTTTCTGAGCTCTGATAGCTCTGGTCTCATAGATAGCCTTCTATGCCTCCAGCTTCTTGTTTTCAACCTCAAAATAGTGGATTACATTCTTAGCCCTACCTAGATTGGTTTGCAAGTCCTTAATCTGAGCATATTTTAATTTAAGTAGCATGTTAGTGATCCTTTGCTCATTTTGGTCATCACTGTCAAGGTGAATAAGTTGAGACTCTTTTTCAGTTTCATGCTTGTCTTCTTCTTCTTCAAAAATGACCTTTTCCTTACCTTTGTCAAGCTGCTTGGTTGATGTAGAAGGCATGGCCCCTTGCCTCTTGAGGGCAGCAAACACATGCTTATTTCCCCTTTGGTAGGTCAAAGGAAAAGGTTCAATTTTCACCATCTTTGTGCCACTTGTCTCAATTCAATAATTGCTACCATCATTACTTCTATCTGTATTGGTATCATCACTGCTCTCATGGCTCTTTGACCCACTGTCATCATCCTCACTACTTTCTACCTCATTGCCATTATTTTCACTGATATGTGCCTCATTGCCCTCACTGCTATTTTATTCACTAATTGATTTCTCATTGTTTGACTCCTGATTTCCATCTCCCTTAATGCTTTCTTCCTCATTGCCACTTTCCTCACTGTTTTCTGCCTCTTTGCCTTCTTCACCTTTTGATGCTCTAGTACCATGAGACGATGGTGAGGGATTGTGAGAAGGTGCTGAAGGAGGATTAGCCTGAGGTGAATGAATGTGAGTAGATGGTGATGGAAGTGTAGTGGGGTGTGATGGTGAAGGAGGAATGGGAGGGTGAGAAGATGAAGGGACATCTTGCTGTTGTTGCCCTTGTGGATTGGTTAACACCTCATTGGCAATGAAGGTCTCCCATGGAATGCCCTTTTTCTGTAATAGGTGCATAACAACCATTTTGATCAAAGAATGATGAAAAAATATTTGCATCTACTGAGGATAGTCTCTGTTTTTTACAATATAGGACATTTTATCAATGCTTCTGTAGAGGTAATAGGGTATGTGCAACATCCTCACTCTATTAAAGTGCATAAGCAGCCTGATGTGATAGGAGTAAAGCTAGGAGAACCTTCCCTCACATGTAAAATACTTCATATTGATCCTCATGATAGTTGTGTATCTATCCAGCAAATGCGAGAAAGGAAAGATTCATTTGTTGTGGTCTTTGTATCTAGGCTTTAGGTAGAGTTCAAAGTAGCTCATGTCTAGATTGGCATTTTTGAACCATTTCTCCCCTACACTAGGTATGTCAGTGGCATTGGCAATAGCATCATTAGATAACTCAAAAGTTACCCCTGCAAGGTTAACTTGTTTTTCATTCAAGTTAATGATGAATAGCCTAGTTAGCTCAGGGTGGTTTTTCACCTGCTGCACCTTTTCGCAAAAATCAAAGTATCCTACATGCTTGAAAGATGAAACACAAAGGGGAGATGCCATTAGATCCCTTTTGTTGGGGGGTTCAAATATATTGATCTTTCCACCTTTGTGATCATTCCTCCTTAGCATTTGAGCCTGTCCTCCACTACCATTGTCTTCTGATATTGTAGCCCTACCTTAAGAAAACCCTATGATTGTGAATGGAAATGGAATGAAGATATGGTGATGAAAAAAGGCATATTTGCAAGTGAGTGAGATGAGTGAATCAAGGTATAAGTGTATGATAATGAGTGAGAGGCCAAAAATTCAATGATAACCCTCTGCTGACATTTGTTTAAACTCTATCTTGAAAGAATTTTGGTCTGATGTCAATTTGAGATGAAGGAGGGCAATGGAATGTTAGCCTTTGCAAGTGGAGGGACTGATTGAATAGATGGAATGGGTGTAGGGAAAAATTAGGTCAATAAACAACCTTCAAATAGTATAACCCCTCTGTTTATCACTGATTGTCTTTACAAGATGAAAATAATGGTAAAGAGTAATGCTGTCTAAGCCTAGGTGATTTAGGGGTTTCTCACCTTGGAGGAAGCTTGAAAGCAATTTGAGGTAGATTGATTGGTGGTTTTGCTTGGAAAGCACTCCTGGCTAAGAGCGCAGTGCTCAATCTCAAGCACACAACGCTCAATCCTAAACCTGCAATGCCAAGAGAAATATGTTGAGTGTGTTTCTGAGCAAGAGTGTAGCACTTTTCTAGGTGTGCAGCAGTCAGTTCCAGGCACATGGCACCTTTTTATTTTGTATGGGAAAAAACTGCCAAGGGCGCAGCGCCAAAACATTTTGTCCAATTTCACTTGTAAAACTCACAAATTCTCTTTTCCTGAACACTCTTGCTCTTTTGAAATGCAACAATTCATCTTAAGAAGTGTGTAATGAGCTTTTATAGGCATGTGGTATTTGATTTCTCTTCATAAACCCACTTTCTAATGTCTTAGTCTTTTTCACTTTCTCACTAATGTTCTTTGACTTTTTGCTTGTAGGTGACAGAAAGCATCAACTTGGCTCTACTTTTACTTCTTGAGGCATAAAAATTTCATTTTGAAACCTTTGTGACTTAGTCACATAACAAATTCTTCAAATTATTGTGTAATTTCCACCATGAAACTCAAATTAACCTTTTCACCTTTTCTCAATAACCTTTTACACTGTTTGCATGCAAGTGACTGAAATGATGAGTTGGACTTTTCCCTTTCTTCCTTGAGGCATGAAAAATTGATTTTGATACCTTTGGGACTCAAACACAAGGCAGCATCTTCAAAACCCTTTTTGTTCCCACCTTTAAACTCAACTCATCTCTTTTTCTCATTTAGTCATGGCAAGCTCATTTTTGACAAGTCTGGGATCTGATCACATAGTGACATCTTTAGAATCCTTCCTTTGCTTCCACCATGGCAAGCTCATTAAACACCTTTGGGAGGATTTCTCATAGAAGCATTTTCAAAACCTTATTCTATCTGCACCATGGAGTTTCAACCCTTCATTTTACCTTGTATGGTTATTTTCCCAAAACCATAGGTATCTTGAGTGATTTAAGATAATCATCAGTGTTGTCTTCTAGGTTCTTTATAGCCCTTTCAAGTTCATTCATTTCTGTCTAGTTCACCTCACCTTTTTCCCTATTTCATCAATATATTTGACATAATTTATTCATGTTTGGTTTGGTATGCCTCCTCCATGGTCATTCTACATTTTATCATTATTTGGCACTCTACTTGGACCATCAAGCTAAAAAAACCCAAATTCTCTACAAGAACAAGTGTCTTCTCTCTTATTTGCTGCAAGTTATCTTCATTCAGGAGCAACCCACCTACCTTATCAACACCTTCTGCTGAAAAATCCTTCAACACTCCTGCAGAAGTGCTAAACTCTTTGTATTTACCTCTTGCAGAATTTGAACTGATAAGGTAGTCTTCTTTGGAAAATTTTAGGTTTTTCTTGAATAACCATGTCTCAACATTCTATTACATCTGAGCCAGATTCTAACAAAGGAAAAAACAGTGCTTGAAACACCAATGATGACCTTAAAACATGTGAAACCCTAATTGACCTAGTGGGAGGGTTCTTTGACCTGATTTTGACTAAAAATTGGCTTGGAGGCTTCAAGTGGAAAAAAGAGTATTTTTCAAAGTGTTGTATTGAAGATCCAAAATCCAATGTACTTGCTTTATCTAAAGAGCCTACAAAGATAGTGTTGAGACCATCAATGCTTGAGGAACCTAGGGAACATGGGAATGAGTATGCTATAGGAAGCCCTATATGGAAAGTGGAGTTTATGGACAAAGGAAAAATAGGCCAATGAAGTTATAGGCAGGGAATGGGGCTAGAAATGATAGCCATAAGCCCATAACGAGTCTTTTTAGGAGTGACAGGGTGACCATGGAATGAAAAGCTGATGGAATAGTGAAATACTTTCTATAAGGATAATGAAGGTAGTGAGATTTCTAAAACTCAAAAAATTTCAAGGAATGTTGTTTTCAGAAGTCAAGAACCAATCTATATTCATTTACAAATAGTGAAAAATATTGATGACTAATAGTGGCTCCACTTGGGAAGGGCAGCTCCTTTTTAGGAGGTGTCCAGAACCTCAGTGTTCAGATCTTTGAGTTTTGAAGATCAATACCTTACTTGCACTTGGCATACCTCTCTTCCTTCATTTTCTGATTTTTTCTTTTGAAGCTATAATCTCAAATCTGAAAAAGGCATGATTGCTTCAATATCAGTTCTACCTACCCATCATACTTTGCTTAACATTTTTTCTTCACTTGGGTGCATTTGGATTAGCAAACCCTTGGCATCATTTTCTCTTTTGAAAACATAAAAACTATCTACTTCTACCCTTATCACTTCCAAAAGCTCAGATTATGCTAATGAAATCTTTTATTCTCTACCTACTCTAATTATCTATCAAGGTTAAGTTGTTTGATAGATTCTCATTCTCTAACCTACTAACATGAAACTTAAAACATGATCAAACCAAGGTTAAGCAATCTGATTTGTCATGGGCTGTGGAATTTTGGACAAGCTACACACAGAATTTATTTTTGTACAAGTGGAACAAGAAATTTGAGGGGTGTGATTTAGAATTGGTTATGCATCCCTCTCTTTCTCTTTTGGTTCAGATTTGATCATTGAAACCAAATATCTTTTCCTAATCTAATCTATTGACAAGCCAAGTTTACATGGTTTGGAAAATCCTCTTTCACTAACCTATCAGCAGAAATTTAAAACATTTTCAATCATGATTAGGCTAAATGACTGAACAAGACTTTCTTTTCTTCAAAAGAAGTGGCATTTAGGCTTGCACACTTTCAGCAATACTCTTTTTTGGTATGGGGTTGTACCTCTTCTTTTTTCCTGTCCTCTTTTTCTTCTTTTCTTTGTTTTTATGTTTTTATTTTTCTAATCTTTCATCAAGCAATGTTATGTACAATGAATGAAAGCTTCAAACTAGGAATATCAACAAAAATAGTGCTTGAGCATCTTGCCATTGAAAAGACCCCCAAATAACTTTGTTCCATCCAGTTCTTGTAGAAAGAATGCATTTTTACCTCTAACTGAATGGATGATGTAAGGATCCTTCCATAGATTTTCAAATTTTCCATGCTTGCCTTTGTCCCCTCTCCTTGAATACCACTTTAGCACCTTGTCTTCAATCTAGAAATCATTTGCCTTAGTCCTTTTGTCAAATATCTTCTTGATTTTCTCTTGCACTGCTTGTGTTTTGTTGTAAAATTTCTCCCTTGATTGATGTAAATGGATGGTTTGGTTCAACCTCCTTTGTATGTCATTATCCTCTGATTGTACCTCTTGGAGGAGCTTCATCACTGGAAATCCCAAGGATGTTGGAAAGACTGCATCTATGCCATACACTAGTTGTTAGGGAGACATGTTAATAGATTTCTTGCTTGTTAATCTGTCAGCCGATAGTGCATGCACTAGTTTGTTATGACATGAATTTTTGTTCTCTTCCAATATCTTCTTGACGATGTTCACCAAAATTTTGTTAGAGGACTCAGCCAGCCCATTATCTTGAGGGTAATAAGCTGTAGAATTCCCTAGTGTGATGTGATACTTGTAGCAAAATTCCACCATTCTCTTGGTCTTAAATGCAGTAGCATTATCAGTGATGATCCTTTTAGGGCAGCCCAATCTAGAAAAGATGTTGGTTTCAAGGAATTTGATGATGAATAGGTTAGTGGTATTCCCTGAAGGGATGGATTCTATCCATTTGGTGAAATAGTTAGTTGCAGTGAGGATCCATTTGTGTTGGGCAGATGAGTCAGGGTGAATTTTTCCAATGAAATATAAACCCCACTTTTGAAAAGGAGTTTCAAAACTAATAGGATGCAAAGGCAAAGGTAGTAGTTTTCTCTTTCCATCAAATATTTGGCATTTATGGCAAGTTACTACTAGCTTGTGGATGTCAGGAAAAAGTGTGGGCCAATAGAAACCATCTCTAAGGATTTTTTTGGCAGTGGTTTTCCAGTAGAGATGACCTCCACACTCTCCTTCATGAAAATCATGCATGATTCTATCTGCATCGTCTTCAAGTAAACATTTAAACAAGATACCAACATAATTTTTCCAATATAAAGCTCTATCTAGAATGCAGAAATTTACAACCTTTACTTTCAAGAATCTAGCTTTTGTTTTGGACAAAGAAGGAGGAGCATTTAGATTAAAAATCACATACAATATATCAGCATACCAGAGTGAGTTCGTAAATGCTTCTTCAATGGGTGGAGTCGCCAGTTCCTCTTGTTCATCCAAATAATGTATCATGTTTATGTATAGTGCTTGAAAGTTAGCTTCAACCATGAGTTTGGCAAGTTCTTGCCCTTTGATCAGTTTAGTGGGTATGGTTTCTAGATCATATTCTAAGATGACAAAAATCCACTTACCCCTTTTACCATTAGGATCTTGATTCAGTATGTCCTTGACAACTGTGTGTGGAGCAAAAGCAATGAAATGTGAATGCAAGATGTAAACTCTGAAATATTTTAAGACTTTGATTAAGGAAAAGTCTTGTTTCTCCATAATGTTATATTTCAGAGGGGCATCTCTCAGTGCCTTGCTAAATAAATCTATGGGTTGTTCTTGTCCCATCATGTTCTTTTGTAGCAATACTGCAACAATAGTGTGTTCTGATGCAAATGAGAAGATGAAGAAATCCTTGGTAAAGTTGGGGCTTATTAGAACTGGTGTTTGGTTATGTGTTTGTTTTACTAATTCAAAGGATTTTTTGGCTTTTGTGGTCCAATTGACTCCTATTTCTATTTTCAACATGTTTGTAATGTTTCTTAGGATTTCTGCAAGGTTTGGTATGAACCTTCTTAGGAAGTTAAACTTTTCAATGTAATATTACAGCTCTTTAATGTTCCTAAGGTGGCTGATATGCAATATACCCTCAATCCTTTTTGGTTCTATCTTAATCCTATCTTCAAATATGATGTGGCCTATGACTTTTCCTTCTTATAGACCAAACAAAGTTTTCTTAGGATTTAAAGATAGACCATACTTCCTACACTTTTCAAAGACCTTTCTTAGGTGAAATAGGTGTTCTTCATTAGTTTTAGAATAAACATTGATGTCATCAAGGTATATCACAATGAAGTAACCTATGTCTTCAGAAAAAGCTATGTCCATGGCTCTTTGAAAATTAGCCACCACATTCATTAACCCAAAAGGCATTTTGACATACATGAAGGTGCCCTAAGGTGTTGTGAAAGAAGTTTTGTGCTGATCACTTGGAAGTACTAGCACTTGATTGTAACCTGAAAAATAATCAAGCAATGATATTATTTTAGAGCCTACTACCCTTTGCTAATATATGATCCATCTTAGGTAAAGGTTAGTTGTCTTTTAGGGAGGCTTTGTTTAAGTTTCTAAAGTCTATGCATAGCCTAATCTCCCCTATTTTATTTATTACTGACATAAGGTTTGAAACCCATTCTGAATACCTGAGCGAGACTATGATTCCATCATCATACATATTCTTTATTTCCTTCTCAACCAGAGGCACTAGAACAGGGTTTATTCTTCTCAATTCCTGCTTAAATGGCTTTTGGTTTTCCTTGAGAGGAATCTTATGTTGAATAATGTTTCTTTCATAGGACTTCAAGTCCTCATAACCCCATGAAAACACATCTTTAAATTATTTGAGCAGCTCAATATATTTATTTTTTATGTGAGGTGGCAGAATTTTGGACAAATTTATCATTTTGGGTTCTTCTACACTACCTATGTTGCACTCTTGTACATCAATTTCGATGGATTCCGTTTTTGGCTTCCTAGCAACATCATTGAAATCAAACAGCTCTTATAAGGGGTCAAGACATCTTGTTCATGAGTTATCTTTATATTGCAATACTTCAAGGTATTTTTGATTTAAATCCTCAAACAATTCTGCCTCAAGAGGGTGTTCTAGTAAATTTATATCAGCAGTACAACACAGCTTTGTTTTGTGTGTTTGTTCTTCATTAGAGCAATCTCTTTCATGATCTAAGTCTAGTTTTGGAATTTTAAATGCATTCTTAGATTATAGAAAGTCCTCAATTTTTTGGTCACCTTCAAACACTTGCCAATAATATATGTTGTTAGGTACCGTAGGTATGCTTTTGATTTTTACCATGTGTTTTTCATTGGCATGAGATACTTGGCAAGTGCTGGCAACAAAGGCTAGTTCATTGGCAAGGCTTTTTTGAGCTCTTGGGATAGAGGAGAGTTCATATTTATCAAATGTCTTTAGGAGGTCTAAGGCAGCATTCCTATATTCTCTTAGCCTAGGATTCTTGGCTAAATATTTTCCTTTTATTTTCCTAATGATTAGCTCGGAATCTCCTTGAACAGAAATCTTCTTAGCTCCTATGTTTTTCAGCAAGTGTAATCCTAGGAGAAGAGCCTCATACTCTACAATATTGTTTGTGCATTGAAAATATAGTTTCTAGGAGTGGCCTTCATTGGTGTTATGTATCCAAATAGCTGCTCCTAAACCAAATTTTCCACAAGAGCCATCAAAGCTCATGTTCCAAAGTGTTTCAAGTTCAGATTCGCCATTATGTTGTTGTTCATGGTTGCAAGGGTTTTGAGTGTTAGGTTCTTCATTTTGTGTTTGGTTTGACTGTTCCAATAGGCCTAGCTCTTCATCCTTTTCATTTACTTGTTCATTAATGTCATATTCATTGTACAAGATAAATGAGTCAAATTCTAAATGGATAGAATAGAGAGGGGTTTTTGTTTGGCCTATCTTGGCTGCTTACCATGTATTTTATGTGAGATTCTCTATATAGTCTTCATGTTTGGTTAAAGACTGGAATGGTAGCATATTTCATGTCCATTTGGAGGTTTCCTTGGATTTTTTCTCCCCATGATCTAGATAAAAACATGCCATACTTCGGGGGAATGTTAGCGACTACAATGTCCATGACTAGGCTTTTAGCTGGGATTTATGCTAGATTGACACACATATCTTTGATTAAACCAAAAAATTTGACTCTACTTGAATCGAAAGAGTACAAGTCTTTGTAATGTTTGGTTATTTTGAGGCCTAATCTCTCCATCACTACCTTTGGCATGAGATTGTGTGAGGCACCAGAGTCTAGCATAACATTGTGCAAGATTTTGTCATGAATGTTCAAACTTACATAGAATGGAGGGACAGCTCCTTCTTGATATTTTCCCTCTACCTCAGGTCCAAACAACAATTCTGGCTTATCATCAGTCAAATTTAGAGTGTCGGTGTCATTTCCTATGTTCAAAGCCTTCAAAACTTGAGACCTATATACATCTTGAGTCACCATTTCAGTGAGGGGTATAGCTATTTTGATCTTGGCAATTTCACTCTCAAAACTGAATGGTGCTAATGTTATTGGTATATTTACATCATTTTTATCATACATGGTCTTTTCAACAAATTTAGTTTACTGAGTTTTATTTGGAATGTCAATTAAGGCAGTTTTTTCAGGGCCACTAGTTGATGTACTAAGGCATCTTTGGTTACCATTTGGTTGGCTGGTTTTGTCTTTGCTTTTATTAGGAGTCTTAGCCATTATGTTGGTGTTTTCTGCTATCTTTTTTAGAATGTTTTTAGGGGTTTTCCTAACAACAGTTTCTATTTTGTTTTTCTTGGAGGCATCTTGGGTTTTCTTACTTCTAAGGTCATACTGCCTATGAACCTCCATGATATCATTTTCAAATCCTAGCTTGTACTCTTCAGAATCCTCATATGTTCTATCAATTTGGCTTGAGGAAAATAGACCTTGTTCTTCTTCTGTGAGAAAAACATCATCCTAATTATGGGAGTCTATCAGATTTACATGGTTTTCTTCCTGCTCTTCAGTATCTCTTTCCTCTTCATCTACATAGTTTTCTTGGAAAGGAGGTCTGATTTGCTGGTCATTGTCTCTTTTTCTGTTTTGAGGAGGGTCTCTTCTGAATTTTTGGTTTCTGTTTCTGTTTTGAGGATTTTCTTGGTTTTCCCTAGGGGGTGCTCTTTCATTCAAGTTGATTCTCTCCATCATCCTTTCCATTACCCTAACTAGATTGTCAATTTTAGCATCAGATGTGGAGGTCATGGTTTCCTCTTTGTATGTAACCTTCTTCTTTGCCCTTAATCTAGCCCTTCTAGCATTGAGGTTGGCTTCTACACTTACTGCTCCTCTTTTCATGTCCTCTAAGGTTAGGGGATCCGTTTCTCTTAATTGATAAGACATGTCTAGATCAAACTGATCCGAAAATTTTACTAAGGCTAGGCCTTGTGGGGGTTTCATGTGGGGAGGGAGTGCATTGTATACACTATTGAACCTAGTGCATTAGTCTTGGAAACTTTCCCCAACATCTCTTTTAAGGTTATCATATTCCGATAGGATTTGAAGAGGCTTTTTCTTAGTCTCCCACTTGTTTATGAATGTTTGATAAAGGGAAGGGAGGTCATGAATGTTGTTAGGAGTTAAGTTTTTGAACCATTTCTTTGCTTCTCCTCCTAGGCTTTGGGAAAAAATTCTCAATTTTATGGTCTCCTCTTCTATATCTTGGTAGTAAAATGCATCATTCATATTGTCTACATGTTGTTGGTCAGTAGTAGATTCAGCTCCAGTAAAGTGAGGGATTTTAGATTGGTAGTCCTGTGGCATAGGCAGTAATGGTTGAGCTAGTACCAATGGGGCAAACCATGCTGCCATGACTTGGGGTAAAGGAACCCAAGGAGGGTTCACAAGAGCGGGGTTTGTGAGAGGAGGTGGAGGATGAAATGGAGTGGTTTTCACAGTGGATGTATGAATGGGAGTTGCATATGTACTTGGACCAGCAAACTGAGATTGAGCAGATTTGGATTGAAAGGAGTTAAAGTGTTGGAGGAGTTGAAAATCGGTAGGAGTGGAAGGAGAGGCTTCTCTACTAGGACTCTGTAGAAAGTTTGTAGGTTAAAGGTCTGTCTAGTCTATCCCACTTTGAGACTTAGTTCTAAATAGGTTTTTTCTATGGTGTAAGTCAAATTGGGGATCTTGCAAGGCTGTGGGATTTTCAGGGACAGACCTTGCTTTGTGAATGGTTCTAACAATAGTTGAATATTTAGTCCTAGATGTTTTCCACAAGATTCTTTTCGGATCATCAACTATGGTAGGAGGGTTTGGGTTAGGGTGAGATCTATTGCTAATTATTTTTGAAGCCAGATCTCATATCCAAAACACAGAGAGGCTGAAAGTTTATGAGAGTTTTGAAAAATAGACCTATTTGTAAGGGTACTAAGTTCACACAGTATGTAACTAGGCTTGGTACTGTTATGACTTATTGATATGTTCCTAAGGGATTCTGTGAGAAATAGTTGGGTCAACAGGGCTACTGAAGACTAGTGGAGTCACCAGGTGGATGATGCTTATTGTTTTAAGGATGTACTTGTTGTCCACCATCAACATCTAAATACCAATCTAAGGATGTTTTTGGGTTTTCTAGAGTTCTATATGTAACACTAAGCTTTTCAATGAGTGTTATCCAGTATGGTCACCATGGTGCTAGTATGATCAATAAAAAAGATATAAATCTTTCCTTAACACTTGATTTGTATAAGTCTTGATAGGGGATTTGTGAGTTCTTAAGGAATGTTTAAGCTTGTTACCTACTCAAATTCCCCAGCGGAGTTGCCATTATGTTAGGTCCCCATAATTTGTCAGATTGGCAAGACCAAATGTACAAGGGTAACATCAAACAAATATTTGGAGACCTAGGACCTGGCCTTCCTAGACTCAGAGAGGGCTCTCTCTATATTTGTGTAAAATATGTAAACTTGATTGATTTTAGGGTTCTAGTTTTAGGCTAGTTATAGTGATTAGGGTTTGTTTGTTTGTTTTGTTTGGTTGGGCTGCTTGTCAAGAAGAATAGATAGAGTAATATATTTTTAAACCATTGGGCTATGGATTCTACAAAAGGTCTTGAAAAGTACAACAATAGGTCAAGGGTGTTTTGGATGGCAAGCTTAACAAAGACAAATGGATCTTCAAGGCTTATGTGAGTGAAGTGAACATTAAATTGTGAGATTGGTAGGTTTAAAGGGCAGTTAAGAATCCTTTAACATGTACTATAACAAGAAAAGTCTTTAAGAACACTGCATAAATAAATATCCAATGACAGGGCATACCATAAGCTTCTTTGACGAAACCCTAGCAAGTAAACATTAAGACAACAATCCAGCAAACCCTAGAGAGAAAGTAACTTGTAAGTTCTCTAGTGATTTCACCTTCAGGAAAAGAAAACATTAATATAACATATTGTAATGATAAAAGAGTAGGGAACTCCTAAATTCCTTAATAAAACTACAAATACCTTTAAATCAACCATTTAATATGGAAAAAAGGGTAGGGAAAACCATAAACCTATTCAGCCAAACCCTAATTAGCAATACTTTGAAGAAAAGATCTCAAAAGCAATGTTTAAGTCATACCAAAAGACAGGGCTAACCATAAAATTCTTTGGCATTGGCTCCATGAAATGATTCTTAAGATAAACAAGCTAAGTGGAACTAGAGAGCATTTAAGAATTCTCTAATCTGACCTAGCAGAGGAAAACATAAAAGCAATAGAAAGCAGACATAGCTAAGGTGCCTCTAAACAACATTTCTTAACCTAAAATTTATGTTATACTGCATCAGAAAGATGAAACAAAATGAAAACATAAGAAGACAAGCACTAATTTAGAAAGACATCACCATAGCCATGTTCATGAATCCTACAAATATGCTAGCTCCATTTCCATTCAAATCCAAGCATTCACAAAACTCCAAAGCCAATTTCACCTCAACTCCAAGTCTATGATTTTGAGTCTAACAATAAACCAAAATCTACAATGAGGCCTCCATGCAGTATTTAACTTGCAAAAGAGGACCAAAACCCTAACTAGGTTTCCAAAATGTCATTAATTACATCATAGATGCCATTTTTGTCCAATGAGACCATGCAAGGCCCAAGGCACAAATATCCTAACTTAATAAGTGCAAAAATAAATGCTAACATAATCCCTCAGCTAATTTTGGAGTGATTTGCCTCAAAAACCTTCAAAATATATTTTTCATTAACTCCAAGTGTCTTTTGTTGACTTTCTGGCAAGGGCGTAGTGCCAAGGCCAAGGGTGCAGTGCCAACACTGGGAAAATAGCCTGTTTTGCAGCTAAGATTTGGAGGCCTTCCCTGTGTCGAAATGAGCTCCATGATAGCTCATTGGAAAGCCTGTCCTGTCTACACTCCAAAAATACCCTTATTTTATTAATTAAACTCTATTTACCTGCTCAAAAATGAATTCTTACAAGACTTCTTAGGGCACATCTCCAACTCTGAAAATAGGGTAGAAAGTTGATTTGTTTCATGTTTTTGGCACCTTTGGAGTACTAGTTTTGCTCCAAATGAGCTGAAAATTTGTGAGGGTGATGTCCTTGGCCTACAGATTCTGAAAATATTAATTTTTCCTCCAATGGGTGCCCCAAAAAAGAGTGCAGTGCCTGCGGCGCTGCGTGTTTGGCCCTTCAAAACAGTCAAAATTTCCAAAAACTCCAAAACTTGCAAAAATTTGGATTTATTTTACTGATCATGTTTGGGAAGCCTATAGGGATGCATCAGCAAGAATGTCAAGTTTTTCTTTGTCTTTTGCCTCATTTAGGGATTGAATCTTTGCAAGGTCTCTTTTGAGCCTGGCCCTTGCAATCTTCTTTCTTAAGGCATAATGCCTAGCCATCTTCTTTTGCATATCTAAGTCTCTCTTGGTCTTCTCTAGCTAATCCTCCAAACACACATTTTCCCTCTCTAACCAAGATTCCCTATCATAGTCTATTTCCATGGCAAGAAGCTCACTTGGAGTGAGCTTCTTTGCCAAGGCTGTCTCTTGCTCTTTTCCTTGGCTAGAGCCTTTTTCAAGCCAATTGTCCTTGGAATCCTCCTACGAATTTGTTATTCCTCTTATTTAGTGTCATCATGAGTGCCCAAAATCTCATATAGCTTTGCCTTGGCTTTTCTAGCCTCTTTCTGAGCTCTGATAGCTCTGATATCATAGATAGCCTTTTGTGCCTCCAGCTACTTGTTTTCAACCTCAAAATAGTGGATTTCATTCTTAGCCCTATCTATATTGGTTTGCAGGTCCTTAATGTGAGCATATTTTCTTTTAAGTAGCATGTTAGTGATCCTTTGCTCATTTTCATCATCACTGTCAAGGTGAATAAGTTGAAACACTTGTTCAGTTTCATGCTTGTCTTCTTCTTCTTCAATAATGACCTTTTCCTTACCTTTGTCAAGTTTCTTGGTTGATGTAGAAGGCATGGCCACTTGCCTCTTAAGGGCAGCAAACACATGCCCATTTCCCCTTTGGTAGGTCAAAGGAAAAGGTTTAATTTTCACCATCTCTGTGCCACTTGTTTCACTACCATCATTGCTTCCATCGTGACTGCTATCTGTATTGGTATCATCACTGCTCCGATGGCTCTTTGACCCACTGTCATCATCCTCACTTCTTTCTGCCTCATTTCCATTATCTTCATTGATATGTGCCTCACTTCTCTCACTGCTCTTTTCTTCACTAATTGATTTCTCATTGTTTTAATCCTCATTTCCATCCCCATTAATGCTTTCTTCCTCATTGCCACTTGCCTCACTATTTTCTACCACATTGCCTTCTTCACTTTTTGATGCACTAGTAGCATGAGATGATGGTGAGGGATTGTGAGAAGGTGATGAAGGAGGATTATCTTAAGGTGAAGGAATGTAAGTATATGGTGATGGATGTGTAGTGGGGTGTGATGGTGAAGGAGGAATGGGAGGGTGAGAATATGAAGGGATGTTATATTCCTACTTTAGCAAGTAGCTAAGGGGAATATTAATTTTTGATTTTTTCACTTAGTAGTTGGATAAATGGGTAAGGAAGCCCATGAATAATAAAAAAATGAATAAAACCCGGTATAATGTGAAAGGGGATCATCACAATAGCTGGATATTACACTTGTGGGTGTGTATAGGGGCAAATGGATGAGGACAAATTCAAGTTTGACTAAGTCAACATTCATGCATGAAGTAGAGAAAATCATCAATGTGACTAGTTCCAATGTGAACAAGGATTAGCATAGACAAACATTTGAGAGCTGGATTGAGGGAACTTGAGTGTGAAAAGGGATAAAGTATATTGAAGAGGTCAACCTTGACCAAATCAAACAGTGCAGTATGGAGGAGTGGCCTTGATGAAGGTACAGTGTAATTTTGGAGGGAGATTGCTCATGTGGAGTTGGAAACCCTAATAGGTGGGACCCAAGGTGAAGAGGCTCAAAAAGTTTATAAGGAAGAGTATGGTAGCCATTTGGGGTTCACTTGGATATTATTCATCTT
The DNA here is from genome assembly GCA_034641835.2 of Pinus albicaulis. Taxonomy (NCBI): domain Eukaryota; kingdom Viridiplantae; phylum Streptophyta; class Pinopsida; order Pinales; family Pinaceae; genus Pinus; species Pinus albicaulis. The sequence continues at coordinate 755,571,161 of CM076570.1, read as the reverse complement.
GGTTTTCTTAGACTTTTTGGCATCCTCTTGCTGTTTAGCAGAGTTGCAGTGTTGTTTAGCACAAGGATCTCCTATTTAGGAATCCTTCTCTTTTCTTGAGAAGCCTCTTGAAGGAGCATTGTACTTCAGTTTTCCACACTCAGGCTTGAGGCCAAGCATCCTCCTTCAGCCACAAAATTATTTCTATAGAGTATAGTGCTATGTTGTAGGGTGCTACAACGGAAATTCCCCAACACCACTTTCTCAGCTTATCTTTCTGAGGAGGGAGCTTCCCTTTCTTTGCAATATCTCTTAAGAAGGTTTTATGAGCATCTTGTACATCTTGGCATGTGGCCAAATCATTCTCCATCATTGACTACACAGTCCTTTGCAGGAACTATGTTATTTCTCTTTGTGTTGCAGTAGCAGGGTTTGATCCCTGCTTGTGAGCTTATTCCTTGGAGGAAGGGCCAACCCTTCTCTCGGAAAGCTTTGTACATCATCTTCCTTCTCTTTCTTGTACATTTTCAGCTACATATATACAGAGCTATAGTATACTACATTTTCTAGATCTAGATCTGCAGGTCTGCTCTTTTATAAATTGTATTTTCATGAAGCCCTTGCCGGGTTATCATTATTTTGTATAAAAAGGAAGAGATCTCCACTTTTCTCTGCCATTGGATGATTTTACATTCCAGATATGATGTTTCTCATTATTTTCTGCATAAAAACTCATTAAAATAATGTTTTTTTATGCTTCAGTAATTTCTGTTAAGCAAAGTCATGGGGTTTGGGATTATTTGAGCTGCATTGGTTTGGGGAGACCTGTTTAACTTGGCTAGAAGCATTTGTTTTTGCTCAAATTCTGGACGTGAGCTATATATTGTATATTCTAAGGGATCCAAGTCCCATTTCTCACAAATATAGCGTTATTTTCTGAAGACAGCTGTTTTATGCCCTATATTGCTGCATTTCCCCACTTTGGAAGGAGTGTATAGGTCACATTCTTGTTGTTGATCATTAATTTGTTGGGTAGGTGTTTTTTTACATCTTATGAGCTGATTTACACTACTATGTGCTTGGTTTACTGAAGCTCCAACTTTAGAATATCTTCAGATATTTTATTGTTGTAGAAATTCCCTATTTTGGGATATTACAAGGGACATCTTGCTACTATTGGCCTTTTGGATTGGTGAAAACCTCATTGGCAATGAAGGTCTCCCATGGAATTCCATTTTTCTACAATTGGTGCATAACAGCCATTTTGGTCAAAGAATGATGAAAAAGGATTTGCATCTACTGAGGATAGTCTCTCTTTTGTACAATACAAGACATTTTATTAATTCTTCTGTAGAGGTAATAGGGTATGTGCAACAACCTCACTCTAGTAAAGAGCATAAGCATCCTGATGTGATAGGAGTAAAGTCGAGAGAACCTTCCCTCACATGTAAAATACTTCATAATGATCCTCATCATAGGTGCATATCTATCCAGCAATGCAAGAAAGGAAATATGGATTTTTTGTGGTATTTGTAACTAGGCTTTAGGTAGGGTTCAAAGTATCTCATGTCTAGATTGGCCTGTTTGAACTATTTCTCCCCTACACTAGGTATGCTAGTGGCATTGGCAATAACATCAGTAGATAACTCAAAAGTGACCACTACAAGGTTAACTTGTTTGTCATGCAATTTAATTATAAATAGCCTAGTTATCTTAGGGTGGTTTTTCACCTGCTACACCTTTTCACAAAAATCAAAGAATCCTACATGCTTGAAACATGAAACAGTAATGGGAGATGCCATTAGCTCCCTTGTGTTGGAGGGTTCAAATCTGTTGATATTTCCACCTTTTTGCTCATGCCTCCTTGGCATTTGAGCCTCTCCTCCACTACCACTATCTTCTGACATTGTAAACCCTGCCTTGAGAAAACCCTAGGACTATAAATGGAAATGGAATGAAGAGATGGTGATGAAAAAAGATAGCTTTGCAAGTGAGTGAGATGAGTGAATGATGGTATAAGTGTATGAGAATGAGTGAGAGGCTCACAATTCAATGATAACCCTCTGTTGACATTTGTTTAAACTTTTTTTTGAAACAATTTTGGGTTGATTTCAATTTGAGATGAAGGAGGGCAATGGAATGTCAACCTTTGCAAGTGGAGGGACTAATTGAATGAATGGAATGGGTGTAGGGACAACTTAGGTGAATAAAAAAATTTCAAATAGTGTAACCCATCTATTTATCACTGATTTTCTTTACAAGCAGATGAAAATAATGGTAAACAGTGATGTCAAGTTTAAGCCTTAGGGTGTGATTTAGGGTTTCAATTTATTTTAATTACAAATCACCAAAATTCTTGAAGATAGACTTAGGGCATCCACTTACCATTCACTAGTGCCTTGGAGGACCTTGGAGGAAGCTTGAAAGAAATTTGAGGTAATTGAGTGGTGGTTTTTCTTGGAAAGCCCTTCTGGCTAAGAGTGCAGTGCCTGAGATGAGGGTGCAACGCTCAATCTCAAGCGCACAATGCTCAATCTTGAGCATAGAGTGCCAAGAGAAATGCACTGAGTGTGTTTCCAAGCAAGAACACAGCGCTCAGTTCCAGCTACACAGTGCCTCTGTATTTTGTGTGGGAAAAAACTGCCAAGGGCGCAGCGGCCGATCCAAGGTGCGTAGCACCACAAATTTTTTTCCAATTTCACTTGTTAAACTCACAAATTCTCTTCTCGTCAACGCTCTTGCTCTTTTGAAATGCAATAATGAATCTAAAGAAGTGTATATTGAGCTTTTATAGGCATGTGGCATTTGATTTCTCTTCATAAACCCACTTTCTAATGTCTTAGTATTTTTCACTTTCTCACTAATGTTCTTTGACTTTTTGCTTGTAGGTGAGAGAAAGCACTAACTTGGCTCTGCTTTTACTTCTTGAGGCATAAAAAAATCATTTTTACAGCTTTGTGACTTAGTCACATAACAACTTCTTCAAATTCTTGTCCAATTTCCACCATGAAATTCAACTTAACCTTTTCACCTTTTCTCACTAACATTTTTACACTGTTTGCATGCAGGTGACTGAAATGATGAGTTGGACTTTTCCCCTTGTTCCTTTAGGCATGAAAAAATTATTTTGACACCTTTGGGACTCAAACACAAGGAAACATCTTCAAAACCACTTTTTTCCCACCTTGAAACTCAACTCATCTCTTTTTCTCTTTTAGTCATGGCAAGCTCATTTTTTATAAGTCTGGGATCTGATCACACAGTGACATCTTCAGAATCCTTCCTTTGCTTCCACCATGGCAGGCTCATTAAACACTTTTGGGAGGATTTCTCATAACAACACTTTCAAAACCTTCTTTTGTCTACACCATGGAGTTTCAACCCATCATTTTACCTTGTATGGATATTTTCCCAAAACCCTAGGTATCTGGAGTGCTTTAAGACAATCATCAGTGTTGTCTTCTAGGTCCTCTATAGCCATTTCAAGTTCATTCATTTATTTCTAGTTCACCTCACCTTTTCCCTATTTCATCAATGTTTTTGACAAAATTTCTTCATGTTTGGTTTGGTATGCCTCCTCCATGGTCATTCTACAATTGATCACTGTTTGGCACTCTACTTGGACCATCAAGCTCAAAAAACCCTCATTCTCTACAAGAACAAGTGTTTTCTCTCTTCTTTGCTGCAAGTTATCTTCATTCAGGAGTAGACCACCTACCTCATCAACACCTTCTGCTAACAAATCCTTCAACACTCCTACAGAAGTGCTAATTAACTCTTTGCATTTACCTCTTGCAGAATTTGAACTGATAAGGTAGTCTTCTTTGGAAACTTTTAGGTCTTTCTTGAATAACCATGTCTCAACATTCTATTAAATCTGAGCCAGATTCTAGCAAAGGAAAAAAAAGTGCTTGAAACACCAATGATGACCTTAAAACATGTGAAACCCTAATTGACCTAGTGGGAGGGTTCTTTGACCTGATTTTGACTAAAAATTGGGTTGGAGGCTTGAAGTGAAAAACAGAGTATTTTTCAAAGTGTTGTATTGAAGATCCAAAATCCAATGCACTTGATTTATCTAAAGAGCCTACAAATATAGTTTTGAGACCATCAATGCTTGAGGAACCTGGGGAACATGGGAATGAGTAGGCTATACGAAACCCTAGATGGAAAGTGGAGTTTGTGGATAAAGGAAAAATAGGCCAATGAAGTTATAGGAAGGGAAGGGGGTTGGAAATGATAGGCATAAGCCCATAAGGAGTATTTTAAGGAGTGGCAGGGTGACCATGGAATGGAAAGATGATGGAATAGTGAAATATTTTCTATAACGATAATGAAGGTAGTGAGATTTCTGAAATTCGCAATATTTCAAAGAATGTTGTTTTCAAAAATCAAGAACCAATCTATAGTCATCTACAAATAGTGAAAAATATTGATGACTAATAGTGTCTATTTTTAGAGGTGTTACCAAGGAACAGGCCATTTTAGCTACCAAATAATTGGATCTTATCTATTCATAGTCGAGTACGCTATATGAACCATGTTCCTAGCCCACATGTTGATGGCATGATTGGGTCTGTTTCCGATTCCATGAGCCAACTTGATTCCAAAATTGGGAAATTTATAGTTACATTTGAAACCCCAACAAGGGCATATGGATTTTCTAAAGCACCCCATCCTGAGCATCCCACCGATGTTCTTATGGTGAAGTCCAATCAACTAAAGAACAACCCTCAATCTAGTGATAATAAAAACAAAAATAATAAGAGAAATAAACAACATAATCAAATTGCTTAGGAATCTCAAACCAATCCTCACAGTCAAGGAGGGGGCAGCAGTGAGCATTACCGAAAAATCAAGTTTCCCTATAAAATTTGTCAAGGTGACCACCTTACTCATGAGCATCCTTGAATGGATGAAGTCCATAGGATTCTTTCACCACCATCTACTAAACATCCTATCATTTTGACTCATATTTTCCCTACAAAACCTCAACAACAGATGGTTACTAAACCTTCTTAACCTCCATAAGGGGGAAATAACGGGTCCTCTTCCCATCCCCCTCATAGTTCCTTCATATTTATGTGCAAGGAAGATGTAAACGAGACTACGTGAGCCAAATCATATGATTTTTCTAAGTCGATTTCTCATTCTAAGGACTCACCATCTCCACCTAGTTCCACTAGACCTCTCACTTTAGATAAGCCTCTCGAACTTGTCTATCACCCCACCCAAGGGTGTTATTCATAAGACGACACTAAATCCTTCTACCAGGGATGCTCATCATTACAAAATTCTTGAAGATCTTTCCCAGGATCCGTGTGCCATGTCTTCATTGGAGGTATTGCAAAGATTTCATGTGTAGCGCAAAACCTTTTTTTTTTCCATCGGTGGAGTTGATTTATCTGACTCTAGTATCATCGATTTCAATGCTAAAATAGTTGATCCTCATCTCTCCCATCAAATTTATTTTCTAATTATTGTGTGAATATTTCAAAAGAATATTCATCGCACTATGGTGAATGAGGGCTCTTCCATGTGTTTTATGTCATTACTTTTTTGGAAGGCTCTTGGCTCTCTGACACTCGTTATAATATCCCAAATGGGAAACATGCAGCAATATTAAACAATACTGCAGAGAAATAACGCAGTTCAGCTAAGTAAGAGCAGGAGGCCAATATGGAGGCTCAATACTTACATTTACATCAACAAATCAGATTTATATTGTGGCCCATAAGATGTAGAACATAAATAGAAGATTTTTACATGAAGAAATCCTTAAAAATGAGGTGTTGCAACCATATATTATGACTGAATGAGCTTGATTGTGTTATTTTATTGGCTAAAAATAGTTGTAGATTACACATCAGATCTAGAGTAGATTTTTCTACAAAAATTTATATCTATATCAGATCTGTACACTAGATAGGCTCCTCTTCAAATTCCCCTTGGGGTTTTTAGCAAAAAGTGAAGTACATGGAGTAGATCTGTGATCTAATGCTTGAAATCTATAGAAATATTCAGAAAATATGTAGCTTTAGATCTGATCTAATCAATACAATATGAGGATCCCAGCCAATGGATCTCAAATGTGAAGGGTAGATCCCCAATCACATGAAAACCAATACTCCAAAAAGTGTGCCAAAACACCCTGCAACTGTACCCTTGCAAATAACGCAGTCCTGGAAGGAAAATTGTGTTGTAGGCTCTAGAACATGTTTGGCCTCAAGCCATGATCTGAAAATGTAGCTCCAATCATCCAGTACTCTCTTTCCAATGGGATAGAAGCCTTCCCCACTGAAAAGAGGAACTATATTGGCCTAGATTTGAGTAGATCTAGCCTCCACTTGCTGCAACTTACAAAGACGACCAAACCCTCAACAAGATCTATGTTGTAGTTGGAAGAAGAGATTGGAAAAATGCCTGATAGTGGAAAATAAATGCAAACTCTTCCAAGAGGCCTCTCAAGGAAAGAGGTGGGATTCCCGATCAGGAACACCCAGTGCTAAACAACACTATTCTTTGCTAAAAATCAAGGAGAATAAGAAATTTATAAATAGACAAAATATTCAGAAATATGATATCAATCAACAATCCCTCTCATGCTATCCTCCTCTTCCTTTTATAAGTTTGAGAGCTTGAAAAACCCTAAACCATCTCAATGAAATAACTCTTTTCATATGAGCCACCTCCAACTAAAACTGTGTTGTGCCTCATTGATGGCCACTCTTCCAAGACAACGTTGTTGATTTCATCATGGTTGACCCAGTCAAAACATTCAACCCCTTTCACACCTAAGGGTACTCATTTAGTTAGCCAAGATTTAGCCTTGTTCACATGTGGCATTTATTTATTTGTTTTCTTATGAGTTTTTTTTGTCCTCCTTTACACATTTATTCATATAACAGAAAAATGAAACAAAAATGAATATTCCCATTAGCTTTGGCTAATTGGGAATATTACAGTCCTCCCCTCCAAAATGTTGCTTTTCCTCAAGCAACTGATAAGGTGAGTGTTGCAACACTTCTCCTCCTCCATTGGTGAAACCATCATGAATTAAGCTTCATCCATAAGCTAAGTGTTCACCAATCCAACCCTCCATGAATTGTTCCTCCAAATTCATCATGAGATGTACATAATCCATCCCACAAGGAGTCAATAACTCAAATGAAAAAAACATGGTTGAACCAATTCTCTCCCTGAAACATGTAGCATAAGGTACATGGAGAGTCTCCATCCCATGTGGTACATACATGCCTCCCATCCTCCCTCCATACATCCCCATAAAAACGACAAGAATATCATCAATGTATGGAAGCAAAACTACATACATACAAACAGAAATTTGAGCATGTGGAGGTGGGTCATAGTCCCACATATGGTACCAGCATAGTGCATCTCCTACTTGCATCAAATCAAGGTGCGGTAAGTGGTTTCCCCACCACTTACTTGTTGCCCATGTTATCTCACTATGGATGAAAGTGTGAGATATGTTTGGTGCCTTGGGAAAGAACCCCTCATGATAGAAAATATCCCTTTGTTCATCAAGGGAGTGGCCAAATTTAGAAATTTGTGTGGCCCAAAGTTTGCCAAATATTTACATGATGTATGACTCCTCCTTGGAGACATGGCCTGCATAAACATGGTGAAAAAACATGTACAATCAAAAAATAAAACATGATTTACATGATGAGATTATTCACCAACAATACTCCTTATACAAATTGAGTGGTGCATGGATCTTTCTCCTCTTTCAAAAGAAGGAAGAGATGGCTGAAATAACCCCTTCATGGAGTCATGTTGCTGCCTCAACTCCACATAGTACATGCATTCCTGAAAATGTTGATATAGTTCTTCTTTCAAGCCTTCCCAATAAAATCTCCTCATGATGATATTGTAGATCCTCATGGAATACATGTGGCTGAAACAGAACTCTTTGTAGGCCCTTTGTAGCAACTTCTCCTTGGGCTTGGAAGCTCTAGACAAGAAGATCCTACCATGATGATAGATGACTCCTTCATGGACTAGATAACCCTCTTCATGCAGTTGGTCATCAAGCATCATACAAGTGTGAAGATCCTTGGAATAATCCACCAACAATTGGGATTTCCAATATAGATCTAAACTGCTCAATAATGATGGCGCTGATGATTTATCAATAGAAATTTCTGTCATTTTTCTGCTCTTCTCTTTGACATATCCTATGCCAAATATGTGTTTTGGAAGGCCATTCCTTCTATTATTCTCCTCCCATAACGCAGATCCAGAAATAAGAGTGGGTGATGATGATAAGGGAAGAAGACCTCCCTCCTTCTTGAGCTTACCCAAGTCTCCCAGTGCTGTAGATTTGTCTTCAAGTGCTCCAATCCCTCCTGGATCTAAGCTTGGAGTAGCATGTTGTGAGTTATTCCCCACAAAAAACTAAATCAGGTGGCCTCCCAGGTGGTTTGCCACTAGATAAGAGTGTCCCATGCAGAAACCTCATGAACATAATAGATGGGACTATAAGGTCCTTGATTCCACTGCACAAATCCATCTCTGTTTTCTATGTGGAAGTGTTATGTGAGGGGTAAGTATGAATGCCTTTGATCATTTGAGATTCACCACTCTTCTTGTCCACCCATTCCATTTGCAAATCCTCCCAATCAGTGGTGAATTTCCCCAATGTAATCAACCATTGAACACCCAAAATCTCATTGGTGTCTGGTATGTCAACCAAAAAGAAGTGATCAAACAAAGTGTAGGTACCCATGGTGACTGAAAATGATGGGACATAATGCATGCATTTCATTTTTCTATCCCCTAGGGCCAAAACAGAGAATCCCTCAAAAGTATCAGTGGGTATTACCCTCCTTTGCACAAGATGGGCATCAATTAAGTTGTGGGTAGTCCCATTGTCAATCAGTACAGAAACCCTCTCATTCATGATTGAACCTTGAACTCTTAAGGTCAAGTACTTATGTACTCCACTCAATGATTCAAGAGTTCCTCCAATAGGAGAAAATTCTCCATTCCCATCTCCGGATGGTGTTAGATCTCCTTCAACAGTGTCATCGTTGTGACCTCTTCTTGGTTCATCATCTTCTTCTTCTTCAAGATCTGATAAGACCTCTATGTAATGTGCTTTTCCAGTAGCATATATATGTCCAAGTGCCCATGGTTTCTGGAAACTAAAGCATAGCTTCTTCTTCCTTATATCTCTCCAGACTTCAATATCAAGAGGCTTCTTGAATGAGCTCTCCTTAGAAGGAGAAAATTTCTCTTCCTTTCCTTTAGAAAGAAAGGAGGGCTTGTGCTGAAAATTTGCCTTTGCTTTTGGCAAGGCATCTTGAAGGTCTCTAGCCCTCTCAATGGCATCATGCAAGGTAGTGGGCTTGGTAGATTTTACCAACCCATGAAGAGGTTCATCTAGACCATAGATGAACATGTACACCCTTCTTGCTGCAGATAAATTAGGGACCATAACAAATAATCTCAAAAATTCAGAAATATAAGACTTTGTATTACCTGGTTGCTTCAGCTTTGCAAGGCTCATGAATGTTGCTTCTGGATCTCTTCTGTCAAATCTTTCCACCAACCTTCTAGTGAACTCAGAATAAGCAATCACATTGGTATCACCCAATGTAGACAAGCCATGGAACCACTAGTCATGTGCTTCACCTTCAAAGTGTAGTGCTACAATCATGATAGCCTCCATCTCATAGACCTTGTTCAACTGAAAGTAGATGTCAAGTTTTTCTACCCATGCTTTGGCAGAACACTTGGATGACCCATCAAAATTGGGTAAAAATAATCTGCCCATAGAGTGATGTCAATCATGATTCTGAGTGAATCCACCCTCTCTATGTTTATAACTTGGTCTTCTCTTTTCCTTCAGGTGACAGAACTCTTGAAAACTCAAGTGATCTTTGAATCTCTGATTTTGAGACTCATATTCTTCAAAGTAGTCTTCAAGGGATGCTTGCTCTTGAAACCCTTCATTTCCCACAACCAAAAAGGTAGGCATGGTAGAGCATTAGGAAAATTGTGGCTGATGCACTGGTTGATCATTCCAGTGGTGAGACATGCCAGAGCTTTCTCCAAGATGAAATCTCTTAGGATATTCTTTGATTATGTCTAATCTCATCTCTTTGATCTCTCTAGCAAGATCTTGCATGGCTCTCAAAAGGATCTTTGCAAAGTCCTTTCCTTCTTCATCACTTCTAGATTCAGGGGCTTTACCCTTGTCTCTATCATCATTTGAGTAATCGAATTTCTTCTGTCTTCTTTTTAGATACCTCTTATCTCTATCCGTAAGGGGCTCTTCTTATTTTGAAGACATATTGACTTCTTACAGGCTATGCCAAGATGATAGCTCTGATACCACTGTAATATCCCAAATGGGAAACATCTAGCAATATTAAACAATACTGAGAGAAATAATGCAATTCAGCTAAGTAAGAGCAGGAGGCCAATATGGAGGCTCAATATTTACATTTACATCAGCAAAACAGATTTATATTGCGGCCCATAAGATGTAGAATAGAAATATAATACTTTTACATGACTAAATCCTAAAAATGAGCTATTGCAACCATATATGATGACTGAATGAGCTTGACAGCGTTATTTTATTGGCTGAAAACAGCTATAGATTACACTTCAGATCTAGAGTATATCTGTGTACAAAAATTTATATCTATATCAGATATGTACACTAGATAGGCTCCTCTTCAAATGCCCCTTAGGGTTTTTAGCAAAAAGTGAAGTACATCGAGTAGATATGGGATCTAATGCTTCAGATCTGCATAAATATTTAGAAAATATGTAGCTTCAGATTTGATCTAATAAATACAATATGAGGACCCCATCCAATGGATCTCAAATGTGAAGGGCAGATCCCCAATAACATGAAAACCAATACTCCGAAAAGTGTGCCAAAACACCCTGCAACTATACCCTTGCAAATAACACAGTCCTAGAAGGAAAAATGCATTGTAGGCTCTAGAACATGTTTGGCCTCAAGCCATGATCTGAAAATGTAGCTCCAATCATCCAATACCCTCTTGCCAATGGGATAGAAGCCTTCCCCACTAAAAAGAGGCACTAGATTGGCCTAGATCTGAGTAGATATAGCCTCCACTTGCTGCAACTTACAAAGACAACCAAACCGTCAACGGGATCTGCGTTGTAGTTGGAAGGAGAGCTTGGCCAAATTCTTCATAGCGGACAAGAAATGAAAACTCTTCCAAGAGGCCTCTCAAGGAAAGAGGTGGGATTCCTGATCAGGAACACCTAGTGCTAAACAACACTATTCTCTGCTAAATAGAAAGGAGAATAAGAAATGTCTAAACAGACAAAATCTTCAGAAATTTGATATCAATCAACAAAACCTCTCATGTTTTCCTCCTCTTCCTTTTATAAGTTTGAGAGCTTGCAAATCCCTAAACCATCTCAATGAAATAACTCTTTTCATATGAGCCACCTCCAACTAAAACTGTGTTGTGCCTCATTAATGGCCACTCTTCCAAGACAGCTCTGTTGATTTGGTCATGGTTGACTCAGTCAAAACATTCAGCCCCTTTCACACCTAAGGGTGCTCATTTAGTTAGCCTATATTTAGCCTTGTTCACATGTGGCATTGATTTATTTGTTCTTCTAGGAGTTTTTATTGTCCTCCTTTACACATTTTTTCATACAACAGAAAAATGAAACAAAAATGAATATTCCTATTAGCTTGGGCTAATTGGGAATATTACACTCGCCATGTCCTACACCACTCTCAAAGATTTTGACAGACACAATTTCGCAGCAAAGGGGGTCCTTCCCCATTTTTCCATTGAGTTAAGTGGGAAAAATGTATATTTGGATGTCAAATTAGTCAACGCCTCATTATATTACAACCTAATCCTTGGTCGTAGCTGGTTTTATGTGATGAAAATAGTCATCTCATATGTTTTACGTCTACTTTTATTTCCTCATGAAGGAAAAATTGTCACTATCAATCAACTTGACTATTGTGTGTCATTAACCTAGATTTCCCCCATAGGGAATTCTGTATGGCTTGTGGGAGACCACCTTGGTCAATTTCAGAGTGTTGGAGCTAGAATTTTAAAATTTCTACTCTTATGGGATTTTATCCTCACTTCCCTTTGCCCAACACTCCTTCGAATCCTACCACTACGTGCTGCCATATGATATCTTCACACACCTGTGGGCTCCATATTCTTGAAGATCCTTGGGTAGTGCCTGCTGAATATAAGATTGATCAATATGGTGTGTCTATGCCCTTAAGTGCAGAATCAATTGCTTATTAGGCTATCCAATTTCCCTCTTCATCCGATGAGTCTCATGATGCCATCTTGGTACCACCTGACAATTTATTTTTTCCTTCCTAAGTTATTGACTATCCTTTCTCTTGTGACTTTCTTGACTTCCCCTTACCGTCCGATGAATTTATTCAAAAATTCATGCCTATTTTTTACCACTATTAGGGATCTCTCCATCATCGTTCTTCTTTTCTCCCCCACATAGAGGATTTGGATGGATCTCATCAAATCCTGGCTTCCACTCGTAATGCCAATCCTTCCCCAAACTTCCAATGGATCTTTGCCATTTCTTCGGAAGGGAAATTTTCCATCATTTATGCTACTATTCTGATCAATATTTCGACAAAATTAGGTGTCATGGAAAATATCTTGATTAGGGCTAATTTCACTCCATCTGAGATTCATACTCATACCACCCTTTTCAAATAATTTCGTGATGTTTTCGCATGGTCTTAAGATCAAATTCCTGGCATTGATCCATGAATTTCCCAACATGAAATTAGGACATATCCTAGCACTAAGCCATTCAGTAAAATCTCTAGCCGGTTAACCTGCATAAAGTAGCCACTATTAAAGTTGAAGTTAAAAAAAATGTTGTTGTTAGTTTTATGTATTCTGGACCTTTGACATAATGGGTTTCTAATCCTGTTCTAGTTGATAAAAACAAGGAACTATTCAAGTCTGCGTTGATTACCGTGACCTGAATCTAGCCTTCCTTAAGGGTAATTATCCCACAACCTTCATCGACCAAATTTTCAATTCCTGTGCGATTAATGTTGTATTTTCCTTCATCGATTTCTTGTATGTATATAATGAGATCAAAATTAAACACGAAGACTGTAATATCCCAAATAGGAAAAGTACTAATATGGAACATAAAAATAGAAATAGTAGTGAATATCAACACATCAAACATGAGACAATGAAAGAGACATCTTATTATGAATATCAGCAGCAAATAAGTACAATATATTGAGGAACAAATCACACAATCAGGGCAAACATGCCTCCAATGAACAAACACCCTCAATCATGAGATGTTGTTGTTATACAAAATTTCAGAGAACCAATATAGCATAGTCCGAGTGAGTCTAAATGCTGCTAGAAAATAAAATGATATAGTTCTCCTGATATATGGCTCAAAAAGTTCTGGGAATAGAGGTCTAAGCTCCCAAGCACATTTCCAAGACAACCCAGGAAGGGTTTCTGGAAATACACAAAATACAAAAATGAGATATACAGCCCTAGGGTTGAACAATCACTCCAACTCAATAGCTGATATGAGGTGGCTGATCTAATGTAGAAAATATATGGATTTCCTCCAATAGATCTCCTGGATCAAGGGCTGCTCCCTTCATTGGAAACCCAACTCACCAAATGGGGCACTAAAACCTCCTCTGCAGTTGCTCAATAAAATAACGCAGTCTATGAGGAAAAATGCATTGTAGGGGATGATAGCAACTTGGCCTGATGCCAAATGACTAAATGATGCTCCAAGATCCTTCTTTCTAGCCTCTTGGGTGAAGTTATGCTCCCTCCACTAGAAACCAAGCACAAAAACTGTCCCTATCAATCCTCCACTACCTCTGCCCTACAAAACAACACAACCCTAGAGGAGACTACGCTGTGGATGATGGATGAATCTTGGCCTGATGCCGGATGGTGGAAATTCAGTTCAATAACCTCTCCTGAGTGGGAACTCGAAGTCCCCCAAAGATGAGGGTGGTATTCCTGCTTGGAAACACCCTTGTTATAAACAACACATCAAACTCCGCTAAACAGATGAAGCGTGCAAGAAGTCATAAGTGACCAAAACATAAGCAATAATCATAATACCTCTATGGTTTCCATTCCCTTATTTATATGCTTTGTGAGCCTCCTCACCTTGGGACCCACACATTAAATCCAATACTCTCATGGAGACTTCCTCCCACTAACATTGCACTGTCCCCATTAAATATCCACTCCCTCCATTCCAGCATTGTTGATTTGGTCAAACTTGACCCTATCCACATGCTCCAACCTCTAATCACACATAAGGGTGCTTTATCCACCTAATATGATGATCCTCATCCACATTAGAATTGTTTTTATTCCTACTAAGGATATTTATGGGTCTCCCTACCCTCTTATTATTCTATCAAAATGACAAAAGAAAAATTTAATATTCCAACTAGCTGAAAGCTAATTTGGAATATTATAAAGACTAGCAGAAGATTTATTTTATCTATCTATGGGGTACATTTTCTTATCGTAAACTTCCCTTTGGTATTAAAAATTCTGGTTCTACTTTATGGTGGGCCATGTCCCATTTGTTTCACGATATAAAACATATTGTTGAAGTATATATCGATGACCTTACTGCTCATTATTTCCTTTGTGGGGATCATCCTTACCACCTTCAAGAAGTATTTATTTGATGTCGTTTTTACAAAATCTGGCTCAATCCACATAAATGAATATTTTGTATACAATATGGACGATTGTTAGGATTCATCATTTTTTCAAGGCGGGATCCGTGTTGATCCTTCCAAGGTTGAGGCAATTTTCAATATGCCTCATCCTAATATTTTTCACCATCTTCAAAGACTTCAGGGGAAATAATTTTTTTTACAATTTTTCATTTCAAACTATGGTCATCTTTCCCATGACTTCATGTGCTTGTTGAAGAATTGTGTCGCTTTTATCTGGGATGATCAAGTCCAACGTTCCTTTGATGATCTCAAACAGGATTTATTTTCGACACCATTACTGCACCCTCCTGACTTCAACTAAGATATTTTGTTATATCTCGTTGCTTTATAATATTCCTTAGGCATGGTTCTCATCCAAGAGGATGACATGCATAATTAACATCCTTTCTATTATCTTAGCAAATGCCTGATTGGTCATGAGTTTCACTATTCCCATGTCAAGAAGTTGGCCCTCATAGTAGTCATTGTTGTAAAACGTTTGAGGCATTACATTTTACTGTGGAAGATGACAGTCATTGCTGAATCCAACCCCATGAAACATATCCTTAGCCATATAGTCATAGGGGGGAAATATTGCAAGTGGATTTTTATCCTTCAAGAGTTTTATTTGGAGTTCGCTTTCACTAAATCTAAAAAATATCTAGCTTTAGATGAGACTCTTGCTGAGTTGCCTCAAACTGATGAGGTAACTATGGCCATGGATTCTTTGCCTGATGAATCTTTGTTCCTCATTATTACTTATGACCCTTGGTATAGATACATTATTCTCTATCTCCAAACACAATGTTTTCAGCCTGAACTATCCCATGATGACAGTCGACTGATACACCATCAGTCTCAACAATATCTCATTATCGATGATACTCTTTGCTTTCATGGTGTTGACACCATTTTACGACAGTGTATTACTCATGTTGAAGCCAAACATGTATTTAATGATTTCCATGCAAGGGTGTGTGGTGGTCATTCTTTTGGGCTTGCCACTACTCAGAAAATATTGTGCGCCGGTTACTTTTGGCCTTCACTTTTTAAAGATTGCATTACGACAGTTCAAAAGTGCCATTCATGTCAAATCATTTCTCACAAAATGTGTGCTCATCCTGCCCTGTTACATCCCGTATTTCCATCGGACCTTTTACCTAGTGGGGAATTGACTTCATGCAATGTAACCCAACCTCCACCCAAGGTCATCATTATATCATTGTAGTTGTTGACTATTTTACTAAATGGGCCGAGGTTGTGCCTACACATCTCAATGATGGTAATACTGCTTATTTATTCTTATTTAACCATGTTATCACCAGGTTTGGTGTACCTAAATGCATCGAGATTGATCATGTTTCACATTTTCAAAATCATATGATGCAAGAATTAGTAGCCAAGTTTGGTTTTCACCATGAAAATTCCTCACCTTATTATCCTCAAGAAAATGGTTAAGTAGAAGATTTCAATCGAACTTGAAAACCATGTTGCGTCGGATGGTAGGAAAACATAAATCTAATTGGAACCTTATGTTATTTTCTACCTTATGGGCATACCATACTTTTGAGAAATATGCCACTGGCTTCACTCCATTCCAATTGGTCTATCGAATCGAGTTAGTTCTTCCTATATAGTGTTAAATAGCTTCCCTTGAAATAGTTGTCAAGTTCATCCCTGACACTTCAGCTGAGGAAGAATGCATCATACAACTCAACCATCTTGATGAAAAATGCCTTCTTGCCCTAGTCAATAGTGAAATTCATAAGAAATGTGTGAAGGGACAATATGATAAATCTGTTTGACCTCGTGTATTTTTTTAGGTGTTCTCATTTTTTTTTACAACCAAGAACATGATAATTTGGGGGTTGGTAAACTTGAACCTATGTGGAATTGTTCTTATATTGTTAAACAAGTTCTCAAGAAAGGGGCCTATGAGTTGGTTGCTTATGAATGGAGTCCATTGCCAGAGCCATGTAATGGGCTTTATATTAAACACTACTATCCTTAATCTCTTTGCATCGTCACTTGTATATAGTGTATATAAGTGTGAGTGTGATCAGTTTATTTTTTCTTATCATTAGCATTTTCCCGGTTTCTATGTTTAATTTGTGCGTATGGTATTTTGTGCACAGATTCAACACCCTCACTTCCTTATAGAGGCTTTACATATGGTGCAATCCATTACACTCAGAGTGTTTCTTTTGCTACTTGGGTCCTTTTTTCACCCATTGATGAGCTTGTGAGTTCTAGGGGTATTTTTCTTCACCTTGTCACAAACAACATGACCAAATATAGTGTTATTATTGAGCTATTGAAAAATGCTATTCATATTGGCATACAACACTTGATTGTTCAGCTTGAATCTCAGCTCATAGTGTCTCAGCTCAACCATCTCTACTCTCTATGGAACCTAATTCTTCTATGCTACTTTTTGAGGGTATGTCTCTTGGAGCGTTCATTTTATTATATTGATTACATGCACATTCCTTGAGACCAAAAATGATTGGATGATTCATTGGCTAACTATGTGTTATATTGGAATTTGTCACATTCATAACATTCACATGAACCATTAAATATATATTGTATAGACACAATATAAAAACACATAGAAGTCAATATTTTATTATATAAATTTTTTGAGTAAATAGTTCAAAAACTAAGCAACTGAGGCCTTAGCTACCATGCCATACATATGTGAATACATCAAAAACTGCACAACCCTATGATACTTCCCCCACTTAGTGGTGACCATGATAACATAACACAACATTCATAATGCAGTGGAAGATACCTCGTCAACGAGATGAAGCGACCCCTACGGTGTGCCTATGTATGTGTCATGGAGCCTTATCCATCCTCCTCGGAGGAACTCCTAATGTCAAACCCTCGACATTTCATGTAAATTCCTACAACTCCTCAACCTCATCCTCTATCTCCTCCAATGGTGTTGTTGGGGCTAGGGCAAGTGGAACATGTATCCTCAATGGAAATATCCTGGAGGATGTGTGGATGCCACATCTACATATCACAACCACTATCTCTTATTAACTATGTACCCATGTCAAAAAAACAAAAAATTACAAATTCCAAAATTTCAAAAAAATTACAAAACATAAAAAATAAAATTATTTGACCTTTGTCGTCAAAGTATTCACCAGGGGGAAAGACTATGTCTAGATATCCATCAAATTATACCCCATCATATTGATATTCATCCACCGAAAATGTAGCTGCTCTCAACCACTTCTAGTAGGTGTCTAGGAACCAACTTATAGTATGAACTCCATCATCTCGTGGAAAAATGGAACACCATATAATCATACAGGGTTCTCTCGGTGGTGGATAGGCCATATAATTCAATTTCATGGGGCACATCACTACAATTTTCTTAAAGAATAAACTGACTAGTAAACTCCCATATCCGCATATGTGTTTTTTTCTCATCTCCAACTTTGTCAATTGACCCTTCACATTGGCCAACATCCCTTTGCACTAGTTAAAAAAGGTGGGATCTAGGCATCTAATACATATCTCTAGGTGTAGTATCATTACTGCATGGTGTGATGCGGTCCTTGCTACTCGTGTTACAATATATGCTAGTGTCTATAGTGCCAGGTCCTCTATCTCTTCTATTAGGATTTTTTTCTTGCCTCCTACAACACCTGGCCTGCAATGGGAAACCCTCATACTTACAATGGTTTCCACACTAGTACTGTGAACCCCCGATTACACCATCGGAGCTCCCCTCCATGACAAACTGGTAAGAAAGTATATATATGAAACATCTATGGTAAATGTCTCCAGACCAACTATAAATTGTTGGATATCTACATCCCACCAACGTATGATGTATCCAAATAGAAATGGCTTGTTAGTCATACTTTGGATTTCGAAAAAATTTAGCAATCAATAGTCCCTCAAGGCATTGATTGTTGGCCCATGGCCCATGGATTGAATGTCATTTTGAGTATGTTGTCTCTCTGTCTACTCCGTCAAGATTGCTCCTACATTAAAATAAAATTTATCAGTCATGCACATCAAGGGAAAATTCATTTCATGAACATTGAGTCGATTTGGGGAAAGAATATTTAAAAACCACAATTTTTACCTCGGATGCACCCTTGCAACAAAAGAAATTTGTCCCTAGATGTAGGCATTCCCATTGCATCTGTGCATTTGGGCCCTCCTAGATGAAATATCTCCCTTGAAATCATGTGTCTGGGTATTTTTATCCCTTAAAAATATAATTCATCCTACGAATTAACCATATCCGAGTAACCCATACAGATTTAACACAGTGAAGGACGATTTTTTACTTACTTCGTTGAAGATGGCTCCTCTTTCTCCTCCTTGCTCTTTCTCTCAAACCCTTGGAATATATCTCCTTCTCCCTTCTCAAGCTCATAATGACAAAAGAAGGAGTTATGTGTTTCTTTTATAAAATAATTTTCCATCTTTAGGAATACTCCATTTTTTATTTTTTTGGGTTTGGAAGGTTTTTTCTTTATAAAGTTTTTTCTACTCTACCTTTTGCAGGAGGATTTGGGAGTGAACTTTTGTGTCTATCTTCAGAAGATACTATTTACTACAATGTTCCTGGTGTATGATGATTTTAATGGCATATAGGGGTAGGTAATTTTCACCTATATTGCATTTTTACTGTTAACACTATTTATGCCTCAGGTCTAACCCCATCAAGTTGTGACTTTCGTCACTTCCTATATGCATGGCGTAGCTTGGAATAAGATATTACCTACTCAATGATACCATAATTAGCGCCTTCTTGCTGAATTGGTGTCCATGCAATGTGTTAGGGTCCCGTGATTTGGCCGATTGGCTAGCCAAATGACGATGTAACATCAAACCAAGCTTTGGAGCCCAAGGACCTAGCCTTCCTGGACTCAAAGAGGGCTCTCTCTATAAGTGTCAAAGATGTCGGTGTGTTTACTTGCGGTGCTCTGAATATTAGGCTAGTTATGAAGTGTGTTTTTTGGTTTTTTAGTTTTTAAGTTTGTGAGGGATGAAACTGATCAAATACATAAACTGGATAACAAGGTGTAGATAAATTGGGCTATGGGGTCAAACAGGTCAAGAAAAGCTTATGAGGTGATGATGTAAAGCTGCTGTAGGGCCGATTTGATTCACGATAGAAGGGATCTCTGGGCAAAATGGATTAAATGGACAATAAGTTGGTGAAAGACAAGGGATTTCAAGTGTAACTAGTTAATAGCAGACATGAACATGTAATAGCAAGCCATTAATCATGCTAAGTATAACTATAAGTTAATTAATACATAGAAATCAAACATTCCAGCCATACATAGAGGTATAAGACCCTCTAACTTCGGGAAATGGCTATCAGACTTTGCGGAAAACACATGAGACAAACTAACAACTCATAAACTATGGCGGAATGCCTAAACATAGTCTCTAAGTCATTGGGCATTTGGAAAAATAAGTTTTCATAGTTTTAGGCAAAGGGCTAGATCGGGACTAGGCCTCCTTGGTTCAACAAAATGATCAACAAATCAGTCAAAGAGAAAGTTTTATGGACAGAACTATGGGCAGCTGATAGGTAGGTAAGGCAAACCATACATCCTACTCAACATACATGGAACTGATGAATAAAACTTAGCAACAATACCTTAGGTTACTAAAGAGCAGCTAAGAATTCTTTAGCATAACTAAAGGAGAAGAAAACATCAAGCTATGAAGATTCAGGGATTTTGAGGTGCCTCCATGGGCATGTCTCAAAATCAATCTTTACTGATCTATAGCAGCAAGAAAAATGAATTATGAGTGAAAACTAGAAGACAAAACACACAGAAGTACTATATCATTTTAACAACAGGAATCCATCAGTCCTTCATCATTCCTCAAAAAGCATCCATCATCCAAGAGGTACTCCAAAAAATCATAACTCAAGTGTATTCTTCAAAGCTCATGTGACTAATGTATTAATTCTTCTCTCTCAAGTTCTCACCTCTCGATTTACAATGAAACCCATGGAATAAATAGGCTTGAGGGAGGAAAACCTCATGGAGCAACTAGCTATCCCATTGGCCAAGCCATATCTAAACTTGTCCCCGAGGCTTTGCAAAGCCCAAGGCACAAAATATCCCATAAAATATCTAAAAATTGTTAAAAAAGGAAATTATTATATTGACTTTATCATTTCCTGTTAGATAAAAATAGCTTAACGCACATTTGGGGAAAAGCAGATTTTTTAGGTTCAAAAATTACAAAAATACTTCATATTTATGCCTGAAAAAGGTCCCCTGACTTGCTGGATGCAAATGGCAGCCTTCCTGATGTCGAAACGAGGCTCATGATGGCCCGTTGGAAATCTCTCTGTGTCTGCTTTCCGGCGCAAGTGAAATCACCTCAATCTGATCTCAGGAAGTCCCTCAAAACTGTACCTGTGTGCAAAAACCCAGAAAATAGCAGGCTGCTGATATGGCGGGCAGAATGTGCAAAAAGAGGGTGTTTTTCGCCAATTTGAGGGGGCGAATGATCTTCAAATGCCCTGAAAATCGCTGGAGACCTGCTCATGGAATTATGGCATCCATTGGTATCATCCTCCTCCCTTGAAAACTCATCAAACTGAAATGGAAAAATTATGAGTTTTCGGCCAAAAACCCAAAAAATGCCAAAAAACAAAAAGTTGCCGAAACAGGCCCAAAATTGGCATGCATGACCCTCAAGGGTCCATAGAAACATGCTCCGAAGTTGAGGCCAGAATTTCAAGCGCTGATGTGCTTTTCTTCTCTTTTCGTGCCGGGCGCTTCCTTTTAGCCTTCTTTTCCATTACTGTTTTGAGTTTCTTCATGGCGCTGCTCTTTATCATTGTGCTGCATATCATCAATGTGTTCTCGTTTACCTTACTGCGCTGCCTCACTGTGCTCCTCTTCAAAACACTTCCCTTTCTCTTTGTGTGCCACTTAATCCAATAAACTCAACAATATGAACACAGCCAACCTTAGTGTATTTACACAGTCAGATTTTACTGCTCATAGGACAAGTTGGCAGAGTTTAAAAAGTTTCTGAGGTGGTAGCAAAGTTCTTGCAACAGTTATAAAACTAATGGACTTTTCTTTGAGCAAAGCACTACCCTCTTGTACACAACCCATCCAATATATTTAACAATGTAAACACAATTAATCAAAAGATATCTACACAGTCAAAGCCACTGTGTTTAATAAGTGACAGAGTTCATTTTGCTTTTGATTGGCCATATAGAATCCAGGAGCATTCAACAACGATAAACCCTTTCTTGAACAAAAAATACTACCTTCACTGCATGCAAAATGCCCTTCTGGATTGAAACTGTGGCAATATGCTGTTTGGACAGATAGACAATGTGGTTAGGATAGATTGCAACAATGTTTCTTTGAATAAACAACCTCTGCTCTCCTTAAAACCAGCCCTTCACCTCTGGATGCACTTCAACCAGGCAAACTTTTTAAATAGGGTACCATGTGTAAAGATGGGACAAACTGTTGTGTAGATTCCCTGTGCACAGTTTTGAAAAATCACTTTTCCTTGTGGATTTGTTAGAGGCCAATCAACACTTGTATTGGTGTCTTCAAAGCAAAACTCAAATATTAAAACCCTGCTCTTCAAAATTGGTCTTCCTCTTGAAAAATATCACAGTCAACAGCTCTTCAAAATGATACAATGTAGTGAAAAGAAGGGCAGACCTAGGTTAGGTGAAATATCAGTGTACAGTGTTTTATGAAGAACACCTTTCACTTGTGAAGTTAAGAAATCAACCACCACCTTTGTACCTCTGTCTCCAATGTTAAAATTCAATCATCAACAACCTGTCCTTTAGAAAGTGGTCCTGCACCTTTTAAAAAATATCTCAGTCAACACTTTTTAGTAGGAAATAATACAGTGAAAGAAGGGCAGTCTGCTAAAAGAGTGTGCTGTGAGAAAATGCTAAAATCACTCTGTTTTTTGAAGTCTTAGATGTCAACCAATACACCTAGCTCCTTGCTCAAGGAGGCTTTCAGTCATTAACAACTCTGCCCTGTACAAGTGTGCCCACTTTCCACTGATCTTTCATCTCTTGTAAACCACCATACATATGCTTAGACTGTCCATACACCGGATTGGAGCAAAAATGACAGAGTTTTTTTAGAAGACCACACAATTTTTTTGGCAAAAACTATGTGAGTTCTCTCTTCTCAAAGCAAATATGTCAAAATCCTTTTCACTGGTTGCATTTCATTGTTTTAATAATGTGGAAATGCTTTGATGACAGTGTGAAAAGTTTCTTTTCAGATCTAACCCTGTCTCTCTACAACAAAATCTTTCTCTGCAGCTTGAAACTGTAAACCTCTGCCCGACCAAGAAACTTTTCTCTTATTAAGCTTCACTATTCTCTTATATATATGTCACTTTGTTTCAACAGGCTCACTAAGTTTCAATCTTGGTGTGAGTATATAGGCAATTTCATTTTTAAAACAGAGGTGGCAGATTTTAGGACATCTTCAAAAGCTTTGAGCAAAGGCCGTAATAGTTTTCTCTTTTCCACAATAATCAAGGGCCTTTTCAATGTGGAAAATCAGTTATCTTTAGGGAGAAAACCTTCAACTATGCATGCTGTTTCAACGTATATGCCCATGAAAAAAACTGACCTTTATCATTTATCAATCTTGGAAATGTGGATGAAGTTTTGAAATACCTCTTGAAATCGTTGAAAACAACCTTGGAGGAGAGTTGGATCAGCTCTGGAGGCCATTCAACCCGCGCGGCACTCTTTCAAAACCCTATGTTTCTTCTTCCAATATTGTTTGAGGGCAGCTCAAAACATGATGCCAATCTTTGCTTGAGAGTTGGAGACACTTTGAAATGAGTTTTCTAAGGTTTTCAGATAATTTTCTTGACCATTTCTACATGAGTGCCGCAGGCTGCTACAGGCACGTCGCGCCTTAGTTATGGGCCTTTGTATTTTTCGCTCCAGGCACGTCGCGCACTTTTCCAGGCAAGTCGCGCAAGTTTTCAGTTCATTTTGAAGGCCTTCCCGGTGTCAGAATTGGGCGCGAGATGGCTCGTTGGAAAGCTGTGGAAGTCTAATTTCCAGAACAACTTGAATTTTGTCATTTGGTGTCCATTTGATCCTTCAAAAATTGATTTTCCCAACACTGGTCAAAACTGGTAAATCCTGGTGCAGAAATGCATCGAGCTGTTTGTAGACCATTTTTGAATGCCTTCCCGGTGTCGGAATTGGACGCGAGATGGCTCGGTGGAAAGATGTGAAAGTATTCCTTCCAGAAAAACTTTAATTTTTTCATTTGGTGTCCATTTGAGCCTTCAAAAACTGACTTTCCCATCACTGGTCAAAAATGGTGTATGCTGGTGCAGAAAAACATAGCGTTGATTGCAGGCTACTTTTGGATGCCTTCCTTTTGTCATAATTTGGCCCGAGATGGCTCATCGGAAAGCTATGGAAGTCTATTTTCCATAGAAACTTGAAATTTTACATTTGGAGTCCAATTGAGCCTTCAAAAACTGACTGTCCCATCACTGGTCAAAAATGGTGTATCCTAGTGCAGAAGTTCTCCCGTGACATCTGTATTTTTCATGTTCCTCACAAACCATGATACCTGTGCAGAAACTGAAGGAGGTTTTTATTTTTGAACCTATGAGGGACAAAAACCTCTCTCAATTTTGTAAATTTCATCTCTGTTTGGTCAGAAAATCATTTTGAAACAAACGGCCCGGGTGCTCCTTAACCCTAATTTCACTGTGGTAGAGGTATGATGATTCAACAGCCAAGCAAATTTTACTATCCTTTGGTATTTTTTGAGATGAAATATTTGAGCCTCTTTTTGACTGTGGGTACACTACTTCAGTGGCATTCACTTAAACTCTTTCATCCTCTGTCTATCCTTGAGGGCGCTTTTTCTAACACTTTTCCTCTGCTCAAAATATACCAGCAAGGTATCTTTGACTTTGTTATAGGAGCAGACTTTCTTTGGAAAACCAACTGTACTTTGCTTTCTTTTCCACTGTGATCAGTTGTTTGAAGGAATTCTCTTATGAGCAGGAGGATGAGTGTCCTTTACTTTGTTTAGGAAGGATGGCCTTTTTGACAAATGCTTGGCTTCCTTTTGACCAATCAGTTTTCAACAACACTAAATGCCTTGGCCATCTGCTCATAAATGGAGGAGGCTCTTCATCAGGTAAGGTATCTGAAGGTTTTTTGACAAATATGTCTGACACAGCCTTTCTCTGAATGTGGTGGTAAGTAAACCACTTGAAAAACACCAATCTTAGCATCTTTACTTGCAAGCATCACTGTGTTTTAGAAGAAACCCTAGCCACAGTGACACTGTTCTAAGGGTGACTGAGATATTTATCATTTGGCTTGTTCATCTCATGACCTGTTACTTGACAAAAAATCTTTGTGACTATGAAGGTCAGTGCTTTTTTTAAAAACCAAGGGCTTTCCTTCTGCCCGTGTAATGGCATTGGTTAACAACATCTATTCCATTTGATCTTGGACAAAACAGGCTTCTTATGATTGGGATGTTTACTGATGACAAATTAAAGCCAATAATCACAGATTTGTAAGTTTGAAATGTATTCTTTAATGGACCAAACTCCCTTTCCTTTGATTACATATTTCTAAACTCGTTCGTTATGACCATAACTTAAATTCATGCGGAACCGGACATATGTTTCAATCGTTCAATACAGCAAACTCATTCTGTAATCTTCAAGTCAATATTGGCCGCCGCCTCTCGCTTGTGGAAGGAGTGCCTTAACTCGCTGTAAATGAAGGAGGTTCGTCTTTATTAATTTACTAATTACGAGATGGGTGTCCCTTTCTTACTGTGATTTTCATGCTGGAAAGAGCTGTAAAGTTCAGATGAGTAGCTTTCTGTTTTGCAGACATATCTCAGGCTTAAGTTACATTTAGAAGCAGCTGTTCCTCTAACTGTAAACTCAAACATTTACTCCATGAGATGAAATATATTTCCTGCCTTTGTAGAAACCATAGAACATTGTGAAAAACCTAATAGTCAGCTTGAGATTGGATTTTATGCAGTGCTGAGATCTAGGGGATGTGAGTGGCGCGACTTAAGGCTGCTTGTCAATTTCATTTGCAAAGTAAGGGATCAGTCATGGCAGGTCTTTTGCAGATGGAGGCTTTTTGGCTTTTTGAGGATTGCCAAAGGTGAAATGTCCTAAAACGCCACTTCCTAACATAGGGGAGACTTTTGAAATAGATGTGGACTTGCCTTTTAAAGCTGATGGGCAGGTCAATAAGGCTGAAGCTAGATAGGATTGTGATATGAGGTTTTGATTTCGACATGGGCGAACTGAAAAGGTAGAAAGGTGAAAAAAGTTTTAGGAGGGTTTTCTGGATGACATATTGACATAAGGAAATCAGTTTCTAGAAAACTCAGCTGTAGATATAGTCATCACTATCATGTAAAAAATACTGATGGCTAACAGTGGCTCCATTTGGGGAGGGCAGCTCCTCGTCAGGAGGTGTCCAGAATTCAGATCTTTGGCTTATGAAGACCAGTGCCTTATCCATTGGCGCAAAATTTACCCTTCTCTTGATGTTATTTCTGAAAAGTGACAACATGGTTAACATCAATGATACTTCTACTTACCCCACTATCCTTCCTAACATTTTTTCTTCTCTTTGGCGCATTTGAACTAGCAGCCTTTTGACAATGCATATTTTTTCTTTTTGCAAAATGAACCTATCTATTTCTACTCTTATATCTGCCGGGAGTTCAGATTAAGCTGATGAACTCCTTCATTTCTCTACCTAAAACTAGATCGATTGTCAAGATTAAGCATTTTGACAGGATTTCATTCTCTAATCTACAATATGAAATTCAAAAATGATCAAATCAGGATTAGGCAGTCTGATTTGTCATGCATTTGCGGCATAAAAGACAAGCTGTACACAAATGTTATTCTGCAATAAAAGGAAACTAGACAAGCGGGGCTAAGATGTACAATGTGTTTTTTTATCCCTCGCTTCTCTCTTTGGTCCTATTTTAGGCATGTGGAACCAGAATCTCTCCCTAATCTAAGCTCTGTGATAAGTCAATCTTACACAATGTTGACTATCTTGGCACTCACTAACTTATCAGCAAATAAATTTAAACATGCTCAGCTATGATTAGGCTAGATAGCTGAACAAGACATTGACGCACTAGTAGTGGCATTTAGACTTGCTCGCTTTCTGAAAGACTATTTTTTTTGGAACATGGGGCCTTACCACTGCTTTTTAGAAACTGCCCTCTTTTTCTACTTTTCACTGTTTTTTGTATTTTCTGCTTTTTCACTTTTTCTTCAAACAAACTACAAATGAAAAGGTGCTCACAGGCTAAGCTTATTTTCTATTGTTGTCTTTCTATCCTGATCTAATCTGTGCACAATAGACATTTTTTGGTGAACTCTGTTTTCCAATGCAACCAGTCAAGTAGATGATCAAATGGGTGATTCTGGTTTAGTTCTTTCATGATGTAGAAGTAATGAAAAGGCCACTCCCACTTAGTTTGTTTCTGGACAGTAGTGCTTAAGCTTTTTCTCATTCTTGGCAGCAACTTGTTCATGATAAAACCCACTACTCTTTCAGAATTATTAAGGAAAACAACAAATGGATCTTGGAATAATGCCTGATCTAGAGGTTTTGAGATATAGGATTCATTCAAGACTACTCTTTCAGAATTCTCAAGGAAAACAACAAATGGATCTTGGAATAATGCCTGATCTAGAGGTTTTGAGATATAGGAGTCATTCAAGACTACTCTTTCAGACTTCTTAAGGAAAACAACAAATGGATCTTGGAATAATGCCTGATCTAGAGGTTTTGATATACAGGATTCATTCAAGACTACTCTTTCAGACTTCTTAAGGAAAACAGCAAATGGATCTTGGAATAATGCCTGATCTAGAGGTTTTGATATACAGGATTCATTCAAGACTACTCTTTCAGACTTCTTAAGGAAAACAGCAAATGGATCTTGGAATAGTGCCTGATCTAGAGGTTTTGATATACAGGATTCATTCAAGACTACTCTTTCTTCCACTTGGCTATATTTGGGACCCCCCTGGTAAAGCAACTCTTCTTCATGATCACCCGAACTGTTAGACTCATCATGTATTGCAGTGTAGTTTTCATTCCAAGTTGATGTGTTCTGATTAAGTGGACTGAAAACTGTGTGGAGGTTATTAGTTTGGTGAGCAGGGATACACTGTGATAGTAAATTATCTTGAAAGGGTAGTGAGACAACTCTCATGTGTTTATCAGCCTCTTTTTCTTCATCTGCAATTTGTGACTCAATGGAACTTTGTGGTTGCAAATCTAGAGTTAAGGAAGATTCCGTGTCCAAAATGACTTCCTCAACTATTTCAGGAAAAGGCCTCTCATTTACAACATGCTCAAGAAATTCATCATCTTCCCCAAGCTCATCATCAAAGCTGAAACACTGTTGATCTCCAATTATGTGAATGTTATCTCTGATGGACTGAAGTGAAGTAGAGAAAAGAGTCTGAGACTCTTCACTTACTTCCAAACGTTCAAGGCTATCCTCATCAGTGTCATATATGACCTGTAATGCTTGCTCACTTTTCTCAAGTTTATGAAACCGAGCTTCCTCCCAAAAATCAAAAGCTGAGTGTTCTGCACAGTTAGTGTCTGTTTGGAAATCACAATCATCAACATCTTGATCAAACCTTGGAGAATCATTAACATAAGAAATGTCATCAACCATGCACATTGGACTATCAGATTGCTTTTCTTCAAATTGATCTACACATCTATTTTTTGATTTATGACATGCAATATTAACAGGAGAAAGATCAGAAAATTTTTGGTTATATGAAGTTTCAGAGGTTGTTTATATGTTTATAAGTTGATCTATTTCCTCTTCAGTTAAAAAGGGAGGTATTTTCATTTCTCTACTGTAATCCTCTTTCTCTTGGGAAATCTGATTTGAAAGATGAATGTCTTTTGGGGCTTCACTTATGAGAGATGATGAATCATCACTTATTCCCTTAGAGAGATCCCGTGGGTTTTCTGTCATTTCTTGCTTATTTTCATCTTCAACCAATTCTTTGTGATATTGAGGATAGTTATCATGTAATTCATGAGTTTTTTCTGATAGATTATTAGGGGGCCAGTTTGCTTTTATGAACTCAAATGACTCCCAACATAAAGGTAGAGACCCTATAGGTTTTGATTTATCTTCTATCTTGAATTCTTCTTCAACCAGCTCTTCTTGATTTAGGTGAGAGTTAACTTGAGCAGGGTTTTCCTGAATAACTGCTGAGAGATCTTTAGGGAGCAAATTTTCTTTCAAAGTCGGGAATGATTTACAGCATAAGGGTAGAGAACCTAAAGGTTTTGATTCTTCTTCCATTTCAGAATCCGTGATTTCAAAATGGCTGATAGCTTCTTTAGAGCATTCCTCTATGTTTTTATTTGCAACTTTCCCATTAGGCATATTTTGTTTATAACTCTTGTCTTGTGATAGCTGAGTGTGCTTAACCTGAGGAAGAAGGGTAGGTTGGTTTGAATAAGCAGTGTTAACCTTGTGTTTTTTCCTATCAAGTAACTTCTCTAGTTTTCCTACCATACACACCAACTTTTTCAGCTTTTCCTCTGAAGATGCTAGTGTCTCTTGATTTGCTCTGTCTTTCTCTATTGTTCTTAGTTGTGCCTCCCTATTTAGTATGTTGAATTCTACATCAACTGCTATCCTTTGCATTTCTTCTAGGGTCAAAGGATCTTTTTTTTTAATCTGGAAAACCATCTCTGGGTCAAAAGAATCTGGGTAATGTAAGAGAACACATCCGAGGGGTGGCTTTAGGTTAGCAGGCATTGCATGGTATACTTTATTGAACCTGGCTGAAAAGTTTTGTATTGTCTCCCCTGGTTGTCTTTTTAACTCATTGTATTCCTTTATGATGAGAACTTTATTACCTATGACCACCCACCTATCTAGGAAGATTTGAGTGAACTGATGAAAATTGGTAATGCTTGCAGCTGGTAGGTCTTCAAACCAACTCCTAATTTTTCCTTGTAATGATAAGGCAAACATTCTAATACGCACATCATCTTCTTCTATGTCATAAAGGTCAAGTAAATCCTCAAGTTTTCGGGCATGCTCTTCAGCGGTGACTTTGGAGCTTTCTCCATCAAACCTGGGTAATTTATTTTGAAGATTTGTAGGAAGGGCTCGTAAGATGGGAGGTAAAACCAGAGGCTTGTATCTTTCTGGGACCTTTGTGGATATAGGTAGTGTAAAAAGAGGTTCATGACTATTTGAGGCTTCAGCCAAAGTGGGAAAGGTAGCATGAAGCTCATGTTTTGCTAGGTTTTCCATAGGTGAATCTGGGGTAGGCATAGGTGTACAAGCCTGCTCATGGTCTGAGATTTGAGGCTTATCTTTTTGAGGTTTGAGATCTTTCCAATGATCAATGTAGATCTTATCAGTGTATTCCTGATCAGGCTCAAAGTAGGATAGAACATAGTTACAGATAAAGACAATAATTTCTTGAATCCAACTAAGGCCTGAGTGCTTTTTCTTTCTAGGATGAACAGTCATGTTTTGGGTTCTTCCTCCAGTGGAGTCTTTATGTCTATTGGGAGTTGTGGAGTCGCCAGGTGGAACTTGGTTGTTTTTGTAGAGATGTAGCTATGGTCCACCACCAGTAACTAATCTGGAAACTTTTTTAAGGTTTTTCTAAGTTTTATGTGCAGCCTATGGTTTGTTAAAGTATCCTAGACTTGTTTCAACACTTTGCTAGGGTGATGAGAACAAGAAGAGTTTACTCTAAAAAAATGGGTCTAGGGACTGCTTGCTTGTTTATGGTACCTAAAGGACTAAAGAGTCTATAAGAGTTTGCTGGACTATTATGTACTCAGTGTCCCACCATCTCCCGCTATGTTAGTGAGCGATGGGAGAGGTTTATCGGATAGTAGCCTAGAGTTTTGAAAAGCAGTAAGGCTTACTAGAAGTTTAGTGGAGTCGCCAGGTGGATTGTCAGTTGTTTGAGATATACTTGTATGGTCCACCACCAATAATGTCAAACACCAATCTAAGGGAGTGTTTTTTGTGGTTTTTTCTGAGTTTTATGTGCAGCCTAGGATGTAAGAGTGTTATAAACCTGATTCATCACTTTGCTAAGATGGTGAAACAGAGAGTTTACACTAAATGATTCTAAAGGCTGATGGTTTAAGTTTAAAATTTGAAGGACTAAGGAGTCTATAAAAGTTTGCTAGACTATCATGAACTCAATAGGTCCCACCGTGATCGCCATTATGTTAGGGTCCCGTGATTTGGCCGATTGGCTAGCCAAATGACGATGTAACATCAAACCAAGCTTTGGAGCCCAAGGACCTAGCCTTCCTGGACTCAAAGAGGGCTCTCTCTATAGGTGTAAAGGATGTCGGTGTGTTTACTTGCGGTGTTCTGATATTAGGCTAGTTATGAAGTGTGTTTTTGGTTTTTTTAGTTTTTAAGTTTGTGAGGGATGAAACTGATCAAATACATAAACTGGATAACAAGGTGTAGATAAATTGGGCTATGGGGTCAAACAGGTCAAGGAAGCTATGAAGTGATGATGTAAAGCTGCTGTAGGGCCGATTTGATTCACAGTAGAAGGGATCTCTGGGCAAAATGGATTAAATGGAAAATAAGTTGGTGAAAGACAAGGGATTTCAAATGCAAACTAGATAATAGCAGACATAAACATGTAATAGCAAGCCATTGATCATGCTAGGAATAACTATAAGCTAATCAATACATAGAAATCAAACATTCCAGCCATACATAGAGGTATAAGACCCTCTAACTTCGGGAAAAGGCTATCAGACTTTGGGGAAAACACATGAGACAACTAACAACTCATAAACTATGCCGGAACGCCTAAACATAGTCTCTAAGTCATTGGGCACTTGGACAAATAAGTTTTCATAGTTTTAGGCAAAGGGCTAGATCGGGACTAGGCCTCCTTGGTTCAACAAAATGATCAACAAATCAATCAAAGAGAAAGTTTTATGGACAGAACTATGGGCAGCTGATAGGTAGGTAGGGCAAACCATACATCCTACTCAACATACATGGAACTGATGAATAAAACTTAGCAACAATACCTTAGGTTACCAAAGAGCAGCTAAGAATTCTTTAGCATAACTAAGGGAGAAGAAAACATCAAGCTATGAAGATTTAGGGATTTTGAGGTGCCTCCATGGGCATATCTCAAAATCAATCTTTACTGATCTATAGCAGCAAGAAATATGAATTATGAGTGAAAACTAGAAGACAAAACACATTAAGAAGCACTATACCATTCTACCATGTCAAGGAATCCATCACCAATCCTTCATCATTCCTCAAAAGCATCCAAGAGGCAGTCCAAAAATCATAACTCAAGTGTATTCTTCAAAGCTCATATGACCAATGTATTAATTCTTCTCTCAAGTTCAGCCTCTCATTTACAATGAGAACCATGGAATAAATAGGCTTGAGGAAGGAAAACCTCATGGAGCAACTAGCTATCCCATTGGCCAAGTCAAAATATCTAAACTTGTCCTTGAGGCTTTGCAAAGCCCAAGGCACAAAATATCCCATAAAATATCTAAAAAATTGCTAAAAACGGAAATTATATTGACTTTACATCATTTCCCAAGGATAAAAATAGCTTAACGCACATTTGGGAAAAGCAGATTTTTGAGGTTCAAAAATTACAAAAATACTTCATATTTATGCCTGAAAAAGGTCCCCTCACTTGCTGGATGCAATAGGCAGCCTTCCTGATGTCGAAATGAGGCTCATGATGGCTCGTTGGAAAGCTCTCTGTGTCTACTTTCCGGCGCAACTAAAAACATCTCAATCTAAGGCCTGGAAGTCATCCAAAACTGTACCTGTGTGCAAAAACCCAGAAAATAGCACACTGCTGATATGGCGTGCAGAATGTGCAAAAAGAGGGCATTTTTCGCCAATTTGAGGGGGCGAATGATCTCCAAATGCTCTGAAAATCGCTGGAGACCCGCTCATGGAATTATGGCATCCATCGGTATCATCCTCCTCCCTTGACAACTCATCAAACTGAAATGGTGAAATTATGAGTTTTCGGCCAAAAACCCAAAAAATGCCAAAAAACAAAAAGTTGCCGAAGCAGTCGTGTGTCTGAAGGCTGACTTTATGGGTCCATAGAAACATATGTCTGTTGAGGCCAGAATGTCAAGCGCTGATGTGCTTTTCTTCTCTTTTCGTGTCGGGCACTTCCTTTTAGCCTTCTTTTCCATTACTGTTTTGAGTTTCTTCATGGCGCTGCTCTTTATCATTGTGCTGCATATCATCAATGTGTTCTCCTTTACCTTGCTGCGCTGCCTCACTGTGCTCCTCTTCAAAACATCTGCTTCTTTCAAAGAATGGTCCAATAAAATCAACACAGAACACGGCCATCCTAGTGCATTTATTACGTCAAATAATATTTTACCGTCACATAGGACAAGCTATAGTTGGTGTTTTCTCTGGAGGGAAGCCAATAACAGTAAAACTAATGGACTTTTCTTTGAGCAACGCACTACCCTCTTGTACACAGCCCATCCAATATATTTAACAATGTAAACACAATTAATCAAAAGATATCTACACAGTTAAAACCACTGTGTTTAATAAGTGACAGAGTTCATTTTGCTTTTGATTGGCCGTATAGAATCCAGGAGCATTCAACAACGATAAACCCTTTCTTGAACAAAAAATACTGCCTTCACTGCATGCAAAATGCCCTTCTGGATTGAAACTGTGGCAATATGCTGTTTGGACAGATAGACAATGTGGTTAGGATAGATTGCAACAATGTTTCTTTGAATAAACAACCTCTGCTCTCCTTAAAACCAGCCCTTCACCTCTGGATGCACTCTTACCTAAAAACTTTTTATATAGTACCATGTGTAAAGATGGGACAACTATGTAGATTCTAAAGGCTGAAAATCACTCTTCTCAGGATTGTTATTAGAGGCCAATCAATACTGACAGGTTTCAAAGCAAAACTCAAATATTAAACTCTGCTTCTTGTGAAATTGTCTTTCATTCTAAAAATACTGCTCAACCACCTTCTTCAAAATGATATAATGTAGTGAAAAAGAAGGTGTGACTAGGTCTAGGAAGATTTTGTAAAGGTTTTATAAGAACACTTCTACTTGTGGAAGCAGAATTTAACCACTGTCTTTGTACTTCATTTCCAATGTTAAAATTCAATCTATCAATAACTCCAGTTCTTTAGAAAGTATCCCTGCATCTTTTAAAATATCTACTAATGATTTCTTTGTAGGAAATACATAGTATAGAAGGGGTCATAAAAGAGGCCAGAGAAGCAGCAATCAATTTCATGAAGTCTTAGATGTCAACTAATACACCTAGCTCCTTGCTCAAGGAGGCTTTCAGTCATTAACAACTCTGCCCTGTACAAGTGTGCCCACTTTCCACTGATCTTTCATCTCTTGCAAACAACCATACATATGCTTAGACTGTCCATACACCGGATTGGAGTAAAAATGACAGAGTTTTTTTTAGAAGACCACACAATTTTTTTGGCAAAAACTATGTGAGTTCTCTCTTCTCAAAGCAAATATGTCAAAATCCTTTTCACTGGTTGCATTTCATTGTTTTAATAATGTGGAAATGCTTTGATGATGCCAGAAAGTTTTCTAGATTCAGAATCCTGCTTTCATAACAAATTTTTCTCTAGGCTTTGAAACTAAACTTCCCCTGCCCACCAAGAAACTTTTTTTATTAAGCTTCTCATCATATTTTATATATATGTCACTTTGTTTCAACAGGCTCACTAAGTTTCAATCTTGGTGTGAGTATATAGGCAATTTAATTTTTAAAACAGAGGTGGCAGATTTTAGGACATCTTCAAAAACTTTGAGCAAAGGCCGTAATAGTTTGCTCTTTTCCACAATAATCAAGGGCCTTTTCAATGTGGAAAATCAGTTATCTTTAGGGAGAAAACCTTCAACTATGCATGTTGTTTCAACGTATATGCCCATGCAAAAAACTGACCTTTATCATTTATCAATCTTGGAAATGTGGATGAAGTTTTGTATTCTTGAAATCGTTGAAATAACCTTGAGGAGAGTTGGATCAGTCAGAGGCCATTCAACTACATGTACCTTTCATAAACTTATGTTTTCTTCAATATTGTTTGAGGGTACCAAATGATGCTGGGAATTTTTGCTGAGAGTTGGAGATACTTTGAAATGAGTTTTTTAAGGTTTTCAGGTAATTTTCTTGACCATTTCTACAGGAGTGCCGCAGGCTGCTACAGGCAAGTCGCGCCTTAGTTATGGCCCTTTGTATTTTTCGCTCCAGGCACGTCGCGCACTTTTCCAGGCAAGTCGCGCAAGTTTGCAGTTCATTTTGAAGGCCTTCCCGGTGTCGGAATTGGGTGCGAGATGGCTCTTTGGAAAGCTGTGGAAGTCTACTTTCCAGAAAAACTTGAATTTTTTCATTTGGTGTCCATTTGAGCCTTCAAAAATTGATTTTCCCAACACTGGTCAAAACTGGTAAATCCTGGTGCAGAAATGCATCGAGCTGTTTGTAGACCATTTTTGAATGCCTTCCCGGCGTTGGAATTGGGCGCGAGATGGCTCGTTGGAAAGATGTGGAAGTCTTCTTTCCAGAAAAACTTGAATTTTTTCATTTGGTGTCCATTTGAGCCTTCAAAAACTGACTTTCCCATCGCTGGTCAGAAATGGTGTATGCTGGTGCAGAAAAACATAGCGTTGATTGCAGGCTACTTTTGGATGCCTTCCTTTTGTCGGAATTTGGCCCGAGATGGCTCATCAGAAATCTATGGAAGTATATTTTCCATAAAAACTTGAAATTTTTCATTTGGAGTCCAATTGAGCCTTCAAAAACTGACTGTCCCATCACTGGTCAAAAATGGTGTATCCTAGTGCAGAAGTTCTCCCGTGACATCTGTATTTTTCATGTTCCTCACAAAACATGATACCTGTGCAGAAACGGAAGGAGGTTTTTATTTTTGAACCTATGAGGGACAAAAACCTCTCTCAATTTTGTAAATTTCATCTCTTTTTGATCAGAAAATAATTTTGAAACAAACTGCCCGGGTGCTCCTTAACCCTAATTTCACTGTGGCAGAGGTATGATGATTCAACAGCCAAGCAAATTTTACTATCCTTTGGTATTTTTTAAGATGAAATATTTGAGCCTCTTTTTTACTGTGGGTACACTACTTCAGTGGCATTCACTTAAACTCTTTCATCCTCTGTCTATACTCGAGGGCGCTTTTTCTAACACTTTTCCTCTGCTCAAAATATACCAGCAAGGTATCTTTGACTTTGTTATAGGAGCATACTTTCTTTGGAAAACCAACTGTACTTTGCTTTCTTTTCCACTGTGATGAGTTGTTTGAAGGCATTCTCTTATGAGCAGGAGGATGAGTGTCCTTTACTTTTTTTAGGAAGGATGGCCTTTTTGACAAATGCTTGGCTTCCTTTTGACCAATCAGTTTTCAACAACACTAAATGCCTTGGCCATCTGCTCATAAATGGAGGAGGCTCTTCATCAGGTAAGGTATCTGAAGGTTTTTTGACAACTATGTTTGACACAGCCTTTCTCTGAATGTGGTGGTAAGTGGACCACTTGAACAACATCAATCTTGGCATCTTTACTTGCAAGCATCACTGTATTTCAGAAGAAACCCTAGCCACAGTGACACTGTTCCTCTGCACTGTTCTAAGGGTGACTGAGATATTTATCATTTGGCTTTTTCATCTCATGATAGATTACTTGACAAATAACCTTTGTGACTATGAAGGTCAGTGCTCTTTTGAAAAACCAAGAACTTTCCTCCTGCTTGTGTAATGACATTTTTTCAGCATTTACTCTATTTAATCTTGTGGATAAATAGGCTTCTTATGATTGGAATGTTTTACTGATGGCAGGCCTTTCTAAAGTTCAATAATTCACATGAATTGAAAGTTTCATATGATCTCCTTTATCAGACCAGAATCTCTTTCCTAGCATACTCCAAACTCTGTTCCTGTTATGACCATCACTCAAAATCATAAAACCTGGACATATGTTTCACTGTTCAATACAAAGCAAACCTGGACCTTTGCAATCTTCCAAGTCAATATTGGCCAGCGCCCTCTGCTTGTGGATGAAGGAGGCGCCCTAACCCTCTGCTTGTAAATGAAGGAGGTTCTGGGCCTTGAAAATTTACCAGTTTTCTGAGACAGTGGTGTCCCTTCCTTATTGTGATTTTCATGCTGGAAAGAGCTGTAAGGTCCTGATGAGTGACCTTTGTTTTGCAGCTTCATCTCAGGCTCATAATACACTTAGAAGCAGCTGTTCCTCTAACTGTAAACTCAAACATTTACTCCATGATATGAAATATATTTCCCGTCTTTGTAGAACCATAGAACACAGTGAAAAACCTACTAGTCAGCTTGGAGATTGATTTTATGTGCTAAGCTTAGACTAGATATAAGCATTTAAGGTCGCTTGGTTTGACTCATTTGCAAAGCAAGGGATCACTTTTTGTGTCTTATGTGATGAGTTGTGGTTTTTGAGATTTGTTAAAGGTGAAATGTCCCCACCACTTCTAACATAGAGATTTTTTGAAACAGATGTGGACTTGCCTTTTAAAGCTGATGGGCAGGTCAATAAGGCTGAAGCTAGATAGGATTGTGATATGAGGTTTTGATTTCGACATGGGTGAACTGAAAAGGTAGAAAGGTGAAAAAAGTTTTAGGAGGGTTTTCTGGATGACATATTGACATAAGGAAATCAGTTTCTAGAAAACTCAGCTGTAGATATAGTCATCACTAACATGTAAAAAAAAATATTGATGGCTAACACAATGATTTTTATTCTCTTTTCGAAATCCCTCCTTCTTACCCACCATGACCTACAATTTGAGCCTCATATCCCCTTCTTCGTCATATTTATAGCCATACCCCAGGAGGATTCCAAACTTTATCCCTTGTGATTGCCACTTTTATTATCATATTTTTGAGGTTTGGGCCTTGGATTATCTATTCCATCATCGTCGTCATCTAATTTTCTTACCATATCACTTATTCAAGTTGGCCAAGAATTATCAGTTAGAAGTTTTCCCTAGATGCTAGCACAAAAAGGGATGAAAATTTCCCTATATGCACCCATAAGGAAGGCCTGGGAGAGTCTTGAAGGCCATGAATGCACACAAAGGACTTCATTTATGTGTCCAAGATTCAAACTAGAGAAAAATGAGTCTCATTTTTGGAAAAAGTTAAACAGTCATGAGAACTAAGGGTCACTGATCAAGGGGGAGTAAAATAGGCTGAAAACAATAAACCTAATTGAAATATGGTTAATTGAAATATGGTTATGGTAACATGTGGTTTACATAAATTCACCTTTGTTTTCACACTATGTCATAATATTAAACCATAATATTTTTTATCTGTACACTACTATATGGCATAATATTTGGGATATATAATGATAATCAAGTTTTTAATAAAAAAAATGAGATGTATCCCCCAAGGATATTTCAGTGGACAAATCATCACAACATAACTAATAAAAGTATATTTAAAAATATTAAATCTACACTATTACGATTCTATTTCTCTTTATATTTATGCATCTATAGATTATAGTTATTTTTGTATGCATGAAATTTAAAACTATGTAAAAAAAAGAGAACAGTAAAATAAAATTTCACAACCACCATTTGACCCAAGATATGACCTGAGAAACCATTTTAGGATAAAACCCAAATGGAAGGTGATGCCACTCTACTCTCTTTCTCTGGATAAAAAATTGTTACAAGTAAAAATAAGTATGGCCTATGGCCTATGGGCTACTATAGTGTACAAAACCTCTTTTTGTGCTCGATGTCCTAAGACTCTCAGCTGCTTTTGCTCATCTATGGAACAAATGCATTCGAAAGAATGGAACCCCCTTTCCTCCTAGTGGCCTGGTTATAACACAAATCAATAGCCTACTAGTGGTTAGATTTGACTACCTCAAGCCTTATCCAGAGTTACAATATGGAATATTCTAGAGTATTATTCATTATAATCACATGGATAGCCCATTTTCCATGAATACTGGAGGCTAATGTGGCATCCTCTCAAATTATGATGGTGAAAACATGAAGGTCAACTTCTGAGTGGCATAAATTTTACATACAGACTATGATTGACATGATTTTTATGCTGTTGGAAATTTAAATGTGTGTAAAATATGAAACAAATGATCAACATTAAAGAGGAAAAAATTTACACCTTAAAAACTTCATTTGATGCCTTTAAATTCTCCCATAAGCTTTCAGACCGTAATTTGTCAAACTAGGTCCCACGAGTAAAAATGGTCTTGTGAGATAATTCCTTTTCTGTTTCCACTCTAAAGGATCAACATAGATGAAAAGAAATATAATGATCCAATTTGAACCACAACTCCCCATTTTGGGAGGATTTTGGTCCCAAAAATATTTTACTAAATGAGGTGATAAGATTTTTCCTCCACCTTCTCTCAAATTTAGCATTTAGCTTTTCCTAGAAGTTTTACCTACAACATAATATGAAAAAGGTCATACTACCCCTATCTCATAGCTTTGTAGCTCTTCTAAAAAATTGTATCTTATATCAACTATGCCTAAATATTTGATTCTAAATCCTCCACAGAAGGTAGGACCTGTTCCTCTTCCTAATCTAGCATGGAATTCTCATAGAGTTTCAGATTATCTACATTCACAATCGAGTAAATGAACATGTATGGTGGTAGAATGAGTCAATGGGAATTATCACCCACATTTTCCAATATATAAAAGGGACCATACCATAGATCATTTATTTTCTTACTAGGATACTGTAGCCTCTCCTTGTTCAACTATATCCATACTCTATCTCCCATCTTGAACAATTTCTCTATTATGTGGTGTTCATGCCTAACCTTATATTTATCCTGTGAATTTTGCAGTGTCTCTTATACTTGTATATGAATATTTCTTATCTTCTCTAAAAAATTTTCATCCCTCAAGGCATCCCTTGTAAGATCCTCCCTCACTCCTCCTTGATGTCCATATGAAATATCCGAAAGTGAAGGCAACAAATATCCAAAACAAGTTCCAAATGAGGAATTACTAATAGGAGTGGAATACTTTGTTATAATAGTTACACACACACACACACACACACACACACACACACACACCAATTTCTCATCCTAGTTCTTTGGATTCTTCTAATTATATCCCCTCAAAATTTGCAGCAAAATCTTGTTGACTACTTATGTCTTCCCATTTATCTATGGATGGAATTTTGTAGAACTCTTCAACTTGGGGTCCATATTCTCCCAAAATGTAGTCGAAAATTCATGGAGAAATATAATTTTCGTTTCTAGAATGATGCTTCTTTTTATCCCAAAGTGCACCCATAATTTTCCAAAGAATAAGTTTGCTACTTATTTCTCACTAATGGAATTTTTATAGGGCACAAAAACACACATCTTGATGAGCCTCTCAACTACCACGAACAGGTAGTCATGTTCATTCCTAGTTGTTGGTATACCTCCCACAAAGTCCATGATAATTATTTTCCATGGATGGTTGGGTATAGGTAAGAGATGACATATACCTTGTTTCCTACTAATAGGCTTATTGGTATGATAAATCATGCATCATTTATGAATATAGCTACATGTTCTTGCATCTTTGGCCAATACACATAACTCTGGAAGTTGGCTAGTGTCTTCCCTACACTAAATTTATCTCCAACCTTTGAGATGTGACCCTTTCTAGTTAGCTACAATTTCTCACATTTATTAACATAAAGCTTATATAGCCTATAGAGTTGTTGGATGGATAAATCGTTCTTGCTGACAAGACAGGTCTCTCTAGTGTCCTACAGATAGCTAGCAGCAAATAGACAAACAAAAACTATTTTATCTAGATAATATTCGATTTAGAATTAGCTACAATAGAGGTTTTGAATACCTACCTGTAGTCCACCGTTGTTTGTAATGATCTTCTTTCCAGTTGCTTGAAAGAGTCATCTTCGAAGATTTGCAATCAAAAACATGGAAAAAATTAATAGCACCTACAAAGTATAAACTAATTCATGAATCATATATCTATCAAGATGATCAAGGAATTCAAAAAAAAATCTAATTAATTAAATAACTCATTTATAAAACATGATAAACAAGCTACTTAATTAGAGAAATCATTGAGAAAACAAGATCCATTCGTATTAACTTTGATGAAGAAAGAGCCTTACAACCGTGTCTGCCTTGATGTTGTACAGGTCTTTCTAGCGTCCGGAACAGGCGTTTCCTCTACTCTGACAAGCTTTGCACTGTCTCAGCTAAAATTCACATGGGTGTGTAATCATTCCCACATCATGATCAGTTAAGAGAGTCTGAGTTTCTACAGAATTTCTCCTCAAAAATTCTCAAAGTCTCTCCTCCTTTGAGGCTTCACTATGGCTTCAATTTATAGGAAAAGAGAAGAGGTTGTAGCTCCACATAAGAGGGGATAGAATCCTCTTTTGAAGGGATTGAGCTCCATAAACCAAGGGGTAGGCTCCCATAATGGAGGAATGAATGTACATGATAGGAGCGAACCTTCGACCGGATAATTGCTTCTAGAAGCTTCCAGATTTGACTGTTGAGCTTCTAAATGTTACTTTCTGCCTTCATTTTACCTTTTATAGGGGTCTGCACCTTTAATGAAGAAAAAGTGTGTTTATATCCACATGATATAGAACAAATAGGTGCGGCACTGCAGGGAATGTTAAGAGAAAGTGCAGTACAAGTGTTTTTAAGACTTTTATGAGCTTTTCTCTCAATTTCAAGGCTTGATTTTAGGAACTTTGATGTTGTATACTTCTAAGGGAGTAATATATGAGTAATGATGAACCCATATAGACACTAAAACTTCATGGTGACAAATTTTAGTGTAATGAATTTCCCCCTAAAGTGTGAAGTCTGAGAGCATTCGAAGAGTGATGTGCTTTATCATTTCAAGGATTAGCCTGTGGACACCCCAGTCGGAATCCTGTAAAAAAATTCAATGAAAAACATATATATATATCTTCACTAAGGTAGGAATTCCCATACTCAGATCAAAAACTAACTAAACTTGTTCTGATACAGAAATGATTTTAATATTACATCAATAGTGTAGACACAGCATGGACGCAACCATCTGTAATGAATAGTTTATTGCATAATGAATAATAAAACTCCTCACAGCCTGGATGGTGGAAACTAGATCCAAGGTCTTGATTTCTACTTCTCGAACTAGTACGATTCTATCTATGCAATTAAATGTGTCGAAGTCGAACATGGTAGAAACCACTTGATTACCAGTCAATGATGTGAACTATTAACAAGTGTGAGAGAAACCACCAATAATGACAATGGCTCTCAAAGTACTCAGTACAATCTATGAAATGTGAATTTGTGATCTGAAGTCGAACATTTCGCGGAATCGTTGGATCGAAGGTCAATGATGCAACCTGTCATCGAAGGTGAGAAACCTGCCTTTAGGGCATGAAAATTCCAAGGTACTGAAGGGTTC
This sequence comes from Pinus albicaulis, assembly GCA_034641835.2. Lineage (NCBI taxonomy): Eukaryota > Viridiplantae > Streptophyta > Pinopsida > Pinales > Pinaceae > Pinus > Pinus albicaulis. The sequence goes on along the minus strand of CM076570.1, from coordinate 755,528,821 downwards.
TAGATCAACTTCCTAGATGATGAGCTATCGTCAATAGAAAGTGATCCGTCGTAGGAAAGCCCATGACATGAAACCATTAGATCAAGTTTTGTAAAAAAAAATTGCAAGGATTGAGTCAGGGATGGTCAACGCGAATGGAGACACATGTTTGCAAATGAATGGTTTATTTGAACTATCCTCTTGAACACATAACAACACTGCATATGGTTTGGTAACAACTAACCCAAAGCTAATACCTAGAAACTGGCTGAAGACTTTCAATATGGTTTGATTAACTGATAGGCAAAGGATTTTCCCAAACCAAGTATAAGTGTGACAAAAGTGTCATGTTCAAGAGTGGTACACTACTTTTAAATCAAGGTGTAACAAATGGATTCGTTTTCTCTCTTTTTCCCCCACCATTTCTGGCAAGTACCTCTTTATTTTTGACAAGCTTGAGGAGGATAACATTTTCTTGTTTATAAGCTCATCCTTCAGATGAGATAAACTTAGCTTAAAATTGAACCCTAAGAATGAGTGCTCCATTCCTGTTTGTAATCGACAGGTCCTTTACTATTAAATTTTAACGAGTCCAGTATAGGAGAAACTCGGTGTTTTTCAATTTTAGGGAGTCATAAGAAAAAAATTAAGAAAACTCAATGGGTGTAATTTTTCATAATTTTAGTCTCTTAGGCCCGAAAAAGGATAAAATAATGTGGGAGAGAACTCTATTGACCATGATTAGTCAATGTATACATTTTTCGTAAATATTCCATTTCAGTCCGGAAAAGGGGTAAAATTATACTGAAGGGACGACTGTTCATTTCCTTTAACGAGTTCGAATAGTCAAGTACTCGACAATATTTTCATATTTAGAGAGTCTGAAAAGGGCTAAAAAGAGAACTCCAAGATTTCACTTTTTCGTAATTTTCAAGAGCCCAAAAAAGTGATAATAGTATACTCATCATTTTCACTTTTTTGTAAGTTTTAACGAGTTCAAAAAAGGGATAAAAATGTACTCATTGGTTTCAATTTTTCGTAAGTTCAAATGAGTTTGAAAAAGTGATAAAAATTGTACTCATGTGGCCAACTTTCAATTTAATTTATGAGCAGGAAAAGATGGAAAGAACTCGGCATTTTCATGTGCATTTTATGAGCATGAAAAGAATAGCAAAAGAAGCTCGGGATTTTCATGAGTTTAACGAGTCTTGAAAATAATAACCGAAATGGACTCAAGATAGGTTTCATTTTTACAAAAGCTTGAAACAGAGAAAAACTATGCTTCAAAAAGGTTTGTTTCATTTTTACACAAGCTTGAAACAAAGGAAAAATCATGCTTGAAAGTGGTTTCATTTTTACACAAGCTTAAAACGTAGGAAAAATGTGCTTGAGAATGGGTTTTTTTCATTTTTACACAAGCTTGAAACAAAGCAAAAATCATGCTTGAGATAAGTTTGAATGCCCCCCAAGCTTCATTGCATTCAACTAATCAGACTAGTAGTTACTAATAGGTGGATGGAATTAAGGTTCATTTATGAGATCAGATAAAAGACTTGAATTGACTAGGAGAGGATTTGTTTCATTTTTTAACGAGGTTGACATAGGAAAATAACCATCCTCATGTTGACCTGTTTCATTTTTTAAAGAGGTTGACACAGTAAAAGAACCATCCTCAAAAGGGCCTGTTTCATTTTTTAACGAGGTTGACACAGTAAAAGGAACTATCCTCATAGAAATGTTTCATTTTTTAACGAGGTTGACACAGTAAAAGGAACTCTCCTCATTACCCACTGATTCATTTTTTAACAAGGTTGACACAGTAAAAGGAATTTTCCTCTTGGTATCTGTTTCATTTTTTAATGAGGTTGACACATGAGAAGAACCATCCTCATGGAATCTATCAATCTACTCTCTACAATCTACCTACATAACCTACTGATTCATTTTTTAATGAGGTTAACACAGGAAAATAATTGTCCTCATGGGTCTGTTTCATTTTTTAACGAGGTTGACAAAGTGAAAGAACTGTCATGATGGGTTTGTTTCATTTTTTAATGAGGTTGACACAGTAAAAGGAACTCTCCTCTTACCTGATTCATTTTTTAATGAGGTTGACTCAGTAACAGGAACTATCCTCTGTTGTCTATCTACTCTTTACAATATACCTACATAACCTATTGATCCATTTTTTTTGGTGAGGTTGACACAGGAAAAGAACTGTCCTCGTGGGTCTGTTTCATTTTTTAATGAGGTTGACACGGTAAAAGAACTATCCTCATGGGCAACTGATTCATTTTTTAACGAGGTTGACACAGTAAAAGGAAGTATCCTCATGAAAGACATGTTTCATTTTTTAATGAGTTTGACACAGGAAAAGAACCATCCTCATGAAATCTATCAATATACTCTCTACAATCTACCTATATAACCTACTGATTCATTTTTTAATGAGGTTGACACAGGAAAATAATTGTCCTCATGACCAACTGATTCATTTTTTAACAAGGTTGACACAGTGAAAGGAACTATGCTCATTACTCACTGATTCATTTTTTAATGAGGTTGACACAGTAAAAGGAACTATCCTCATAGATATGTTTCATTTTTTAACGAGGTTAACACAGAGATTCTGGGTTCGATCCCCAGTAGAGTCACCATTTTTTTGGATGGATAAATCGTTCTTGCTGACAAGATAGATCTCCCTAGTTTCCTACGGACAGCTAGCAATAAATAGACAAACAAAAGCTATTTTCTCTAGATAATATTCGATTCAGAATTAGCTACAATAGAGGTTTTGAAGACCTACCTATAGTCCAGCGCTATTCGTAATGATCTTATTTCCAGATGCTTGAAAGAGTCGTCTTCAAAGATCTGCAATTACAAACATGGAAAAAATCAATAGCACCTGCATAGTATAAACTAATTCACGAATCATATATCTATCAAGATGATCAAGGAATTCAAGAAACAAGCTAATTAATTAAATAACTCATTGATAAAACATGATAAACAAGCTACTAAATTAAATAACTCATTGAGAAAACAAGATCCATTCGTATTATCTTTGATGAATAAAGAGCCTTACAACCGTGTTTGCCTTGATGTCGTACAGGTCTTTCTGGGGTCTGGAATAGAAGTTTCCTCTACTCTGACAAGCTTTGCACTCTCTCAGCTAAAATTCACATGGGTGTGTAATCATTCCCACATCATGATCAGTTAAGAGAATCTGAGTTTCTACAGCATTTCTCCTCAAAAATTCTCAAAATCTCTCCTCCTTTGAGGTTGCACTATGGCTTCAATTTATAGGAAAAGAGAAGAGGTTGCAGCTCCACATAAGAGGGGATAGAATCCTCTTTTGAAGGGATTGAGCTCCATAAACCAAGGGGTAGGCTCCCATAATGGAGGAATGAATGTACATGATAGGAGTGAACTGTCAACCAGATAATTGCTTCCAGAAGCTTCCAGATTTGACTGCTGGGCTTCTAAATGTCACTTTTCGCCTTCATTTTACCTTTTACAGGGGTCCAGACCTTTAATGAAGAAAAAGTGTGTTTAGCTCCGCATGATTTAGAACAAACAGGTGCAGCACTGCAGGCAATGTTAAGAGAAAGTGTGGTACAAGTGTTTTTAAGACTTTTATGAGCTTTTCTCTCAATTTTAAGGCTTGATTTTAGGAACTTTGATGTTGTAGACTTCTAAGGGAGTAATATATGAGTAATGATGAACCCATATAGACACTAAAATTTCATGGTGACAAATTTTAGTGTAACAAGAGTAACCCATCTTAGAGATGGTAGAAAATGGTGTTGTCACCATCATGCACATGAATCTAACTCTGCAACTGCTGAAACACCTCATTGAAGCCCTCATGCTTTGAATATTCCTTTCTATGTGCATCATGGGTGAATGACTCCATTTTCATCATAGTTCCTAAAGTTGTGATATTTGATGGGGTGGCCTTGAAAACATGTCATCTAACTTGTTTGTGCTTCCCTTATTTTACTTAATCCCTAAATGAAACTATTGTAGAAACCCCATCCCCTTGTAATTCCTAGTTTTCTATAGTTTGATCTATGTTTGTAGGTATTGTAGTGGCTAGTGTTATGTGTGGATAATTTTCTCATTTCCCATCATATAGTGCTTCCACTTCTTCACAAATTTCACCATGGCATATATCTCCTTGTCATAGGTAGGGTAGTTAAGAAATTTCCCATGAAATTCCTCGTAATGATAACGTACATGCCTTCCTCCTTGCATCAAGACTGCTCCCACAGCATATGCACTCACATTTGTTTCCAATTAAAAGGAATTTTGTAAGTTTGGTAATGCAAAAAATGGTACGTGCCTAATATTCTTCTTTATCTCCTCAAAGTCCCTTTTTTTTCCCTTTCCCCACTGGAAACTATTGCCACTTGTTGTTATGGCATGGAGTGGCACTGTTGCCACTGAAAACACTGCTATGAACTTCCTCATGTACTATTATACCCCAATGAAACTCTTAACCCAAGAGAAAGTAGATGACACTATCCATTTCATGATGGAATCCATCTTGGCAGGATCTATATTCAACTCTCCTCGGCCTATCACATACCCTAGATACACCAAAGATTGTTGTGCAAACTCATACTTCTTGAGATTTTCTAGCAGCCACTGCTTCTTTTATGTCTCCAACACTTGTGTCAAATCTAAGATGTGCTCCTCCCAAGTAGCATTGTATACCAATATATCATCCAAGCAGACAATAAAAAATGAATATGTAAAAGGGTGCAATATATCATTCATTAACCTCATAATTTTAGATGGTACATTGCATAGGCTAAATGACATTAATAACCACTCATACAAACCTTGCCTAGTTTTGAAGGTGGTTTTTTATGTATCTTCTTATTTGAGTTGTACCTAGTGATATCTAGACTTTAAGTTCATCTTGGTGAGGTATTTCGCTTGCTAAAATTGATCCAACATATCATCTATCTTGGGCAAGGGGTTACTTGTTCTTGAGCATGATTTTGTTCAGTTCCTTGTAATCAATACACATCCACCAAATTCCATCCTTCTTTGGCATAATAATTATGGGTGACCCACATGGTGATGTACTCAGTATAATTACACCTTGTTTTAGTAGATGCTAAAACTATTTCTTCACTTTGAATTTATAATAAACTTCCTGTATACCCCAAAATTTGGTAATGGGGAGTCAGATAATAGTTGGATCTTGTGCTCCACTTCCCTCTTGGGTGGTAACCCTTTAGGCTTTTGAAACACATCCCTATATTCTTGTAGCAACTCTTACAATTTTTGTTTCTATTTCTAAGTACACCCTCCAAGGGTTTCCTTTCCTCTTATAGACTCTTCTACAAACTAATTTTCTGTAATATTCCAAAATTTTAGCCTTCAGCTAAATGGAACATTATAGTTTGGTTTATCACTAGGTCAGTAAAATAAATGGGTGGGGAGGCCCATAAGTCTCTTGAGCAGAAATAAAAACACTTCAAGTGTGAAAGGAGACCCTTGTAGTAGCTAAATAAAGCTCCTCCATGTGTTAATAGGTTTTGGATCATGTTGATTTAGTCAAATTTGACCAAGTCAACAGTGCTGTTAAGGAGGAGTGGAGATTAATTAGAGAATAACACAGTTTTGGAGGGAGATATATCTCATGAAGGAAATGACCTAATTGAGTGAGGCCAAGGAAATACAAAATCACATTCTACTTAAGGAAGAGAATGGTAGCCATTTGAGGGGATTTTTTAGATTATTATTTTGATATTGGTTTTCTTAGACTATTGCTTCCTCTTGCTGTTTAGCAGGGTTGATGTGTTGTTTAGCACCAGGTGTTCTCGAGCGGGAATCCCACCTCTTTCCTTGAGAGGCCTCTTGGAAGAGTACTGTATTCATTTCCACATTCAGGCTTTTAGGCCAAGCTACATCTTTCTTCATCAACACAGTTTCTACAGGTTATTGTGTTGTGTTGCAAGGGGCAGCAGTGGAGGGGTTAGAATCCCACTTTTTGAGCTATTTTCTCATAGGAGGAAGGTTTACTTCTCTTGGCAGATCTGTTTGGAGAGTTCTTGATAACATTTCAGATCATAAGCATCAGGCCATACATTTCCCATCATTTCCAGCGTTGTTCCAGCTATGGAATGCGTTTTTTTTAAGGCAGCTTCAGTGGCATATCTTGTGGTTTCTTTGCAGTGTTTCCTTGTGTTTGAGGGGTTCATCCTTTCATGGGAGGAGACCTTTGAGGGGATCAACATCAGATCTATTATACTTCAGCCTTCTACACTCTTGTTCTTTAGTTTTGCAGTGTATCTTTAGCCATTGGGCTTTAGATCCCATCTTGTATAGAGTGTATTTCTGAAAACCCTTTTCCGGGTTCTTGTAGGAGTTGGTATTGATCATAGATCTGTATTGGGCATATTTTGAGGCTTATAACAGCCCTACGTATTTTGTACATCATTTTTCTGCAGCAATGTGTTTTTAACTGCGTTGTAGTAGTCTCTGGCATTCTTGTATTGTGACAACAACTCATTTGTGGAGTGATTTATTATGGGAGGCTTCTTCCTTCATTGTATATGATTCATGCCTCACTATTATGTATTGATTTTCTAATATAATACATGATGCTATGTCTCCATATTGGTTTCCAATGATTATGAGTTGATTTACATTGCTATTTCCAGTTTTGTGTTCATGTATTGCTACATCCCCATTTTGGGACACTACAGTGGTATCAGAGCATAATCTTGGCTCAGCCTGTGGATCTCAGCCAGTATACTATCAAGAGAAGAAGGATAAGAAGAGATGTATAGAAAGGAAAAAGAGAAGACTCCATTATTTGGAGGAAGAAGGGAAGAGAATCTCTCAAAGCTTCTTTCCAAATCTATACAGAGCATTAAAGGAGATCTTAAGAAAATGAGAAGGGAGATGGAATCTCCAAAGGAGTTTGGATCTAGAGCCAAATCTAGATTTTCATATGATAGGTGTGAGCATGCAGATATACGCTATTATGCACAGTGCAATCAAATGCCCAGATCTACCATGAGAGGGTTGAAAGAAGAGGAAATGCCAAGGAGGGAAAATCTTAGTAATTTTCTACAAGAATATGAGTCTCAAACTAAGAAGTTTAGAGATCATATCACTTTCTAAGAGTTTTGCAAGATCAAGGTGGAGAGGAGCAAGTAGCATGGCATGGATAGATTTTCTCTATCTACTTGTGATGGATCACCAATATGTTCAGCCAAAGCTTGGGTGGAGGAGCTACACACCTATTTGCAGCAGCACCAAATTTATGAAGATGAAGCCATCAAAGTTGCAGTGCTGCATTTTGAAGGTAAGGCCTATGCTTGGTGGATAATTGAGTCATTTTCATTAATAAATGCAAATAATTCTTCTTATGCAAGATTCACTATGATATTAGTGGAAAGGTTTGATGGAAAACATTCTGAAACATCATTGGTGGAACTAAACAAACCAACAAACCATTTGCATGTTTTGGAAGAACCTATAAACTCAAATCCACTTCAGAAAACTATTGGAAAAGCTCACCTCTTGCATAACACCTTGCTAGAGGCAAGATCTCTGTCTCATATCTTTGGACAAGAGGGAATGAAGGTTCCTTTTTGAAAATAGGATCCTCTTATTGAGCAGGTGACTCCCATTCATATTGAAGAGGAAGAGAAGGATGGGGGCAACAATGCTATCACATCTAGAGCATATCTAGTCCCTCATGCAGAGGAAGGAGGAGCACATGCTCCAACAGGAGGAATTCTTGTGTCATTGCAAGAGATTCCCCAGGATCTCACATATGGAGGACAAAGCACAATTAATGATTAGCATGATTGTGAGATACTGCAGATGAAAGGAGAAGGTAGGGAGGAAGGTCAGTGTCACTTGATGAGGAGCACACACCCCTATATATTTCATAGAGCTAGTGCAAAGAAGAGGCAAACTGATTTGCGTTGTGAGGGCAAGGGAAAATTTTCCCATCCATATGTATAGTCTACTCTTGACATTGAGGTCTCATTACATGGAGGAATTCCACCCGGGAGGCCACCAGATATGGAGTTGGTAAGAGACATCTTGCCATTTGGTTCACCCCTTTTATATTTCAGAGAGGTGAAGACTTTGGAGGAGTCTAGTACAGTGCAGAGAGTTTGGGATAGACTCAAGGAGGAGGGAGACATTCTCCCATTTTCAGCATTACCCAATCTCACTACATATACTGTGTTGATAGAAGTTGCTGCAGTGATGGAGGATGGCACCTTCATGGTGCAAGGGAGTTGCTCCATGGATTTGGAGAAACAGAGGGTACTTCCTTGGAGGAATGAATCCTCCATACTTTGGACTAGATGGAGGCCACTCATCCTTACATTGGCCAAGATCATGAAATTCTTTTTGGATGGTAGCTTCTCATGGGAGGCCAACTTCCAAAAGTTGCCACTTCTATTTGAGCATGAGTAGCTACATGATGGGCATGGAAGAATTTTGGAGGATTACTTTGTCATGACGGATGTTAAAGGAGTAGACAAAATCATGTGGGGAGCTTCACATTCCAGATCATTAGTGTTATCTCTTAGGAGGATTGATCCATATTGGAGATCTCAACTCTTGGTAGAGTACTTAAAGGATCTTGGTGCTTGCATGATTCTTGATGACCCGGAGGGAGATGATAGGTACATGGTGGTTGGAGAGGTAATCTATTCTTATGGAAGAGTCTTCTTGACTAGATTTTCTAAGCTCAAGAGGAAGCTACTACATGCAGCACATGTGGACTTTCTTTCCATGCACTTTTATGCATTTCATTTTTTGATGGAGGAGTTCAATTGGGAGGGCATCCAACATGATATATTTTAGCGTATGGAGAGATGCATAGCCCAGATGCTGATGGAGAGGTTGGCACAACCACTTCCCTACTCATTGAGAGTGAGGGATAATTTCCAGTTGAGCCATTTTAGCTCAAGGACCACAGTACATGGTGGAGAAGGTACAATTTTGCATTATGTTTAGTACTTTTTTACTTCATATGAGCAGCATGTTGTACCAAGGAGGATTATCCCTTCTTTCATATTATATGGTGATGCACTTGAAGCCACTTGCAACATTGAGATTGGCTATTTTATTGGTGGGTTGTGGGGGAAGCCACATGATTTTTGGTGTGCACCATTGACACCACATTGTGCTTTCATGTTTATATCTTATAGAATGATTGTGGCAGCAAAAAAGTGGCTGGGAGAGCACTTGTTATTAATTTTTTTGATGCAGGCAAGGGATGCATTGTGCTGGTTCCATGTGAGGAACTATGATCCACTCTCCATTTGTCATATGGCAACTTGTTTTCATTGGTTTTTTCTTCCATGTATTGCTAATATTCTTATGTTCATGGGGAGCTTTGTTTGGAGAGTGCTAGATGAGTTGGAGATGCCCATTGGGAGCATTATTCTCCCTACTTTACATGATGCATGTTTTAGAAGAAGCAATGGGCAGCCCATGATTTCCAAATTACATCTCTTTTCTCCATGTGGATAGAGCCATCTGGAGAGGTTGAGTTTTTGGAGGAGGCACTTCATGGCTTATTTGTTTGGTGGGGTAGCTTGGGACATTCTTGGAGGCCATGAAATTTCAGCCCAAGATCAGAAACAACCCCATACTTACCATAAATAGAGAGAGAAACCACTTGGGTGGGAGGATCCAATCTCTCCATGCAGCCCCAACACATTGTATGAACCGTGGGTTGATGATTTCTTTGATGAGCTACCTAGAATGGCTCATTTCATTTGGATGATAGCATGGGTGTGGGAGTCACTCATTGGGAATGAGATTCCTCATGTTTGTCATCACTTATACCTTGAGGAGGCCATTGGACAACAAGGAGGTTTCCACTTACACCTTCCACCTTTCTATGATGTGAGCCATGTGGTTTTGCATACTTGGGAGGAAACATTGGAGGGCAGATTTATTGTAGATTATTTTGAGCAGTGGTGGGGACTATTGATGAGGAGGCCACAAGAGGAGACGGGGAGGAATTTTTCTTTCCTGATACAGTTTCTTGAGGACAAGCAACATTTTGGATGGGAGGACTATAATATTCCAAAATTTTAGCCTTCAGCTAAATGGAATATTATAGTTTGTTTTATCACTAGGTCAGTAAATAAATGGGTGGGGAGGCCCATAAGTATCTTGAGAAGCAATAAAAACACTTCAAGTGTGAAAGGAGACCCTTGTAGCAGCTAAATAAATCTCCCCCATGTGTGAACAGGGTTTGGATAATTTTGATTCAGTCAACTTTGACCAAGTCAACAACGTTGTTAAGGAGGAGTGGAGATTAATTAGAGAATAACACAGTTTTGGAGGGAGATAGATCTCATGAAGGAAATGGCCTAATTGAGTGGGCCATGGACATGCAAACTCACATTATACTTAAGGAAGAGGATGGAAGCCATTTGAGGGGATGCTTTATATTATTATTTTGATATTGGTTTGCTTAGACTATTGCTACCTCTTGTTGTTTAGCAGGGTTGCTATGTTGTTTAGCACCGGGTGTTCCCGAGTGGGAATCCCACCTATTTCCTTGAGAGGCCTCTTGGAAGAGTATTGTATTCATTTCCACATTTAGGCTTTTATGCCAAGCTACATCTTTCTTCATCAGCACAGTTTCTGCAGGTTATTGTGTTGTGTTGCATGGTGCAACAGTGCAGGGGTTAGAATCCCACTTTGAGAGCTAGTTTCTCATAGGAGGAAGGTTTCCTTCTCTTGGGAGATCTATTTGGAGAGTTCTTGAGAACATTTCAGATCCCTGGCATCAGGCCATACATTTCCCATCATTTCCAGCATTGTTCCAGCTAGGGAATGCGTTATTTTTGAAGGAAACTTCAGTGGCAGATCTTGTGGATTCTTTGCAATGTCTCCTTGTGATTGAGGGGTTCATCCTTTCATGGGAGGATACCTTTGAGGGGATCAACACCATATCTATTATACTTCAGCCTTATACACTCTTGTTCTTCATTTTTTCTATGTATCTTCAGCCATTAGGCTTTAGATCCCATCTTGTATAGAGTGTATTTCTGAAAACCCTTTTCTGGGTTCTTGTAGGAGTTGGTATTGAGCATAGATCTGTATTGGGCATATATTTTGAGGCTTATAACATCCATACATATTTTTTACATCATTTTTCTGTAGCAGTGTGTTTTTAACTGCGCTGTAGTAGTCTTTGGCATCCTTGTATTGTGATAGTAGCTCATTTGTGGAGTGATTTCTTATGGGAGTCTTGTTCATTCATTGTATATGATTCATGCCTCACTATTATGTATTGATTTGCTGATATAATACATGATTTTATGTCTCCATATTGGTTTCCAATGATTATGAGTTGATTTACACTACTATTTCCAGTTTTGTGTTCATGTATTTCTGCATCCCCATTTTGGGATACTACATTTTCTCTTAAAAACATTAAAACATACTTCTTGCTAGAAGTGATCAATTTATTGGCTTGGTTGACACTTACTAGTGAAATTTTTAACTTTCCTTTGTGGCTTTTGATGCTAAAATATTTTCCATCCTTGATGAGTCAGTTTCATTTGGATCTCCACACGAATATTGCATCTCACATGTACATGTAGGCACTTCTAAACACCACTCTGCATACATCAAGGTGAACCATGTATAGTTATAATTCATCAATAAAATCAACACTAATAGAAAATATAATTTTGCATTACTTTTTTACCTTTAGCTATGCATCCTTATTTACCCATCGCATTGGATATGGGATTCGATGATAAAAATATTTCAATCCCAATTTGTTGACTAGTTTTACTGCAATACAATTCACCTATGATCGTGAGTCAAATAGAGCATAAATATTTGTCTTCTTAACCTGTATCATTATGTGGAATATTTTAGTCATTTATTTCTCTTCCTATTTTTGAAGGATACTCATATTCACCTCCTTCTACACTGATGTACAAATAATTTTCTCATCCATGGCTAATGTTATTTCCACTTGGTTGGTCGAATAAGTTGCCATGAGGTTCTTATTATTATTGTATTTCTTTGATTTTCTTTAGTTTAAGCTATGGATGCAACTTCTAACACTTCTCCTATGTATGGTCATCAATGTTGCAGTGGTTGTTGGGATCTTTGCATTAATGTGTTGTGGTTGTTGCCTTTTTATATTTCCCCCCTTTCCACTTCTTTTCATCCTTAAAAGTGTAATGGGTCTCCTTCTACTTAGATACACATGATTATCATTTCTTCAAGCTTGTGTTCTCTAGGTATTGTTCCTATACACCAGCCTTTTCCACCGATCTAGGATTGAACAACATCAATTTATTTCAGATATGGCTATGTAGACCCCCCATATAATTTAGGAGTAAATCTAGGTTCTTTGGGGAGATATCAAACATTATGGCCATCTTTCTAAACTATGTGGTGTACTCTTGTACACTTTTCTCTTTGTATTTCCTAAAGTATTTCCATTAGATCCACTCCTCCTCTACATACCAAATAGGGTAAAATTGTGACTTTATGAGGGTTTTGAAGTCCTCCCACTTAGTCACTGGAATTTATCCCTCTAACCTCCAGGTATATGTTTGGATATCCCACCAAGTAAGGGAATAGGATTTTAATTTCAGTCATGCAAATGAAATCTTATATTCTTCCTGAAAAAGATGGACACTAAAATAAAATCCAAATTACTACAACTATTGATTTAGCTTTAGAGCATCAACCTCACCTTGGCGAGGCTTGATATTGACCTTTGTTTCCATTTTGAGTAGGGTTTTTGAATGATTTATGACATTTGAACTGAGTTGATCATTTTTGGGTCTTGTTGTTTTGAGGGGTCTTGAACCAGGTTCTAATTTGAGGTTAACCAACAAACCCCTGTACTACTGGCCCTTTTGACAATGACCTACTTGTACAAGTCAAGGTCTCACCTGAAGTAGTATGGGAGGGTGTTGGAACCAGGTTTTTGCACACCAAGTGAGAGACATTAATGATGTGGGTACCTTTAGATCTTGAACAGGTCTGCGCAGAGAAATCCCTAACCAGAAACCCCTTAGAGTATAACTTAAAAAAATGCCTCGTCCGTAGCCCGTAACTCATAAGATAAACAATTAATAAGAGAAATATAACCCAATGTCACCAGATCTATGCATTCATTGTTCTTTTAAGCATCTAATACATGTGCATAATTGATCTACTAACAATATCCAATAACACAGAAATCACATGGAAATAACATGCAGTGCAACTCATAACATATCACAAATCCAATTAATATCAGCAAAACATCCTTCTATTTATAAAATAGTTCAGGTTCCTCTTACACACTCTTTTAGATACCCGCACACACAGCTAGCGGGGTCCACACACAGTATGACTTAAGGTCTCCACACACATAGCCAATAGGAGCCTTTTCCCATACTGATCTGCACAAAAACCTCAGAGTCAATATATCTTGTGCCATAAACTTAAATACCAAAAGCAAGGCTCTTCAACTCATCCTAGACTTGTATTTATACTTTTATCCTGTGCTATACTAGGGTCCACAAACCGTGGTTTGTTACCCCTAGATCTACCCTTTTTTCCCATTACAATGCATGAGGGACTTTGACCCACCCCAAAGTCCCTAAACTTGTGCTATGTATGACTAAACTACTCAAAATATTCCAAAAAATATATCCCAAAATTACATTCAGGGGGTCCCACTCCAACAGGTCCTTTCTTTGGTTGTTTCTCTATTTATTCCTAGTCTCTTAATCTCCCCTCTAATCTGACGTTATTTGCATTAGAACCCCATATTATTTAAATATCCCAAGCTTGTTACTTAGGGACAACATGAGGAGATCAATTCAGGGGTACTCCAGTATGTAACCCTATCGCCCTTCCAACAGGTCTGCAACTCTGCTAATCTCAAAGATCACTCCTGCAACTCATGTGCAAAGGTCACGAAGAAGATCTCGTGCACCTATGTGAAGATATACTTATTCTTCCACTTTTCAGTACATAACTTCTTACTTATGTTTTCTTTTAGGGAGAACTCTTGGATCTTCTTTTCAAGCCACTTGTCAATTTCATACTTTTCTGGGTTCCACAAACCCTGACTCATCACCTAGTCTCTCTCTCAAAATGCTCCCAATCCTGAAAATGGAATGATTTTTTGGTTTGAGGAGTCTTAACCTAGGTTTTGATTTGAGGTTAACCAACAAACCCCTGTATTACTAGCCCTTTCGACAAAGACTTTCTTGCGCAAGTCAAGGTCTCACTGGAAGTAGTATGGGGGGTGCTAGAACCAATTTCCACACCCTGAGAGAGAGACTTTAATGATGTGGGTACCTTTAGATCTTGAACAGGTATGCATAGAGAAATCCCTAACCAGAAATCCCTAACAATATAACTTAACAAAATACCTCGTGTGCAGCCTGTAACTCCTAAGATAATCAATTAACAACATAAATATAACCCAATATCACCAGATTTATGCATTCATTGTTCTTTTAAGCATCTAATACATGTGCGCATTCAGTCTATTGACAGTATCCAATAACACAGAAATCACATGGAAATAACATGCAACGCAACTCATATCATATCACAGAGACAATTAATATTAGCAAAGCATCCTTTTATTCATCAAATAGTTTAGGTTCCTTTTATAGACTCTTTTACATACCTGTGCACACAGCCAGTGGGGTCTACACACAACAAGACTTAAGGTCTTCGCGCACACAGCCAGTAGTATCCTTTTCCCAAACTGATCCGCAAAAAAACCTGAGAGTCAATCTATCATGTACCATAAACTTAAATACCAAAAATTGCCTCTTTGACTCATATTAGACTCTTATTTATACTTTTAGCTTGCCTTATACTAGGGTCTGCAAACCGTGGTTTGCAACCCCTAGATCTACCCTTTTTTCCATTACAATGCATGAGGGACTTTGACCCACCCCAAAGTCCCTAAAATTGTGCTACACATGACTAAAATACTCAAAATATTCCAAAAATATATCCCGAAATAGCATTCAAGGGGCCCCGCTCCAACATGCCCCCAACACAATCTTGTGACTCGTCTCGAGTCACAGCGGCAGTGGGGTCTTCATCTTGCTTTGGAGCTGCTCGAGGGAAGAGGAAAACTTTGTTAGGATGCCATCATTCTGTGTAGCTACATTCTATGTGATCTCGACTAACTTTTTTGAAGTTGGTCGCTCAGTAGCCAAAGTGACATTGTCCAATGTATGATTCAATGTTTTAACCATAGCATCAAGGTCCTGCAATATTTTCATCGCTTCATCTGCCTATGGCTTCAGAGGATCACTTAGAACTTGATTTTTATGGTAGAGCCCCTCAATTTCATCTCTTAGAGCTGTTAGCGTCACGTGATTTGGTTGATTGGCAAGCCAAATGACAGTGTAACATCAAACTAAGCTTTGGAGCCCAAGGACCTAGCCTTCCTGGACTCAGAGAGGGATCTCTCTATATGTTTAAGGGATATCTGTGTGTTTGCTTATTTGTGTTCTGATTTTAGGCTAGTTATGAAGTAAGTTTTTGATTTTTTGTTTTTTAAGTTGTGAGGGATGAAAATGATCAAAGTTATAAAATAGATAACAAGATGTTAGATTAACTGGGCTATGGGGTCAAAAGGTCAAGAAAGCTATTAGATGACGATACAAGGCTATTGAAGGGCCGATTTGATTCAAGGTAGAAATGATCTTTGGGAAAAATGGAGTAAATGGACATCAAGTTTGTGAACAACAAACAGTTTCAAGCATCACTGGTTCAATAGATAACATAAACATGGTAGGGAAAACCATTAATCATGAAAAATGTAACTATAAACTAATCAATACATAGAAACAAACATTCAAGCCATGCATAGAAGTATAAGACCCTCTAACTTTGGGAAATGGCTATCAGAATTTGGGGAAAACACATAAGACGGACTAACAACCCAAAACACTATGCCGGAACGCCTAAACACAGTACTTCAAATTATTGGGCACTTTGAACAACAAGATTTGCATAGTTTTAGGCAAAGGGCTAGATCGGAACTAGGCCTCCTTGGTTCAAAAAAAATGATAATCTAATCAGTCAAAGAGATAGTTTCATGGATGGGACTATGGACAGTCATAGGTAAGCAGGGCACACCATACATCCTACTCAACATGCATAGAACTATGAATGAAACTAGCAACAATATCCTCAAGTTATTAAAGAGCAGTTAAGAATTCTTTAATGCAACTAAGGAAGAAGAAAACATGAAGGCTATGAAGATTCAGGAAATTTGAGGTGCCTCCATGGGAATATCTCAAATTTTTTCTCTACTGATCTATAGAAGACAACAACAAAGGAAGAGACACTATACCATTCTACCAAGTCATGGAATCCATCAACAATCCTTCATCATTCATCCAAGAACATTCAAGGGGCAATCCAAAAGCATAACACAAGTATTTTCTCCAAAGCTCATATGACCATATATTGCTTCTCTTCTCAAGTTCCAGCCTTGTTTACAATGAGAGCCTTTGTAATATATAAGCTTAAGTGAGGAAAACCTCATGGTTCAACTTGCATCCTCATTGGCCTAATCAAAATATCTAAACCTTTCCTTGAGGCTTTGCAAAGCCCAAGGCACAAAATATCTCATAAAATATCTAAGAAAATGCTAAAAATGGGAATTATATTGACTTTACATCATTTTTCATGTGCAAAAATAGCTAAACGCACATTTGGAAAAGGCAGATTTTAGAGGTTCAAAAATTACAAAAATACTTCAAATTTTCATCAGCAAAAGGTCCGCTGACTTGCCGGAAACATTTGGCAGCCTTCCTGATGTCGAAACGAGGCTCATGATAGCTCGTTGGAAAGCTCTGAGTGTCCACTTTCTGGCGCAACTTAAATTTCCCCAATATGATGCATGGAAGTCCTCCAAATCTGCACCTGTGTGTAAAAAACCAGAAAATTACAGTCTGCTGATAGACCGGGCAGAGTGTGCAAAAAGAGAGCCTTTTTCGCCGTTTTGAGGGGGAAAATGATCTCCAAATGTTCTGAAAATCGCTGAGGGCATGCTCATGAAATTATGGCATTCAATGATACCATTCTCCTCCCTTGACGAATCCTCAAAATGAAATGGCGAATTTATGAGTTTTTGACCAAAAACCCAAAAATGCCAAAAAACCAAAAATTGTCAAAATGGGCTCAAAATTGGGGTGCATGACCCTCAAGGGTCCTTAGAAATGTGTTCTGAAGCTGAAGCCAAAATGTCAAGTGCTGATGTGCCTTTCTTCTCTTTCCATGCCGGGCGCTTCCCCTTTGCTTCCTTCAGTTTCTCTTGGGTGGCCTTTAGCTTGCGTCGGGCAAACTGAATTAGCTTTTGATAGTGTTGTGTCATCTTCCTTTTCAACTCCAGGTCTCTGTTTGCCTTCTCAAGCTTCATCTCCAAATGTTTATTGGCTCTTTCTAGCCATGCCTCCTTATTGCTTTCAATTTCTTGCTCAAGTAGTGCTGTGAGGGGAAAGGATTGAAGATGGGCTTGTTCTTCTTCCTTTTGCTTTTCCAGGGCTCTTTTAAGCCCTATGGTTCTAGGCCTCTTCCGCCTAGGCTGGTCTTCTTCTTCATCTTCATCAAACTCACCGATGAGCTCCTCTATCCTTACTTGTGCTTTAGCAGCCTCATTCTTGTATTTGATTTCTCGTGCCTCATGGACATCCATATGGACACTCATTTGTTTATTTTGGATCTCCAAGAAATGATTGAAGTTCTTTGCCCGATGAAGGTCATTCTCCAATGCTTCAATTTGACCCTCTCGATGGATTTAGAAGGTTTTCAAGAATGCGGGCTTCATTATCACTGTCATCACTTTGGATTGGAATGGCAGCCAATGCACCTCCATGTTCTTGACTTTCTCCTATCTTGCCTTTCCCTTTGCCCTTGAAAGCTAACCTTGCACTCTTCCTTCTTGGAATGCTAGTGGGAGACCTCTTTGGTGATTTTCTTTTGCTAGGGACAACTCTTGTCACTTTTGGAGTGGCAGCCTTAGGCCCTTTCTTTCTTGCTGTGCTGGGCTTTTTCCTTTTAGGAGAAGGAGGCACAATTTCTTTGCCCTTGTCATCTTCTTGAAACTACTGCTCTCCTTGAGGCTGCTGTGTGTCTTCTTTAGGTTGCTTCTGCTCTTCAATGTCATGACACTGATCTGTCTCAAATTCTTGTTGCCCTTGATCATAAACATCATGCTGCTACTGTGCTTGGATTTCTTGTTCATTTTGTGGCTCAAGCTGCTGCTCAAATTTCTTCCCAAAATGTTGTTCATGACCTTCAATATCATGCTGTTGCTCTTCCTCTTGTCCCTGCTATTCATTTTCACTGAGATGCTGTTGTTCAGCACTCTTTTCTTCTTGCTCCTGCTGCTGACCTTCACCACAATCCTACTGCTGTTCTTCATCTTCAGTTTGCTGCTCTTCATCCCTTTCTTCTTGCTTACGCCCTTCCTCTTCTTGCTGTCCACTTCCCTCTCCTTCTTCATGCTCCTTTGAATGTTCTGTAGTGAATTTGAGCTTTCTAGGAGTGGCTCTGCTAGAGGAAGGTGAGGGGAGATGAATAGGTGACGTGGGAGATGTATGGACCGAAGGGACAGTGGAGAAATCTAGATGACTAATGAAAACATCCCATGAAACCTCTTTCTTCTCTAGCTGGTGAAGGATGATGATTTTAATCAGAGAATGATGGCATAGAGAAGCTACTTGCTGTGATGGAGGATTTTTATGGACAGAAGAGGCCATTTTCTCAATAATTTTACACAAGAAGTAAGGAAGATTGAGCTGTTTGGTTCTAGTGAAGTGCATCAACAGTCGAATGTGGTATGCATACACTCGGGAGAATCTCCCTTCACAGGTGAAATATTTCATTATGATCTTCATAAGAGGAGCATAGCTAGCAAGAAGATGAGAGAAAGGAAAAATAGCAGTGCATGTTTCTCTGTGCTCGGGCTTGATGAAAGGCTTGTAGTCATCCAAGTCTAGATAGGCTTACTTGAACCATTTTTCGCCAATGTATGGGATTTTAGTTTCCTTGGATACATACCTTGGGGAAAACTTGAAATCAAGGCCTGCTACCTGGAAATGTTTGCTTTGGAACCTCAAGGCGCATAGCTATGTCAAGGGTGAGAAAATTTTGACCTCCTGTACTCTCTGGCAGAAGTCCAAACAACCTACCTCATGAAAATTGAAAAGGATGGATGGATGTGCGTTGACCTCCTCAGTAGAAATTAGCTCATATCTCTTGTGTAAACCGCTTCTGCTTTCTTGCCTGGGCGGCATTTTGGGCTAAATATGCTTTTGAAGCACCAAACTGTCTCACTGTCTTTAAGATGCCTTATTTAAGATAAACTCTGTCAATCCCACTGTTTTGATAAGGAAATAATGTTTTTGGATGTTTGTGCACAATATCTCTCTCAATACAGAACCTCTGGTCCTTAAAACGTGGCCTTCCCAATCTTTTATGTCTCTCAACAAGTATATTTAAGAGCATAACATAGTCAAAAAAAGATACACAGTTAAAAGGTTACTGTGATGGTGCAAGGTGACATGGCCCTAGGTGTTTTGAGGACAACACAATAGCTTTGTAGTGAGCAAACCCTTCTTCTAATCAAGACACTGCCCTTGCATTTACCAATCTTCACTCACAACTTTGTCGATACTTCCAAGTGGAAACTCACAGTTTCATATACTGGAATCTATTTATGGTCGAGAAAGCATCCTTGATTCTGCTCTTCAGCACACTGAAAAAAAACTTTGAATGATGACCAAGTTATATGTGGATGATTACTGTGGTTTGAAAATTAGGGCCACTGTCTCAATTTGCAAACACTGAGTCTTTGCCTTAACACAATGTCTCCATCTCTTACCCTTGTTTGGAGGGAAGTCTATAGGCTCTTTGAAGCCAGAATCAACCTCTAACCTCAACCGACTATTATTCTCTTTTAAAACATTTACTTAAAAAAAAATCTTAACTTCCACCATGGCCCTTATTGCTTTAAACATTGTCTAACAATTCGAAAATTGTAAGGGTGGAAGACAAAATACCTTAAAAGACGGTGGAAGACCTTGCTCTGAGAGTTGGAATTACTTTGAAGGCGGTTGGAGGCGCAACAACAAACGCGGCGCATTTGAATGAGAAAGCGCCGTGCACATGGGCTGTCGGGTGGCTCTTTCGAGTCACAGCAACCGTCGCGCACAGGCGCGCCGCCCGCACTTACAGGCGCACTGCACCACAGTTGTATGCCAGTGTATTTCTGCCTCTGAGCGCACCACGCGCATCTACCGGCGCGCCACGCAATTTAAACTTTCAAAAACCTTTATAAATTGCTCAAAACCCTCCTTGTTTGATCTCGAGGGAAGCAAAGGTGTTTTTCTCGTGCTTCTCGAGGGATTTTGAAAAATGGATCAGCGTAGTCCTTAACCCTTTTAAAGTGGAAAAATTCGAGCTCTTTCTCATTCACTTCCGTGGAGGGTTTGAAAACCATTTGACAAGCTTTTAAACGACTGTCGTACCGATATTTGATAAAAGGTGAAGTTTGATTTTTTTTTGAAAATATAGCATAGTGAGAAATGCGTTTTAGGTAAAAGGCCTTGTTGTGCTTTACTTTGAAGGTGAAAATCAGCTAAAGGTCGACTCTTGAATACCCTTTTCAGAATGTAACTTTAGCCCAATAATGCACCAAGGAGTTATGAAGAGGCTTTGCCATTTTCCGATGAAGTGGATTTTCTTTTTTAAACTTTAAACAAATGTGTTCACTCTAGATGCTCTAAAAGGTGACACGGCCCTATTGTGAAACTGACTTGACTGCCAGGTGTGAAAATACAGCTGCATCTACATATGTTTTATCATTATCTGCCTTAAAAAGGTGCTTTTTCCAACACCTCACCCTTTACTCAACTTGCACTTGTTATGGTACCTTGGGCCCTTAAATAATGAACATGCCCATATCTGTTTTGAACTTCTCTCTAGAGTCCAAAGGTATGCCTGTTATAGCATCATTTCTCACCTTCATATGATTCATGATTGCTTTTATGGCTTTGGGCACCCATTCCTACAGACTTGGACAAATTCACTAAAAAACAGTGTAAAAATCCCCATACGAGGTTATTCCCAGACTTTTCCGCGTGTATACGCGAGTCCACATGTACTTTTCCGCGTATGCCATTAAAATCATTAAAAAATATATAAAAAATCCCTATTTTCGGGCTGGGTTGATGGTTACTCTGGTAGTTCAACCACCCCAGCACATGGCCAACTGTTTCCAACTGTTGAAACTACTTTGAGGGAGTATAAAAGCCCCTCATATGCATGACCTAAGGGAGAGAGAGAAATTATTGATGTTATACTCTGTTGGTATTCCCTATCCAAGTCTGAATTCTCGTGCCTCCTGCACTTCCCAGTTCATTACAGGAAACCCTTGTTTCCTGGAGATGCTCATCTCCCTATATGTCATCTCGTATGCACCAGTTCGGAAGGAATCTTAGCGAGGCAAGGGTGGGACGGATCCGGACGATGGTCTGCTCGAAGATCGTGGAAGGATTCAAGTGATCTCTCCACTCGTTATTTCTGTACATGCTATTTATAATACAGAAGAACCATCTTGTTCCCGAAATATACGTGTTAGTGTCTACTTGCATACATGAGAATATTGTTATTTAAGCATTTGTTATGGTTTATCTAATGTTCCATATGGATTTCACTAACATTTATAGTAGATATATGCTATACAACCAGTTCTTTGTGCTTGTTTCTTCTTGTCTTTCAGGTTAAGAAGGAAGAAGGGTTGCTGGGGGTTTGGACCCCGCAGGATCTGCTTCAACCGTAGCACCTACGGGTAACTTCCTCGATCTACTCTATTTAGTTTTTCATGAACATGTATGGTTGTGTGAGTCCTTCTTAAGTAGCATGCCCTGCTCTGTGGAGGTTTAAACCCAACAAACCTCTAGGGTGATTTTCCCCGAAATAGAATTGGCGACTCCGCTGGGGATCGCATTCTTGTGATTCCCCTGTTGGGTGGTTTCAGCTGTTTGATAGGTTTCCAAAGTTTTAACTTTCATTTGCAATCCAGTTTACTCTTTCTCAGTCAGACTGAAGTCCTGGTTTCTTATCCAGGCTTGATCCTTTTTGTTTTTCACTATTTACTTTTATATACGTGCTTTTTTCTGCACACAGTCACGTATACACGCAAGTTTGTCTAAAGGGAGTCGCGTATACGCATGTTTCCTTTAGAACAGTCGCGTATGCACGCTTGTTGCGAAACTGTGAAGTAGCGTATACCTAAGCAGATTTTGAAATTTTAGATTTCTTGGCTTTTTAGTCCTTTCTGTCTGTGGAGACTTGTTCCTGCAGTGTCTTTGTACCCTCTTGATTGTGAAGAAAGTGGTCTTTAGTCTTTTCTCTCTTTCGTTTGATTGAAAACTAGTATTTTGGCAAAGTGTTGTTTCTTGTGCTGGCATTTCTGGTTTGAGCACCAAGATATCTTTCTAGGGATTCTTGGTTGTTCTGCTTCATCAGAACAGAGATCTTCTGCTCATTTACTCTTTCCTATCTTTTTGTTTTTCTTTGCACTACGATTTTTGCCTATTTCTTGGTTGGTTTTCTTGAGTTCAGTTGGCTAGGTCTTGTTGCAACTTTTGAAGACTCTTTCTTGTTTCTTTGAAGTTTTTGTTTGCGGCAAGGTTGCACTATTCTTCTAGGCTGAGTGGCTGAGTTTTCTTGTCTTCTTTTGCCCATATTGATCTTGCTACTAGTTAGCCCTATAAGATTTGGAGCATTTTGGAAGTTTTTTGCTTGAAATTCAGTGTTGATTGGCTTGGGATTTTATAGTTTTACTTGGTCTTTTCGAACTCTTTTTATAAAACTCAAAAGCTCAAAAAACATTTGCTTTGTTGTTTGCTTTTGTTTTTGCATTTTTGTTTTCATTTCTTTGTATCTTTTGAAGCTTTGTTGAGGTTTCTTGCCTTTGGATTTTGGCTTGATTCTGGAAAGGAGTTGTCATTGATTTATTCCTCTTGTTGTTAAGCGTTTTTGGTGTCTTCATATTAAGAGTTCTTGATTTTGGGAACTAGATTTCTGGACAACCAAAAAAGAGATAAAACTGAAGGAATTTTGGGAAATTTCACTCTGCTTTAGGAGATTTTGCATCTTAGGATTTGCATGCTTGTAGTGATTTGCATCAAGTGCACTTAAGCATTTAGTCATTTTCATAGTTTTTGTGAGTGTGAGTTTGCTATCTGAAAAGAAAAAATACAATTTTTAATCTCGTAGAACCCGTGTAGAAGTTTCTTTTCATCGAAAGACAATAACTGCATTTGCATTTAGTTCGGTTTTTATTAATTTCTTTCTGCGTCAAAACATCATAATTTTCATTTCCGCATCCCTTTGACTTAACATAACAGCCCATTAAAATAAGCGATATAATTTAAAATCAACTAGCAAGTTTTCTAAGTGTCATACACCAACTAGCTAGGTTGTAGGGCCTTGGATTAGGTGAGTGGAGAGTTAACTCTCCAAGGCCGCTAAAAAAAAACATAGAAGTTGATTAATTGAGCGAAATCCAACTCCGTTAGGTGGACTGGGAAAGCTCTCCTCCAGAGAGTCAAGCGCGAGGGGAAGTGAAGGCTGAGAAGAGGGATACCCCCTCTCTGATTAGCTGAATCTGACCTCAAGACCGTTCTGCCCGGCTTCTGACACGGATTGGTGCCCATAGTTGCAACTCCTAGGTTCCACACAGGTGACTGCGGGGGGGAATACCCGTGGTACCTGAGGCAGACATCGCATCACTTTCAGTAGTACTTCTGGGGGGTGCCCTTGCAAAGCTTGGGTGCTTGAGCCGGCAAAGGTTGTCGTTAGGAGGTCGTCGTAACTGTTTCTGATACCTTCGCTAGTTGTTCTGGGCCGTAATTATCACAGACTGCTTTCGGGAGGTCTTATATTTCGCTTTCCTGTATTTTGGTGTCCGGTCCTCATCACCCGGAGCGAAAATACTTGGAGGCTGTTTGCTTGATTATATCTCAGGGATTTTTCTTATAGTGAGTGCTCTTTGCTCCTAGCTTGCCTAGCTTTTCACTTTTTTGAGTCTAATTTAAAATCTATAAAAGTGGTTGATCAAGCGCCTCGTCGATCAAGGAGAATCCGAGGGTTATCTCCCGAGAGTCCAGAGCCTTCTTCGAGAAGGCGTAGGAGTGATTTAGCAGGTGGTTACCACCCTGTGACATCTGACGCAGTGGAGAGAGATCCTCCATAAGGGTCTGAAGGTTTCATAGCTGATTCTGGTGTCGGTTCCGAGAGGAGCGTTCCGCTCACCTCGCGAGTTTTGTTTCCTCAGGAAGAAGATTTTCAAATTGAAGAAGTACCTGAACCTCCTGTGTCAGGTCCATCTCCTCTTCCTCCTGATTATCCGTTCGTTGTTCAATACATCGGACCTGAGTCAGAGAGACCAGAAGATCCTCCGTATTATTCATACCTTTCGATGGCCACGACTGGGAATGCGGCTTCTGCTGTGAGTGCTGCAGGCATTCAGACTCCTGCTTCTGTTGAAGGAGGGGGCACTATTTCTTTATCTTCGATTGCTTCGAGTGCTGATGTGTTTGGCTCTTGATTCACCCAAGCACATGCTTCTCATTCTGGTCCCTTCTGTTTCGGAATGCCCACTAGTGGGATTCCTTCTTTTTCCTTTTCTGCTGCTGCAACTGGATCTACGCCCATGTCTTCCATGGCTAGTGGATCAGCTTCTTTTCAGGGGTTCCCCTTCGAAACTGGACACATTCCTAGTTCGAATCCTTCTTTAGGGTCCTTTCCGTTTACTTCTCAGACCCAGAGTTTCAACCCTTGGTCTGGGGGGCAAAGTTCGACTACTTTTACAGGGTGGAACCCTGTGTTCACTACAGCGGGGGCAGGGAATCAGTTTTACGCTGGTCACCAAGGGAATACTTCTTTCCCTTCGTCGAGTGCTTATCAGACCTTTTCTCCTCTTTCTAATGCCTGGAACCCCTATCAGGGGCTTTCCTCTTCATTTCATACTTCAGCAGGGGGAACTGGTCTGGGTTTTGGTAACTCTGCGTTGGGAGGAGGTTCTTCTCCTTTTTCTACAAGTCCTTTTTGGCAACCTGGTGCCTCATCAAATCCAGGGTATTACTTTCAGAATGTTGGGAATCCATCCCATCAAGGATGGAATCCTCAGGCTCCGCCTCGCTTACCTTTTCTGGCAACGTTAAACTTGCCAGATCTGTCGAAGTTGACTAATGATCTGATTCGTTATAGTCCGGGGTGGCCTCCGGTTCCCACCAAACTTCCTTCAGACATTCCAAAGTTTGAAGGTAAGAATGGAGAAGATCCGGCTGACCACATTACCACTTTCCATTTATGGTGTTCTTCGAACTCCCTAATCGATGATTCGATTAGGTTGAGATTATTTCAACGCACCCTAACTGGAAACGCTGCCAAATGGTATATTGAGCTAACTGGGGGCAGTTTTGCTACATTTGGAGAACTGGCTGTTACATTTCTGAACCATTTTCAGTTGCCTGTCCGATATGACGCTGGGACTGAACTCCTAACTAATTTTAAACAGGATGACGCAACCCACATTTCTGATCACATTCAGGAATGGAGGAGAAGGAAGAGGCTTATCAAAGCTCATATTCCAGGTGAATTCCTTTTGGAATGGTTTCTTAAATCCCTGCAGTCAGATATTTAGAAAGACGTATCCCTCTCCGGGGTATTTTCCGAGGAGCAGGCCATTTTTAGGGCCCAGCAGCTAGAGTTGATATATTCTCAGTCTGGGGTCCTTCACAAGTATTTGCCCAATGCTCCTCGCTCCAAATTAGATTTATCTAAAACTAAGCCCGGTCCTCATGGTGACGGACTGATTGGATCGATCAATAGTGGTGCAGCCAGCCTGCTTACTCAACTGCAGCAGTTGTCTTTGCAATCTGCTCCTTCTGGTCAGGCTGTGCCTGCTGAGTCATCACCTTCCCAGTCTTTGTCCATAAATGATGTCCAAGCTTCTGATCCCAAAGGAAATCAACAATCCGAAGGGAAGAAGAAGGGATGAAATAATAAGAAAAAGGGCAAGAACGGGAAGGGTAATGCAAATAAAACCAACGAGCATGTTGGTGAGGGTCCAAAGGAGAAAAGGAAAGTGAAGTTTCCATGCAAGCTATGTGCTGGAGACCATCTTATGCACCTTTGCCCTAAAATTCAGGATGCGCAGCGCTTGTTAGCCCAGCAGGGTTCTTCTAGTTCCCAAGCTGTGTTAACAAACCCTTTTCCCCAAGGGCAACAATTAGTTGTTGGTGCGAACCAAAATCCTGGGGCTTCCTCTGGGGGCACCCAGGAAGGGAAAATTCCATCGAACATTTTCATGATGAGTGCTCATGCGGATATCACTACGAGATCCCGTGATTATGGCGGAGAAGAGTCTTCGAAAGCTAAGGATGTTCCTGATGCTACTGATCCGCTTCACATCACGAAGCCTACTGTTGAGTCTATGCCTCGGATGCCCAAAGCATCTTCTAAGCGATCAATGATTAATCCAAATGCGAAGGCTGCCCAGAACTACTCAATTGTAGAAGATCTGGCGCAGAGTCCTTGTGCTATGTCGGCTTTAGAGGTACTCCAGTCTTGTCCGGCTCAGCGCAGTGCTTTGCTCACTGCCATTGGGGCTATTGATCCGAAAAATTCTCTTCTGATTACTTTTGATATGACTAATTTTAAGAAGAGACTTCCTCATCACATGGCTTTTCATATTAAATCATCGTACTGGAAGTGTAACATCTTTCGGACGGTTGTTGATGAGGGTGCTTCCACATGCGTGATGTCTCTCGCATGCTGGAAGACACTTGGATCTCCCAAAGCTATTCCATCTACCACTCTTCTGACTGCGTTCAACGGTCATTCTCACAGGCCCCATGGTATTGTCCCAGCTTTGCCCATCTGTGTTGGGGGCAAAACTGTCAATATAGAGGTTGAGGTAGTGGATGCAAGCTT
This sequence comes from Pinus albicaulis, assembly GCA_034641835.2. Taxonomy (NCBI): domain Eukaryota; kingdom Viridiplantae; phylum Streptophyta; class Pinopsida; order Pinales; family Pinaceae; genus Pinus; species Pinus albicaulis. The sequence continues at coordinate 755,501,818 of CM076570.1, read as the reverse complement.
GGACTACAACCTTCTGTTGGGGAGAAACTAGATTTATGAGATGGATGCCATTGCATCCTCATTATTTCGCATTACATGTTTCCCTCACGAAGGGAGGATCATTACAGTGGATCAACTGGATTGTCCTCCTGTAGACCCGAATGCGTCTACTGACTCGTCTGTTCCTAAGTTGGATAATTCTAAGGCGCCTGTTGAGAATTTAGGAGTTGGAATGTATTCTTCCTTGATGGGTACTTTCGATATTCCTCCTCCTACGGTTCATATTAATGCTATTTCATCCTCCAAGGCTCCTCTTCGAAGAGAGTTCTTCAGAACTCATTATTTTTCGGACCCTTCGACCTTACCTTCCCCTACTGCCACATTAGCGGAAGGTCAAGTGGGTGGAATGGCATTTCCTATTTCTGCAGCTGAGATTGCTTATCAGTCTATTGTTGACTCTGCAGAATCCATCCCAGCTCCTCTGTCACCGGAAGAGTTGGATGGAGATGTGGCTTCGGCTTGGACACTTAGTTCTTCTTCTGCCCAGGATTGCCTTGATACCACTCTTCCATCTGAAGAGGCCATCCTGGAAGCCATGACTGGTATAGATAGACCGTGGGATGACTTGCATCATCGGTCTTACTTTTTACCTGACTTGAACGAAGTTGAAACAAGCTTTCCAAGTCCTCAGTCTCCTGGTCCTGTTCACCCAGTCTTGAACCCTTTAGCACCAACACAGGTTTATGCTGAAGGGAACATGGCTGTGATTTCTCCTACTATCCCGGTGAACATTTCCAGGGATCCCAATATTATCGAGAATGTCTTCATCGGAGCTGAATGTTCTCGTGAATAGGTTCAAATTTACACCGAGCTCTTTAAAGAGTATAGGGATGTATTCGCTTGGTCTTATGAGGAAATGCCTGTTATAGACCCATCTATTGTCTAGCATGAGATCAATACGTATGAAAGCGCTAAGCCGGTGAGGCAAAAACTTCGTCCGGTCAATCCTAGGAAGGTAGCAGCTATCAAAGCTGAAGTTGAGAAGCTGCTTAAGGTAGGATTCATTTTCCCTGTTCCTTTGACTGAATGGGTTTCAAATCCCGTTCCCGTAGATAAAAAGCAAGGAAATATTCGAGTTTGCATCGATTTCAGAGACCTAAATAAAGCATGTCCTAAAGATAATTACCCCACACCATTTATTGATCAGATCATTGACGAGTGTGCCAGTAATGAAATTTTCTCCTTCATGGACGGTTTCTCTGGTCATAATCAAATTACTATCTGTCCAGAAGATCAACATAAGACCGCATTTATTTGTCCCTGGGGTACGTTTGCATATAAGAAAATGCCTTTTGGTCTTAAAAATGCTGGAGCTACCTTTCAGCGGGCCATGTCATATACCTTCCAATGACATCAAAAAAGATTATCGAGCGTACTTGGTTGATTCTTCTCCATTCTGAATGAGGATGGATCATCTGCCTCTACAAGCAAATATTTGAAAGATGTCGTTTGTATAAGATTCGATTGAATCCGAACAAGTGCGTTTTCGCAGTTACATCCGGTCGGCTATTGGGATTCATTGTGTCTAGGGAAGGGGTAAGGGTAGATCCCTTCAAGGTTGAGGCAATGCTTCGGTTGCCTCCCCCGTCCTCAATTCGTCAGCTTCAAAGTATTCAAGGGAAGTCTAATTTTCTTCGAAGATTTATCGTCAATTATGCTGAAGTTACAAAGGGATTTATGAGACTGTTGAAGAAAGGAGTTCCTTTTCTTTGGGACGACTACGCTCAACGCTCATTTGATGCTTTGAAAAAAGCATTGACCTCTGCTCCTTTATTGAGTCCACCTGATTATAGCAGGGATTTCCTTTTGTATCTGGCAGCAGCAGAATCTACTATTGTTATGGTTCTGGTTCAGGAGGATGATGCTCTTGCAGAGCATGTTATATACTACTTTAGTCGAGTCTTGGTAGGACCTGAACTCCGGTACACTCCGATAGAAAAGTTAGCTTTAGCAGCAGTTCATGCTGTGCAGCGACTCCGGCATTACATTATTCTTCGAAAAACTTATGTTTTGGCAGCAGCCAATCCATTTCAGTTTGTCCTCAGTAGGCGAGTGATTGGGGGCAAGTACAATAGATGGATTGTGATTTTGCAGGAATTTGATCTTGAGTTTATGTCTGCCAAGTCCAAGAAATCATTGGTTTTCACGGAATTGATCTCCGAGTTGCCCTGTGGGGAAGAGATGATCTATGATGAATCCTTTCCGGATGAACATTTGTTTCTTATCTCTTCACAGGATCCTTGGTACGAAGATATCATTGTGTATCTCCAGACTGCGAAGTTTCCCTCTACTTTTTCGAAAGATGAGCGTCGTAAGCTGCGTCACTTGGCCAAGAATTATTTGATTATTGGTGATGCTTTATACCGTCGAGGGGTTGATTCAATCCTAAGACGCTGCTTAACTCTCGAAGAAGCTAAGGCTGTGCTGAATGATTGCCACAGTGGAGCTTGTGGGGGTCATTTATCTGGGCTTTCTACAGCCCAAAAAATCTTGCGTGCTGGGTACTTTTGGCCCTCGATTTTCAAGGATTGTATCGAATCGGTCAAAAAGTGTCATCCGTGTCAAGTCTATACTCGAAAAATGCGCGCTCATCCAGCTCCGCTTTTTCCAGTCATTACTGTCGGTCCCTTTAAAAAGTGGGGTATTGATTATACTACTTGTAACCCGCCTTTGGCTAAAGGTCACAAGTACATTATTGTAGCAGTAGACTACTTTACGAAGTGGGTCGAGGCTATGCCTACTTTTGGGAATGATGGTGAGACTGCAGCTCTTTTCCTTTTCAACCAGGTTATCGCTCGTTTTGGTATTCCTAGAGAGATTGTCACTGACCATGGCAGTCATTTTTAGAATAGTATGATGGCTGAGTTGGCTCTCAAATTGGGTTTCTGGCAGGAGCATTCATCTCCATATTATCCTCAGGCCAATGGGCAAGTGGAAGCCGTGAATAAATCCTTGAAAACAATTCTTCAAAGGACAATTGATAAAGCTAGATCCAACTGGCATATTATGCTATATCCTGCACTTTGGGCATACAGGACGTCAGTGAAAACTGCAACTGGCTTTACTCCATTTCAGCTAGTGCACGGGGTGGAATCCGTATTTCCTATTGAATGTGAGATTCCTTCTCTTAAGTTAGTTGTTGAACTTCTTCCTGACACTTCTAGTCTTGAAGAACGGCTCCTTCATCTGGAACATCTCGATGAGCAGCGTCGGGATGCTGCCACGATGAATGAAGCGCATAAAAACTGAGTTAAAGTTCAGTACGATAAGGCGGTCAAACCCAGGGTTTTTTTGGAAGGTGACCTTGTTTTGGTCTATGCCCAAGAAAAAGATGCCCTGGGGGCAAGAAAGTTTAAGTCTATGTGGTATGGCCCCTTCATCGTTAAAAAATTCCTTAAGAAAGGAGCATATACCTTGGTTGATTTTGAAGGGAACGAGTTGCCGGAGCCCCGAAATGGGCTCTATTTGAAGAAGTATTATGCCTAGGCTTTGGCCTGGCATGTTGCTTTTGTATATAGTAGTTTTTCTTTGTACATATCTGGTTGATTTTCGATCTTTGATGAGTTGGTGATGTTTTTGATCTGCTTTGGCAGGTTGTGTCGGATGTCATGAGTCACTTTGGTTTTGCCGATGGTGCTAGTAGACACACCCGGAACTTAGCTTCCGCGGCTTGGGTGCTTCATTATCCTTCCGGTCAGCAGTTAGTATCAAGAGGGGTCTGCATTGGTCCTGCTTCCAATAATATAGCAGAATACACTGCAGTTGTTTATCTACTCTCGAAGGCAATATCTTTGGGTGTTGATTCGTTGGTAGTTTTCTTGGACTCTCAGCTGGTGGTGTCGCAGTTGAACAATACTTATCGGGTTCGTGACCCATTTTTATTACGGTTGTTCTTGAGGGTACGTTTGTTACAAAGATCATTTCAATTTTTAACTTTCATTCATATTCCTCGAGCTAACAATTGGTTAGCAGACTCATTAGCTAATCAAGCGATTGATTGGCATATTAATCATTCCATACAATAAAATTTAATCATCAAAAACATCATACATTTGATACATTTATCACATCACATCAAATATCGTTGTATATATATCATCAGAGTGTTCAAAAAATTTACAAAATTTGGATCCATAAGGTCATACAAAACTTGGGCTTATGCCTGATCATGTTCAGTCTCAAAAAAGAATATACAGTCATCTAATACATAACATCTATCTACTCCTAAGGTCCCTGCCCAGAAGTCGTGTTCCTATAAAACATTATCGCGGTGGCAACTTGGCGGAATAACCGTACCCAGTCTCGGGGCACTCCTACCACCCGTCTCTGGATGGCTTCCGGAAGATCTTCCACGGCATCCATAGGTATTTGGCGGGTTAACCCCTCCAAGTTCCTTTGCACAGCCTGGAGGGTCCTGTCTGAATCCACTGTATCTGCTTCGCCCCTGCGATGCTTGTGGCGCGGGAAACCCTCAGGTCGAACTGGTCCAATATCTGTATCATGATCATGTTTACATTGTCAGTCATTATGAATCCAATCAAAAACATGTTTGCTTTTATTTATACATATTTGAAAAAATCCAAAAAATTATATAAGTCAAAAAATTTTGCAAACTTACCGACTGTGCCCCATGCTGTGCCTAATGGAAGAACAAGATCTGGATCTCCACGAAAGTCCATCCCGGCATAGGGATAGTCGTCCACAGTGATGATCTTTTCTCCCCACCAAAGGAAGAACTCATCATCCCAAGTGGTCCGGGGAACTTCACTTCCCCCTAATCTCTTCATCATGTCCGCCCAACGGGCAATTCTTGGGTCTCTCGGGCTGCTGATGGTAGAGATAACTCTGGGTCTCAATGCTGGTATCTTCTCAAAGAAGAATGTCATCAAAATAGTACCGTATCCAAAGTGTTTGGTCTTTGCTTGGCGGATTGAGGTCAACTGTTGCTTCATGTTCAGTAATAGGGCTATGCACCAATCATACACATGAGTCAAGCATTCCACTGCTATGCTCATTTGCATCCTGGACGCCTGATGTAGAGAGGCAGATCTTTCCACTCTGCCAATGGTGAAAAGGAGGATTTTCATGTGCAAATCCCTTAAATCTTTAATCGCAATCTGATTTCCAACTTTCTTGGAACCCTCTACGCAATACACGTGGACATAATCTTCCACGGTTAGCCCTCCCAAGGGCTTCCTGTGCAAGTCTACTAGTTCCCCCCTTCGGGAGAGTCCAGTGATAAAGTATATGTCTTCCACTTCAATGCGTACTGGCATCTGATCTATCATAAAACAGTTCTCTTCCAGTTCCCAGTAATTGACGAGCATTTCTAGCAACTGAACATTGCTTTTCATATTTGGCATTTTGAAAAATTTGAATAATCCGCAATTCCGAAGAATATTTTGCGATGCTAGATCTTGCATGACCTCTTGATCAATTGCACTGTGTTCACGCTCTCTCCATGAGATTGTCATCCTGTCAAAATTCGATAAATCCTGCATTAGCCACGCATTTTTTGATTCGGGCCTGTGCATACGCGACTTTTTCTATGCACAGTCGCGTGTATACGCGACTTTACCATTATAAACCCGCATATGCGCAAGTTCGAGTTTTTTAGCAAGGGTTTTAATGGTAAAAATCACTAAATTTTAATTTCTAAACGGACAAAATGATTTGCAAGGATGATTGAGGAGCCTACCATCAGTTCATGAGTATTACACCCATTTCACTCGCCGATTATTTAATCATGACTTGGTGGTAGAGCCTTCCTTTACATGGGCTTCCTAGTTAGTTCCTCGCTATCACTTGTTGCCCATGCTGCGTTCTATGTAGGCTCGGGAGTCCTCTTTAGTCCCGCCATGACTTATGTATTGAAGCTTCATTATTCTTCTTCCTCGCTATCATTTTTTCTGGCTTTTACCCTAGAGGCTCCCTGGTGTCGTTAAGTTGTATTACTGCATTGCATATTGGCTACTTGTTTATCCTGGCCTTTAGCCGGCTTCATTTGGACTCAGTGTTTAAGCCAACTTTTGACCTTGACTATTTGTACAAGTTAACCATTGCATGCACTTAGCTATTGCGACTTGACACCCTTTTACCCATGGATGGAACATTCCTTTGAGTATCGCTTACCAGTTTCCGCCACCTTGCATTGAGCATAGGATTGTTCCAATCCCAGGAACTAGTGCATCTGATTTTTTGATACTCGTTCTATCCATTGTACCATAGCATTCTTTCATTCTTTTTCAGGCTTATTATATGAAAAAGACAAAAAAATCAAATATAACAAAAAGAGCGGGAACGGGATGTATCTTCGTTGTTTTGATGGCAGTACAGAGTCAGTTTGTCGCCCTTGAACAAAACACATATACTTATATATATTTCATACATTTGGGATGGTTTTTAGTTTTGACCTAGGTTCAGCCTTTACCTTGTTTCACTTGTCAGTTCTCCCCCGGTTGGTTATCTCTTCCAATCATATGGAGAGTTTGTTCTGCCTCCTGCAGAACAGACTTATACAGTGTCACTTTTTACTACCATGGTCATCACGAGTTGTGCTTTTGTTCAAGGGAAGTCTAACCAGAGTCAGGCATTATGCGGTGTCTCTTGACTCATTATTCAGTCGGCCTTCCCGGTCTTGTCAGTATCTTGTTCTATCACATCAGATGTTTTGGTCTTCTGCTCGTGCTGGTTTGAGAAGGTCCCCATTGACTTCTTGCCGGCGGGTTTGTCTCTTATCGACTACGACACATTGCTCTGAGAGCAAACCTAGAGCTGCACCCTGGCCCTATTTCCATCATTGATAGGTGACCTTGTGCTCAGCATTTGATCATCATTATGGGTCTTTGACTGAGTGGTTTCCCCTGTGTTCGACGTCAGCACACATTATCACACTTGGGATTCGTGCAATACCTTGATTTCCATTTGACCCTATCGGTGGATTTCTTGCCTCTGTGTCAGCTTTCATTATTGGTTGGTTCAGAGGGTTTCTTCCGTGCGCTAGCTTCATCTTGTGCATGTCGGAAACATACTTTAGTTTTGGTTCCATCACTCTACTTCGTCCGATTCCTTCCAAATCTTGGCCTGCGGGTTACACTCGCGCTGGACTGATGTGGGATGCCTTAATGCCTTCCTTCGAGCAGATCTTTTCCCATCGACTCCGACTCATTGCTCTGGGAATAAGGTCTAGAGTCTTTTTGTCAGTACCTTAGGGTTTGCAGTCATCAGTGGCAGACTCTTCGCTATCGACAGTGGGGATTCATCATTGCCTCATGATTGGTAGATTCTTTCAAGTGTTCGACTTCAAATCATTTATTCGCACTTGTTAGATTGTACTGGGGCACCTTGACACTCATTTTCATTATTGGTGGGTTGTCTCACGTTGGTTAACGGTATACATCATTGACCGGTAATCCAACGATTTCTCACATGGTTGACTTCAGCTCATTTATTCCCATTGTGTAGAATTGTGCCATAGTGATCGGTGAAGACCTCAGGTTGCATCAGCATTTCTCGGTTCACTTTTGACAGTCCATTCAGTTTCTGCCAGTGATGTCGTCCACCCTTATATGTTGCAGTTCAGTACAGCAGCATCTTATATGTTGGCTCCCGAGTTGCGTGATTGTACCGTTTGTTCCACCTCTTATGATTCGGTACTTGGAGATTCAGTTACTTATATGATCAGACATCCAGTTGCAGCATCCTTGATCAGCTTTCTATATGTGATACTTGGACATTGATTCAGACTTATATTTCTGGGCCATGCTCAGATGATTCATTGTGTACTTTCAGTTCAACTATACTTGTATACATGTTGGATCTATTCAGTACTTTCTATATGATGTATTTTTGACTGAGCATGGGTATGTCCGCCTCAGCATGAGTTGACTCTCTGTTTTCTTCCATTGGTTTTTGGCAGGCTGAAATCTGGTGAAGTCCTCTCTTGTCCTTGAGAAGTTCTTTCTATGTGCATAATACATTTCGGCCATCATGTACCCCTTCTGACCTCATATATTAGGGGGCATCTGTTATAGCATCATTTCTCACCTTCATATGATTCATGATTGCTTTTATGGCTTTGGGCACCCATTCCTACAGACTTGGACAAATTCACTAAAAAACAGTGTAAAAATCCCCATACGCGATTATTCCCAGACTTTTCCACGTGTATACGTGAGTCCACATGTACTTTTCCGCGTATGCCATTAAAATCATTAAAAAATATATAAAAAATCCCTATTTTCGAGCTGGGTTGATGGTTACTCTGGTAGTTCAACCACCCCAGCACGTGGCCAACTGTTTCCAACTGTTGAAACTACTTTGAGGGAGTATAAAATCCCCTCATGTGCATGGCCTAAGGGAGAGAGAGAAATTATTGATATTATACTATGTTGGTATTCCCTATCCAAGTCTGATTCCCCGTGCCTCCTGCACTTTCCCAGTTCATTACAGGAAACCCTTGTTTCCTTGAGATGCTCATCTCCCTATATGTCATCTCGTATGCACCAGTTTGGAAGGAATCTTAGTGAGGCAAGGGCAGGACAGATCCGGACAACGGTCTACTTGAAGATCGTGGGAGGATTCAGGTGATCTCTCCACTCGTTATTTCTGTACATGCTATTTATAATATAGAAGTACCATCTTGTTCCCGAAATATACATGTTAGTGTCTGCTTACATATATGAGAAAATTGTTATTTGAGCATTCATTATGGTTTATCTGATGTTTTATATGGATTTCACTAACATTTAGAGTAGATATATGCTGTACAACCAGTTCTTCGTGCTTTCTTGTTATATTTCGGGTCAGAAGGAAGAAGGGTTCTTTGAGGTTTGGACCCAGCAGGGATCTACTTCTTCGTGGGACCTACAGTGCTTCACATAAATCTACTCTATTTGTGGTTTTCATGAACATGTATGGTTGTGTAGGTCCTTCTTCGTATGCACCTTTCTGTGGAAGTTTAAACCAAACAAACCTCTGGGGTGATTTTCCGAAACAATGCCAAAAGTTCCCTTTTTTGCCTCTGATGAAGCTTATACATTATACATGTTTGCAAGAGACAAACTGGATCAAATACATTTTTTCTCTGGGTATTTATGATATAATCTTGTCTGCAGTGTAAATCTAATTAGATGACAGGTGTTGCTTGGCTGTGGATGCAACTGGCTCTTTGAATGACATCAAGATGGTTTATTTCTGGGGTTGTACACCACTTGCATCATTTTCCTCTATGTATATCTAGAAACCATAGGCTACATTCCACAACCCAACAGAAACATAAGAGTACACAGAGGTCCTTTTTACTGAAGTATCTTCCTACTCAGCACTGATTTAAGCCATTTATACTAGCACCCCTGCAGAGATGTTTTGTTATAATAGCTTTGATTAATGGGGTCTCTTCTTGTTGTGCAATACTGATGATGCCTGAAACTTCAAATGATCCTCTTTCTTAGGACACAAGACCTAAAAAACTTTGCTTTCTCTTGACTTAAACATTTTCTGATCTTAGCCCTGTTCTTGATTATCACTTTCCCTTAGAAACTTTTAGTTACTGTTTCACTGTTTATTAAAAAAAACCTGTGCTTACAGTTAGCTTGCAATTGTTCAAGTCATCACTGGCCATCGCCCTCTACTTGTAGATGAAGGAGGTGCCTTAACCCTCTGCTTATAGATGAAGGAGGTTCTTGACCATGACAAATTACAAGTCTGTTTGAAAGTGCTGTCTTTCTTTTACTGTGCTATCAGGCTGAATGAAGCTGTAAGAGTTTGATGAGTAACTCCTTACCCTGCAGATGTATCTCAGGCTCATGTTCACTTTAAGAAGCAACTGTTCTTCTAAATGTGGATTCAAGAATTTTCTCCTGAGATGATGACATGTTTCCTGTGCTTGTAAAATCCATAAACAGTATAAAACACCTAAAATCAGTTTGAGATTTATGGTCTATGCAGTGCTGAGACTTAGGGGCGTGTAAGTGGCGCGACTTAGAGCTGTGACTAAATTCATTAGTAGAGTGGGAGGTCTGTTATGATTGGTCTGTAGCAGATGCAGGTTTTTTGGCCTTTTGATGGTTGCTGAGGGTAGAATGCCTTAAAGCGCCACTTCCTAACTTAGGGGAGGGCTTTTCAACAGACTTGGATTGTCATTTTAGAGCTGACATGAAAACTTAGTATGGCTGAGGTTAGGTAGGATTTGATAATGGAATTTCAACTTGTCATGGGCGAATTGAAAAGGAAGGAGAGCAAAAAACGTTTTATGGGTGTTTTCCCAGCTGGAAAACTTGACAAATTTTAGGATCAGCTGTTTGAAAACTGGGCTGTTGAACTAGTCATCACTAACAAGTAAAAAATACTGATGACTAACAAGAGCATAACCAGTGCGAAGGCACATAGTCGCTAAGCTGCAAAAAGGGTTGGCATGGCTACTTCCAACTAATATAATTCTTTCTCTTTGTGGCGTAGATCCTGAGTGAATTGTTGGAGAAGAAGGTCTCACTACACTAATGACCATAGTTCCATAGCATTTTCTAGTAATTCAGAGCCTTTGGTGATGTTAGCAGAAATACTTCCGATGGATTCCTTAACCAGTTTAGCTCGTTGATTTCGTACCTCTGGAGGAGGCTCAGGTTGCACCTTCGCCTGCAGCGCAACAATCTGTTGCTCGAAGTCAGCTTTGACTGTTTGGACCTCAGACCTAGAAGTCTTCAATGAAGAAACCAAGATCTCAATTTTGGCTTGGGGAATAGTAGAGGTGGGAAGGATAATTATGGGTACCTCTCCGCACAATCGGTCTATTAAATGTTCTAGCTCAGCTCATTGTGCGACCGTCGCTTGTTGTACTGCCTGCGCTTGGATGGATTCTATTTCCTTGGTTGTGATTTTCTACTCTACCTCGCTTAGATACTACTGTGCACGCCCCTCTCTAATTTGTAGTTTAGCAGAGATGAAAAAGTGGAGAGCCTGTAGCTGCCCACTCATTATCCTTGCAAGATCAAGGCCAACGTCCGTACATTCTTGGACCTGTGCGCAGAAGGCTGGTTGCTCTATGGTCATAGCTGTGCCCAGGAAGGGGAAAATTTTTCTTTCTGTTGCGGCAATCAGGGTTGGGATGGCAAGCTTGCTTTAATCGGCCTTGCCTGATTCACGCTCACTTGCAATGTGTCTACATTCAATTGCAACACCTGTAATCCGTACTGCAAGGCCCCCACTGCAGCCTTGTGTTGCTCTTCCATGGTTGTCTATCTATCCTTTGACACGATGGCGACTGCGTCTACTATATTCTCTAGGTCTTCGTCGGTTAAGGTGACCTTCGCATCTCTACCGAACTTGTCTCCCTTTTGTTTCTTGCAATGACCTTTTGTAGACACGCCATTACGCTTTGTACCTTGTGGGGAATCCGCACCCTCCCCACCAAATCCTCCAGTCTCGATGTCTTTCTCCGGTTCCTGTTCAGTCTCCTTGGTGGTGTATTTGGTGGGATTTTTGGTGTTGTCTTTGGTAGTTTCTTTCCCACTAGAATGCAACTCAATGTCCTTTGTCATATTCTAGGGAGCGGTACCTTTTAGGGTTGCATCCTTTCTGGATGTACCAACTATAACTAGGATGGTGGATTTGTGTCCAATCTTCCATGCTGACGGCCATGTTGCTATGACTTGGTCCACTTCTGCCTCCGTGACCATGTTGGGTATATTGTATCATGTTGAGTCTGTGTGCGCTCGAATTTTCACATTATGCATAGTGACGTGGAAGTCAGTGATGCATTTCTATTTATCATAAACTGCAGGCGTCGGTCTTGGCCTAGAGTGTATTGCTTCCTCCAGCAAACCTTCAAATGACACCCAAAATACCTTATTTTCCTTTATTTTCTACGGGTCCTTGGAATCCTACAGATTGGCGTAGCGCGTTCCCTCGCACACACCTAGCAGAAGCTCGGGGAGCACCACATCCTCGAGTGTCTCCCAAGAAACTAGGGAAATAAATAGCAACAACCACGAATAGAAGAAAGGCTTGCCTAGGTCCTGTGCCTCACACACATTTTTGAGAAACTCCTCACACAGGTATTGGGACCAGATATAGCTGAACCCCTTATCACATTGTCCCGCCAGCTGGATGATAGGCGTAGGGACAGCTAATGGTCGACATTTCCACATCAGCTTACATCCAATCCCATGTGCACTCTGGGTTCAGTGATGCTATTGACCAAGAATACTCTTTTGTCACGTTCCACCTTGTATTTCTCCCAGACAGCAGTGGCCAAGTTATTCTTATTACACTTTCCCATCCCTTTCATGGGATGGGGCCCCTTCATGGGTAGGCCGATGATCCCATGGATCAACTCACCATCAATAGAAATATGGGCTTGAATCCATAGACAATCATCATGGATCAAGGCGAGCAAATGTCGTATGCACATACTAGTGATAGGGTACCTCCCAAAATAGGGAATTTGCAGCAGGTTTAAGATACTTGATACATGAAATCCACGCGCCCAAGGCATCGACTCAACCTTTGGCATGTCGTCATATAGTGCCCGCTCCAAATAGATCTCTGGGACCAAATCCAGAAATGTTTCTTCATTAGCCAAATCATGATCATCAAATTTGATGAGGGGTATGTTGACAAACATTTCTCCAATTATAGGGACTTCCTACGGGACTAATGGCATCTAGAGATAGTCTCGGACCGCATCAACGTTCTTAAGGGTGCACACCATTAGATTTTGTGGCTTAACATAGGGTCGTATCCATGAGAGTGGGGCTACCAGCAAGGCCTCCTCTTGAGCAGTCATGGAGTGCTTGGATGGATTGACCATAGGTGAGCACGCCTAGGGTACCTGTTGGGGAGAATTCACAATCCTTAGGGAGGTGCGTGGCTTATATGAAGCCCACTTCGTGGCTTTTCCTTTTCCTTTTCCTTTTCCCTTGGCCAGTGTGGACACAACCTCTTCAACTTCAGGGGTGACTTTGAAGACATCTTCGGACCCTGACTCAGTGGAAGTAGTAACTGGTGGCAACTCTGCGAAGTTATTGGATGCCATCCTCGCTCAGAACACAAACTCAGGATTGATACTATCAAAAGGAGTACATCACCCAGACATACAGATCATGTTGACAAAGCGAACACAGAAATTGCAGTAAAGCATAAAGGATGAAATATTCAGAGAACAAAGGAACAAATTATGACCTGCGCCCTTCCTTTTATAGGCCACCATGGGTAAAAATGGTCAGATTACCATTAAATGCAACTTACAATCGAAAAAACGGTAAACAATCCTCCAAGTTTATTGCATTAAATGCCAAACACCCGCTCCATGCAACGGTAAAATCACTTTTTCACCCAGCTTTATTGTTCCTGTTATCACTCAAAAAAAGTGAAACATCATTTGACACAGTCTTGTAGGTTAATTTTTCAAAGTTATGGTCATACAGTTCATTTTTCATTAGTTGGTAAAGGAAAAATTTAATTTTTTTCATATTAGCCTATCCTAAGGTCCAAACTCACCCCCATTCAAGTCTTTTCATGTCACATCAATCATTATTTCCTAACATACTCCATTTCCCTAGCTTATAAATCTAAAAAGGTCACTTTAGCCAAGATTTCCTATTTTCGTAGTCAATTACATAGTAAAAATGCATTTTTCGCTATGAAACTGCTAATACTTCTGTAGCCAAACTGCCAGGAAATAAACTAACTACACTATGAAAAGGGGTTTTTCTATCTATCTTTTAAAATCAAGTGCTAGGTATTAGTCAATGATTAGAAGTGTTAGAGTGGGTGTCATTCGAGTCAATTAGGGTTAAGCCAAGGTACAATGGTCATGGATGAGGTCATTATTACTGTTTTAAGCATCCATGAGTCATGATTAACCCTTGAGTTGTCATCTAAAATTTAAAATCTTTCCCAAATGAGCCTTATGTCATTCTCTGCTCCATATTTGCATGTTGTTGAGTTCAGGAGAGTTGTTTCACCAAGCTACGCTAGTTTCTGGCATTTTCAAACAATTGCAAGTTTCATTGATCAAGCGAGGCAGAGAAGGTATAAAAGCACTATGGCTGCAAAGAGGAACACCAAAAAAGGAGGCCACTATCTCAGATATGAGCCATCAGACATGAATTTGTTGAATGAAGACCCAAATGCCTTAGAAGTTTTTAGAACAATAGGGTGTTTGTAGTTTTGCCAAATATTGCAAGGATGCAATATTTGTTTGACAGTGTTGTCTTTCTTTTACTGTGCTATCAGGCTGAATGAAGCTGTAAGAGTTTGATGAGTAACTCCTTACCCTGCAGATGTATCTCAGGCTCATGTTCACATTAAGAAGCAGTTGTTCTTCTAAATGTGGATTCAAGAATTTTCTCCTGAGATGATGACATGTTTCTTGTGCTTGTAAAATCCATAAACAGTATAAAACACCTAAAATCAACTTGAGATTTATGGTCTATGCAGTGCTGAGACTTAGGGGCGTGACTTAGAGCTGTGACTAACTTCAGTAGCAGAGTGGGAGGTCTATTATGATTGGTCTGTAGCAGATGGAGGTTTTTTGGCCTTTTGATGGTTGCCGAGGGTAAAATGCCTTAAAGCGCCACTTCCTAACTTAGGGGAGGGCTTTTGAACAGACTTGGATTGTCCTTTTAGAGCTGACAAGAAAACTTAGTATGGCTGAGGTTAGGTAGGATTTGATAATGGGATTTCAACTTGTCATGGGCGAACTGAAAAGGAAGGAGAGAAAAAAAAGTTTTATGGGTGTTTTCCTAGCTGGCAAACTTGACAAATTTTAGGATCAGCTGTTGGAAAACTGGGTTGTTGAACTAGTCATCACTAACAAGTAAAAAATACTGATGACTAACCGTGGCTCCATTTGGGGAGGGTAGCTCCTTTTCAGGAGGTGTCCAGAATTTCAGATCTTTGGCTTATGAAGACCAGTGCCTTACCCATTGGCGCAAATTTTCACTTTTCTTTGATGCTACTTCTGAAAGAGACAGCATGATTAGCATCGATGATACTTCTACTTACCCCACTATCTTTCCTAACATTTTTTCTTCCTTTTTTGGCGCATTTGAACTAGCAGCCTTTTGACAATGCATATTTTTCTTTTTGCAAAATGAACCTATCTAACTCTACACTTATATCTGTCGGGAGTTTAGATTAAACTGATGAACTCCATCATTACTCTATCTAAACTAGATCAACTGTCAAGATTAAACTGTTTGACAGGATTTTGTTCTCTAATCTAAAACATGAAATTTAAAATGATCAAATCAGGATTAGACAGTTTGATTTGTCAGGCATTTGCAGCATAAAAGACAAGCTGCACGCAAATATTATTTTGCAACAAAAGGAAAACTAGACAAGCGGGGCTAAGATGTACAATGTATTTTTCATCCCTCGCTTCTCTCTTTGGTTCTATTTTAGGCATGTGGAACCAAAATCTCTCCCTAATCTATACTCTGTGATAAGTCAATCTTACACAATGTTGACCATCTTTTGCACTCACTAACTTATCAGCAAATAAATTTAAACATGCTCAGCTATGATTAGGCTAGATAGTTGAACAAGACACTGAAAAGCTAGTAGCGGCATTTGGACTTGCGCGCTTTCTGAAAGACTATCTTTTGGAACATGGGGCTTTTGTTCTATCTTCACTCGCCCTCTTTTCTATTTTTTACTGTTTTTGACTTTTCTATTTTTCTATGTTTCAAACAGTGGTATGTACAATGAATGAAAGTGTTGCAAACTCAGAAATGGAGCTCCTGACAAAAATAATGCTTTAATGTCTTGCCATTCACAAGACCCCCAAAAATTTCAGTCCCATCAGGTTCTTTCAAGAAGAAAGCATTGTTTCCACTGACTGAGTTGATGATGTAAGGCCCTTTCCATAAATTTTCAAACTTGCCATGTTTACCTTTGTCTTCTCTTCTAGAATCCCATTTATCTCCAATCTGAAAATCATTTTCCTTAGTTCTTCTATCAAAAATCTATTTTATTTTGTCTTGTGCTAACTAAGCCCTTTGGTAAACTTCTTCTCTGGTTTGTTGTAAATGGATAGTCTGATTTACCCTCCTTTGCATGTCATTTTCTTCTATTTGAACTTCTTGTAACAGCTTCATTACTGGAACCCCTAAAGATGTTGGGAAAATGGCATCTATGCCATAAAATAGTTGGTAAGGAGACATACCTATGGATTTCTTGGTGGTTAATCTATCAGTCCATAAGGCGTGTACTAGTTTCCCATGCCATGCTTTTTTATTTTGTTCAAGAAGTTTTTTGATAATGTTGACTAGGCTTTTGTTAGAGGACTCGGCTAAACCATTACCTTGAGGGTAATAGGCTATGGAATGTCCTAATGAAATGTGATACTTGTGACAGAAGTCAACCATTCTTTTGGAGGAGAAGGCAGCGGCGTTATCTGTAATGATCTTTCTGGGATAGCCAAATCTAGATAGGATATTGGTTTCTAGGAACTTGATGATGACTGAATCGGTGGCATTCCGGGAAGGTATGGCTTCTATCCATTTGGTAAAGTAATCAGTGGCTGTGAGGATCCATTTATGTTGAGCGGATGAGGAAGGGTGAATTTCCCCGATAAAATCCAGACCCCATTGCTGGAAGGGTCCTTCAACTATAATGGGATGTAAGGGCAAAGGTAAAAGCTTTTTCTTGCCATCAAAAATTTGACATTTATGGCATGTCATAACTAGTTTGTGAGTGTCAGGGAATAATGTAGGCCAATAATAACCGGCTCTAAGGATTTTTTTCGCTGTGGTTTTCCAGTATAGATGGCCCCCACATTCCCCTTCATGCATTTCGTGCATAATTTTCCCTGCATCAGACTCAAGCAAACATTTAAGTAGCATACCAGTGGGATTTTTCCAATACAGAAAACCATCTATAATACAAACTTTAAAGATTTTTGTTTAAGAAATCTTTCTTTTGTTTTTGATAAAGTCGGAGGAGCATTCAGATAAGTTAATACATAAAGAATATCTGCATACCAAGGTGAATCCAGAAATATTTGATCAATAGGGGGGAGTGTGCATTCTTCCTGTTCTTCTAAGGCATCAACAAAATTTATATCTAAAGCTTGGAGGTTGGTTTCAGCCATTATCCTTGCAAGTCTTTGTCCTTTAACTAGTTTGGTAGGTCGGATTTCTAAGTCATATTCTAGGATGATAGTGATCCATTTTCCCCTTTTACCATCGGGATCTTGGTTCAGAATGTCCTTGACGACAGTATTAGGGACAAAAGCTATGACATGAGAATGCAAGATGTAAACTCAGAAATCTTTCAATGCTTTTACTAATGCGAATGCCTGTTTTTCCATGATGTTGTATTTCAAGGGAGCATTTCTCAGGGATTTGCTGAAAAAGGCAATGGGTTGTTCTTGCCCAGCTGCATTTTTCTGTAACAATACCGCAACTATTGTGTGTTCTGAGGCGAATGAAAAAATGTAAAAATCTTTGGTGAAGTCAGGGCTTATCAATACTGGTGTCTCAGTTAAGGCCCTTTTAATTAGTTCAAAAGATTTTTTGGCTTCTATAGTCCATTTAACCCTGACCTCCTTTTTTAACATATTTGTGATATCTTTCAGGAGTTCGGCAAGGTTTGGGATGAATCTTCTTAAGAAATTTATCTTTCCGATAAAGGACTGTAACTCCTTTATGTTTCTGGGGTGACTTATCTGTAATATACCTTCGATTCTCTGTGGGTCTATTTTAATTCCTTCTTCCGAAATAATGTGACCTAGGAGTTTTCCTTCCTCTAGACCGAAAAGTGTTTTCTTGGGGTTTAGGGATAAACCATATTTTCTACATTTGTTGAAAACTTTTCTTAAGTGTACTAGGTGTTCTTCATCTGATTTAGAATATACCGTTATATCGTCAAGATATATGACTATGAAAACACCTATGTCTTCTGAGAAAGCGATGTCCATGGCTCTTTGAAATTTGGCGCCAGCATTCATTAGTCCAAAAGGCATTTTAACGTACATAAAAGTGCCCCAAGGGGTGGTGAAAGTTGTTTTATGTTGATCGGTAGGGTAAACCAACACTTGGTTATAACCAGAAAAACCATCAAGCAATGAGATTCTTTTAGCGCCTACTACCTTCTGAAGTATGTGGTCCATTTTGGGCAGAGGATAGTTGTCTTTCAGACATGCCCTATTTAGGTTTCGGAAATCTATACAGAGTCTGATTTCACCAGTCTTTTTCCTAACTGATACTAGATTTGAGACCCACTCAGAGTATCGGAGAGACACTATTATCCCGGCATCATACATCTTTTTGATTTCCTTTTCAACCAATGGTAGTAATACTGGGTTTATCCTTCTAAACTTCTGTTTGAAAGGCTTTTGGTTTTCTTTGAGGGGAATTTTATGTTGGATGATGCTTGTGTCATATGATTTCAAATCTTGGTATCCCCATGCAAACACATCTTTAAATTCTTTAAACAACTCAATGTATTTATGTTTTATATGAGGTGGGAGGGTTTTGGACAGTTTGACCTTTCTAGGTTCCTCCGAGCTTCCTATGTTATATTCTTCTATGTCGACCTCAGTGGATTCCACTTTTGGCTTTTTGGCCACATCGTTAAAATCGAACAATTCTTCTAGAGGTGCAAGCCCTCTGGGTATGGTGTCATTTTCACAATGTAAGACTTCGAGTTCTCTTGGGTCAACATCCTCTCCTATCTTAGTTCCAGATGAGAGGTTTATCAGATTTAGATCTGTCAAAGAAGATAGATTTAGCTCTCGGTCTTGATTGTGTTTGTATTCCCTTTCTTCATTTCCTAAGTTTTTCCTGGCTTCTTCAAATTCGTTCTTAGATTGTAAGAAATCATCAACTTGATCATCATCTTTAAATATTTGCCAATGATTGATATTATCTGGTACAGTAGGGCGATGTTTAACTTGAATGTCATATTGCTCACTTAGACATGGTGTTTGGCTATTGCTTGCAGCAAAGGCGAGCTCATTTGTCAGACTATTTTGAATCCTAGGGATAAAGGTGAGTTCGTAATTTTCAAAGGTTTTGAGGATATCTAAAGCTGCATTCCTGTATTCCCTTAGTCTGGGGTTTTTTGCTGAATATTCACCTTTGATTTTCCTGATTACAAGTTCTGAATCTCCCTGGGCTGATACTTTTTTGGCACCTAAGTCCTTAAGTATGTGTAGACTGATGAGAAGGGCCTCATATTCCGCAATGTTATTAGTACACTGGAATTCTAATCTGAAAGAATGACCTTCATTAGTATTTTGTATCCAGATACTAGCCCCTGAACCAGTTTTTCCACAAGAACCATCAAAGCTTATAATCCAAATAACTTCCCTTTCATACAAGATACTAAGTTGTTTCTCAGGCTTCTTGATGCTTTGATCGTTGGTTTCTATTTTCAGTAATGGGAAGTGTGTTCCCGATGGTTTGAAAACCTCTTTATTTCCATTATCTGCTCGTTCACATCACTTTCATTATATAAGATAAAAGAATCTAAATCAGAATGAATGGAATAAATGGGAGTGTTGTTCGGCTTATCTCGGTTACTAACCATGTATTTCATGTGAGTTTCTCGGTATAATCTCCTAGTCTGGTTAAAAATGGGAATGGTAGCGAATGACATATCCATTTGGAGACTACCTTGTATTTTGGCAGCCCATGCCCTTGATAGTAGCATTCCATACTTAGGAGGGATATCGGCTACTACTACATCCATGACCAAGTTTTTCGATGGTAGCTGTGTTAGAGAAAAATCTAGGTTTTTTATCAGACCTAAACATTTGACCTGACTTGAGTCAAAGGAATACAGGTTTTTGTAAGGTTGAGTTACTTCTAGTCCCAGGTTTTCCATGACCGCTCTAGGCATTAGGTTATGGGAGGCACCAGAATCTAACATGGCATTATGTAGTATCTTGTCCCGTATGCTCAGACTCACATAGAAAGGGGAGACAGATCCCTCTTGGTATTGACCTTCTATCTTTGGGCCGAACAGGAGCTCAGGATTGTCATCAGTTAGATTCAAAGTATCTGCCTCGCTTCCTATGTCAAAAACTTTGAAGACTTGAGATCTATACCTATCTATAGTTATTAGTTTAGTAAGGGGTATGGTAATTTTTATTTTGGAAATTTCCCCTTCGAAACTAAAAGGATATTGTGTTCTGGACATATTTGTTTCAACTTTCTCGGACATGACTTTTTCTATGCTCTTAATTTGCTGACTTTGGTTCGGGATTTGGTTTGACACGACCATCTCGGGGATTTTTGTAGAGGTACTGGGAGTATTTGAGCCAAGACTTGTTTGAATAGCTTTATATTTGTTTTGGTCAATTTTCTTGGTCATGATTGTGTTGCTATCCATAGCCTTTTTAGGGATGGTATTGGAGGTTCTAGTAATTTCAGGACTACCCTTTTTGGAGCGATCTTGGTTTTTTCTACTTCTAAGGTTATACTGCCTGTGAGCTTCTATAATGGAATTTTGAAAGTCTATGATGGGATCCTCGAGATCTTCATAGTTGGTTTCGTCCTGACCCGGAGAGCATAACTCTTGCTCTTCTGCTGTGAGGTAAACCTCACTCTCGTTATCAGAACCTATGAGATTCCAATGATTTTCATCAATGGGTTTGGTATCCTTATCATCTTCTTCCACGTAATTTTCATTGAATGGTGGCCTAATTTGTTGGTCATTTTCCCTTGGTCTGTTTTGGGGTTGCTCCCTCCTAAAGTTTTGGTTCAGGTTTATGTTTGGAGGGTTTGGCTGGTTGTCCCTAACATGGGCCTTTTCATTTATCTTTTCCCACATTTTGGCCATGGTTTTGACTAAGTCATCTATTCTAGGATCTAGGGAGGGAGATGAAGTGGAGACCTCATCTTTATATGTGACCTTTCTTTCTGACCTAGTCCTAGCCCTTTTTTCTGCTAAGTTGGCATCTGCTTTTATGGCTAACTGTTGCATTTCCTCTAAGGTAGGGGGATATTTGTCTCTCAGATGATATGTCATGTCCAGATCGAAACCCTCGAGGAATTTTTCCAAGGCTAAACCAAGTGGGGGTTTGAAATGAGGTGGGAAGGAGTTATACACACTATTGAACCTAGTGCAGTAAGCCTAGACACTTTCCCCATTTTCCCGTTTTAGGCTGTTATATTCTGACAGGATTTGAATAGGGTTATTTCGGACTTCCCACCTATTTCTAAATACTTGACATAGTTCTGGCATGTTGTGGATGTTGTTTGGAGTTAAGCTTTTGAACTATGTTTTGGGTTCTCCACCCAGGCTTTGGGCGAATATTCTCATTCTGACGGCCTCGTCTTGTACCTCCAGGTATTCAAAAGCATCACTAATCCTGCTTATATGTTGTTGAGGTGTGGTGGTGTCTTCTCCTGTAAAGTGTGGGATTTTTTCTTGATATTTATTTGGGAGAGGAGCCAAAGGTAGTGGCAACACCAAAGGTGCATACCAGGCTTCCATGACGGGAGCTAATGGATGATGTACAAGATGAGGACTAGTGGGATGAGCTGAGA
Organism: Pinus albicaulis; assembly: GCA_034641835.2. Lineage (NCBI taxonomy): Eukaryota > Viridiplantae > Streptophyta > Pinopsida > Pinales > Pinaceae > Pinus > Pinus albicaulis. The sequence continues at coordinate 755,480,279 of CM076570.1, read as the reverse complement.
TGGTTTGAACAGGTGTGGCGGATGAACTTGGACTAGTGATCTGGTTTTGAGCAGATCTGGGATGGTAGGAGCCAAAGTGATGGAGAAGCTGAAAGTCGGGGGGGGTGGAAGGTGAGGCTTCTCTACTATGACTCTGTGGTTGGTCTAGGGGTTCAAGATCGTCAAAGTTTATCTTACTATGCAACTTGCTTCTGAAAAGAGTTTTTGACGACTCTAATTCAAAAGGTGAATCTGGTAGGATAGTGAGATGTTTAGGTACTGATCTTGTTTTACGGATGGATCTACTAGTAGCTAGATGGTCAGTTTTAGAAGTTTGCCACAGAATCTTCTCTGGGTCATCTACTATGATAGGGGGATTTGGGTCTGGATGGGATCTGGTGTTGATTCTTTGCGAAGCCAGATTTTGGATCTAGAGTTTAGAGAGGATGGTATTGACGAATGTTTTGGATGGGTGGTCTCTCTAAAGTTCTACTAAGGTGAAGGATGGTCAAAATAACAGGGATGGACTAGTGGAGTCGCCAGGTGGAACTTGGTTGTTTTTGTGAGGATATAGTTATGGCCCACCACCAGTAACTAATCTGGAAATATTTTTTAAGGCTTTTTTGAATTTATGTGTAGCCTATGGTTTAAAGTATTCTAAATTTGTTTCAACACTTTGCTAGGGTGGCGATAACAAAAAGAGTTTACTCTAAATGATCTTATGGACTGCTTGCTTTTTTAAGTATCTGAAGGACTAAAAAGTCTTCAAAATTTTGCTAGACTATTGTGTACTCAGTGTCCTACCATCTCCCGCTATGTTAGTGAGCGATGGGATAGATCAATTGGATGGTAATCTAGAGTTCGATAAAATAGTAAGGCCTACTGGAGGCTAGTGGAGTCGCCAGGTGGAACTTGGTTGTTTTTGAGATATGTGTGTATGGTCCACCACCAATATTGACAAAAACCAATCTAAGGGAGTTTTTTGTGGTTTTTTCTTAGTTTTTATGTAATCCTAAGGTTTGGAAGGGTGTCCTACAGCTGAGTCATCATTTTGCTAGGATGGTGAGACAACCAGATTCTACTCTTCTAAGTTTGACTGAGATCTAAGAGTTCCTAAGGGATACCTAGGATGTTTTGACTCAAAGTCCCACCGTGATCGCCATTATGTTAGTGTGGCGATGAGGTGGCTCAATGGTAGGTGTACTTAGTTCAAAAAGGGGCTTTCCGTGAGTCTTGTAAGATATTTAGATTAAAATGAACTCATAAAATTCCCACCGTGATCGCCATTATGTTAGGGTGGCGATGAGGTGGCTAAATCGGATGGAATTCTAAAATTTAGCAAGGTAGTAAGGCCTACTGGAGGCTAGTGGAGTCGCCAGGTGGATTTTTAGTTGTTTTGAGGTATATGTGTATGGTCCACCACCAATACTGTCAAAAACCAATCTAAGGGAGTTTTTGGGGTTTTTTGAGTTTTTATTTAATCCTAAGGTTTGGAAGAGTGTCCTACAACTGAGCCATCATTTTGCTAGGATGGTGAGATAACCAGATTCTACTCTTCTAAGTTTGACTAAGATCTAAGAGTTCCTAAGGGATACCTAGGATGTTTTGACTCAAAATCCCACCGTTATCGCCATTATGTTAGGGTCCCGTGATTTGGCTGATTGGCAAGCCAAATGACAGTGTAGCATTAAACCAAGCTTTGGAGCCCAAGGACCTAGCCTTCCTGGACTCAGAGAGGGCTCTCTCTATATGTGTAAGGGATATCTGTGTGTTTGCTTATTTGTGTTCTGATTTTAGGCTAGTTATGAAGTAAGTTTTTGATTTTTTGTTTTTTAAGTTGTGAGGAATGAAACTGATCAAAGATATAAAATAGATAACAAGATGTTAGATTAACTGGGCTATGGGGTCAAAAGGTCAAGAAATCTATTAGATGACGATACAAGGCTGTTGAAGGGCTGATTTTATTCAAGGTATAAAGGATCTTTGGGCAAAATGGAGTAAATGGACATCAAGTTTGTGAACAACAAAGAGTTTCAAGCATCACTGGTTCAATAGATAACATAAACATGGTAGGGCAAACCATTAATCATGCAAAATGTAACTATAAACTAATCAATACATAGAAACAAACATTCAAGCCATGCATAGAAGTATAAGACCCTCTAACTTTGGGAAATGGCTATCAGACTTTGGGGAAAACACATAAGATGGAATAACAACTCAAAACACTATGCTGGAACGCCTAAACATAGTACTTCAAGTTATTGGGCACTTTGAACAACAATATTTGCATAGTTTTAGGCAAAGGGCTAGATCGGAACTAGGCCTCCTTGGTTCAAACAAAATGATAATCTAATCAGTCAAAGAGATAGTTTCATGGATGGGACTATGGACAGTCATAGGTAAGCAGGGCACACCATACATCCTACTCAACATGCATATAACTATGAATGAAACTAACAACAATATCCTCAAGTTATTAAAGAGCAGTTAAGAATTCTTTAATGCAACTAAGGAAGAAGAAAACATGAAGGCTATGAAGATTCAGGAAATTTGAGGTGCTTCCATGGGCATATCTCAAATTTGTTCTCTACTGATCTATAGCTAGCAAGAAACATGTATTCATGAATGAAAACTAGAAGACAACAACAAAGCAAGAGACACTATACCATTCTACCAAGTAATGGAATCCATCAACAATCCTTCATCATTCATCCAAGAACATCCAAGGGGCAATCCAAAAGCATAACACAAGTATTTTCTCCAAAGCTCATATGGCCATATATTTCTTCTCTTCTCAAGTTCCAGCCTTGTTTACAATGAGAGCCTTTGGAATATATAGGCTTAAGTGAGGAAAACCTCATGGTTCAACTTGCATCCTCATTGGCCTAATCAAAATATCTAAACTTGTCCTTGAGGCTTTGCAAAGCCCAAGGCACAAAATATCTCATAAAATATCTAAGAAAATGCTAAAAATGGGAATTATATTGACTTTACATCATTTTTCATGTGCAAAAATAGCTAAACGCACATTTGGAAAAAGCAGATTTTAGAGGTTCAAAAATTACAAAAATACTTCAAATTTTCATCAGCAAAAGTTCCCCTGACTTGTCAGAAACATTTGGTAGCCTTCCTGATGTCAAAATTAGGCTCATGATAGCTCGTTGGAAAGCTCTGAGTGTCTAATTTCTGGCGCAACTGAAATTTCCCCAATATGATGCCTGAAAGTCCTCCAAATCTGCACCTGTGTGTAAAAAACCAGAAAATTACAGTCTGCTGATAGACCGGGCAGAGTGTGCAAAAAGAGAGCCTTTTTCACCGTTTTTAGGGGGCAAATGATCTCCAAATGTTCTAAAAATTGCTGAGGGCATGCTCATGAAATTATGGCATTCAATGATACCATTCTCCTCCCTTGACGAATCCTCAAAATGAAATGGCGAATTTATGAGTTTTTGACCAAAAACCCAAAAATGCCAAAAAACCAAAAATTGTCAAAATGGGCTCAAAATTGGGGTGCATGACCCTCAAGGGTCCTTAGCAATGTGTTCCAAAGCTGAAGCCAAAATGTCAAGTGCTGATGTGCCTTTCTTCTCTTTCCGTGCCAGGCGATTCCCCTTTGCTTCCTTCAGTTTCTCTTGGGTGGCCTTTAGCTTGCGCCGGGCAAACTGATTTAGCTTTTGATAGTGTTGTGTCATCTTCCTTTTCAACTCCAGGTCTCTGTTTTCCTTCTCAAGCTTCATCTCCAAATGTTTATTGGCACTTTCTAGCCATGCCTCCTTATTTCTTTCAATTTCTTGCTCAAGTAGTGCAGTGAGGGGAAAGGATTGAAGATGGGCTTGTTCTTCTTCCTTTTGCTTTTCCAGGGCTCTTTTAAGCCCTATGGTTCTAGGCCTCTTCCGCCTAGGCTGGTCTTCTTATTCATCTTCATCAAACTCACTGATGAGCTCCTCTATCCTTACTTGTGCTTTACCAGCCTCATTCTTGTATTTGATTGCTCGTGCCTCATGGACATCCATATGGACACTCATTTGTTTATTTTGGATCTCCAAGAAATGATTGAAGTTCTTTGCCCGATGAAGGTCATTCTCCAATGCTTCAATTTGACCCTCTCGATGGATTTAGAAGTTTTTCAAGAATGCAGGCTTCATTATCACTGTCATCACTTTGGATTGGAATGACAGCCAATGCACCTCCATGTTCTTGACTTTCTCCTATCTTGCCTTTCCATTTGCCCTTGAAAGCTAACCTTGCACTCTTCCTTCTTGGCATGCTAGTGGGAGACCTCTTTGGCGATTTTCTTTTGCTAGGGACAACTCTTGTCACTTTTGGAGTGGCAGCCTTAGGCCATTTCTTTCTTTCTGTGCTGGGCTTTTTCCTTTTAGGAGAAGGAGGCACAATTGCTTTGCCCTTGTCATCTTCTTGAAACTGCTGCTCTCCTTGAGGCTGTTGTGTGTCTTCTTTAGGTTGCTTCTGCTCTTCAATGTCATGACGCTGATCTGTCTCAAATTCTTGTTGCCCTTGATCATCAACATCATGCTGCTGCTATTCTTGGATTTCTTGTTCATTTTGTGGCTCAATCTGCTGCTCAAATTTCTTCCCAAACTGCTGTTCATGACCTTCAATATCAAACTGCTGCTCTTCCTCTTGTCCCTGCTGTTCATTTTCACTGAGATGTTGCTGTTCAACACTCTTTTCTTCTTGCTCCTATTGCTGACCTTCACCACTGTCCTGCTGCTGTTCTTCATCTTCAGTTTTCTGCTCTTCATCCCTTTCTTCTTGCTCATGCCCTTCCTCTTCTCGCTGTCCACTTCCCTCTCCTTCTTCATGCTCCTTTGACTGTTCTGTAGTGAATTTGAGCTTTCTAGGAGTGTCTCTACTAGAGGAAGGTGAGGGGCGATGAATAGGCGATGTGGGAGATGTATGGACCGGAGGGACAGTGGAGAAATCTAGATTACTAATGAAAACATCCCATGAAACCTCTTTCTTCTCTAGCTGGTGAAGGATGATGATTTTAATCAGAGAATGATGGCATAGAGAAGCTACTTGCTATGATGGAGGCTTTTTCTGGACAGAAGAGGCCATTTTCTCAATACTTTTACACAAGAAGTAAGGAAGATTGAGCTGTTTGGTTCTAGTGAAGTGCATCAACAGTCGAATGTGGTATGCATAAACTTGGGAGAATCTCCCTTCACAGGTGAAATATTTCATTATGATCTTCATAAGAGGAGCATAGCTAGCAAGAAGATGAGAGAAAGGAAAAATAGTAGTGCATGTTTCTCTATGCTCGGGCTTGATGAAAGGCTTGTAGTCATCCAAGTCTAGATAGGCTTGCTTGAACCATTTTTCGCCAATGTATGGGATTTTAGTTGCCTTGGATACATACCTCGGGGAAAACTTGAAATCAAGGCCTGCTACTTGGAAATGTTTGCTTTGGAACCTCAAGGCGCATAGGTGTGTCAAGGGCGAGAAACTTTTGACCTCCTGTACTCTCTGGCAGAAGTCCAAACAACCTACCTCACGAAAATTGAAGAGGATGGATGGATGTGCATTGACCTCCTCAGTAGAAATTGGATCATATCTCTTGTGTAAACCGCTTCTGCTGTCTTGCCTGGGTGGCATTTTGGGCTAAATATGCTTTTGAAGCACCAAACTGTCTCACTGTCTTTAAAATGCCTTCTTTAAGCTAAACTCTGTCAATCCCACTGTTTTGATAAGGAAATAATGTTTTTGGATGTTTGTGCACAATATCTCTCTCAATACAAAACCTCTGGTCCTTAAAATGTGGCCTTCCCAATCTTGTATGTCTCTCAACAGTATATTTAAGAGCATAACACAGTCAACAAAAGATACACAGTTAAAAGGTTAATGTGATGGTGCAAGGTGACATGGCCCTAGGTGTTTTGAGGACAGCACAACAGCTTTGTAGTGAGCAAACACTTCTTCTAATCAAGACACTGCCCCTGCATTTACCAATCTTCACTCACAACTTTGTTGATACTTCCAAGTGGAAACTCACAGTTTCATATACTAGAATCTGTTTATGGTCCAGAAAGCAGCCTTGATTTTGCTCTTCAGCACACTGAAAAAAAATTTGAATGATGACCAAGTTATATGTGGATGATTACTGTGGTTTGAAAATTAGGGCCATTGTCTCAATTTGCAAACACTGAGTTTCTGCCTTAACACAGTGTCTCCATCTCTTACCCTTGTTTGGAGGGCAGTCTATAGGCTCTTTGAAGCCATAATCAACCTCTAACCTCAACCGACTATTATTCTCTTTTAAAACATTTACTTAAAAAAAAAAAATCTTGACTTCCACCATGGCCCTTATTGCCTTAAACATTGTCTAGCAATTCGAAAATTGTAAGGGTGGAAGGAAAAATACCTTAAAAGACAGTGGCAGACCTTGCTCTGAGAGTTGGAATTACTTTTAAGGTGGTTGGAGGCGCAACAACAAACGCGGCGCGTTTGAACGCAAAAGCGCCGCGCACATGGGTTGTCGGGTGGCTCTGTTGGGTCACTGCAACCGTCGCGCATAGGCGCGCCTCGCGCACTTACAGGCGCGCCGCGCCACAGTTGTATGCCAATGTATTTCTGCCTCTGGGCACGCTGCGCGCATCTACAGGCACGCCGCGCAACTCAAACTTTCAAAAACCTTTATAAATTGCTCAAAACCCTCCTTGTTTGATCTCGAGGGCAGCAAAGGTGTTTTGCTCGTGCTTGAGGGATTTTGAAAAATGGATCAACTGTAGTCCTTAACCCTTTTAAAGTGGAAAATTTCGAGCTCTTTCTCATTCACTTGGTGGAGGGTTTGAAAACCATTTGACAAGCTTTAAACGACCCCTTGCACCGATATTTGATAAAAGGTGAAGTTTGATTTTTTGAAAATATAGCATAGTGAGAAATGCGTTTTAGGTAAAAAGGCCTTGTTGTGCTTTACTTGAAGGTGAAACTCTGCCACTGTCGACTCTTGAATACCCTTTTTAGAATGTAACTTTAGCCCAATAATGCACCAAGGAGTTATGAAGCACCTTTGCCATTTTGCGATGAAGTGGATTTTCTTTTTTAAACTTTAAACAAATGGGTTTACTCTGGATGTTCTAAAAGGTGACAGGGCCCTATTGTGAAACTGACTTGACTTCCAGGTGTGAAAATACAGCTACATCTACATATGTTTTATCATTCTCTTCCTTAAAAAGGTGCTTTTTCCAACACCTCACCCTTTACTCAACTTGCACTTGTTATGGTACCTTGGGCCCTTAAATAATGAACATGCCCTTATCTGTTTTGAACTTCTCTCCAGAGTCCGAAGGTATGCCAAAGTTTCCTTTTGCATATGATGAGCTTGTATACCTGTTTGCAAGAGACAAACTGGATCAAATACATTTTTTCTCTAGGTATTTATGATATAATCTTGTCTGCAGTGTAAATCTAATTATATGACAGGTGTTGCTTGGCTGTGGATGCAACTGGCTCTTTGAATGACATCAAGATGGTTTATTTTTGGGGCTGTACACCACTTGCATCATTTTCCTCTATGTATATCTAGAAACCATAGGCTACATTCCACAACCCAATAGACACATAAGAGTACACAGAGGTCCTTTTCACTGAAGTATCTTCCTGCTCAGCACTGATTTAAGCCATTCATACTAGCACCCCTGCAGATATGTTTTGTTATAATAGCTTTGATTAATGGGGTCTCTTCTTGTTGTGCAATACTGATGATGCCTGAAACTTCAAATGATCCTCTTTCTTAGGAAACAAGACCTAAAAAACTTTGCTTTCTCTTGACTTGAACATTTTCTGATCTTAGCCCTGTTCTTGATTATCACTTTCCCTTAGAAACTTTTAGTTACTGTTTCACTGTTTATTAAAACAAACCTGTGCTTACAGTCAGCTTGCAATTTTTCAAGTCATCACTGGCCATCGCCCTCTACTTGTAGATGAAGGAGGCGCCTTAACCCTCTTCTTATAGATGAAGGAGGTTCTTGGCCATGACAAATTACAAGTCTGTTTGACAGTGTTGTCATTCTTTTACTGTGCTATCAGGCTGAATGAAGCTGTAAGAGTTTGATGAGTAACTCCTTACCCTGCAGATGTATCTCAGGCTCATGTTCACTTTAAAAAGCAGCTGTTCTTCTAAATGTGGATTCAATAATTTTCTCTTGAGATGATGACATGTTTCCTGTGCTTGTAAAATCCATAAACAATATAAACCACCTAAAATTAGCTTGAGATTTATGGTCTATGCAGTGCTGAGACTTAGGGGCGTGTAAGTGGCGCGACTTAGAGCTGTGAATAAATTCATTAGTAGAGTGGGAGGTCTGTTATGATTGGTCTGTAGCAGATGGAGGTTTTTTGGCCTTTTGATGGTTGCCGAGGGTAAAATTCCTTAAAGCGCCACTTCCTAACTTAGGAGAGGGCTTTTGAACAGACTTGGATTGTCATTTTAGAGTTGACAGGAAAACTTAGTATGGCTGAGGTTAGGTAGGATTTGATAATGGGATTTCAACTTGTCATGGGCGAACTGAAAAGGAAGGAGAGCAAAAAAATTTTTATGGGTGTTTTCCCAGCTGGCAAACTTGACAAATTTTAGGATCAACTGTTGGAAAACTGGGCTGTTGAACTAGTCATCACTAACAAGTAAAATATATTGATGACTAACAAGAGAATAACCAGTGCGAAGGCATGCAGTCGCTAAGCTGCAAAAAGGGTTGGCATGGCTACTTCCAACTAATATAATTCTTGCTCTTTGTGGCGTAGATCCTGAGTGAATTGTTGGAGAAGAATGTCTCACTACACTAATGACCATAGTTCCATAGCATTTTCTAGTAATTCAGAGCCTTTGGTGATGTTAGCAGAAATACTTTCGATGGCTTCCTTAACCAGTGTAGCTCGTTGATTTCGTACCTCCGGAGGAGTCTCAGGTTGCACCTTCGCCTGCAGCGCAACAATCTGTTGCTCGAAGTCAGCTTTGACTGTTTGGACCTCAGACCTAGAAGTCTTCAATGAAGAAACCAAGCTCTCAATTTTGGCTTGGGGCATAGCAGAGGTGGGAAGGATTATTCCGGGTACCTCTCCGCACAATCGGTCTATTAAATGTTCTAGCTCAGCTCATTGTGCGACCGTCGCTTGTTGTACTTCCTGCGCTTGGATGGATTCTATTTCCTTGGTTGTGATTTTCTACTCTACCTCGCTTAGATACTACTGTGCACGCCCCTCTCTAATTTGTAGTTTAGCAGAGATGAACAAGTGGAGAGCCTGTAGCTGCCCACTCATTATCCTTGCAAGATCAAGGCCAGCGTTCGTACATTCTTGGACCTGTGCGCAGAAGGCTGGTTGCTCTATGGTCATAGTTGTGCCCAGGAAGGGGGAAATTTTTCTTTCTGTTGCGGCAATCAGGGTTGGGATGGCAAGCTTGCTTTAATCGGCCTTGCCTGATTCATGCTCGCTTGCAATGTGTCTACATTCAATTGCAACACCTGTAATCCATACTGCAAGGCCCCCACTGCAGCCTTGTGTTGCTCTTCCATGGTTGTCTATCTATCCTCTGACACGGTGGCGACTCCGTCTACTATATTCTCTAGGTCTTCGTCGGTTAAGGTGACCTTCGCATCTCTACCGAACTTGTCTCCCTTTTGTTTCTTGAAATGACCTTTTGTAGACACGCCATTATGCTTTGTACCTTGTGGGGAATCCGCACCCTCCCCACCAAATCCTCTAGTCTCAATGTCTTTCTCCAGTTCCTGTTCAGTCTTCTTGGTGGTGTATTTGGTGGGATTTTTGGTGTTGTCTTTGGTAGTCTCTTTCCCACTGGAATGCAACTCAGTGTCCTTTGTCGTATTCTAGGGAGCGGTACCTTCTAGGGTTGCATCCTTTCTGGATGTACCAGCTATAACTAGGATGGTGGATTTGGGTCCAATCTTCCATGCTGACGGCCATGTTGCTATGACTTGGTCCACTTTTGCCTCCGTGACCATGTTGGGTATATTGTACCATGTTGAGTCTGTGTGCGCTCGAATTTGCACATTATGCATAGTGACGTGGAAGTCAGTGATGCATTTCTATTTATCATAAACTACAAGCGTCGGTCTTGGCCTAGAGTGTATTGCTTCCTCCAGAAAACCTTCAAATGACACCCAAAATACCTTATTTTCCTTGATTTTCTACTGGTCCTTGGAATCCTACAGATTGGCGTAGCGCATTCCCTCGCACACACCTAGCAAAAGCTCGGGGAGCACCACATCCTCGAGTGTCTCCCAAGCAACTAGGGAAATAAATAGCAACAACCACGAATAACAGAAGGGCTTGCCTAGGTCCTGTGCCTCACACACATTTTTGAGAAACTCCTCACACAGGTATTGGGACCAGATATAGCTGAACTCCTTATCACATTGTCCCTCCAGCTGGATGATAGGCGCAGGGACAGCTAATGGTCGACATTTCCACATCAGCTGCAATCCAATCCCATGCGCACTCTGGGGTCAGTGATGCTATTGACCAAGAATCCTCTTTTGTCACGTTCCACCTTGTATTTCTCCCAGACAGCAGTGGCCAAGTTCTTCTTATTACACTTTCCCATCCCTTTCATGGGATGGGGCCCCTTCATGGGTAGGTCGGTGATCCCGTGGATCAACTCACCATCAATAGAAATATGGGCTTGAATCCATAGACAACCATCATGGATCAAGGCGAGCAAATGTCGTATGCACATACTAGTGATAGGGTACCTCCCAAAATAGGGAATTTGCAGCAGGTTTAAGATACTTGATACATGAAATCCACGTGCCCAAGGCATCGAATCAACCTTTGGCATGTCATCATATAGTTCCCGCTCCAAATAGAGCTCTGGGACCAAATCCAGAAATGTTTCTTCATTAGCCAAATCATGATCATCAAATTTGATGAGGGGTATGTTGACAAACATCTCTCCAATTATAGGGACTTCCTACGGGACTAATGGCATCTAGAGATAGTCTTGGACCGCATCAACGTTCTTAAGGGTGCACACCATTAGATTTTGTGGCTTAACATAGGGTGGTATCCATGAGAGTGGGGCTACCAGCAAGGCCTCCTCTTGAGCAGTCATGGAGCGCTTGGATGGATTGACCATAGGTGAGAACGCCTAAGGTACCTGTTGGGGAGAATTCACAATCCTTAGGGAGGTGTGTGGCTTATATGAAGCCCACTTCGTGGCTTTTCCTTTTCCTTTTCCTTTTCCCTTGGCCAGTGTGGACACAACCTCTTCAACTTCAGGGGTGACTTCGAAGACATCTTCGGACCCTGACTCAGTGGAAGTAGTAACTGGTGGCAACTTTGCAAAGTTATTGGATGTCATCCTCGCTCAGAACACAAACTCGGGATTGCTACTATCAAAAGGAGTACATCACCCAGACATACAGATCATGTTGACAAAGCGAACACAGAAATTGCAGCAAAGCATAAAGGATGAAATATTCAGAGAAAAAAGGAACAAATTATGACCTGCACCCTTCCTTTTATAGGCCACCATGGGTAAAAATGGTCATATTACCATTAAATGCGACTTACCATCGAAAAAACGGTAAAAAATCCTCCAAGTTTATTGCATTAAATGCCAAACACCCGCTCCATGCAACGGTAAAATCACTTTTTCACCCAGCTTTATTGTTCCTGTTATCACTCAAAAAAAGTGAAACATCATTTGACATAGTCTTGTAGGTTAATTTTTCAAATTTATGGTCATACAGTTCATTTTTCATTAGTTGGTAAAGGAAAAATTTAATTTTTTTCATATTAGCCTATCCTAAGGTCCAAACTCACCCCCATTCAAGTCTTTTCATGTCACATCAATCATTATTTCCTAACATACTCCATTTCCCTAGCTTATAAATCTAAAAAGGTCACTTTAGCCAAGATTTCCTATTTTCGTAGTCAATTACATAGTAAAAATGCATTTTTCGCTATGAAACTGCTAATACTTCTGTAGCCAAACTGCCAGGAAATAAACTAACTACACTATGAAAAGGGGTTTTTCTATCTATCTTTTAAAATCAAGTGCTAGGTATTAGTCAATGATTAGAAGTGTTAGAGTGGGTGTCATTCAAGTCAATTAGGGTTAAGCCAAGGTACAATGGTCATGGATGAGGTCATTATTACTGTTTTAAGCATCCATGAGTCATGATTAACCCTTGAGTTGTCATCTAAACTTTAAAATCTTTCCCAAATGAGCCTTATGTCATTCTCTGCTCCATATTTGCATGTTGTTGAGTTCAGGAGAGTTGTTTCACCAAGCTAAGCTAGTTTCTGGCATTTTCAAACAATTGCAAGTTTCATTGATCAAGCGAGGCAGAGAAGGTATAAAAGCACTATGGCTGCAAAGAGGAACACCAAAAAAGGAGGCCACTATCTCAGATATGAGCCATCAGACATGAATTTGTTGAATGAAGACCCAAATGCCTTAGAAGTTTTCAGAACAATAGGGTGTTTGTAGTTTTGCCAAATATTGCAAGGATGCCATGTGCAGGTTTCTGAGTTTGCCATCAGTTTCAATGGGACAGCTTCAAAGGTGGGAATGTTGAACCTCACTATAGCATCAAATACTATTGCAGCAGCAACATGAATTCTTAGAGGAGGAGAACAATGGTTTGAAGGTTTCAAGTTCACCATGTAGGAATGTAAGGAATTTATCAAGCCAGAGCATAGTGAGATTGATCTCACAAATGCCATCCCAAGGAGCTACATGAAAGACAACTTATCAATGTTGTTGCTAATCATTCATAAATACTTCACCTGTGAAGGGAGGTATCATATGGTTTATTCATAACACTTCAGGCTTCTGCTACATTTTTTTGGTAAGAGGTCTCTTGATTTACCTTTTTACTTATACAGAAGCTTAGCTAAAATGTTAGACAAAGTTCAAGTCAAATATGAAGGAAATTAAACCTCACTCTTTCATCATGGTTTAATCAAGTTGCTAGTTTTAGAGGAGTTAAAGAGATTAGGCAAAGAATGGTCATCTCTTCTGTTTTTTAGTGGTTTTGAAGTAGATGCCATCACTCCTAAGAGAACTCCTAAACCTAGAGGTATACCATCACCTTCAGTGGCAAAGAAAAATGAACCAGTAATCATGGAGACGATGTCGTTGCAGAAAGTTGATACACCTGTTGTTACACCTCCAAAACAAAAGCCACCAGTGAGAAAACATGGTAGAAAGAGAGTTACAAGAAGCCAAATAGTGGCTAAGTGAAATTTAGAAGAAATTCTGCATGGTATTGATATTTGAGAAACTCCCATAATCCAAGTTGAGGATATAGATGAGGGAGGAAAGAAGCTCAAGAAAGCCAAAAACAACTATGAAATTATAGTTTGAAGGTGAGGATGCAAGATTCATGTTTCAAGCTAGGAAACCAATGAAAAGACATGTTATAAAACTCTTGTAAAGTATTAAATAAGCTCAGAAGGTCACTGAAACTGTCCAACCACCACCAAGCATCATTGACCTTTCCTCACCTGCAAAAGAAGAATCAATCATTAAATAAAGGAAATGAAAAGAGAAAATTATTGAAAAAAAAGAGATTGAGATCCTTAAGGAGAAGTTGAAGCTGGAAAATGATGAAATATCAGTCTGGAAGAAAGAGGCAAGGAAGCACAAGGTTCAGAAGGTACAATTTGAGAAAATGAAAAAAAATTGGGAAGAGCAGGTTAATACTATGTCAAAGACCTTAGATAACACACAATAATTGATCAAATGGACTTAGCCATTGAGAGGATAAGTGAAGCATATCAGAAAAATGAACCCGCACTTGAAATCTAAGAACAAGACACTAAAATACCAAGTCAAATATCTCCAAGAGCAATTATAATTGATTCACGAAGAATTGGAGAAGAAGAGTTTGAAGATGACTGTGGTTGAGGAGCCCATTGCTCAACTAATCATTAATGAAAAGGAAACACCTCAAGGGTCCTAAGTTGAGTTTGATTATGTTTCAGGAGGTTCATTGCATGTTGAAGACCAATTTTCTATAGCTTGAGGTTACTTTTTTGACACATGGTTAAAATCTGGAAATTTTACAGTTTTTCACAGTTTCATAGTGTTTCCTAGGCTTAAAGCCAGGAAAACGATACGAAAATTTCTGTAGCTGTCTTTTTGCCTCTAAAATAATTTTTTGAAGCTTTCGAGGGATAATTGTGGTGATGATGTATCATGTCTTGGTTGACACCCTGGAATAGCCAAAGAGAAAAATTTATAGGTGCAAAATCTATTTTTTGGATGCTATGAAAGCTCGCTATGAAACTGTCGTATTTTCGTAGCGAGCTATTTTTGAAGGTTTTGAAGCATCCTAGTGGCAGTTTTGGATAGGTGGAAACATCCAACAGGTCAAGGGACCTTATCGTCAAACATTTATGAATTGAAAATAATGTTTTGGGGTACATCTCATCAGCTAAAGATTTCATTGAAGATAAGGGTCCTGCTTTCCTAAAAAATAGGGTTTGGTTCCATATGTTTAGGAGGGTCTTTAATATGTCAAGTAGTGATGAACTATGTCATATCCTATTCGATCATGTGATGCTTAGTTGTAACTGACAAGTAAATGTTTCAAAGATAAGGTAGAATGATGTAATAAATAGGAGTTTGAGTCCTATTAGGAAATGTCATATTTAAGGTGTAGCTGTCATTTTCTTATTAAAAGATATGTTTTTTCTGTTATATGAGGTGTCATAGGAAGAGTTCGATGAATCTATCCAAGAGGCAGATCATCCCTGCTATAAGAATGTCTATTTAAAGGGAAAATTATCGAAGTTGTAAAGGGTTGGAGATTTTTTGCACCATACTGCTACTTTATGTAATTTGACTTATATCAGTAATACATAGGACTTCTTCTTGACAGACTTGAGATTCTCATGGATTTTTTAATGTCTTTCTGATCTATATCTTTATGTTTACCACTTGCAGTAGATTTCATCTTTATTACTCAAAATTCATATGTTTATTCTCTGACTTCATTTATTGATGAAATGACTGTGTTCCCCTATGTTCTATGTGTGATGTGCCTTTGTTAAAGACTCTTATCTACCTCAGCTTCCATGTCAAGGAACCTTCCCACTGAATCTACTAATTTGTTGACTCCATAAGCCCAATGGTAGCAAGCCTACATTCTTTTCAACCTACATACACAAAAATCAAGTTACTTTTCAAATAGAGTTAGCCATCTAGTACTATCATTATCTAATATCATAAACCCCTTTGAGAGAGCCCTCTCAGAATGAAAAGGCTAAGATTCAGTCAAAAGCTAGTTTGAAAAAATTACATAGAGTTGTCTGATCAATAGCCAATCAAGTACAATTTTGTGATAATAGCTCCAATAGCTAGTCTTCTTCGCTACGCACTACCCCTGCACCTCAATCGCACCTGCCCGCACCTCTTCACCTGCGCACTACCGTTGCACTTCCATCACACCTATCTATGCCTTCCATTGATAGCGTGTACAGATCCTCCAATGCTGATGACACAACCATATAATCATTTGGTAGGCATCAGATTGTACCTATATGGCTTTAGACGACTTCCATTAACATACCCGGGAAGGTAGTGTTGAGCCCTAAAATTGTCTTCTCTTTTACAAACCTTCACTTCATTTCATCATTATTTTATCACTTCATAAGCCTAAAATCAATGAAGAATGATTAGGATTTCTTAAAGGTTTCATGAAATTGATTAACATATTGTATTTTCATGATTTTTTCTATTTTAACAATTTTCTGCAAAATAGTTACAGAATACAGGCATTCCGTAGCTGACCGCGCATTCCGTAGCTGATCCCGCATTCCGCAGCTGTTTTACAGTTTGAGTGGGTTACAGGTGTCGTCTCAAAGAAAGGCGCATATGGGAAAATTCCAGACTTCATCCACATCATTCCTTGCTCCCTACAAAGTCTGAACACAATTCTACATGTGGTTATGCACGTGGGAAACCAAAACCAAGAGGTAGAGTTCTACCGGGACACAAACTCTACAGCTGTCTGCAGCAAAGTACGCAGCCTTCAATAAGAGTTTTAATTCAAATAGGAATGGGAAAGACAGTAATCCCTGCATTATCTCAAGTTCTGTTATGTAATTTAATTATAAATATGACTTGGGAGACCAAGCAACGCTGGTTAGTTTTTTGGCTTTTTCTGCTAGATTTCAGAACCGTGAATACTTTGTTTTCAGTCATTTTCTCCTTTAATGAAAAAAACATCATTCTGCTGCATGAGCTGAGTCGATTTTGAGTTAGATTACGTGCTACCAGGTGGTGGAGGGCCCCTACCTCCTGTGCAGCTCTGTTTTCTTATAATTTAGATAAGTATTTTAGCTCTATTTTCACAGTTTAGATAAGTATTTACTTTCAGTCTTTCGTTTATGTTTCAATTGCATTGAGTTATACAACCAGAATTTTTCTAATAAACTTTTCCAACATATTATTCATGATGAACAAGATGGACTGTGTAATTTCATAGAGTAATGGCATGTCAATTTCAATAGAATACTTCGGAGGTAGAATGCATGTGGTTCAGCTTTGTCCTTTCTTTTCAAGTATGATAATGGCTCTTTAGTTTAATACTGTTCATTGTAGATTAATAGCATCTTATTTTAGTTTTAACTCATTGCTTTAACACTTCAAGTTTAGCTGTTGTCCATTGTAGCTTACTTTGTCTTAGTTGATAAATTCAATCTCACAAGCTTAATTATTTACAAAACTTCTTTTGTTCAAAATTCATACTCATACACAATTATCTGGACAAAAGATAGTATTATTATAAGGTCTGGAGTATTTTGCAGCTTCTTTATCATTTCACAAATAAGCCTCTTTCTCAAAGACTATTTTTGAAAGAAAATCTATAACTTTTGAGAAAGGTTTAATGGTGTTAAATTGAGTTGCAAAACAGAAGTAGAAACTAGTTTAGAGTAGAAACTTTACCTTGTTACAAATATTCTTTTCCACATATTTTCCAACAAATATTTATTCATGGATGAGATGTTGTACATTGTAAGTTATCTGTTTGATTAGTGATTTAGGAGAAAACTTCATTTCCACTTAGCTTGTTCATTTCTTAGGTTCATTTCAATTTCATGTTGTGAGTTTACAATAGAGTCATTATCAAGCTTTGTATTTGTTGGTTGCTAGTCATAGTTAGACTCTGTTTTGTTTCAGCATTTGCATTTATTTACCATCATAGTTTAGGCTTCACTCTTTTTTGACCAATACATTCCCTTCATTTAGCACTTAGTTCTTTTCCTTTTCAAAATAAAACCATAAAACCAAAAACATCAGAAAACACTAAACACAACGAAGTAGGAAGAGGTTACTTAGGCACATATGGTGCACTTCACTTTAGCAGTTTACCAACCCTGGTTGACAATTAAATGAACTCAATTTAGGAGACTAGGTTGAGCACAAATATTTTGGCGCCATTTCCGGGGAAGTGTAACTAGGTATCCTGATTTCCTACATCCACAAAAAAAAAAACAAAAACTTCAATCACCTACCACACCCACTATATCATGTGGTGCAGTAAGAGCCAAACATCCACATCATGAATTCATATTTTTGCAGGTAGAAGAAGAGGTGACAAAGGAGGTTGAAGAAATGGATGGAGATGATGACAATGAGGAAAATCCTTTTTGATTTCCCATTCAAGAAACTGATATCAATATTCAAATGAAGAACATCCATCCATCTGTACTTCCTAACTTCAAAGGTATGAGATCAGAAGACCCGGAAACCTTTCTCTTTGAATTTGAAATAATTTGTAGATCTTATGGCTACTCATTGCACATGCAAAAATTGAATTTGTTTCCGGCAACATTGAAGGATAGAGCTCTTAGATGGTTCATGACTTTACGAACAAATTCTATAAGGACATGGGATGATATGAAAAGAGTATTCTTGGAAAAATATAAAGGTTATTGCATGCACCATGACCTTAGAAATGAAGTCTTTAACATGAACCAAAAAGATGATGAAAGCCTAGAAGATTTAGTAGAGAGATTTACTTATAATATCAAAAGATCTAAATTGCATAATTTAGGATCAGATGCATTAAAAACTCTCCTACTAAATACTATAAAGGATGAATGGATTGATCTTCTTAATCTTGTGGGAAAAGGAGATGTTTATCAATTGCCATTTCAAGAAATTTGTGAACTATGCAAGAACATATCAAGAGGAAAAGCAAAGTGTGTAAGATCCCCTCAAGATCCATTTGTGGAAAAAGTAAGTAAGTCAGCATCAAGATTGGTAAGTCAAACTGAACCTAACAATTTGCTAAACATTCTTGGTAATTTAAATGAACAAACTGACATGCTAAGAATGCAAAACAAGCAAAAAGTTGCTTCATTTATATTTTGCCCTAAATGTAGAAAGAAACATGCTTTGCATGAATGTCCACTTGATAACATTAAAATGTGCAAAATTTGTGCAGGATCACATACTACTGAAGATTGCCCATCATTACCAGGGTTGAAGGAAATTTACCAGAAGGATAATGGAGTAAATCAAGCACAAGAGAAACTTTGTCATGTAGCTCCAAGAGGACTATGGCAGCCTCATCAACCCAATATGATGAAATATCCTTATGCACAGTATCAAGGTTATGCACAACAATCTCAAGGTAATTGGAAAACAACCTTGCCTTGGCAACCTTGGCCATATCAATCCCAACCTTAAAATCAACCTTGGAAACCTTGGCCATATCAATCCCAACCTCAAAATCAACCTTGGAAACCTTGGCCATCTCAATCTCAACCTCAAAACCAATCTTGGCAACAAAGTTGGCAAAGGCCCTATAAAGGAAATCCACCATATCCTCAATCTTTCTCTCTCTATCCCAAATACCATCATCAATGTTATCCATACCATTTACCTCCACTACAACATCAATATCACCCTCATTTTACCTCAATTCAACCTTTCCCATTACCATCCACACAAGCACCCCAAGGATTCCCCACTCCATTACCTCCACAACCATTTCATATCCCGAACAATAAAACACCTCAATCAACTTACAAATCTGAGGTATTGCAAAATGATTCACCAGTTGTCATTGAAGAACAACAACCAGCAGAAGAAGACTCAGATAAGGTCCAAGAATCAGGGATGTTTATTGATAAAGAGAAGATATTGGAACCAGAGATTGAAAAGTCTCATGCATGCCTATCACTAGATTCTATGAATGAAGATCACATCTCCGATTTCATGATAGAGGAAAGACAAGGAAGACAAGATTACATTGAATCTTGGTTCAATTCAGTCATCGGATCCCAATGTTCAATTATTCAATATCTTCTGACATCATCTAAATCAAGACAGTTGGCATCTCATATACAGGTACATGTCAAAGAATATCTTTCAAACCTGCATATGAGTTTATCTATCATCTTGTTACAGACATGGTTCCATTGGAAGTACTCATATACTTGAACAAGATTTTCTTTTTCAAGTAGAGTAGGACATAAAAAAAAAAAGAGAAAAAAAGAAAAAAAAAGAAAAGAAAAAATAAATAAAGAGAAAAATAAGTCCTATTGTGAAAACCAGCTTGCTGGCGCAATTGGACATGAGCTTTGTTTGAAAACCAGGAAACTGGCGGGAAAATTTCACAATAAGTTCTGCAATTTCATGATGGTTTCAATCTTTCATGGTTCTTCAAATCATTCTTGGTTCTATGCTCGAGTTGGATGATGTGGAATTCCTTAAGGTCCACCTTCCAACAGATCTTGTCCCATCGACCTCAACACTTTATCCGGGATCAAGATTAGAGATTATTTGAAGTGCCTTGGAGCTTGCATTCATCAATGGCAAGCCTCCTCGTTGATAACAATGGGAATACAACAATGTCTCTTGATTGTCAAATCTTGCAGGCGACTCGACTTCGACACATTCATTCGTCCCTGTCAAGATGCACTGAGGTACCTTGACAGTCATTTACATTATCGGTGAGTTGTCTCGCATTGTTTAACGATTTTCATTATTGATCAGTAATCCAATGATTTCTTCCCATGCTCGACTTCGACACATTTATTCGCATGGTAAGAATTGTACCATGAATGTTGGCTTTGATGAAGACTAATGGTTTTATGGAATCAACAACAACTTGCAGCAGTACATTTCATTAGTTTCTTGTAGCAGCATGTTCATATTTTTTTCAATTCAATAACAGCTACGGAAAGTGGCAGTTTCTGCAGCCATTGCTGTAGCAGCCTGTTTTCGTCTTTTTGCAACTTTTTCCAGAAGGCAGTTTTGGCGCAAGTATTGCAAGAGATTGGAGCAGAAATAAAAAATTCTGAGCTTCTGGGTTTTCTCAGAATATGATAAATTGAGTAAAACGCGGACAGAATTTGGAAAAAAGAAATTTTTAAGGGCATTTCAGAAGGGTTTTTCAGGCAGATTTTCAATTTTCAGCATTATGGACAAAATAGGACAGATTTGAGTATTTTTGCACAGCAACGCCTTTTCTTTATCAAAATGAAATTCTGGAAGCATGTGGCAGTAGAGAAGGTAAAAATACACATTTTCCCTTCGGAATCACTCAATTTGGCCTTAAAATGAGTTCGTGGCGTACTTTTTTGTTGCAACATTGGGAAAAATGAAGGGTGAAACAGGGCAGAAATTGATTTTATCATAACTTTCAAACCGTGCATCCGTTGGTCCTGAAATTTTTATGGTAAATGCATTGAGGTAGGTTGAATAAACACATAAAATTTTAGAAAATTTCAGTGTGTATTTTTCAAGAAATTGGCCACTTTCACCTACAGCCATTCCTCATCTTCCGGGAGATCCGTGTAACCAATGGCAGAGATTTTTCGTCGGAAAATGCATAATAATATTGGTGACAACCTCAGAAAATTTCAGGGAAGTCTGATGTACCATTTGAGAGAAATTCCAAAATTCATTTCATTCTACAATTCCACTCCATCTCACTCAATTTTCACTCCATCTCATGCCATTTTCATTTCATTTCACAAGTCCTATTCCACTTTCACTCCATCACATTTCACATCCATCTTCCATATTCATACTTCATTTCTTTTTACAGATTGCATGTTGCAGCCACATCTTATTCAGCAGTTCTGACATAATTGTACAACCTACAAAGAGATGATGATTACAGGAAATTGAAGGATTCTGTTTTGAAGACCAACAAGCTAAAAGAGGACCAAAGGAACAACATCAAGCACAGCAATTAACAAGGTCAAAATTCTGAGGTAAATTGTGAAAATTATTTTAATAACAAAAAGTTAAAACATGAAATAGATACAATGTGTATAATCATGTGTTTCCTAAACAACCTATCATTCGAATTGATTAGCCATATCCCTTATCCAACATTCCATATTTCACCACAAGGTCATCATAAATTCTCCATCAGATCCATAGCCACTTCATTTTCCCTTATAGCTTAATTACCTCCATCCATTCACCTCCATTACACTTTGCAGCCAATCCATCTCTAAGTGCAGAAAGGAAATTCTGAGGGTGAAGCATCATTCTTCAACTAATCCATCTTCAAACACAGTGATACAGTTTCAAAAATAAAGCATTAGACTTTGTAGTCAATCTAGCTTCAAGCATAGAAAAGTGATTTTGAAAGGAAGATAATCTGCACAAAGGAGGAATGTGGCTAATTGTCAGGACACAATCAGTTGAAGTCAAGTATTTGGAAGGATATCCACAAGTCAAGGAGCTACTACAATAAAAAGGGAGGCTAAATTTTATAGAGAAATTTGATGGCTTCCATAAGGAGATTACAAAATCTTTTGTCAAATCTTTTGATGGAGCAGAAGAAGAGAAACTGACATGGATATTGAAAATAAACTTGACACTCCACTACAAAAGGAAGATGAAGAACTAATCTCTGAAAAGTTAACAGAGATTAGAAAATAGATTAGGGCCAAAAGAAGCAGAAAGATAAGGTTGGATGTTTTAACAGAGGTTTCAGAGCACATGGAATAAGTTTTGATGAAATTGCATGAGGACATGCAATAGTCTTGCAGTGGGGGTATGTTGAGCCCTAAAATTGCCTTCTCTTTTACAAACCTTCACTTCATTTCATCATTATTTTATCACTTCATAAGCCTAAAATCAATGAAGAATGATTAGGATTGCTTAAAGGTTTCATGAAATTGATTAACATATTGTATTTTCATGATTTTTGCTATTTTAACAATTTTCTGCAAAATAGCTACAGAATACAGGCATTCCGTAGCTGACCGCGCATTCCGTAGCTGATCCCGCATTTCGCAGCTGTTTTACAGTTTGAGTGGGTTACAGGTGTCATCTCAAAGAAAGGCGCATATGGGCAAATTCCAGACTTCATCCACATCATTCCTTGCTCCCTACAAAGTCTGAACACAATTCTACATGTGGTTATGCACGTGGGAAACCAAAACCAAGAGGTAGAGTTCTACCGGGACACAAACTCTACAGCTGTCTGCAGCAAAGTACGCAGCCTTCAATAAGAGTTTTAATTTGAATAGGAATGGGAAAGACAGTAATCCCTACATTATCTCAAGTTCTGTTATGTAATTTAATTATAAATATGACTTGGGAGACCAAGCAACGCTGGTTAGTTTTTTGGCTTTTTCTGCTAGATTTCAGAACCGTGAATACTCTGTTTTCAGTCATTTTCTCCTTTAATGAAAAAAGCATCATTCTGCTGCATGAGCTGAGTAAATTTTGAGTTAGATTACGTGCTACCAGGTGGTGGAGGGCCCCTACCTCCTGTGCAGCTCTGTTTTCTTATAATTTAGATAAGTATTTTAGCTCTGTTTTCACAGTTTAGATAAGTATTTACTTTCAGTCTTTCGTTTATGTTTCAATTGCATTGAGTTATACAACCAGAATTGTTCTAATAAACTTTTCCAACATATTATTCATGATGAACAAGATGGACTGTGTAATTTCATAGAGTAATGGCATGTCAATTTCAATAGAATACTCCGGAGGTAGAATGCATGTGGTTAAGCTTTGTCCTTTCTTTTCAAGTATGATAATGGCTCTTTAGTTTAATACTGTTAATTGTAGATTAATAGCATCTTAGTTTAGTTTTAACTCATTGCTTTAACATTTCAAGTTTAGCTGTTGTCCATTGTAGCTTACTTTGTCTTAGTTGATAAATTCAATCTCACAGGCTTAATTATTTACAAAACTTCTTTTGTTCAAAATTCATACTCATACACAATTATTTGGACAAAAGATAGTATTATTATAAGGTCTGGAGTATTTTGCAGCTTCTTTATCATTTCACAAACAAGCCTCTTTCTCAAAGACTATTTTTGAAAGGAAATCTATAACTTTTGAGAAAGGTTTAATGGTGTTAAAACTGAGTTGCAGAACAGAATTAGAAACTAGTTTAGAGTAGAAACTTTACCTTGTTACAAATATTCTTTTCCACATATTTTCCAACAAATCTTTATTCATGGATGAGATGTTGTACATTGTAAGTTATCTGTTTGATTAGTGATTTAGGAGAAAACTTCATTTCCACTTAGCTTGTTCATTTCTCAGGTTCATTTCAATTTCATGTTGTGAGTTTACAATAGAGTCATTATCAAGCTTTGTATTTGTTGGTTGCTAGTCATAATTACACTCTGTTTTGTTTCAGCATTTGCATTTATTTACCATCATAGTTTAGGCTTCACTCTGTTTTGACCAATAGTTTCCCTTCATTTAGCACTTAGTTCTTTTCCTTTTCAAAATAAAACCATAAAACCAAAAACATCAGAAAACAGTAAACACAACGAAGTAGGAAGAGGTTACTTAGGCACATATGGTGCACTTCACTTCAGCAGTTTACCAACCCTGGTTGACAATTAAATGAACTCAATTTAGGAGACTAAGTTGAGCACAAATAGATAGTCTCCTCGCAGTGTGGCCAAGCGCACTACACCACCATCAGTAATCTCTTTTTCTATATACGGTCCCAACCAGTGCTTACGAAACTTCCCTGGATGGCATGGAAATTGGCTATCATAGAGAGAAAAAAAACTCTTCTTCCTTAAATACCTTCTGTCGGATGTGCGGGTCATGCCATGCTTTTTCATGTGCCTTCTGTACTTGTGATGAAATTCAACAATAAACTGATCTTCTTCCAAGGAAAATAGCTACGCCAAACATTTCTACATGATGTCAAGTTTCGCCATATTTGCGAAAGCCGCAATGCAACTATGGGGACAATATATTCCATGGGCATGATGGCCTCATGTCCATAGACCATCCTAAAAGGAGTCTTCCCAGTCAACTTATTACAGTTGTTCCTATAGGCCCATAGCACCGAAGGGATGTGAATGTCCCAGTCATTCCAATTAGCATTACATATCTTGGTAAGTGAAATTTCCAAAATTTTGTTGAAAGCCTCTACTGTGCCATTAGCTTGTGGGTGACATGGGGTTCTTTTCATGTGACGGATCTGAAATTCTTCCGTAAAAGCTTCAATAGTTTCATTAATGAAATGCATACCTATATCACTCATCAAGATCTTCGAGCAGCCAAACCTGGTAAGTATATCCTCAAAGATGAAATGTGCAGTAGTATCTGTGGTATAATCCTTAAAAGCCTTCGCCTCCAACTTCTTACATTTGTTCCTATAGGCCCATAGCACCGAAGGGATGTGAATGTCCCAGTCATTCCAATTAGCATTACATATCTTGGTAAGTGAAATTTTCAAAATTTTGTTGAAAGCCTCTACTGTGCCATTAGCTTGTGGGTGACATGGGGTTATTTTCATGTGACGGATCTGACATTCTTCCGTAAAAGCTTCAAGAGTTTCATTAATGAAATGCATACCTATATCACTCATCAAGATCTTCGAGCAGCCAAACCTGGTAAGTATATCCTCAAAGATGAAATGTGCAACAGTATCTGTGGTATAATCCTTAAAAGCCTTCGCCTCCACCCATATGGTCACATAATCAGTGGCAGTAATGATATAATATGCACCTGTATTCTTTCCAGGTTGATTGATTGGTCCCAAAAATTCTATAGCCCATTTATCGAATGCCTGCAAGGCCATCTGCAGTTGTAGGGTAATTTCATCTCTGCGCGAGGGCTTCTCGATTTGCTGACATGCATCACAGCCTCGGAAGTAAGCATGTGCATCGCTATGCAATGTGGGCCACTATAACCCAGCACACAACACCTTCTACGTAGTGGCTTTCCCTACATAGTGGCCTCCTTTCACCCCTCCATGAGCCTCAACAAGGATAACTTGTCTCTCATGTTCTAATACATATCTCTGCAATACCTCATCTGCTCCCAAATTATAGAATTTACCTGCAATCATAGTGAAATCAATTGCATGGTCCACCGGCTCTTTCTTCTACTGTACTAAATATTCTGTAGGTTTCGTTCCATTTGTCAAGAAGTGAATAATTTCCACAAAGTGCTCATCAGCCACCTTGATAGTGAAAAGTTGCGCATCGGGTAATCCTTCTTCTAGAATAGTTGGATCTTCTCCATTCTCAATTTGAGACAAGTGATCAGGTCCCGCATTTAGTCTCCCAGGCTTCACAATAATCTCAAAGTCATACTCCTGACACAATATAAACCATCTACATATCTTCCCCCCTAACACAGAATTATTGACCAGGTATTTTAACGCTGAATGGTCAGTGAACATTTTAAAATTTCCTCCCAATAGATAGTGCATGTATGTTTACAGGGCATACACCATTTCTAGTCCTTATTGTTCAATATTATAATATTTGCGCTCTACGCTAGAGAGCTTCCTCCTAGCAAAAGCAATCATATGATCAATGTCTCCTTCTCCCAGTTGTGCTAAGACAACCCTAAGAGCTATTCTTGATGCATCCACATGAACATGAAAGACCTTAGCCCAGTCTGGAAATATTAGAATAGGTGCCATGACCATCCTTTCCTTCAACAACTCAAAAATTTTCTGACATTCTTCATCTGAGAGAAAGGATACATCCTTCTTTAGCATCTTTTCCATTGGCACAATGATCAAGGCGTACCCCTGAATAAACTTTCTGTAGTAACATGTATGTCATAAGATGGAGCGCAATTGTTTCTCATTGGTGGGGATTTCTAAATTGGTGATAACAACAATCTTGGCTGGGTCAACCATCAATCCCTACTCACATACGATGTGCCCCAAAAAAATTCCAAAAGGTACGCAGAATATACACTTCTTCAAATTCAATGAAATCTAGTGTTTCCTACAGGTATCCAACATCATGCGCAGATTTGACACATGTTTCTTTACAAATCTGAATAATTTCGAGTCATCAAAATAAACCTCCAGAAACTTTTGTATAAATTCTTTGAATACTGCTACAACCACGCGTGAGAAAATGGCAGGAGCATTCTTCAATCAGAATGGCATGACGGTGTACTGGAAGGAACCCGATTCAGTTGCAAAGGTTGTTTTACTACAGTCTTCAGGTGCAATTCTGATCTAATGGTACCCCAAAAATCCAACAGTGAATAAGTATGCTTCTTGGCCTCCCATGTTATCCAAGATTTCATCAGAGAATGGCATAGGGAAGGGATCATGTGCGTAAGCATCATTCAGCTTGCGCAGGTCTACGCATATCCTTATCTCTCCTTTGGTTTTCTTCTCTTGGACTACCATTGAGCTTACCCAACCAGACTGTTCCACGGGCTCAATGATACCTGCGACCACCATCTTATATAACTCCTCCTTGACTTTCTGCTTATATTCAGGGTTTAGCTGATAAGGTCGCTGCTTGATAGGACATGCATCCGGCTTCAAGGTGATACTCATAACATCCAGGTCTCCTAAAATTCCCTTGAGCTCAGAGAACTTCGTAGGAAATAGATCTTGATATTCGATCAGTAGCTCTGCAATCCTTCCAACTATATCATCATCCCAGTAATCCCCAATTTTGTACAACTTGGGCTGCTCCTCCGTCCCAATGCTGACTTCCTCCAACTTCAATGGTTTGGTAACGTCCACTATCTGCAATGAGGGTCTTGCGACTATGTGTTCTCCTTCAAATTATGGGATTGTAATATTCTTGGGATCTTCGTCATTGTCCTCTACTAAAAAATTCCTACAGTTGACAATATCTTGCATCTGCGCATCCCATGCTGGTATAGCACATTCCTTCCGAGGCAGGGACTCATCAAACACAAGAGCATCTATATCTTGCAGGGCTTCATCCAATTTCTCTGTCCCTCCAACTAAGCCGAACATCGCCATGAAATCCTCTGTCATTGCATCCCAGTGGTGAGTGCTTTGGTGAAGCTCCGCATCTAAATACCAGGTGGTGGGGACTGACCCTAATGAATGAATAAACATATCGACCCACTCATTCTAGATCGTTTCATTCCATACCTCCATACACATAGCCAAGTTCTTGCGTGGATCCCCATGGCCAGAAAATAGCTCCATAGGTGGGTTGACTGGAGGTTCAAAGCACAAGATCATCATTTTTCGACATTCCTCCCAGTCCTTAAAAGTCAAGTTAAGTGCCAAGAATCTCCGTTCCTCAGGGAAATATTTTTCCATTTCTTTAAGAAAGTCCTTAACATTACCAAAAAATAAAAGTAATGCAGTTCTCTTACCTCTCAGGAGATTCACCGAAAGCTCTTTGTGATCTTGAGACAACACAGCACAGATACTCCATGCAACCGATTTTGCCAATTTTCCATCTTGCCATCTGAATCTGAGAAACCCAAGCTGTATTTTTCCTAGTATAAAATACCATTAGATGTATGGTTGATCCAATCATCATCCCGTGCAGTCATTTTGTAAATATGGTCAACATCCTCTTCATCGCTCGCCGACTCTATATATCGTTTGCCTTCCTCCTGGTCTAGAGGGACTATTACCCGTGTACCATAATTCTCAAAGACCATGCTCCTCCTTTTCAAGTTGATGATACCTCCCATCTCAATAGCCCAATCTAGTCCTAATAGTGTAGGGTAAGGGTCTGCATAATCCACAATATGGATTACTTCGAAATCTACGTATACTTTAACTCCGACAATGTCTACCACAATGGTATGCAGCCTTCCCAATGGGATGATTTTTTGTTGGTTAGCCATACGTAGTTTAATGGTGGACCACTCCAATTTGGGTTCTCCCATCCTTTGCCAAGTTTGTTTGGGTAGGACATTGGCATTAGATCCCAGATCCAAGATGACTTGATCCATTTCGTACTCTCCAATATGCGCAGTCATACGCATCTCCTGACTAGTCCTCTTCATGTTCTTATAAATCTTGTGCACAACCTTAATCTCCATTCGAGGGGGCGCAGCTGTCTATCAATGCTTTGATATTATCTACCGCCTTATGGTTGCTTAGTAACTTCATACAAGCTTGAAGGAATGGTTTGACTGCTTCGTCGACTTTTGGATCCATGGCAGCTTTTGATGTTGACGCTACCACCGTAAAAAAATATTTCTAGCATCTATAAAACTTTTCTTCTCTTTGTTTAGGTCTAGGCCTTCCTTCTTGTCGGATGACTTTCTAATCCATGACTCTAAAACAACTTGCTCCGCAGGTCCTCCAGTGGTTGTACCATTGCGAGTTATCGCATTTATACTAGGGCCATCATCGTGTGGATCAACTTTGACCATTTGCACATTTTGCATAGGTGTCTGTTGCTTTTCTTGCATCTTAGCTATCAGAATGGGAAATTCCTCAATTACATGATCAAATTTCCTATAGTACCTGCAGGACTTCCGCACAGGGTTAGGGAAATCATGTGCGTAATGTCCTGGATCTCCACTGTTATAGCAGATTAATTTCCCTCTTCCTCGACTGACACCTCCACCTCTCCCCCCTCCCCTTCCTCTTGTCGGGGATCCTCCACATCTAGAGGGAGATGTTGGAAAAGAGGTTTCGACCTACACTCTATATAGGTTTGTATTGTCTATCATTAGCTCATACGTCTAACAATGGTGTTCATCATGACCAACCGAGGAACAAAATCTGCAATATTTTTGCTTCAATTCTAGCACATAAGCTTCAAGCCACAGGCAGTGGTCAATATCATCTTGGCCAGCTACCCAGAAATCAGCGAACCATAACGTGGGGTTGCTAGGCCCTGCAACCTCCCTAGGGAACAAAATATTTGGTCCTCCAGCTCGCAGGTAATCCTTAAACACAGGGCACTGATATTTGGTGTAGCCTGCTCCTTTGCAACAAATGCACCAGACATCTGCGCCAACCTCTTTACCCTTGTCTCTTCATATTTTCTATATCTCTAAGTGCATAACTTCCAAGTGACTTTGAATCTGTAGAGTCCCAAGGAGAATATCTTCTCTAGGCACGACCTCCAACTTGATAGGGATCTGCAGGGCTTCAACCTGAGTAGCAATCTTCTGTTGTCCCATAGGACCACGTAGATGGCTTAACAACATGGTGACTAACCATTCCTTATGTGGGTCATCATCATAAACAAATCCTCCATTACTAATAGTTTGCTGCAGTCGATGATCGACTTCCCAGACTGATTCTTTTGCTCCTTTCTTGAAATATTTTAGCTCTACCACTGTGTGTATGACTTCATATTTTTGAATTTTTGCTTCATATCCTTCTTGAAATCAGTGATAGTAGGAGAGGCATTTTGTTTCAGATATCCCATAAACCAGTCTAGTGCGCGACCCTCAAAATCCATGGCCAGTTGTGCTCTTTTCACCGCATCAGTATTAACATTTTTCATAGTCCATATTGCATCAGCTACGAACCAGAACTGATCCACATCCTCATCCCCTGCACCCCTAAGGGTGGGTAGCTTCATGTGCACAGCCATATCATTTGCAGGTGGGGATGGCGGCGGGGTAGGATATGTTTGAGTCCTACATGAATTTGAGTATGGCGTAGTAGGAGGGCTACTTGCAGTGTGTGTAGCATCAGTTTCTTCTAGATCTGGTGAATCCCTCAGAGGGTTGTATGCATATATTTCCCATCTCTAATTGATCTGATAATTCTTCCCCCTGCGTATGGTGCTTTCAATCTATTCGTAGCTCATTCACTCATTGTGGCTACTCAGAACACCTTTTTTGCTTAATATCATCTTAATCAGCAAGGGCAATGTTCGCAAGAATTGACCTCTCAAACCCTTGAAAAATATTCTTTTAGCTTCAAAGTACAACACAAACTGATCTACTACAAATTATGTCACAAATCCACCCAAGATACTATTGACCCAGTGATCTACAGTCCAAGTGATTTTGTTATCAGTGTTTTCCATTCGTTGGATCAATTCAGGGGTCCACTGTGTAACCCTTTTTCCCTTCCAACAAGTCTGGAACTCCGCTAATCTCAACAACCACTCCTGTAACTCATGCGCAAAGGTCACGAAGAAGATCTCGTGCACCTCTGTGAAGATATACTTATTCTTCCACTTTTCAGTAGGCAACTTCTTACTTTTGTTTTCTTTTAGGGCAAACTCCTGGATCTTCTTTTTGAACCACTCGTCAATTTCATATTTTTTCGGGTTCCACAAATCTTGGCTCATCACCTAGTCTCTCTCTCAAAATTCTCTCAGTCCCAGCAACAAAACCATTTTTTGGTTTGAGGATTCTTGACCCAGTTTCTGATTTGAGGTTAACCAACAAACCCTTGTACTACTGGCCCTTTTGGAAATGGCCTACTTGCACAAGTCAAGGTCTCACCTAAATTAGTATGGGAGGGTGCTGGAACCAGGTTTCTGCACCCTAAGAGAAATACTTTAATGATGTGGGTACCTTTAGATCTTGAATAGGTCTGCACAGAGAAAGCCCTAGCCAGAAATCCCTAACAATATAACTTAATAGAATGCCTTGTGCACAGCCCGTAACTCATAAGATAATCAATTAACAAGAGAAATACAACCCAATATCACCAAATCTATTCATTATGTTATACTCTAAATCTACCTCAGGCTGAGAAAGGCAGAATCTAGGGTAACATCAAACCCCGCTTAACCTGGTAGCTAGCCCTACCAGATCAGGAGAGGGCTCTCTCCTTGTCAATATCAGCAAAAAATGATCAATGAGGCTTGATATGACTTGATGTGAAGACTGATTTTAGGCTAGGTATGTGTGCAAAATATTTTGATTGATTTTAATGATGTTTTGCTGGCTCAAATGCAAAGGTAGATTTGGGTCTGGGAAATGAAGCTCAGTTTTGTAGAGATCTTAATGGGGAAATGTAGGCAATTGATTTGACACTTCAATTTGAATGAAATGGAGAGATTTAGACAGGTGATGAGTTGAAGAGGGCAAGAAACCTTCAGGGATCCTCTTCAAACAGCTGAAAACATAAATAACTAAACAAACCCTAGGTAGAGCACTACAATTTCAATGGATTCTACCTTTATCCTTGTTTGTTTAAGTTAAGAAGAAATAAGAGAGAAAATAGCATACATAAAACACCAGTAAACTTACATTTATAGAGAGAAACACAATATCAAAGAAAGATGCCACATGAATCCCATATAGTGCCGCAAACCCTGGTCTATTCCTTTGCCAAACTTCAGATATGAATGTACAATGATGCTCAAAGCTTTCCCAAAAGTCCAACCATGCTAATGACTGATAAAACATAATATTGTTGGCAATATGATGCAGAGTGTTGTCCTTGATGGCAACCCACTTGATAGAGTGTTGTCCTTGAATGGCAACCCACTTGATGAAGATGATGGCAACCTGCTTGATGAAGTTGTGCTGGATAGAATATGTCTTGATAAACTTGTTAAATGATGTAAATCTGATGTATCTACAGTGAGTATAGAAGGTAATGAAGAAAGAAATTCAGTATGTGTTAGATCTATGATGAAAAGAGTATGTCTCAAGGAATATGCGGATTTGTCTAGGATAAGTCGCGTATGCACGCGAGAAACAACATGCCAAGTCGCGTATGGGAAAAAGCGCTCATAAAGTACAAAACCAGGGGTAACCACCATGGTATTGACCCATTTTATTGGGTAATGACTCGTCTAAATGACCCCGTCCAGGAATACCATCGGAAGTAATGTGGTTTTGGCTCATGGTATTGAAAAAGGGTAAACCTATATAAAGAGAAGAAATTCATAGTGCAAAGGGGGAGTGCAGGTGCAAGATGTTTGAGCTTGAATGAATACTTCTCTCTGAAGTATATCTAAATGGAAAGGGTTACAGTTTGATGATAGATCTGAATCTGTGATGCACCAATGAAGAAAATTATGAAGAAGGGAATCTAGATCTAAAATGTATCCGTATCTTCTAGATTTGTTTGTAGAATGATTAGATCTGAAATGAGGCGAACATCTGTCTGAAGTAAAGGGTTAAATCTGTGTGATGTATCTATTCTAAAGAATTGCAATGACCTAAATGTCTAAAGAACCATACGCTAGTTCACCGCAGAGGAAGCGCGTATATACGCGGATTAACTGAAGCAAAAGTGCGTATGCGCAGTGAAATTAGCTCTGTAATATGTACAGAAGTATATGCGGGTTTGTATGGTAGAAGACGCATATATACGCGGGATCAGTGAAAGGAAAGCGCGTATGCAAAACTAGGGTTTGCTAAAGTTGTGAGATGTCTGATCTGTTCTGCTGTCTTGCTGATATCTGTTTCTGATGTGTACTGCTATATGTTTCTGATGAGTACTGCTATCTGTTAATGTTGATCTGGGGAGTTCGAATATTGAGCAAGTTGTTGAATTGATGAATTTTCCTTAAGCTAAATTTTGTGGGTTGGATCCAGTGTGAAAATTGATGAAACGTGGTCCATAGAGGTGCTGAGGGTTGTAGCCTTCAGTCAGGGGGTTGTAGCTCCCTTCCAGGTGAGGCTGGTAAACGAGATCAGGGGGTCGTAGCTCCCTTCCAGGAGAGGCCGGTGTGTCCAGGCCGTGGGTTGGAGCCCCTTCCAGAGAGGTCAAAACGAGCGCAGGTGGGTGCCTGCGTGCTGGTAGAGTCTGCACCAGCACATATGTTGAAAGATTTTTTCTCTATAATAAAATATTGAAGGCTGAGCAACTGCAACGGTGGTTTTCTCCCGACTTGGGTTTCCACCTAAAAATCCTGGTGTTCATGTGTGATGCTTTGTGTGATGGTTTATTCTGTTCTTACTACACATGTTTACGGTTTATTAAACATCTGATGAATGAATGATGGAATGATATAAGTGAAGAATTAATGACATAATTAGATCTCTGTGTATACGCGAGTTTCATAAAGGGTATCCGAGTATATACGCGAGTCTGTATCAGGAAAGTAGCGTATGGGTTTTAGAAGCAAGAAAAAGTAAAAGTTTTGAATATGCAGTAAATACTGATTCACCCCCCCCTCTCAGTATTTTTCCCAACAATTGGTTTCAGAGCCGGTCCTTCTGCATAAGCTTGATCGCTTGAAGGAGATCCGTCGCAATGGGAAGTTATGAAGGAGTAATGTCTCTAAAGCCACCTCTATTCAATGGAAGCAATCTGATATTCTTGAAGGTACGAAAAAAATCATATCTGCAAATTCTTGGTGCAGAAGTATGGGAAATCGTGGAAGAAGGTTATCAATATCCGGCAAGTATTTCTACTGATGTGGCTGAAAAGAAGAAGTATGAAATCAATGCCAAAGCAAGAATGTCTTATTAGAAGCATGTCTGAACTAAAATTGGTTAAGGTGATGCAAACAACTGAAGAAAAAGAAATATGGGACAAAGTCATTCTCGAAATATGAAGGAGATACAAAGGTAAAAAGTGAAAACTCCAAACTCTCATAATCAATATGAAAATTTAAGGATGCATAGTGATGAAAGTATTTCAGCTTTTTATACCCAGATGATATTGTAAATCAATGAGAAATTAAAGAAACCACAGCCGATACTACTCGGGGTGGGAAAAAGTCTTAAGATCTTTGACCTCAAAATTTGACTCTAAAGTATCAGCTATTGAAGAAAGGCAAGATCTGCAAACTCTTACTATTGTTCAACTACATGGTATTCTAACTGCTTTTGAAATGAGACAAGGAGGTCCTTCTCAAATCAAAGAAGCTGCTTTTAAGGCATCTGCAAAAGGAAAAGAAAAGAAAGTTGTCAAGGAATCCAGCTATATATCCGAAGAAGAAGAAGCAAATTTTGTGAGACGACTTCAACTAGGTACTGGAAGATTCAAAGGTAAGCTTCCCTTCAAGTGTTTTGATTGTGGAAGAGTTGGTCATTATGGCCGCAAAATGTCCTTATAAAGAAACATCTCAAGCAAAGGGAAAGAAGTAGCAAGATGGAATAAGAATCGATCTAGCACAAGAATAAGTTACTATATTAATGAAGACAGTGATGGGTTATCTGATTGTGAGGAAGAATGTGAACAAGATATTAGACTGCTCATGGAAAAAGAATATAGAGAAGAAAAGGACATTTTTTCAGTGGATGCTCTAGAAGACAATGATTTTCTCAAAGAAAACAATCAACTCAAATTAAGCTCTAGAAGAAAAGAACATAATCATAGAGACTCTTGAAAATCAGCGTGAAGCAAGAGAAAAACGCATTGAGGAATTGGAGTGTGAAGTAGTAAGTCTAAGGAAAGATAATGAGAAAGCGAAATCTCTCAATCTTAGATTTTCTAAAGGCTCAGAAACCTTAGATGAGATTATCAAGGTACAACGTTCTCCTCTTATAAAAACAGGTCTTGGATATACTGGGGAATCTTCCCAGACTTCAGCACCAAATTTTCTAAAAGCAGCCACAGCTGGCTCACTACATTCAGCCACTCAGCAAGGGAACAAAAGATATTTATAGGAAAAGCATGATCATCTCAATTCAAGGAACACTAACAGGGAGATCTTTCAAAGAAGCTACAACCAACAGGTAAATTCTAATAGAAGATTTCATCATCACAGAAATTTCTACTTCAATGGAGAATGTTTCTCATGTCGCAATTTTGGTCATAAAGTCGCTCAATGTGTTGCATACAAAACCATCATGACCAGAGAAGCAAGAAAGCAAAGAAATGAGACTAGAATAAAGAAGAATACTTATAACAAATTTTCTCCTCTTCAAAATGAAATTGAATGTTCTTATTGCAATAACTTTGGTCATGAAGAATATGAATGCAGAGTACAGTCCACTCAAAATAACATGCTCCCTCAAGCTCTAAAGTGTGGAAAAAGAAAGAAATACCGGTTGAAAATTGTGGGATAGCGTATTTGCAAAAGAGCAGTGAAGAAAATCAATGGTACATTGATAAGGTGCTCAAGACATATGACAGTGACCAAAAAAGCAAACTTCA
Organism: Pinus albicaulis; assembly: GCA_034641835.2. Lineage (NCBI taxonomy): Eukaryota > Viridiplantae > Streptophyta > Pinopsida > Pinales > Pinaceae > Pinus > Pinus albicaulis. The sequence continues at coordinate 755,445,105 of CM076570.1, read as the reverse complement.
TACTTATAATGCTCTAGAAAAAGAAAAGAAAGTTACATTTGGAAATGATACTCCTGCTGTAATTAAAGGAAAAGGGTCAGTATTTCTAAAAGAAAAGGTGAAGGCTAAAGATGTCATGTATGTGTATGGATTAAGGCATAACTTGTTAAGTGTTAGTCAAATTTGTGATCAAGGAGCAGAAGTGGTCTTCAGTTCCAAAGAATGTGTGGTTCGTGATCTTGATACAGGTAAAATCATTATAAAAGGAAAAAGAAATCCAAGCAACCTGTATGTACTAAACGGCATAGATCAATGTTATTTGAGCAAGTCTTCAGAAAATTGGCTATGGCATAGAAGGCTGGGGCATCTGAGTTTCTCTCAAATCAACAAAGCAAGCAGATTTCAAGCTGTTCGTGATCTTCCCAAGATCAATCTTCCAGAAAGTAACATATGCAAATCTTGTCAATTTGGTAAGGCATCAGAGTACAATTTAATGCCAAGGAAGGATCATCAAGTAAGCCTCTTGAACTCATTCATACCGACATATGTGGACCTATGAGGAAAAATTCACCACGTGGTGAAGAATACTATATCTTATTCATTGATGATTTCTCTAGAATGTGTTGGATTGGGTTGATTAAACACAAAGATGAAGCATTTGAGAAATTTCAGATCTTCAAAGAACTGGTTGAAAATGAATTAGATCTAAAAATCAAGTGTCTTAGATCTGATCGAGGAGGAGAATATACATCAAATGAATTCCTTGAATTTTGTGAACAACATGGCATAAAAAGACAGTTCTCTGTAGCTGGCACTCCACAACAAAATGGCGTAGCAGAAAGAATGAATAGAACAATTCAAAAAATGGCTAGAGCTATGCTTGATGACTCTGGAACACCTGACACTTTCTGGGGATTAGATCTTCAAAGCACTGGTTGAAAATGAATTAGATCTAAAAATCAAGTGTCTTAGATCTGATCGAGGAGGAGAATATACATCAGATGAATTCCTTGAATTTTGTGAACAACATGGCATAAAAAGACAGTTTTCTGTAGCTGGCACTCCACAACAAAATGACGTAGCAGAAAGAATGAATAGAACAATTCAACAAATGGCTAGAGCTATGCTTGATGATTCTGGAACACCTGACATTTTCTGGGGAGAAGCAGCACATACAACAACAAACATTCTCAACAAGGCACATGTTCGGGTAAATAGTGACAAAACTCCATATGAACTCTGGTATGGTAATTCTCCCTCTGTGAAGCATTTTAGAGTTTTTGGAAGTAAATGCTTTATCAAAAATAATGATGAAAAGCTTGGCAAGTTTGAACCTAGATAAGATGAAGGGATATTTCTTGGTTACTCATCTACAAGCAAAGCATACAAATGTTACAATAAAAGGCTTCGAAATATTGTTGAGTGTATTGATGTTGTTATTGATGAGTCTCCTGCAGCTCCTAAAGAAGAAAAACAAACAACAAAAGAAGATGATGGTGACCTATGTCCTTCTACATCAAATAGAAATGATATAGACAGTGGATCCAATGAAGAGCCTGAAGATGATCTATCTGAAAAATCTCCATCTAGATATGTTCAAAACAATCATCCTGAATCTCAAATTTTGGGTGACAAGGAATCAAGTGTATGAACAAGGAGAACTCTTGTGGGATCTTCTAGTCATCTGGCACTCCTATCCACAATTGAACCACACAATGCCAATCAAGCTAGCAAAGATGAATGTTGGAAGCAAGCCATGAATGAAGAGCTTGATCAAATTGAAAAGAATGACACTTGGGAATTGGTACCAAGACCACATGATAAAAATGTCATTGGAACTAAATGGATTTTCAAGAACAAGTTAAATGAGAATGGGGATGTTGTGAGAAACAAAGCTAGACTGGTTTGCAAAGGGTATACTCAACAAGAAGGTATAGACTTTGAAGAAACTTTTGCTCCTGTAGCTAGACTTGAAGCCATAAGAATGTTTCTTTCTTTTTCAAGTTATCAACAAATCAAAGTTTATCAAATGGATGTTAAATTTGCTTTTCTTAATGGTGATCTAGAAGAAGAAGTATATATAGAACAACCGGAAGGATTCATTTTGGGAAATGATGCAAATCTTGTTTGTAGACTTAAAAAAGCTCTATATGGTCTCAAACAAGCTCCAAGGGCTTGGTACTATCGTCTTGACAAATATCTTCATCAACAAGGATTTTCAAAGGGGTCTGCTGATAGCAACTTATACACAAAAGTTGAAAATGATAAACTATTGATTGTTGTTGTATATGTTGATGATATCATTTTTGGGAGTAACGAAGAATCTATGAGTCAAAATTTTGCTTCTGTCATGCAGCAAGAATTTGAAATGTCCTTACTTGGGGAACTAACATTCTTTCTTGGCTTGCAAGTACATCAAACTACAGATGGTATATTCCTATCACAAGAAAAATATCTTAAGCAAATTCTGAAGAAGTATGGCATGGAAGAATGCAAACTTGTAAGTACACCAATGATAACCGGATGCAATCTCAGTTCTCATGATGATTCTCCCACGGTGAATCAACCAGAATACAGATCGATGATAGGAAGTCAATCAACCGGAATACAGATCAATGATAGGGAGTCTACTTTATCTCACTGGGACTAGACCAGACATTATGCATGCAGTTGGGATTGTTGGACGATTCCAAGCTAATCCAAAAGAGTCTCACCTTCAGGCTGTCAAAAGAATATTCAAATATCTATAAGGAACTCAAGACTTTGGTCTATGGTATCCAAAGAATGCTGATCTTACTCTTCATGCTTACACTGATGCAGATTGGGCTGGAAGTGTTGATGATCGGAAAAGCACTAGTGGTGGTGCATTCTATATGGGACCCCGGTTAGTATCTTGGTTCAGCAAGAAGCAAAATTCTATTGCATTATCTACAGCAGAAGCAGAATATGTGGCTGCCGCATCTTGTTGCACTCAACTCCTTTGGATGATGCAAACCTTGCAAGATTTTCAAATCAAATGTACACCTCCTATCTCCATTATGTGTGATAATACAAGTGCCATCAGTATCTCAAAAAATCCTGTTATGCATTCAAAGACCAAGCACATTCCCATCAAGTATCACTTCTTACGTGAACAAGTGCTTGAACAAAAGGTGAAGTTGGAGTATGTTCCCTCCAAAGAACAAGTTGCTGATATATTTACCAAACCTCTACCCAGGGAAGCATTTGAATATCTCAAACAGAAGTTGGGAGTAGTCTCTGCAATGCAGAAGATCAGATCTGCTTAAATGTATAAGATTAAATTGAATACGCAGTTTTCCTGAAACACGGTGCGTGTGTATAAATATATTCACATAAAAAGTAACGTATGGATAATTTAAAGCATTTTTGGTTGGAATTAACAGCATTTTGATGTAATGAGTTTGGTTAATCTGGTTATACTTATCATGACAGAGCAATTGGTATAAAAAGCCAGTGCATGAGGAGACAAACTCGGGGAGATAGAGAATGTGGAAATTTCAATGATGAAATTCACTTTCCATCACAGCAGATTCATGAACAAAGAGCGTATGCAACGAGTTCAGACTTGATCGCGTATACATTGCGCAAGAGAATTTGCCATGATAATATTGAAGATCGGAAGCGGAGGGTTCGGGGAGCATCAGTCTGACTATCTTGGATGAGCCCGGATTGTTACTTGATGAAGAGTATCTGTTGGATGAGATGGAAGTCTTATGATTCAGAGATGTGGACAGATCATGCAGAGTTTGTTGCTGATGACTTGCTATTGAAGGTGTTCAAGTTGCTCAAGTTAAGGAGGAGCCTTGGCCATATGGAAAGGATGCATTGGATGCACTTTTTCAGGGGGAGTCCTAGTATAATGGGATGCAACTTTTCAGGGGGAGTCCTAGTATAATGCATTATTGGCATTATGATGGTTCTGATATATGATCTCTCTTGAGGTCTTTTCTGGTATTATTCATGAATATTCATTTCTGTAATTTGATGAAAAGGTCATATTGAGACCCATGATGTAAAATTGTAATTTTCAGTCATGTAAGGACTTGTCAAAATTTGTAAACCCACTTGGTTGGGTATTTGAGTCTCATATGTAAATCCACTTGGGTGGATCTTTGATGTAAGTATGAGTCCTTGGTGATAGTAAGGTCATAGAGTTGTGTGCTTCATTGAAAAATATGTTTGAAGATTCAGCATGAACTCAGGGGGAGCTTGGTCACTTCAGTGTACATCAGATCTGCAGAACGCTTGCTTCTACAAAAAGGAGAAAAAGCTTGTGTTGGTCCGTCCTTTGCCCTTGATGTCAAAGGGGGAGAGTGACATGGTGTTTGAATGGTGTCAAAGAATGAGGAGAGTGACATGGTGTCATTGTGTTCTTAATGTATCTATCTGTTGTAGTGATCAAACACCATCGTGGTTGCCATCAAGTCCAAAGGGGGAGATTGTTGGCAATATGATGCAGAGTGTTGTCCTTGATGGCAACCACTTGATAGAGTGTTGTCCTTGAATGGAAACCCACTTGATGAAGATGATGGCAACCTACTTGATGAAGTTGTGCTTGATAGAATATGTCTTGATAAACTTGTTAAATGATGTAAATCTGATGTATCTACAGAGAGTACAGAAGGTAATGAAGAAAGGAATTCAATATGTGCTAGATCTATGATGAAAAGAGTATGTCTCAAGGCATACGCGGATTTTCCTAGGAGAAGTCGCGTATGCACGCGGTAAAGTACGTGCCAAGTCGCGTATGGGCAAAAGCGCTCATAAAGTGCAAAACCAGGGGTAACCACCATGGTATTGACCCATTGTATTGGGTAATGACTCGTCTAAATGACCCCGTCCAGGAATACCATCGGAAGTAATGTGGTTTTGGCTCATGGTATTGAAAAAGGGTAAACCTATATAAAGAGAAGAAATTCATAGTGCAAAGGGGGAGTGCAAGTGCAAGATGTCTGAGCTTGAATGAATACTTCTCTCTGAAGTATATCTGAATGGAAAGGGTTACAGTTTGATGATAGATCTGAATCTGTGATGCACCAATGAAGAAAATGATGAAGAAGGGAATCTAGATCTAAAATGTATCCGTATCTTCTAGATCTATTTGTAGAATGATTAGATCTGAAATGAGGCGAACATCTGTCTGAAGTAAAGGGTTAAATCTGTGTGATGTATCTATTCTAAAGAATTGCAATGACCTAAATGTCTGAAGAACCATACGCTAGTTCGCCGTAGAGGAAGCGCGTATATACGCGGATTAACTGAAGAAAAAGCGTGTATGCGCAGTGAAATTATCTCTGTAATATGTACAGAAGTATACGCGGGTTTGTATGGTAGAAGACGCGTATATACGCAGGATCAGTGAAAGGAAAGCGCGTATGCAAAACTAGGGTTTGCTGAAGTTGTGAGATGTCTGATCTGTTCTGCTGTCTTGCTGATATCTGTTTCTGATGTGTACTTCTATCTGTTTCTGATGAGTACTGATATCTGTTAATGTTGATCTGGGGAGTTCGAATATTGATCAAGTTGTTGAATTGATGAATGTTGCTTAAGCTAAATTGTGTGGGTTGGATCCAGTGTGAAAATTGATGAAACGTGGTCCATAGAGGTGCTGAGGGTTGTAGCCTTCAGTCAGGGGGTTGTAGCTCCCTTCCAGGTGAGGCTGGTAAACGAGATCAGGGGGTCGTAGCTCCCTTCTAGGAGAGGCCGGTATAACTATTAATGGGGTCGGAGCCCTTCAGAGGCACCGGTAAATGAGCCGCCAGGGTGCTCGCGTGCCGGGTAGGAGTCTCCGCGCTGCTGACATATGTTGTAAGATGTTTTCTCTATAATAAAATATTGAAGGCCGAGCAACTGCAGCGGTGGTTTTCTCCCGATTTGGGTTTCCACCTAAAAATCCTGGTGTTCATGTGTGATGCTTTGTGTGATGGTTTATTCTGTTCTTACTGCACATGTTTACTGTTTATTGAACATCTGATGAATGAATGATGGAATGATATAAGTGAAGAATTAATGACATAATTAGATCTCTGTGTATACATGAGTTTCATAAAGGGTATCCGCGTATATACGCGAGTCTATATCAGGAAAGTAGCGTATGGGTTTTAGAAGCAAGAAAAGGTAAAAGTTTTGAATATGCAGTAAATATTGATTCACCCCCCCTCTCAGTATTTTTCCCAACAAAGATATAGGCAAACAAAAACTCATCCTAGCCTCTAGGGGTCGAGCTCATAAGATTAGGAGTTTTTCCAACAAAATCTAAACTAAGAACTAAAAAGTAGGCAGTGGAACAACTTGCCTCTAAAAAGTAGGAAACCGATTCATTCAATTGCAAGCTACCCTTTGATGAATGAATCTAACTCTATGAGTGAAAATTTAGAATAATTACATCAAGATCCATAAACTCACATTAAATTACATCATTAGTTTGACAACTAGAAGGAAAAAAATTAAACTGTGAAAAAACTAGGCGAAAAACAGAGCTTTTGACCAAAAATGAGCAAAATTCCTCGAATGCGCTGCGCCTGATTTCCCTATGCGTAGTTCCTGTTTGAAGCCAATTTTTGAGGCCTTCCTGGTGTCCAAATTTACTAAAAGTGGGCTTGTTGGAAAGTTCTGCCTGTCTAATTTCCAGCACAAGTGGAATTTTTGAATTTGGCCTTCATTTGCCCCTCCAAAATTGAGTTCTCCCAACACTGCTTTGTGTGTGTCCAAAAAGGGGCAGAAAGGTCATTTTTGGGGTGTTTTTGACCTTTTGAAAGCCCAAAACCTGTCAAAATTTCTTGGCCATTGGTAAGCATGCATATTTTTTTATTAAAAATCCAAAATGCTGATTTTTCCTCAAAATGAGGTCTCCATTAAAAGCGAGTGCCAAGTGGCGCGACGCATTGGGCAGAAAAACCTGTGTTTTAAGCCAAAAAATTCAAAAATGCAAAAAGTGTCCCAAATTTTTTGAAATTTGAGCTGAGTGTCCTCCATCAAGTGCTGTGTTGGGCCAAGGAAGCCTCACCCAATATCTGAAGTTTATCATGCTCTTTTCGCCTCCTCAATGCCTTCTTCAACTTAGCCTTCAAGTTCCTGATTCTTGCTTTGCACTCCTTGTTTCTTGCCAAGTAGTGGTATGCCATGTTCCTCAACATATTTTTCTCATTTTTGGACTTCTCCAACATCCTTTACCAAGTGCAAGTTTGTTCTCTCAAGCCAAGATTCCCGGTCATGTTCAATCTCTTGCTCATACCCATGATCACTGTCTCTTTCCATTGTTTTCCTTTGGTTTTGAAAAATGTGGTTGTACATGGATGGTTTTGTGGATAACAGTGTGAAAATATGGTGGAGGAATGAAATGGGTAGAGTGTATGGAAAAGAGTGTAAAAATGTACATGTGAACAGAGTTTAGGGATGGAGTAAGAGTTTTAGGGATGTGAGTAGGGTTTAGGGAGTGTAGGGTTTGGGATAGTGGGAATAGGGATATGGGAATTAGGGAATTTATGGAATATGGGAATTAGGGAATGAGTGGATGAAAGTGAAGAATGAATGGAGTGAAAGAATGAGGGAGTGATGGAGTGGACGTGGTAGCAAAGACACAAATGCAACCCTAGACAATTGTTTTTGAGCAAATTTAGAAGGAGGTAGGGTTTGAGTTCTATCACACTAAACCATCATAAATATTAAGAAAAACCTCTTCAATAGCAATGGAAGGAATCTTAACTTACATGCACACCGCGGATTTGAGCAAATTTGGAAATTTTGGGGAAGTTTATGGTGAAATTAGGCTTGCAGCTCTATGCGCCGCACCACAAACCTAGTGCGCCGCGCCTCCTCTATGCGTCACGCCTATGTGTTTCTTGCACTGTGGGGGGCGCTCCAATGCGCCGCGCCTACTCTATGTGCCTCGCCTCAAGCTCAATGCGTCGCGCCCTTGAAATTTGCACAATTTTTCCTCAAACATGAATTTCTCTTGTTCAATTTTTCTTCTTTGAATGCCAATGAACTTTTTGAAGATGATCAAAGGGTTTATATACAAGAGCTTTTAATTTTCCACTCATAAAACCCACTATTATAATGTTTGCATTGGGAATTATTCTTTCAACTCTGTTTTGGGCAATTTGCTTCATTTTTACCTCTGATGAACTGAATGACTTGATTTTTTGTTTGCCTTGCAGGGGATGGTGTTGCTGAAGCTTGAAAAAGTGACCAGGGTTTCCATTGAAGTTATTTACATATGAAAGAACTTGAAATTACATCAAATTTATACATAAAAAGATAAAATACTCTGTTTTTCCTCCAAACAGGGTTTTGAGGAAAAATACATTTCTGAGCATGCGATTATGAAATTTATTGGTACTGGAACTTTATTCAACCTCCTCATGCACCTGCTGACCATTATTGGACATTTTGAAGACCTTTTTGATGAAACCCTAGACCTAATGGGACTGAAAACTCTAAAAATGACTCCTGCAAATTTAAAGACAAAAGGTCACTGCAGATGATTTTGATGAACGGAAATGGGCCAGAAGGTAAAGGACATGAGGGAAAATGTACAACAGGCCACTACCGTCAGATGATCCATGCTCCTAATGGAATGCAGCTGACTGAGCGAGACACCTAATATGCAATGCAACAAGAGAATTTGATCACTAACGGAGGGATGAAGATACTGACACTAACACATTCATTGTTCTTTTAAGAATCTAATACATGTGCACAATTGATCTACTAACAGTATCCAATAACAAATAAATCACATGGAAATAACATGCAACACAACTCATAACATATCACAATGAAAATTAATATCAACAAAACGTCCTTCCATTCATCAAATAGTTTAGGTTCCTCTTACAGACTCTTTTACATACCCGTGCACATAGCCAGCAGGGTCCGCACACAGTAGGACTTAATGTCTTCGCGCACACAGCCAATAGGAGAATTTTCCCAGACTGATCCACAAAAAAAGCTCAGAGTCGATCTATCATGTACCATAAACTTAACTACCAAAAAATGCCTCTTCAGCTCATCTTAGACTCATATTTATACTTTTAGCCCACGCTATACTAGGGCCCGAAAATTGTGGTTTGCGACCCCTAGATCTACCATTTTTTCCCATTACAATGCATGAGGTACTTTGACCCACCCCAAAGTCCCTAAAATTGTGCTGCACACGACTAAACTACTCAAAATATTCCAAAAATATATCCCAAAATTTCATTGAGGGGGCCTTCCTCCAACAGGTACCTTCTTTGGCTGGTTCTCTATTTCTTCCTGGTCTCCTGATCTCCCCTCTAATCTAACATTCTTTGCATTAGAAATCCATCTTTAAATATCCCAAGCTTGTTACTTAGGGACAACATGAGGAGATTCATATTACAACTTACATATACAACTTGTGCTTCCAGTCGTGAAAACCTCTCCTTTGTAGGGTCATGATAGTCAATCATCATGATTCGTCGACCATGATTAGGGGTTTAAAAGTTTTAGCCTAGACGATCTAGATCCCATGCAAATCTCGACATTCTACCCAAAAAATATTGTTTTAATACCAATATGAGTTGTAAAATATCATAGATATTCAACTGCATAGTTTGTCACAATAGATCTGATAAAAGTATATTAAAAATTTGAAATCTACACTATTAGGGCTTTATTTCTCTTTAGCTTTTTGGATATGTAGATTTTTGTTATTTGATTATGCATGTAATATAGAAAAATGATATGAAAACTCACAAACCACAAGTTGACCTAAGATATGACTTCAAAAACCCTTTCAAGACAAAACCTAGTTGGAATGTGAGGTCACTCTGCTCTCTTTATTTAAATAGAAAATGACTGTGAATACAAAGAAATATGGTCTGTGGCCTGTGGGATACAGTGCACAAATAATCTCCATGTTCTCTACCTCCTATCCCTCTCAACTATTTTTTATATCTATGGAAGAAATGCACTTGAAATAATGGAACCTATTTTCCTCTTAGTGCCCCAATTATAACACAACCCGATAACCTATATAATTTTAAAAACACTTTATAAAACCCATCAGATCAAGGTGAAGGGTTAATTCACGGACATGTCTCCCATGCGATGTATTTTCTTGTCATCAATTAAAGTGAATCCTGACCATTCAATCCAATCATACTCGCATGTTATGTTAAACCTTGAGCACCCTCCTCCATGTGATGATCATTACAAACTATCCATTAATCTATAAATTTATGTACTCTTATAATTGGTTTATTGAGCAGTGTTGAAAGCTCTAGTTCATTTCAATATCTTTTAAATTTAAAGCATAAAATAGAATTCACTCACGTGAAATATGTTTAAGATTTATGGTTTTAGTTATAGTTGGAAGATTTTTTTTTACCAATTTTTACTGTAGAATCAAAAAAGAAAACAATTAAATTACTTCACAAATAAAATAAAATAAAATAATCAAATTATTTTTACATAAGATATGCAAATGATTATTTTGGGGAGATATTGATGAGGTATGCAAATGATGATTCTGGGGAGATATTGATGAGGTATGAAAATTGAATTTATTCATTTAATTTTTAAACAATATATAAAAAACTAATTCTAATTTTTCTTTTGTGATGCATTAGAGTCAATATGAGAAGGTTTAAGATATTCTAGACCCAAAGATTTAGTTGGGACAAATTACAAATAAATATTTTACTTTGTATGATTTAAGGAGAAGTAGTTAATGTAATTAAAATTAATATTAAGGTTTTTTTATGGAAAGTTACGGGAAAAAATGGAAAATTAAATCACATAAAGATAAAAAGGGTTGTAAATGATCAAATCAAGTGGCGGAGGTTTGGAGAAAGAAAATTATGTTAACATGGTTCCAACACACATGTTCTGTGAACTGAACTATATGAATGCTACTTGTATATATAGTATTTTATTTTAGTAATTTTATTTTCTTTATTTTGTTATTTATTGGTACATAGAATGATTTAAATAATTTCACATGATTAGATGATAAATTATTTGGACATTAGTTGATTCACTTTCCCTTTTAGATATATATTATCTGAAGCATCGACGTCATGATATTTAACTAATTGATTAAAGGTTGGATTTATTAATTAATGAAATTAATGAATCCATTAGACTTTTCAAGAGAAATATAATTACATATTAGTGATATGCTTTTGCTTATTTGTTTTGCGTGTTCATATCATATTATTATATCTTGGTATTTGAACGATTTGATACTTGACATGATCCTTGTTATTTCGTTGTAGATATTATTTGAATTATTTATTTTTAGATATATAATATTTAAGGATTTTAATTTGAAATATTTACTTAATTTTTTGTAAGTTGAAATATATCAATAGATGATATTGAATTGTTTCACTACACTTATTATGGTAAATATAATTTACTAACAATAATACACATGTTATTTTTACTTTTATTATTATATTTATTTTTGTTTTAATTCTGTTATGATATTTTAATTCGAATATTTTTATTTGATTTGCATTCCTTGAGTTTTAATTAAATTCAGAGATAGTATGTTTTATGTAAGTTTTACTTATTAACAAAGCTTAATCGCTCATTTTTTATAATTATTTTTTTATTTACAATCTAGCTTATCATTAATCAAAGATAGTATTATTATAATAGTTTTCTTTCCTATATAACTAATATAAAATACAAGGAATACCGCCTGTGGTTGGAGAAGGTCAGTCTCCAACTTAAAGTGGGGCGATCATATTGAAAAACATGGAAACCATGGTTGGTATTTTCACCTTGAAAAAGAAATGGGAAATTTCAATTTTTAAATTTTCCTCCAAATTTATTTCAAGTCAACCTCATGATGTTTTAGGTCAGTTGGGCCCTTTAGAGGCACCCATTCAACCCCCACTTGAAGGTTATATAAAGGAGATCATTTATTCTCATTTGGACACATCAATTTTGTCTCATGCATCTCTGATCTAGTGAAATTATAGGATGGCCAAAATTTCGGGAGGAGGATGAAATTCTAGGAAGGGCCGGAATTTCATGAGCTTGGATTTTGACATGGCACTTTATCATGATTTTGGTTATTGGTTTGGCTATTATTTTTCTATTTGTTATTTATGAAATATTGAAAAATTTGGAAACTCTCTCTCTCTCTCTCTCTCTCTCTCTCATAAGGAATAACTTTTCCTAGGTTTTCCACTTGTGGGTTTTTCCTTGGCTATGTGCCTAATTTTTGTGTCCTTTGTCTCATGATTTCTTTATATATCTACTTTGATTTTCTACTACTCTTTCATGCTTAAGAATGATTTTCTTATAATTGTATACATTAGTAATTAGATAATGTTAATAATGTTTTTATGTTGTGAAAAACATCAAAATTATTCTAAGTTATGCCCTAGATAAAAATTCAACACATGTTTAGTTCCTCATTGGATGACTTTAGGATTGTCTCTTGTCACCAAGAAAAAATCAAGAGACAATAATATGATCATAGAAAATTAGAAACAAAGCATAAAATGGTTCCTTTTTTGCATATGTTTTTTTGTGTGCTATATGCAATCTTTAAAAATAAAAAATCAAAGAGAAAAGTTGCATTTTATGGGTAGTATAAGTGAAATATAGCCCCATTATTGTTGAGATTTAGATTTTTTTTTCAAAATTTTTCCTGTTTTTATATGCATCTATCTTTAATAGTTTTCCAATAAAAAAACGTTTTTAGGGTAATTAAGCACTTCATGGAAAAGTTTAAAAAATAATAATAAGAAGAATCCCCCCTCCACCAAACTTTCTATATATTGAATATTAGTTCACTTGGTTGAAAACTACTCTATAATAGGTTTTGAGTTCAATTCCTTATTTTCTTCTTAATTTTTCAAAAATTTTATGCCATATTGAGTTATTTCATAACTTTACTATAATCATATTTCACTTAAGTAATAAAAATGAATCGCTATAAAGTAACTTAAAGTGAGATTACAGGAAAAGTCAAAGAATAAAGGGAATTTTTTTTAAACCCAATAGCCTCATGTTAAAATTAATGGAGAGAAATATAAATTTACTAAGAGAAATTGAAAACATCTAGAAAAAATAAAAATCAAGGCACAATGTTTATCCTTGAAAAACCCCAATCCAAGGAAAAAACTAGTAAAAAAAATTCAATTAGTCCCTTGGCAAAATCTTGGCCAAGCTAAAAAAATGAGCCAACATTACTCACCTCCAGGACCTACCCCTCCAATGTTTATAACTAATTTATATTATAATCATGCATTCCTCCTAGGTCTAACTCCAAAATCTACTAGAAATTTCCCAGGGGTACACATGCCTTATTGGGTCTTATAGTCATATGCCCATTTACATCCATTTTTTTGTTTTATTTTATCCCAACACTTACACCACCATCCTCTTTCTTTGTCATTAATTTTACCTCAATTACCTACAACCAATGCCCATTATTTCTCTCCCTATGGAACTACATATCAAAACCAATTCCAAGGGTCATTTCCATACGCACCAATCGACACCAATCTAATAGCCTTGTAATCACATTCCGTGAACCAATCTGACACATATTTCAATTTATTTTTACAAAAAAACTTCCTTTTAATTTCTTGACCATCCTCCATGGCTAGCCTTTCATGATTCCATCAATCATGAAAATCAGCCACAAGATTCATTATTTTTTATGATACTTTCCATGACCTCAACTCTTCTCATCTACACCTATAATTTTTGGCTCTATGAAAAACACTCCATGGTCTCTAACTCCACTTCCCTATCTTCCATGGTAAACATCAATTTGAGAAGCATCTATATCAACCCTTGAAATATTTATTTTGAAAAAACTGAGGACCTTATGAAGCATATTAATGAAAATTTAAGTGAGATACCCAAATTTGGCAATGATAACCGATTATAAATTTTTGTTAGATCTAGAGCCCATTTTTACAATATTTCATGTGACCTCCATGTAATTGACTGAGCATACATGCTTTTCCAAATATAGATTAAAAAAAAACACAATGGCACAAAATCTTGAAACCTTTCAATCCCACACATTTCCTATAATATTGACATGTATTCAGCATCCTCAGTAGCCATTTGGAGGGAACAAAATTCCCATCATATTAGGATGAATGAAATATTTTTTTAGGGTTTCAAACTTAGAAGCGTAAAATATTAGGGCCTTGGTACTATCAATGTCAAGCGATAGGGATTTATCAATTGTGGATTTAATGGAAGGTTTTTATACTTGGGCTAATAAATGGTGTTGGTATCATTTTGAGCACATAGTTATGGTAGAAAAAATTCCAAAGAATACACACTTATTGTTACACAAAATAGGTCCCTTGAGAGGATACTAGCATCAATGCTCCCCTAATCACCATTTTTTCATAGTCAACTACATCCACCATGTTCTTGAATAATCCACTCTTATTCGACAATAATTTTCCATCTGTAGGAGTCACATTGTGGCTTCTATAGTCACCTTCAATGACATGCTCTCAACAAATTCTTCCAAACCTATTTTTTCTAATCAGTTTGCTTCATTGTAAGCCCTTTGATCCAATGAATTCTCTTCTTACCTTACTCAATAAATATTTTGATTACTTCATCCATGAAATATTTTCTATCTGCAATAGTGAAACAACTACCCAGAATTAGTTCTTGATCTCTCACTTCCACCAAAAAAAATAATACCTTTGAAATATAGGTGTCCAAATGAAGCCAACACTTATATTTGGTACCATGTTAAAATTACTAGAGATAAATATAATTTTACTAAGAGAAATTAAAAACAACTAGCAATAAAATAACTAGGGCATAATTTTTATCTCGGAAGAACCCCAACTCAGGGAAACAAATAGCTAATAGAATTATATTAGTACTTTGGCCAAAATCTGACCAAGTCGTCGAAGTGAGCCTTTCCACTTGCATCTTTGGAACCCTTACAATGGATTATTTCCAAGACTTCTTAAGGATTTATTACATGCAATCCATAAGAAAGTAAAAGAATGTGCATGAAACTGCCACTCTTCGAATGGGAAAATTTGACTCCTTCACGAAGCCAAGTTTACCTAACACCTAATTATGCATTCATCACCATGAGGATAAACTTCCACTTACTCCATGTTGCCTTTGTCACGTGCATTTTTTAAAATGAGAATAACTTTCACATTTTAAGCCCATTTTTTGTGCCCCTTTTTATTGAAACAACCTATATTTCAATAGTGATCCATTTATATCATCAATTTAATATTTTGAATCCAAATTATTTCTATATTTTAATATGGATACTCAAATTTATCTGTTTATTACCAATACCAACTGCTTATCATGGAAATCGCATATGGAGGATGCACTGAGAAGTAAATGATTGTATTAGATTGCCTTGGGAAAATAGAATATCCCTACCAATGTTGAAAATAAATCCAAATGGAATAATAAGAATGATGAAGCATGCATATTAATCAAAATATATATCTCTAATTGTTCGTGGGTTCACCTTCAAGGAATTTATGACCATGATTAATATTGAGTAAAGCTAGTTAAATTATTTTTCTACAAAATTGATTCATTCCCATCAAATTTAAAGTTATATATTGTTTCTAAGTACTAATGATTTACATTGCGTTGAAGATTATTTATCTAAGTTCAAAACACAAAATTTTACTTGAATATTGTAAAATCAATATGGAGGATAATTGGTGAATATATGCTATTCTTTCTCATATTGCTACCTGGAATTAGCATCAGTTCCTTTTATAAATGATTGATTGATTATCTTCTTTATTTTTGGATTGATAATGAAATAATGTATGATACACTAGGTGATCTCATGATGATGTTTTCATACCCATTCCATAGAAGGATTTGGTGTTGTCGTGTATGAAATCATAATGTGTTTTTATCCATGGATGGGTTGGTTATAGTCCTTGTTAATAGGTGGATTCACATATTTATGAATGCTAAATTTGGTTAGAACTTGGATTTATCATGCTTGGTATAAGAATGCATTCCTATAAATATGGATGTTTTTGGAAAATCCAATCTTCCAAGAGAACCTTGGATAGATCCTTGAAATTCATAAGGAAAACCTTAATTCATGATGAGACCGAATAAGGTGGGAATAGCCATTCTAACCTAGATGGATTTGGGAAATATGAATATATCTAGGAATACAAAAATTAGGGAGAAATGTCAAGGTGAAATATTGTGGTGGAACCGAATTTCGATGAGTAGGATGCATCTTCAAAAAAGGGTTAAGTCGAGGCCTATCTTGGGTGGGGCCCAATTTCGGTGAGCCTCATGAGGCCTAAATGAGTGGCCAAAGCTAAATATCTAGGGTTGGGCCCTAATCGGGGTAAGTTGCATGGGGTTGGATGAGAAGAGGTATTGGAGATGGTGCAATTATTTTGGGCACCAGATGAACTGCATATTTGGATGCATTATGGGGGTCTGAAGGTATATAGGATCTGGAACATTTTCTATGTAATAATTCTGGGGAATGTTGGATTTATTTATAAACCATATATAACATAAAATAAAGAAAAACATGAGGGTTGGACTTAGTGGGGTGCACAGGATTTTCTATGTGGAAAGGGTTATATGTACATAGCATGTCCACATTGGTGTGAAGGATAACATCGAACCACCTAGTGAGGTGGTGGATCCATGTGGTAGAATCTTGCTTACATGGAAATAATTAAATGACCAAACATTAAATGGGAATAATGCTTGATAAAAGCATTGGATCAAGATAAAATTTATATTATCAAAAATCTCTCAATGAGTTGGATGCAATGGTGTGTTCAAAATTTAACTCTGCTAACTTTGAGAAAGAAGTATTTTTATAACCCCATATTCATAATGAGACCATGGAGGTCGAGTTAGTTACAAGTAATGTTAAGAATACGAAATTGCGGTAAAATTACACTTTTGACAACTCAATTGATGGAGATAATTATTGAATTGAATTCCTCTTTTCGAGAGGATGAAAATCGACCTAAAGATCACTCAAATCAGATAAGGTAAAGTATATTTATGAAGAAAATCTCACATGTGCATATTTGATAAAGTTGACCCTAAAGTAAAGTGGACACCCTTGGAAGGCTATAAATACAAGTGAAATCTACCTCATTTGGACACCATCATGAGAAACTCTTCTATCTTGGTTTTTGGCTCGCATAGGTTTGACACTCGTTTGTAAAATAAAAGGTTCGCTCTGAGGTGAAATTGGAGGGTCAGAATCTCATAATTTAGATCTAGGGTTTTGGGCCACGTCATAGGCACAACATAGAATCATTTCAACCATATTCACATACACAAAGGCTAATGAGTTAAATTGGAGCCTTCAAGTCACACAGACAACTCTCCATCCATGCGACTAGGAGTTAAGGTTTTGTAGTCACAATTTCACGCTTTCCACATAGAATATTCGATCCCAGTTGCTTGGATGCCTGACTTAAGGGAGTGAGTGGCCTGCTATAGTCGCTTAGATGACTCCTCCTCCATGTGATCGAGACTTAAAAGATGAAATCTCAGTATTTCTAATTTTTCGCTCGTTGGCTGTAGAGTTTAGAAGTTGACCACAGACATTGACAAGCTTCAAAATCAGAGTTTTGAGTATAAGCTTTATTTGGTTCATTGCACAGATATTGTGTAGTTGTTTTTGCTACATAGTTGCATAGATGAAGATATGGATCATCGTACTCATTTTTGTTGAATCATTTGATGACGATCTAATAAGAAGAATATTTTGAAGGGTTTTCCCCATAGTGGGTTTTTCCCTGGTCTCTGACTAATCCTGGTGTCTCTGTGTGTGAATGCTTTTCTTTTATTGTTCCTTTATGTTCCACTGCATTGATGATGATGATATTTTTCTTTCTATGTAGTTGCATATACTATTTAATAATTATGTAAATATGAATAATGATATGATGTTATGGGGTGAACTTAAAGTGTTAATGAATAAATAAAATTATCAAAGAAAAGAACAATATATCTCTAAGAAAAATTAACAAGTAACACTTCCCATCAACTTAGAAAAGTCCAAGGGGGTGGGAGGGAGAATTACAAAATCTACGCCCTCACATATCTAGCTGAAAACTACTCTCAGGAAATGAAATTTTTATCCATCCTAAATACAAATTCTACCAAAATACCATCTGGTCCTAGATACAAAGTCCATATTTTTACCAAAACTTGCGAGGAAATTTCAAGGAATTTTATTAGAATTCATTAAGGAAAATAAATTCCCTAGAACACCAAAATTTAGGGAAAAGAACCATGTTCTAGAAATAAAACTTCAAAGGTATTATGGTATAACCATAATGGATTTAAAGGAACCAACATACCTAACTTATATATGATCCATAGTAAAGGAGTAAAGGAAGGAATGGATCCAAAGGCCAAATTTCACAAGAAAACCATAGACCGTACTTACTCTGTGAAACTCAAGACATCATAACATTATATAGGTGTTCATAACCATAAAAATCTTACATTTCTCTTAAAATAAGTGACCATCAATTCTAATTGTATTTCTATTCAACACAAAACACATGGATTATCTCTTTTTCATGTGAGGCAGTCTAAAAGTCCTAAACAAGGTAGTGAGCCATCAAATTCATAAACATATCAAATAAATGAAAACAATTACAATAATGGGTTAGTTTATGGACTTCAGGAACTAGTCACATTCATGTAAATAATTATGTTATTCATGAAGATAATAATATTCAATGTAACACCCTCCTCCCACATTTACCCAAGCTAACCATTCACTGGGGTAAACATGTGACCAAGAGTTAATATGATATGATTCAACTACCCAAGTATAATTAAGGAAGTGGAATCAACAAACCAAAACCAAACTCACCTTCCTTAGGAGATACAAGACCTCTAAGTACTAAACAACCACTCTGGTTGTTCAACCCCTGAGTTAACCTACTCTTTAACTAAACTAGACTCCTAGTCGCACCCATGAAAAGTCCTCCATGTGACTATAACCCTGCAGTCTCTCCCATAACAAGGGAATCCATGTGACTTCATATGTTTCCAAGAAATTATATGCCAGAGACCCCAAATTTTGAGCCACTTTTTCAAGGCTAGGACTCTGGTCTCTGCCCAGAACTTGATGAAGTTCTCAAAAATCATAAATAACAAGAATACAAGGACACTAATGTAGAAAATGAAAAAGGACCTGACCTGACTCATCCTAACCATGACAAGAATTTCGTCAAATACATCATGAACATGAAATGTATAGGTCATAAATACACATCTGAGCATAGGGGCTTCATACTTATCTGAGATTAGTCAACAAAATCTGATATTGTCACATAATATATGAAGTATCATATATTAGGTCATATATTCATTATTCATTGATTTACTAATAAAACCATGATGAGATCCATGACTGAAGTCTCTAATAAAACCATACTTATAGCCAACATATAACCAACATAATAACAATGATAAAAAAACATTAAAAGTGCATAATAACAAGCACACTTACTCATCAAGTACAAGAGGAAAGATCTCTTATTAACATATGTAAAATCCAACCAAGTCACGGATTTCCACGTACCACTCTACCATAGATTGGGTTGGACCAAATCTTTCTTTTAACCAATCACCCTTGTGCCATATTCCAAGCATGAATGCAAGACTCACAAAAAAATTGACCATGCTTCTCAGGTTTTAGCACATATCCCACCAAAGCGGTGAAGGATTTGTTACACCAAAATTTGTTCATATAACCATTTCAGTTAGATGGGTCGAAGTACACCATGTAAGATAAATTTTACCATAGTAAAATTTCATTCACTATAATAAATAATTTAATAAACCATATTTTATTAAGTTGTTTTTTATGAAACCAGCTCCAAAAATAGAAGAAAAGAGATATCAATGCCTTAGAAATCAACCACTTCGAGGGGGGAAACCCCTTTACATTACATAAATGAACAATTGTTGGATGATTCAAATGAAAAAACCTCCTTTATATATATAGGAGTCCGTGGGGTCACAATATAATCCTAGCCGACTTAACAATAATAATGTAAGAGCACAACAATAACAATAGTAGGGTTTTACGGGGCACAATAATAACAATATGGGGACTACAGGTGTAAAAAAATAAAAATAAGGGGGCTACATTACCAACAATAAGGGACTACACTAGTAATATAGTGACCTAACATTCCCATCTCCTTCAAAAAAGCGTTGTCCTCAACGCTTGAGTAGCTCTGGATGCTTCTATATAAAATTCTCATCCTCCCATGTGGAATCTTCAGTGGGTAAGTTCTTCCACTTAGTGAGATACTCTGAAATTGATCGATTTTGTAGTTTTCAAGTTCTTGTTTCTGTGACTACTTCAAGTTCCAATATGATTTTCCATTCCTCATCAAGTTCTGGAAATATTGTTTGAACTGGAAGTTTGTCATCTATAACCTTCTTTAAGCATCAAACATGGAAAATTGGGTGCACTTGAGAAGACGCAGGAAGCTCCAATTTGTATGCCATAGTGCCAATATATTTATACACAAATACAAAAAATATATTTACTTTATTTGTTGTAGGTTCCTACTCCAACTACTTTAGAGGAAGCAGGAAGCTCCAAGGAAGCTCCACACCTTGTAAGGACCATAGTAATTTGGAAATAATTTATTATTCTTCTTCACTTGCTTTAGGGACATTTGCTTGCATGGTTCTAGCCATAAAAACACCCAATATCCTATGTCGAAACTTCTCTCATTACGATGTTTATATGCATGTTGTTTCATTCAATTTTGTGCAAAATTTAGGTTAGCCTTTAAGAGTTGGAGAACTTGTTGTTGATGCTCGATGTGATCTTCCAATGCTTGAACCTTAGAATTTTCTCTTAAATATGATGTGATGGATGGTGGATGATATCCACAAAGTGCCATAAATGGGGTCATTTTTTCTGCAGTCTGGAAGGAAGTGTTATATCACCATTTAGCCATAGGTAACCAATTGTGTTTGTTTATCAGATACAAAAAAATGAAAATATCCTTGCAAATTTTTTTTCACTATCTCAGTTTTCCCGTCGGATTGAGGATGATAAGATGAGCTATGGGATAGTTGATTACCCAAACAAGAAAATAGTTTCATCCAAAAATTTCCAGTGAAAATGGGATCTATGTCACTTACAGTAATATTTGGGTTTCCATGTAGCTTTTGAATTGTTTCCATAAATGCAGTAGCAATTGTACTTGCTCTAAATGGATGATATAATGCACAAAAGTTTGCATACTTGGTAATTATATCAACTACCACCATGATGACACTCTTTCCTTTAGACTTAGGTAAACCTGTGATAAAATCCATTGAAACCTCCTCCCAACGTTGACTTGGAATGGGTAAAGGTTGTAGCAAACCCAGGGTCTTAACTGTCTAAAATTTATTTTGATGACAAACCAAACATTCTTCCATAAAATTTTGAATATCAAATTTAAGGCCATCCCAAAAAAATTCTTTCTTCACCCTGTGGTGAGTTTTTAAAAATATTGAGTGTCCTCCTATGGGAGAGGTGTGCAATTCCAAAAGAATCTTTTTCTTTAGTTGGGAATTCTTATAAAGATATAAGTGATATTTGTACCATAAGGAATCATTTTTCCATCTAAATGTATCAGATGTAATGGGATCTTGATGCAAATTTTGAATGAGTGTCCACACTTCTTCGTCATTCTTCCATTCCTCCCTTTCTTCGGTTATCCAATCTAGTTGGATAATATAAATGGCACAAATAAATGCTTCCATCTCCTTGTCCTTTCTTGAGAGTGCATCTGCAACAAAATTTAGCTTCCCTTTTTTGTAGATGATTTCAAATTCATAACCCAACATCTTTGTGACCCATTTCTGCTGCTCTTCTGAAGACAGTTTTTGTTCCAAAAAGTATTTACGACTATCATGATCATTTTTTACCTTGAAGTTTCTTTCCATTAGGTAAGGTCACCATTTCTTTAGTGCATGTAGTATTTCCAACATTTCCTTCTCATAAATAGATTTACGTAAATACTTTCCTTTGATTGGACAAATTTCAAAAGAAATGGGTCTTCCTTCTTGCTTTAAAACAACACCAATTACATTTCCTGAGGCATCGCATTCCACAATAAAGGTTTTTGTGAATTCTGGCATAACTATGACCAGTGCTAGGCACATTTCCTCTTTAAGATGTTCAAAGGCCTTAGTTGCTTCAATAGTCCATGAAAATGCATCTTTCTTCAATAATTTTGTTATAGGTGCTACTATTCTCCCATAATTCTTAACAAACTTGCGATAATACCCTGTTAACCTGATAAATCCTCGCAACTTCTTTATGGTTGTGGCGACTTTCCATTCCTTAATGGATTTAATTTTCTTAGGGTCTACCTTAACACTCTCCTAAGATACAATATGACTCGGATATTCCACCTCTTGTACTCCAAAGAAACATTTGGAGGCTTTTTCGTATAATTGTTTCTCCTCCAATAGTTTGAGCACCCTATCAACATGTTGAACATGATCCTTCCAAGACCTGTTGTAGATTAGTATATCATCAAAAAATACTAACAAAAATTTTGTAAGGAAGGGTTTAAAAATGGAATTCATCAACACTTGAAATATATAAGGTGCATTGGTAAGGCAGAAAAGCATGACCAAAAATTCATAATGATCCTCATGAGTTCGAAATGTTTTTTCCAGAATATCTTCAATCTTCATTCTTCATTATAATTTAATGATATCCTAAATGAAGATACAACTTGGTAAAATAAACTTCTCCATGTAATTCATCCAATCATTCATCAATCACAGGAATGGGAATTTTATCTTTAATAGTGAGCTTATTGAGCTCCCTATAATCCGGAAACATGCACCATTATCCATCCTTGATGTGCACCAATACTACTAGAGCAGAGAAATAACTTTGACTAGGTTGAAGTACACCAACCTCTAAGATTTTTGCAATCATACGTTCAATTTCGATCTTTCGGACATAAGGATATCTGTAAGGCCTGATGTTTGGAGCAACAATTCCTAGAATCAAATTAATAGCATGATCATGATCACGAATAGGTGGGAATCCTTTGGGAGTTTCAAACACTTTGGAATGGTTATTGAAGGCTTTTTGGAGATATTGAGAAATAGATGATTTTGATGTTGGAACTTCTAGTGAGCATAATTGTGAAATTACACTTCTTTTTTCTTTCTTCAAAAGTTTTTTGATGACATTAGAGCTTATTATCTTTCTCGGCTTCCCTCGGATACCTCGTAATTCAACTTCCTTTCCTTCCGAAAAAAAATTCAAGAAAATTTCTTGAAAATTAAAATCTATCGTCCCCAAAGATTGTAAGCATTGTAATCCTAGTACAACATCAGAACCTCCCATTGGAATGGAAAGAATTGGACTATTCAATACATATTCCCCCATGGTTATCTTGATATTATGGCATTTTCCAGAGAAATTTATAGTCCTTCCATTTGCAACCATCACTTGACACTCCGGTGTTGGGTATAGGAAGAAATTCAATTCCTTAGCTACCTTTCAATGAGTAAAATTATGGGTACTACCTGAATCAATCAACATTATTACATTTTTCTTCTTGATATGTCCTTCTATCTTGAGAGTTTTATAAGTGGTAATACCTGCCAATACATTACAGGATATGGTCAGACTCACTTATTCTTTCTCTAGGGTTGGTTCGTGGTGTATATCCTCTTCTTTTGAATTTTCTTGTTCATTTTCTTCCTCCTATTCATAATCTATGTAAAATAATTTCTTCTCAGCACACTTATGACCTTTAGTGTATTTTCTATCACAACTATAGCAAAGACCTTTTTCTCTTTTTTCTTCGACATGTTGTGCTGCCAACCTTGTAGGTTGTGGAAGTTTACGAGTAATAACACTTCCGTATTTATAGATGTGAGTGGTAGGCTTCCTTGTCACTATAAATTTACTTTCAATTTTTCTTGCCAACCTTAATGCCTTCTCAAATGAATCAGGTTCCCAAAGGCGAACTACATGTTGTTTGTTATCCTTTAAAGCTCCTATGAAGACATCAATTTTGTGTTCCTCTGGAATATCAATTACCCTTATATTCAATTTTTGGAAGTCCTTAATGTGCTCCACCATTGAACCCTTTTGTTTGAGATTTATCAATTGGCTAAAGAAGGTGTTTCTCTTTGTATCCTCATAATTTTCTATTATTTCCTTTGTAAAAATTGACCAAGTGACAATTTGTTTATGAGAGCACAGCCATCGATACCATACACTTCTATTTTGTTCTAAATGTAAAGTTGCAATGTGTACCTTTTGTGTGTTTTGCACATTATGGAGATCAAAATATTGCTCCATCTGTAGTATCCATGTTATAGGATCCTTGCCATCAAAATTAATTATATCAATCTTTGGAATATGGTGGGTCTACAATCCAACATTAGAGTTTATGAAATCACGATTAACATTTATTTTGTTCTCATCATGAGTTTCCTGTACTACTTTTTTTCCATTAGGAATCATTTCTTGTATCGAATTTGTCAAACCTTCCTTCAAACCTTCCATGTCTGCTTTTAGATCAATCTTCATCTCTTCCATATTTTCTTTCATTTTTTCATCTATATTAGCTTCCATGTCATCCATCTTAGCTTTCAGCCATCCATCTTAGCTTCCATGTCATTCTGCAAACCATCCATCTTAGCTTCCATGGCTTTATTCAAAACATCCATATTAGCTTCCACACCTTTCTTCAAATCATCCATCTTAGCTTCCATGCCTTTTTTCAAAACTCCCATTTCATTTTTTGTTTCTCTTTGTGAGAGAAAAATTTGTTGCACTTGTTCTTGTAATTTTGATATATCATGTTGAACGTATTCCTCTTCATGAGTCATATTACAGCCTTATGAGGGATTAATGGGTGTTGAATTCTTCTTAAGGGTAATTTTAGAACCCAATACTTATATCGATGCTTAAATATGCCCCTAGAATCACTTCAAACTAATTTTTCAAACAAGACTTATGAAATTTGAAAAACAATACACACCTTTCTTTTGCTTTTGAGGAGCTCGATATTGAAACTGATGTATCTATGGAATTTTGGATCCCCGATATTTTATCTTAGGTCCTTTAGTAGCCTATGAATCTTCTTTCCAATGCCACATGTATGACATGATTTGGATTCTTCAAGGCAACGTTATGCCTAATTGCCTGCAACTACAAAATTATGGATTGGTTCAGTAGAGAAAACTTGTAGGGCGTGCAACATGTACTTTTTCCTCCTTCAGCTCTGAAATTGATACACATTAAAATACAGTCTGTTTACATTCGGCCACTTTTTACAGAATTCCAATCCGATGCTCAGAGAGAGAGTTATGACAATTTTTCCAAGGTCACCTCTTTGAGATGAAATTCGGGAGCCTACAAAAACCCTAACTTCCATAGATCATATCTCAAAAAATATTGCGAACCAAGATCAGAAATTTTTAGACGATGTTCATTAGGATTTATTTGTAAATGGGTTTTTTTTAGCTTCTAAACCTTTGTAGAAAAAATTTTATAGCGAAACTTCCATGATGACCTGTTTGAAGCAGCAAAACCCTAAAATCCAAAGCTCTGACACCAAATGTTATGAAACCAGCTCCAAAAATAGAAGAAAAGAGAGAACAACTCATTAGAAAGTAGCCACTTTGAGGGGGAACCTCCTTTACATTACATAAATGAACAATTATTGGATGATTCAAATGAAAAAACCTCCTTTCTATATATAGGAGTCCATGGGGTCACAATATAATCCTAGCCAGCCTAACAATAATAATGTAAGGGAAAAACAATAAAAATAGTGGGGTTTTATGAGGCAAAATAATAACAATATGGGGACTACAGGGGTACAAAAATAACAATAAGGGGGCTACACTAAGAACAATAAGGGAATACACTAGTAATATAGGGACCTAACCTATTCTTGGTTAAAACAAGAAACCCTGTGAGGAATAATTAAATAAATCCTTATTTATTTTATTTTACTCTAGGAATAATTAATTAAACCATTTTTTAAATAATACTCCTGGTCATATTTAACCCAATTATGATAAATAATTATATAAATCATTATTTTTCTTATTTTTCTCTAGGAATAATTAATTAAATCTGTATTTAGTTATTATTCCTTGTTGAATTTGACTAAATCACCTATAAATAATTAAACAAATCATTATTTGTTAATTATTCCTTAACCACATTCTTTGAATGATAAATAAATCATTTATTTGTTTATTATTTCTAAATAAAGTTATTTAACCAATTTAAATATCTTTTCCCTCCAACAAAATATAATAAAATATTCCAAGCGGTTAGATCTAGATCTTGGTTAACAATATTTTATTATTCACCATTATTGAGGATAACTCAATATTTTGTTATAAATAGGACGGTTTTCCATTCATTCTTCAGTTTGATCACTTTCATTTTCGTGTTGTGATCATTCTCATTTCTGCTACTACTTCTTTGCTTCTTGAGCTCCCATACAGTTCAACACATTTTGGGTTTTCTACATGATTGAGAGTGAAAATTTTGGATCTGAAGCGTTGAGGATAACCAAGAACCCATGCCGTTGAGGGGGACTAGTAACACTATTATTTGTTCCCTTCTAAGGTGTTACAATATATTCAAAATTATTTAAATCTTTTCTTGTTCGTTGGATGCATGGAGCAGTTCTGATTTCTTTTCATTGTTTAACTACCTTTACTGCATAGATCTAGTTTTTTGCAGCATTTGTTTTAACTATAGATTGTAGATCTAAAGAATTTAAGCAGTAATTTCTATTGTTAGGGATGTTTTTCACAGAGATCTAAAGTGAGTTCTTTTCCTAGACTTGCGTTAATAATTTACGCTAACAAATGGCAACTCCATTCTTGTAATTCAGATTCGAGCGTGACCAACAACTTCTATAACTGGGGTTTTTCTTCAGATTTTTTCAGTCTCTTGATGTTGTTTGTTAACTTTTATGCCCTAAAATAGTAAAAATTCTAACTTCCAAGTGTTTTCAGGTGCTTTCCGTAGGTAACAGGTATCAGTCATGCCAAAGATGACAACTTTTCTACAACCTGCCACCCGAGGATCTAGGAACTAGAACTCACACTTTTTGAACCAAAACCTATGATTTCTGCCAGAACTCGCACTTGTTAGCCCAGAAACTACAATTTCCATAGCCCACGGGTCAGTACCTGTGAGCTGCAACGTTTTTCTGAATTTTTTCTTTGTTTGTCAGGGTTTTCCAAGAGCATTGTTTTGGGTTGTTTGACCTCCGTCTCAGCCTTTCTTAGGCTTGGACATGTTTAGTTTGTCTCGTTGAAGTAGAACCAAAGCCCTTGCGTTTTAGTACACTTCCACCTTTCTATGAGGGGTTTATATGAGTTGTTAGTCTGATATTTGCAGCTCTTTCAGCCATTTTTCCAGGGTATGATCTATCCTTATTTCAGATCCCTTTTGATAGGTTATTATTCCATCCAAAACCCCTTCTTGAGTTTTGTTTGATCTTTCTCTTAGGGTTTCCTTATTTCCCCTAGGGTTTTAACCTTTCGCCTCCCATTTTGTAGCAATTTCCCCCTCCAGTTTCTTGTTGTTTTCTACATCTTTTACAGCAGATCTGAGTCATTAGATCCCTCTCCCTTAGACCTTATATATTTTGGTATTTTTTTTGTTTGTTTTGATTCAAATTTACCCGCCTTTAGACCAGTTGTTTGGGAATCCTTCTTTTGGGTTGAATTTATGCATGTAGATATTTATTTTATTATTGTTTCAGTTTTATTTATATTACTTCAACATTTTTTATTTTTCTTTATACAACCGTCTAGGATTAATTAAAATTAACACACATCTTGCACACACTCACACCTAAAGCGAAGAGCGCTTGGTTTACACCGTTAATTCAAGACATAAACATCGTAATTAATTAATTTGCCTCATAGAACCTTTGTTTATCACTCTTCAACCTTTTCGTGTCATTTGTGACTTGCCATCATTACACCCCCAAGGTGTTTATTGCAGAGACTCCAAGGCCTTCACCCTAAATTTCCATTAGGAAGACTTACTCCACCACATAGGATCCAAGTTAGTCCTCCACTGAGTCCCCATACTGACTATGATTTTGGTTCATTGAATTCTTCCTCTGATTCTAAACTTGGTTCCCCTCACCCTCATACCAACATAATGTCAGGCACTAATGCAGGTGCAGGCCCTCAAGCTAGTGGCGCCACTGGCCCTAATGCTGGATCTTCTACCATAAACATTTCAGCTATTCCTTTGCTACCTTTCATGGCAGGTTTAAGCTTTCCTGATTTTAGCTAGTTAATTAATGACCCTATAATCCACAATCTAGGTTGGCCTACTATGCCAACTAATATTCCTTCTGACATTCCTACATTTCAAGGAAACATGGGAGAGCACCCTACTAATCATGCCTGATCCTTTCACATGTGGTGTCATCCAATTCTATTACCGATAACTCCATTTGCCTTCGGTTGTTACAACGTATGCTTACTGGAGAAGCTACAAAATGGTATGTTGACCAGACTTCTGCGTCTCATTCCAATTTTGTGACTCTTGCTAAAGCATTTATGTCCTACTTCTAGTTACCTCTATGCTATGATACTGGTACCAAATTGGTGATCGCATTCCGTTAAACTTCTACCACCTGCCTTTCTTACCATGTCTACGAATGGCATAGAAAGAGGAGCTTGTGTCGAGCTCCTACATTTGACAACTAAGTCTATATGAATTGGTTTACCAGAACTCTATTTACATCCATTGGTAAATATCTCATGTCTCACTTACCTCAAACAAAGGTAGAAGCTCTCCAACTCACGTTGAAATATGACTTGATCTATTCCCAGTCTGGTTATGTTTATACCATTTTACCAGATCTTCCTAGACCTGGTGGTGCCAATGCACCGAGGGCATCTCACGCTGCCGATGGTATCGTTGGATATCTTTCACATCCGTACACTCATCCTTCCATGGATTATGGTCATCCCTAGAGGGGGACCAGCTCCTCCATCACTTATCCCCCTGCTGGCAACATGTATATGGGTCAAAGCATGCCTTACACATTTTTCCAACCGCATCAATTGATGCCAGGGACAATTGTTGCTCAACCTATTTACCAAAATGTTTCCCAACCTTCTTTCTACCCTTATCCATAGCCCAGTGCTCTAGGCCCCTTCAGCATCAGTGCCCTAGCCTCCCGTGCCTTCTCAACCTATGCCATAGCAGCCACCGCCTCCTCAAGGTCAGGTGTATGTGCAGCAGAGCATGAATAATCCTCCTAATTTGAAGAAAAACAATAAGGGGAAAGGAAACAATAACCAACCAATGCAGGGTAACCAAGGGTGCCAAGATAATCAACCAAACAAACCCCAAGGGAACTATCATAACATCGTAAACTAGCAACAGGCCGATTATCCCAAGCAGAACAAGCCTCTTCATATGAAAAAACCTTGTTCATGTTGTGGTGTCCATGGAAATTATACTCATGATTTCCCCCTTTTACCCCAGATGCGCCAGTTGTGGGAAGCACAAGAAGCATCTAGAGGAAAACAAGCCACCACTTCACTTCCTCCAAATACTGCACCAACTCGACCGGCTATGTCAACCAATCCTTTCCCTTAGCAAGGATATGTTGTTTCCTAACCACCTCAAGGTCAGGACGCTCCTCAACCTCCACAGTCTAGTAACCTCGATTATCAGATTCTCATGATGAATTCGAAAGAGGTCAATACCACTGATGTCAACCTTCAGACCTGGTCGTGCCAATATTACAAGCAAATCGCTATGACTGCAACCGAGTCCCAAACCAAAGTTCCTACAGAGTCCATTTCGACACCAAATGTTCCCTTATAGATCCCTCAGCCCAAGGCAGAGGTCATTCACAAGATCCCCAAAGGGCCATTACGTTGAAATACTTCTTCTTCCAAAGCCCCCCACACCTACAACATAGTAGATGACTTGGCACAATTGCATATTTCCATGTCGATGCTGGAATTCCTCCAGTCATGCCCATCTCAATGAAAATATATACTATATGCTTTGGGTGTTGTGGATCCTTCAGATGATCGTTTGATCAACTTTGATGGTGACAAGTCAGAACATCGCCTTGTACCTTCATCCGTTCCCTTCCAAATACCATTCAAGATTCATAATTCCCAAGTGCAGAGATGTATCATTGACGAGGGTAAATCCACCTGTGTGATATCTGCCTATGTTTAGAATAATCTCATATCACCTGAATTAGCCCCATTCACCATCACTTTGCGTGCGTGGGATGGTCACCCTTCTCAGCCACTTGGCATGTATTGCAATTGTCCTGTCACACTTGCGGGCAAGATTGTTTGTATTAACATAGAATTCATTCATTCCCCCTTGGATTACAACATCCTCTTGGGTCGTAGCTGCACCTATGCGATTTCATCTGTCGCATATGTGGTTCACTGTAAGATGTGCTTTCCTCACAATGGAAATATCGTTATCATCGATCAATTGACATATTATGAACCGAAGTCTCAGACTGTAATATTCCCAAATGGGGAAAGTAGGAATATAGTGCATAAGCATGGAAATAGTAGTGAAGATTATTGAATAAACATGAGAGACCAATATGGAGTTATTTAATTATATAGAAAATCAGCGAATAAGTACAAAATGATGGGGAAATAATCATATAACATGAACCAACAAGCCTCCAATGAATAAATCCCCTCAAGAATGAGGTGATGCTACTATATAAAATGTCGGAAAGATGATACAGCACAGTCATAAAGAGAATAGCTGCAATAGGAGATCATACAATAATATAAAATGGCTTATATATGCCTTAAGAGATACATAAAATATAGATCTAGGCTATATAGCAACCTTTCGAGACAACCCAAGAGGGTTTCCAGAAAATACACCCAATAATACAATATGAGTTGCAGCCCTAGGGCTGAAAGTATGTTGAAACAAAATAACTGAAGAGTTATGGATGAAGCTTATATGGAAATATCTCTCCTCTAATGGATCCTTCGAATGAAAGGCTGACCCCTCCACTGAAGAAATCACTCCCCAAATCATCCACTGCAACTACCCCTTGTTAGTGTCTCGTAATTTGGCAGATTGGTAAACCAAATGACAGGGTAACATCAGACCAAGCTTTGGAGTCCTATGACCTAGCCTTCCTGGACTCAGAGAGGGATCTCTCTACTATGCGAAGGATCTGAACTTGTTCGCTTTGTATGTTTGATTTTTAGGCTAGTTGTTAAGAATGTTTTGGTTTGTTTTTGGTTTTTGAGGTAAAATGATCAAAAAGGACAAATAGAAAGAGATTTCATCAAATCAACAGGGCTATGGGGTCAGATAAAGTCAAGACTGTCTAAATGGTGGACAAGGTATTACTGCAGGGCCGATTTGGTCAAGGTAAATGGATTCTTTGGGTGAAAGTGAAGTGAAATGAACATTAATTTTGTGAAAGACAAAGAGATCTCAAACATATATATTTTTAAAGAAGATATTCATGAGGTAGTGCAAACCATAAATCTCTATGAATAAAACTCAAACTGATACATATGAAAGATAAACAATCCGGTGATACATAGAAGCATAAGAACCTCTAACTCTAGAAAATCACCTTCAACTGTTGGGAAAACAAATAAGATAAAAAAACAACTCAATCTATGAAGAGGGAACTCCTAAACAACATATCTTGAGCTATCGAGAACTTTGAAATAAGTTTGCAAGCATGGAAAAAGGGCAAGATCGAACGAGGCCTCTTTGACTTAACTAAAACAACCAATATTTCATAGAAAGATTTCAGAAATGGAGTTTTGAGAAACTATAAATAAGCAGGGCATACCTTAAATCATACAAGATAGCAAAACATATTGACCATAAATGAAACAAATAACAATTTCTGGATGGACCTAAAGGGCAGTTAAGAATTTTTTAGAAATGATCAAGAAGAGGAAAACATCAAAGCTGTAACATGCAGGATGTTTGAGGTGCTTCCATGAGCATGTCTCAACATATAATTTTCTGATCTACAACAAATGAGAAGTATGGAACATTAATGAAACCAAGGAAACATAAAAAAATCAGAGAAACATCACCATTCACCGAGCCATGGAATCTTGCACACAATGCTCCTCCACCATCAAGCCAAGCAAGACATCATCCACTTCATAAAACAAGTATTTCTTCCAAGCTCATAATGCTATTTATTTCTCTCAATATATAAAGTTCTTCCCCTTTTTTACAATGAATCCTCTTGATTTATATAAGCCAAAAAGGAGGAAACCCACCTAGAGCAACTAGAAGGCCATTGGCCAAAAAAAAATATCTAAAACTGTCCTTGGGGCCTAACAAGGTCCAAGGCACAAAATATCCTTGAAAAATATATTTTCAAACCAAAATAGTAAAAAAGAATCACTTTTAAGTCCTGACACATAAGAAAAACTTTCTTAACGCACATTTGGCCCAATCATCACTCAGAAAACTGCTTTTTAGCAAAATCTACACGAGCGTAGCACCAAAAAAAAGTCTGTTTTGAAGTACAGGCTTGGTGGACTTCTCGATGTTGAAATGAGTCTCATGATGGCTCGTTGGAAAGATACAGATGTCTACTTTCCAAAACTACTTGAATTTTTCCAATATAATGTCCACAAGTTAGTCAAAAAGTAGAAATAGTGAAAAAACCCAGGAGTGTAGCACCTCCTGATATTAGGGGTAGAAAGGTAAAAAAATGGTTGTTTTTGGCCTTTTTGAGAGACCAAAAAAGCTTCATTTGATCTGAAAATTTCTCATCATGTTCCTTTGATTTCAAGGAATCCAAAAATATAATTTTCTTCAGCTGAGGATGCACCGAGAAAAAGTTAAGGCACCCATGATTTTATGCTTTTAGGCCTAAAATTCACAAAAAACAAGAATGTGTCCAAAATTGCCCAATTTTGGTGAGTAAACCCCTTAAGGGTTTTTAGAAACGTGTAATGAAGCTCAGGAAAGAATTCTAAGCTAGGATTGGCCTTTTCCACATTTTTCCTCCAGGCGCCTCCTTTGGGTAGCTTTGAGTTTCCTTCGAGAAAACTGATTCAATTTCTTGTAGTGCTTGGTCATTCTCCTTTGTAGGCCCAAATCCTTGTTAGCTTTCTCCAATTTGGTTTCCAAATGCTGATTTTCCCTCTCAAGCCAAGACTCTTTATCATTCTCAATTTCTAGAGCAAGTAGCTCTGTAAGAGGGTATTGCTGTGCACGGGTTGATTCTTCCTCTTTCTGCTTTTGCAATGCTCTTCTAAGACCCATGGTCTTAGGTATCTTTCTTGATAGCCCTTCTTCTTCATCATCTTCCGCATACTCACCCATGTATTCTTCTAACATCACTTGTGACTTTTGAGCTTCTCTTCTGTATTTGAGTGCCCGGGCCTCATAGGTTGCCATCTGTCCACTCATTTGCTTATTTTGCATTTGCAAAAAGTGGATAAGGTCTTTTGACCTTTCTAGATCATTTACTAAGTCTTTAACTTGGGCATCCCGATCTTGTAAGAGGGATCTAAGAATCCTGGCCTCATCTTCTTCAGCATCACTGTCTAACTGTATTAGTTCAAACTCCCTCTCATGCTCATGACTGCTTTCTTGTTCTTCAATTTTCTCCTTGCCTTTTCCTTGGATGAGCTTCTTTCCTCTGGTTTTCTTAGGCAATTCAACCTTGCTATGTTTTGGTATCTTACCTCTACTCCTTAGCACCCTGGTGACATTTCTTGGCACTGTTTGAATATTTTTTCTTTTCACCTTTTTAGTGGTTTTAGCCTTCACCTCTTTTGATGGATGAAATATGGCCCCTTGCCTTGGAGAGGCAGTAAGCACATGTTCTTGATTATGTTGATGAGAAATGAGAGGAGGAGTCAACACTAGTACCTATTCATTTTGGTCTCTTACAACTTTAGGGCTATCCTTTTCTGTGTTACTTGGTTGTGGGAAACTTTCTTTACTTTTGTTCTTTTCATCATTGTCCCTATTTTTCCTGTCCTTTTTATTACTGCCTCCTTCCTTACTGTCCTCACTATTTCCACTATCCTTTTGTTTTCTATGATTTCTTTCATCACTTTCCTCTTGACCTTGGTCTTCATTGGTGCCACTATTTTTTCTGTTTAGGCCCTTACTGCTTTGACTGTTTGGGCTGCTTCCTTCTTCATCAAATTTTCTGCCTCCGCTGAGCTATGAACTGTTTTCCTCATCATTTTTACTTTTCCCTCTACTGATTATTTCATCATTTTCATTGTTTTGACTACCTCCCT
Organism: Pinus albicaulis; assembly: GCA_034641835.2. Lineage (NCBI taxonomy): Eukaryota > Viridiplantae > Streptophyta > Pinopsida > Pinales > Pinaceae > Pinus > Pinus albicaulis. The sequence goes on along the minus strand of CM076570.1, from coordinate 755,410,815 downwards.
ATGGGCTGCATCTTTTCTCACTATTTTCCTTTGCTTCTTCACTGGCTTACTCTTTGTTATCATCACTTCCATCTTTACTGTGACTGTGTTTTTCTTGTTCACTTTTATCCATGAAAAATATTTTGGTTTGGGAGGGTGACTCATGGGAGGAAATTGGAACATGATCAGTGGAGGGCGAAGCAAGGGGTGTGACGACTAATTGGCACTTTTATGACTTAAAAAAAATGATGAGGAGATGTCAATTGATGAAGAAAACCTCTTAAAACTGATTCTCATAGCAAAATGAAGCTTCTGGGTAAAATTTGGCTAATTCTATCCATTTTTTCAGCTTTCTGGACGGTGTTGCACTTTTCCTACAGGTGTGTAGTGTCCATCTATAGGCGCGTAGTGTCCTTAAGAAAATAACACAAGAGCAGACTGTAGGTGCGTAGCGCAGAAATAGGCCTTTTTGCAGCAGGGTTTTGGAAGCCTTCCCGGTGTCAGAATTGGGCCCAGGATGGCTCGTTCGAAAGCTACGGATGTATAATTTCCAAATATATTTTATTTGTTTCATTTGGTGTTCATTTGGATGTCCAAAAACTGACTGTCCCAACACCTATCAAAAATGGTGAATGTTGTTGCAGAAATGTAGAGTGATGTTGCAGGCCACTTTTGGATGCCTTCCTCAATTCCAAATTGAGCTCATGATAGCTCATTGGAAATATATTCAAGTCTAGTTGTCATTTGACTCATGAATAAAGTCATTTGGATAGTCCATATATGAGAAAATGAGATTTTCCGAAGGTTACTCCAGCTGTGCAGAAATTCTCCTATGACACTTGTATTTTTGACATTTTCTCCCAAACCATGATACCTGTGTAAAAACTGAAGGAGGTTTTTCTTCTTGGGCCTATTATGGACAGAAAAATCTCTCAATTTTGTCAATTTCTTCTTTTTTTGGTTAGAAACACATTTTGAAGCAAAACTGGCCCTGGGCGTGACACATGGCTTGTCTCGTCTATTTGCTTATTTTCCAAATTTCTGAAACTGTTTCCACATATTTTCCACTGTTGTGAGGATAATCAAACAAATTTTATTTTCAAAGTAAAACATACCTACTGTTTTCTTCCTTTTATTGTGATTTTCTTTTTGTGCAGCAGTTCATCTTTTAGATTTTGACTTTTTCCTCTTTTGTGCAAAGGCATCCTCTGTTTCTTGTGCAAAAGTTTAATTTACTTCTTCTTAGTGCAAGGGCACTTTATATCTTTGAAGCTTTGTAGAATGTGAACTCTAGTCCTCTTTTTAAGGAGACAATCCAATCAACCTTTTGCACCCTCTACTTATCATTGAAAGAGGCGCCCATGTTTCTCTTTGATGCCCTTTTTGCACATTCATCCCATTTTGATGAAAAGCTTCAAACATCTCCCACAGTGGTTCATCTAAACAATGTTTTGCAAACAGAAAAACTAATTTTCACTCTATAGTATAAGGCAAATATCCCTTTTTGAAAACTATAAAATGTGCCCTCTACCTTTCTTTGAATGGGTACCTCATAAAAACAAATGTTTTCCATCTGCTTATCATTGAAGGAGGCATTTATAAGAAACTATGCCCTCTACTTGTCATGAAGGAGGCTTCTTTAAACTTAAATCTTTGCCCTCTACTTTTTATTGAAGGAGGCTGCTTTAAAACTATGTGGGCGCTCTGTTTATGCTTGAAGGAAAGTACTTCAAACAAAATCTGGGCTCTTTAAACAACCTGTGTTTTTGCCCTATCTCTATTCATTATTGAAGAAGACCCTTTAAAACTGTGTCTTTTCCCTCTGCTTATGATTGAAGGAGGCAATGCAAACACAACTTCTTAGGCTCTCTGCTTATGATTGAAGAAGGCCTTTTTACAGCCAACTTTGTCCTTAGTCCATTTTGCTTATGAGACATGTTCTTATAGAGTCTCACTGTGAAACCCATGGGCAGGTAATGTATTTCCAAATGATAAATGTCTACTGTGTCTTTCTTGGGAATAACTCTCTTTTGCAGTAGCTTTAGCTTTCTTTGTGATGACAGTGTCTTTGATGGTTTAGAGTCTAGGCTAAAAAGGGAATTTGTTCCCTTTTTATGCTTTTCAATTTGATGCCTAAAAAATTCTAGGAGTTTGCAAACCATAAAATGTGTTCTTTATTTCTCCCTATAGGGGTAACTCATAGAACTCTATGCCCTCGACTTATCATTGAAGGAGGTGCTTCAATCTCTGTTCATCCTTTACTCAATCTGCTTGAGACTTTCCTTTGCAGAAATTTACTGTGGAGATAATGAACAAGTAAGATATTTCGAACTCCAATATATCTGCTTTGTGTCTCTTAGTTTAACTCTCTTTGCGGTAATTGTAGCTTTATTGGTGCTGATAGTACCTTGATGATTTTTAGCCTAGGTTGCAGGGTTATGAAAAAACATTTGTTTCCCTTTCATGCTTTTCACTTTGATGCATAGAGATTGTTGGAAGAGTTCCTTTGCCGGAAAAAATGTCATTTTTAATCACACAGTGCTGATTTCCAGTGTTATTGCCTAGATTCTTGGAAAGAACAGAAAAATACCTTGTGGAGTGACATGGAGTACTTGGTGAATTGTATTTTAGCCCTTTGTGCTTATTTTTCATTATGGATGACTTCTTGACATTCTTGGGTATCTTTGATTTGCAGAGATAAACCAGTTTGTCCCTCTTCCTTTCAGACCTGTATTTCTTTTAGTTCAAAACAATCAGATGTTTTGACTTGAATCCTTTCCTTGAAAAGTTTCTTTGCACAATTTTGATTTATGCCCTTCATCCTGGCACCCCTGCAGAGATGTCTGGATAAGATGACTTGATTTTTGGCAACCTTTTCTTGTTATACTATGAGGATAAATTTTGAAACTCATTTGATCACTTTCTCTTTGGTCATAGGACCATCTTTACTCTGTTTCTTCTTGAGTTGACTTTTTGAGCTTTGCTAAAACAAAGCACATGACAACTTGATGGTGCATGACCTAGGGATAACAAAAGGATTTGCTTTGCCAGATAGAAGGATAGGATACTTTGACTGATAGTAAAAACAGAGTTCTTAACAAGACACAGGCCTTCTAAGATGCTCATCATAAGCACCATCACCTAACCTGGACATTTTGTTATGACTTTTTAAAAGGGTTTCCTAGACATACTCAGGTCATCAAACAACAACTTCAGTCAGTGAGAAGGTAACAAGGACAACTTGACTTATGTTTGGACAGACTGTTTTGTGAAATAGGAGGATTTTGGATATTAGATAAAAAAGGTTTTACAAGGATGTGATAGTTATGGACAGGGAAGGTTTACTGACCTAGGATAAGATTTTAAGCTTGATGACCACTTCAATCATAGTATATAAGAGAGGGGGGGAAAAGATAAAAAAATTCTCTTATGGGTTTTCTAGAGGACAAATTGAATGTTTGAAATTGGTTTCTAGAAAACCTGGACAAGGAATATAGTCATCAAAACAAGTGAAAAATACTTATGACTAACACCCCTGCAACTCCTCCCTAGAATAACGCAGTTCCAGATTGATACTGCATTGTAGGGGATAAAAACATTGTGGCCTGGTGCCAAATATATCAATGATTCTCAAGGGCCTTCCTTACTAGCCTCCCAATGGAAGGAAACTCTCCTCCACTGAAATCTAGCTCATAAATCACCCAAATCAACTCTCCATAACTTCTGCCCAGCAACACAAAACAACCTCAACAGGAACTGTGATGTACCATAAGACTGAAGCTTTTGAATGATGCCAGAATGTGGAAATATAGTGCATACAATTCTCCTAAGTAGGCACTCGAAATCCCCCAAGGATGAAGGTTGGATTCCCGCTCGGGAACACCCTGCGCTAAAGAGCACTCTAGTCTTAGCTAAACAACTGAAGAGAGCAAACAAGTCTTAACAGACCATATCAAAATAATAATCTACAACATATCCTCTATGGCTGCCATCCCCTTCCTTATATAAGTGGTGATATTCCGCACCCTTGGCCCCACTCATTAAAGCCACTACTTCCATGCATGGAGTCTCCCTCCCAAACTGCGTTGTTCCATAATGAATGTCCACTCCTCCATGACAACAATGTTGACTTGGTCAAGGTTGACCCAGTCTACATGGTGTAGCCCCTTTTCACACATAAGGGTGCTCAACTAAGCTACTAAAATGATATCTTTTCACATTAGGAGTGATTTTATTCCTACTAAGGAGATTTATGGGTCTCCATACCCTCTTATTCATCAAATTAAGAAGAAGAAACAAAAATTAATATTCCAACTAGCTTATAGCTAATTGTCAATATTACAGTCCTCCCCTCCCAAATGTTGCTTATCCTCAAACAACTATAAAGGTGAGTGTTTCAACTCTCCTCCTCCTTCCTTGGTGACACCTCCATGTGATAAGCTCTCCTCATAAGCCAAGTGTCTCCCAATCCATCCCTCCATGAAATTCTCCCCCCAAGCACTCATGAAATTCAAATGATTCACCCCATAAGGAAGAAAAGACCCAATGTAGCAATCATGGTTTGCCCAAAGTTCTCCCTGAAACATGAAGCATAAGAAACATGGATAATCTCTCTCCCAATGGGCATGTTAAACACTTGCATCCTTCCTCCATTCATTCCCATAATAAGAATAAGGACATCATCAATGTATGGGATTAAAACCAAGGACACATAAGCTACCATATGCAATAATGGAGGTGGATCATGGTCCCACATGTGAAACCATCATATTATATCTCCTGATTGCCGCATATCATGATATAATAAGTGGTTTCCCCACCACTTACTTGCTACCATAGTCTTCTCACATGCTTTGATAATGTGAATGATGTTTAGTGCCTTTGGTGCACACCCAAAATGATATGTCATCTCCCTATATCCTCCTAGGGAGTGGCCATGCTCAACAATGTTTATGGCCCCAAATTGACCATGAAGTTTATAAGGAATAATGCTCCCATTTAGAGTAATGGCCTACACATGTATGGTAAAGGAATGAAAATAATCATTAATTAAATAATTATGCACAAAAGCATGATCCTTACCATATACTTTTCTCACACTAATGGAGTGGCTCATAGATAGATCCCCTCTCATCCCCAAAGAGAAAATAGGTGGTTGTGATAACTCCATCAAAGATTTATGTATCTTCTCCATCTCCACATGGTCTACGAATCTCCTCAAATGCTGATAGATCTACTCTTCAAAGCCTTCCCAAGTATACCCCTCCATGATAGTATGGTATGCTCTCATGGACTAAGTGTGGTTGAAGAGAAAATCTTCATGTGCTACTCATAGAAACTTCTCCTTGAGCTTGGATTCTCTAGATAAGAAGATCCTACTATTATAGTAGATGACCCCATCTCTTACTGAATATCCCTCCTCTAGTAGTTGGTCATAAAGTATCATGCAAGTGAAAAGATCCTTGGAATAATACACCAACAGTTGGGATTTCCAATATGGATCTATCCTCCATAGTGACATTGCTAATGATCTATCATATAAAGCATATGTCATGTGGCTTCCCCCTTCTTCGACATCTCCCATGCCAAATTTACGTACCAGGATGCTTCTATCCTCCCTCTGTTGCTCCTTTCTTAGCGTAAGATGTGAGGTGAGAGTGGGTAATGATGATGTTGGGATAATTCCGCCCTCCTCCTTGAGTCTACCCAAGACTCTCAGTGTTGTACCATGACCTCCCAATGCTCCCACTCCTCCTAGATATATGAGTGGTGCAACATATTGTGAGACATTTCTCACCAACTCCTGATCAGGTGGCCTCCCAGGTGGTTTGCCACTAAACAGTAATGTCTCATGGGCCCAAGTCATATGCATAATAGATGGGACTATTAGGTCCTTGCTTCCACTGCGTACATCCCTCTCTATTTTCTGTGTGTAATTTGTTTGTGAGAGATATGTCTACATGCCCCTGATTTTTGCCACTTTTTCTATCCAACCATTCCATCTGCAAAGTCTCCCAATCTGTGGTGACCTTCCCCAAAGTAATCAACCACTGCACACCCAATATCACATTGGTGTCAGGTATGTCAACCACAAAGAAGTGATCAGTCAATGTATATGTCCCCATGGTGATAGATAAATATGGAACATAATGCATGCACTGCATAGTTCAAGCTCTTGGGGCCAAAACAGAAAATCCCTAAAAATCATCAGTGGGTATTTCCCTCCTTTGCACTAGTTGGAATCAATAAAGTTGTAGGTAGCCCCACTGTCAATCAAGATCGAAACCCTCTGATCCAAAATGAAACCTCTAACCCTCAAGTTCAAGTACTTGGGTACTCCTCTAAATGATGAAAGGGCACCTCCAATTGGATAAAATGCTCCATTCCCACCACCTGGAGGTGGTGGATCCTCTCCTACTTTCCCAGTGCTGTGACCTTCTTCTAGTTCTTCTTCTTCTTCCTCCTCATCATCTAAAAATACCTCTATATAGTGTGCCTTTCCTGCTGCACATCTATGTCTGGGTGCCAATAATTCTTGGCATGTGAAGCAAAGCTTCCTTCTCCTCAAGTCTCCTTAGACATCATCACTAAGAGGTACTTTCTTTTGGCTCTCTTTTGAAAAAAGAGCCTTCTATTATTTTCCCTTTGATGGAAAAGTGGACTTCCGATGAAATGTTTCCTTTGCTTTTGGCAAGGCATCTTGTATATATCTAGCCATTTCAATGGCATCTTGAAGGGTAGTGGGTTTGGTATATTTAACTAACCAATGAAGAGGTTCTACTAGCCCATCAATAAACATATAGACCCTCCTTACTAGAGATAAATCAGGAACCATGACAAGAAGTTTTAGAAATTCAGAAATATAAGTTTCTGGATTTCCTGATTGTTTGAGCTTAGCTAGCCCCATGAAAGGTGCCTCCACATATCTTCGATCAAACCTCTCCACCAACCTCCTTGTGAACTTTGAATATGAAGTCACATTGGCATGACCCAATGTAGAAAGACCATGAAACTACCAATCATGTGCTTCACCCTCAAGGTGCAGCACTACTATTTTGATGGCCTCCATCTTCGGTACTTGGTTCAGCTGGAAGTAGATGTCTAGCTTCTCTACCCATGATTTGGAAGTGCATTTATATGACCCATCAAAGTTGGGTAAGAAAAATATGCCCATAGTCCTGTGTAGATCATGATTCTTTATGAATCCTCCACCTGTATTGTGATGTCGGGGTCTCCTATTTTCCTTAATTTGAAAGAACTCTTGAAATCTCAAATGGTCCTTGAATCTCTGAGATTGAGACTCATACTCAAGAAAAGAATATTCAAGAGTTTCTTGTTCTTGAAATCCTCCATTTCCCACTGCTAAGAATGTAGGCATTATAGAGCATTGGGAAACCTGTTGCTTCATTGGTTGATCACTCTAGTGATGAAAAATTTCAGAGCCTTCTCCATGTAGAAACCCTTTAGGGGATTCCTTGTGTCTATCCATCCTCATCTCCTTTACCTCTCTTTCAATGTCTTGCATAGTTCAAAGAAGAAGCTTAGGAAACTCCTTCTCCTCGTCTTCTACTGATAAAATGGTTTTACCCTTGTCTTCTTTATCATTGGTATAATCATACTTCCAGTTTCTTCTGAGATACCTCTTCTCTCTATATGTGAAAGGATCTCCTTCTTCTGATGACATGTTGGCTTAAGATGCATAGGCTGAGCCAAGATTATGCTCTGATACCACTGTAATATTCCCAAATGGGAAAAGCAGGAATATAGTGCATAAACATGGAAATAGCAGTGAATGTTATTGCATAAACATGAGAGACCAATATGGAGTTATTTCATTATATATAACAGTATAAAATAAGTACAAAATGATGGGGCACCAATCATATAACATGAACAAACAAGCCTCCAATGAATAAATCCCCTCAAGAATGAGGTTCTGCTACTATATAGAATGTTAAAAAGCTGCTACAGCATAGTCATAAAGAGCATAGCTGCAATGGGAGATCATACAATAATACAAAATGGCTGATATATGCCTCAAGAGATACATAAAATAGAGATCTAGGCTATATAGAAACCTTCCAAGACAACCCAAGAGAGTTTTCGGAAAATACACCCAATAATACAATATGAGTTGCAGCCTTAGGGCTGAAAGTATGCTGCAATAAAATAACTGAAGATTTATGGCTAAAGCTGATATGGAAATAAGTAGCTCTCCTCCAATGGATCCTCTGGATGAAAGGATGACCCCTCCACTGAATAAATCTCTCCACAAATCATCCACTGCAACTACCCCTGCAACTCCTCCCTATAATAATGCAAATCCAGACTGATACTACGTTGTAGGGGATAAAAACATTGTCGCCTAGTGCCAAATATATCAATGATGCTCAAGGGTCTTCATTACTAGCTTCCTAATGGAAGGAAACCCTCCTCCACTAAAATCTAGCTCAGAAATCACCCAAATCAACTCTCCACAACTTTTGCCGTGCAACACAACACAACCTCAATAGGAACTGCACTGTACCATAAGACTGAAGCTTTGGCTTGATGCCGAAATGTGGAAATATAGTGCATAAAATTCTCTTGAGTAACCACTCAAATTCCCCCAAGGATGAAGGATGAAGGTGGGATGGATGGCATCCTCTTCCTTATATAAGTGGCGAGCTTCCTCACCCTTGGCCCCACTCATTAAAGCCACTACTTCCATGCATGGATTCGCCCTCCAAAACTGCATTGTTCCATAATGAATGTCCACTCCTCCATGACAACATTGTTGATTTGGTCAAGGTTGACCCATTCTACATGCTCCAGCCCCTTTCCACACATAAGGGGTGCTCAATTAAGCTACTAAAATGATATCCTTTCACATTAGGAGTGATTTTATTCCTACTAAGGAGATTTATTGGTCTCCATACCCTCTTATTCATCAAATTAAGAAGAAAAAATAAAAATTAATATTCCAACTAGCTTGTACCTAATTGGGAATATTACATAGACCTCCCTTGAGCCTACCATATCTTCGGTGGCCGATAACCAATCAACATCACCTCTCACAAGTGTTTCACTAGGAGTCTATAAATATTCCTCCTTATTTGGCTCATTCCCTAGTCCCCCCCCTTCTTATCATTGAGCCCAGCTCATTGAGTGTTTGCATGTTGCAAGTGTCTCAAGCTACCAAAAAGTGGCTTGGTTTGACTCACCAGTAGCCAACACCCCCACAACCTATGGTTGTTCACTCGACATAACCATCAGGACCTTCTCCTTCTTCTGGCGTCTCTCCAAACCTTTTTCAACTAGGAATGTTTCCCCCTAGCCTTAACCATTTGGGAGCCATTCTGCCAGGCCATTACCCTTTCAGTCAAATACCATTTCTAGCTCCTCCCTCCGAAGTCTTTTTGGTGCCTATTATGGCTACGTTGAACCTTCCCAATTTGACCATAGGGATCCCAGTCTGGTACATTAATCCCCTAGCAAACACTCTGCTTAGTTATCTCAAACCATATATCACTTTGACCCCAGTTCAACCGGTCGCCATGACCCGTCCCTTTGCTTCAATGCCACAACCACCTCAAGGCATTCGGTGAGGGCAGAAAAGCCAAAAAGAAGAAACCTAAGGACAATGCCCCCCAAATTGCTCCTGCTGCTCCTAAGCCCCCAAATCAGTCACCTCCGTGTGCTTTTTGTGATGTTGTTGAGCATGCCACCCATAATTGTCTTGATCTTCCTCATCTCAAAAATGTGATCAATGAGACGTTTCTTGAATCTGACATCCCTAAGGTCCATGTTGCAGTACCTAATTTAGCCAAGAAACTCAAATAGTTTTGCATAGACCACCCATGTGTTTTTTGCGATCTATATGGCCACTATTCTCATCTTTGTCCTTGTCTCGACGACTTTCATGATAGCCTTGAGGAAATTTTCTAAATAGAGGTCGCTCGTAGTGGATCCTGTACCCCTCTATTTGTGAGTTTTTCTTCAGTGGAACCAGAGGAAATTTCTGAACCCATTTTGATACCTCCCCTCGATGTTGAGTTGAAGGACTCTTCGGTTGCTATTCTTTATCTGTCATCATCCAAGAGATCCATGATAGAAGACCCCTCTAGGGCATCCCTTTATGTTTCAGTCAAACCTCCCTCGACAAACACCTTGGTCTGAACATTGGTAGATGTTTCATCTACTAGCTCTTCATCTACCCTTCATAGAGATTCTTATGTGAAACATATCTCTCATGAAGATGTGTCAGGTAGCCCCGCTGCATCATGTGGTCTCCCTTCTGCCAGTCCTCCCATATTTCATTATGATGAAGACATTATGGAAGCCATGAACACCCCTGATTTTCCTTGGGATGATATGCACCATCATGCGTACTTCCTTCTGATTAAGGTAATTTTGAGGTCTAAAATGGGCCTCCTAAGGAAATTATACAATAATAGTGGAAATAATAAAATAATATTTAATTACATCATCAAAATTTAGAGGTAAAAAAGGAAAAACTACTTTTTCAACTCGTATTTTCAACTTATGTCCCAAAGTTTTTCATCAAATTTTGAGAAATACTCGTTGGATGAAAAATTTAATTCCTCATTAAATAAGTACCCATGTTGCATACTTTTGATGGACCCTGCTACACGAAAAATGAGAAATACACGAAAAACATTATTACAATCACGTTTTTTAATGTATTTCTCATTTTTCGTGTAGCAAGGTCCATCAAAAGTATGCAACATGGGTACTCCTTGGATGAGGAATTAAATTTTGCATCCAATGAGTACTCACACTCAAAATTTGAGTAAAGAATTTGGGAGGTAAATTGAAAATATGACTTGGAAAAGTAGTTTTATTGTTTTATTATTTTTTAATCCTTTTACCATTTTACTTAACAAATAGTTTTTCATCCCCCATGGTTGACATCATCATCTTGAATCCTATTGGTTCTTATAAATTTTATTTTGGTTGTACATTTTTCTTATGAGGCCCATTTTAGACCTCAAAATTCCCCTAATGTGCATCAGTGACATGACCAGTATGTTGTGGAGTCTAAAGACTTCATCCATGATGAGGTGGATCGGTTTATAAATCCCATTCCTACACCAAATGCTTTCGAAGAAGGAAATATGGCCAATATCTCTCCTACCATTAAAATTAACATTTCCAATAAACCGGGGGTAGAAGAAAACATTACCTTGGGGGCACATTGCACCCTGGAAGAATTTGAGGCTTACACTAAGCTATTCAAGGAATTCCATGATGCTTTCACCTGGTCCTATTCAGAGATGCCCAGACTTGATCCTGCCATTGTCTAACACTATATCGATACATGTCCTGATGCCAATCCTATCCGTCAAAAGTTGAGACCCATCAATCCTTCTAGAAGAGAGGCTATCAAAGAGAAAATCGACAAGCTCAAGTAGGTTGGTTTTATCTATCCCATTGAATACACCACATAGTTTTCAAACCCAATTCCTGTTCTCAAGAAACAAGGCACCCTCCCTGTCTGCACTGAATTTCGCGACCTGAACAAAGCTTGTCCTAAATACAACTTCCCCACACCGTTTATTGACCAAATAATCAATGAGTGTGTGGTGCATGAGGTTCTATCCTTTATGGATGGTTTCTCCAGGTATAACCAAATTACTATTCGTCGTGCTGATCAGTTAAAAACTATGTTCATTAGTCCGTGGGGAACTTTTTCTTATAGAGTCATACCTTTCAGCCTAAAGAATGTAGGAGCCACCTTCCAATGACCCATGTCATATTGTTTCCATGACTTGGTTCATATTATCCTTTCCTACCTTGATGACCTCACTGCTCGTTCTAGGTGTTGGGCGCAACAAATTCATGATTTGCGCTCTATTTTTCTCTAATGTCACAAGATAATATCTATCTCAACCCGCTGAAGTATGTATTTTTCATTCCTGCCAGCAGTATCTTGGGATTCATTGTGTCCAAACATGGTATAAATATTGATCCCCTCAAAGTTCAAGCCATTCTTGAGCTTCCCATTCCTCGTACCTTGTGCCAGTTACAAAGCCTTCAAGGCAAATTCAAAATCCTTTGTCCATTTGTCCCTGACTCTTCCACCACTGCACATGGGTTTCAAAGATTCCTTATATCTAACATTCCATTTGTTTGGGATGACTATGCTCAATAGCCTTTTTATGCCCTAAAACATGCTCTCACTTCCGCTCCCTTGACTAGACCTCCTAACTTTGAGAAGGATTTCATCCTATACATCTCAGTTTCCACCCATTCGGTCATTGGGGTCCTTATTCTGGAAGATGACACCGGAAATGAACATGTTATCTATTATGTCAGTAAGAACCTTGTGGGACCCCCTGTGTCCTACTTGCATGAAAATAAGTTGGCATTGGTCGTTTTTTTCTCTATCCAAAAAATCTGTCATTACATCCTTACGCGTTCCATCAAGGTTGTGACTAATTCCAACCCCATGGCTTTCCTATTGAGCCATTGGATCATCAATGGGAAGTACGACCATTACATCATTATCCTTCAGGATTTGGATCTTGAATTTGTCACACCCAAGAATAAGAAAGGTTTAGCCCTTGCTGAACTCATTTCTGAATTGCTTACTAGTACATGTGATCTGTCGGTTAATGATGATTTACCCGATGAGCACTTGTTTTCCATTACTTTGGATGACCCTTGGTATGGTGACATCCTTACCTATTTTTGAACCCAGAATTTCACTTCCCATATCGATCGTGATGCTCGACGACATATTCGACACCAAGCCCCTCGCTACCTTCTCATTGGTGATGATCTTTATCATCGTAGTGTTGATTTTGTCCTTCCTCGTTGTCTCATGCATGTTGAAGTTGAGCAAGTCCTTAATGCTTTCCATAGCAGCTCTTGTGGTGGCCACCTCTCTAGTTTGGCCACTACCCATAAAATCGTGTGTGCTGGGTATTTTTGGCCTTCTCTCTTTGGTGATTTTATTGAAGCAGTTAAACATTGTTCCAATTCTGTAATATTCTCAATTATCCATGAGCTAGTTGGAATATTAATTTTTGTTTTGTTGTCTTGTTTTATGAATAACAAGACAATGGAGGTCCATAATTCTCCTTAATAATGAATAAATCAATGTCAGTGTAAAAGGAAAACATCTTGGCGGCTTAATTAAGCACCCTTAAGTGTGAAAAGGGGCTGAAACATATTGACTGGGTCAATTTTGACCAAATTAACAATGTTGTCATAGAGGAGTGGCAATCAATGAGGGACAACTTAGTTTTAGATGGAGACACTTTGCATGGAAGTAGGTTCATAAATGAATGGGGCTTAGGTTTTGTAATCTCATATCTTATAAAAGGAAGAGGATGGAAACCATATTGATTGTGTATTGGTATATGATATTTCTGAATATATGGTCTGTTTATACATATAAGATTCATCTAGCTGTTTAGCTAATATTGTTGTGTTGTTTACCAATGGGTGTTCCTGATCAGGAATCGCACCTCTTTCATTGAGAAGCTCTTGGAGGAGTCTTTTCCTTCGCTTCAACTATCAGGCATTTGGCCAAAGCTTCATATTACATATATGGCACAGATCATATTGAGGGTTGAGTTGTTTTGCAGGTTGCAGCAGTGGATACCATCTTTGGGTCACTTCAGTACTTATTTTCAATGGAGAAGGGTTCCTTTCCATTGGGAGTATAGTAAGGAAGGCCCTTGTGCATATTTTCAGATATTAACGTCAGGCCACTTATTCATTTGCCCCTACAATGCAGTTTATTTCTAGATCTATGTTATTTTGAGGGAGGAGTTGCTGGCTGGTTTCAGTACACCCTTTGGAGAGGATATTTTCTAGTTATGGGATTAGCCTTTCATCTAGGAGATCTATTGGAGGAGGCTGCAATATTTTTTATATCAGATCAGCCACACTTTCCAAATCTACATATTGCAATGAATCTTCATCCCTAGGGCTTTGATTCAGATCTTGTACATGGTGTTTTGTTGAAAACCCTTGAAGGGTTCTTCATTCGAGGTTTTATAGTGCCTAGATCTATATTAGATCTATCTTTTGAGGCATATATCAGCCCATGTTATTTTGTATCTTCATTTGTTGTAGCAGTTCCTTTTAAACATTGTTGTAGCAGTCTTCCAGCATTTTGATATTAGTAGCAACACCTCTTTTGAGGGTTTTTTACATTGGAGGCTTGTTCTATCTTATTATACATCTTATGGCCCATTTCTTATGCATATTTTTCTGGTGTTATAATGATTGTAAGGTCTCCATATTGGCCCTTGATTTTATATGATGAATAACATTGTTATTCCAAAATTTTGCACTATAATTGTGCTTTTCCCATTTGGTAATATTACAGTGGTATCAGAGCATAATCTTGGCACATATTGTGCATCTTGAAAAGCTAATATGTCATCTGAAGAAGGAGATCCTCTTACTGATAGAGAGAAGAGGTATAAAAGAATAAGATAGCGGAAGTTTGATTATACACATGAAAAAGAAGACAAGGGAAAAACCCCTTTATCTGGAGGAGAAGATGAAAAGAAATATTTTCCTAAGATTTTTCTCAAAGCTATGCAAGACATTGCTAGAGAAATAAAGGAGATGAGGATGGATAAATAGAAGGAATCCCCTAAAGGATATCAACATGGTGAAGGCTCCGAAATTTCTCATCACTAGAGTGTTCAACCAATGCAGCAAGAACAAGTTTCCCAACGCTCTACAATGCCTATATTCTTGGAAGTGGGAAATGAAGGGTTTCAAGAACAAAAATCCCTTGAAGACTATTTCATGGAGTATGAGTCTCAAACTCAGAGATTCAAGGACTAGTTGAGTTTTCAAGAATTTTTTCAAATCAAGGATAATAGGAGACCCAGCCATCACAATAGAGGTGGATGATTCATTCAGAATCATTATATACACTGCACTATGGGAATATTTTTCTTACCCAAATTTGATGGGTCATCTAAATGCACTACAAAATCATGGGTAAAGAAGCTTGATATCTACTTCCAGTTGAACAAATTTCTAGAGATGGAGGCCATTAAGATAGCAGCACGGCACCTTGAGGGTGAAGCATATGATTGGTGGTTCCATGGCTTGTCTACATTGGGTCATGCCAATGTGACTGCATATTCAAAGTTCACAAGAAGGTTGGTGGAGAGGCTTGATAGAAGAGATCTTGAAGCACCATTCATGGGGCTTGCAAAACTTAAACAATAAGGTAATCCAAAAACTTATATTTCTGAGTTTTTGAAACTTTTTGTTATGGTTCCTGATTTATCTGCAGCAAGAAGGGTCTATATGTTCGTTGATGGGTTAGATGAGCCTCTTCATGGGTTTGTTAAGTATACCAAGCTCACTGCCCTTCAAGATGTCATTGAAAGGGCTAAATATCTTCAAGATGTGTTGCCAAAAGAAAAGGAAAAATTTCAACATAAGCCCTCTTTTCCATCAAAGGGAAGATATGAGAAGGCTCCTCTTTCAAAGGAAAGCCAATACAAAAAACCTCTTGATGATGATGTATTAAGATATTGAGGAGGAGGAAGCTTTGCTTCACATGCCAAGAACATTGGGCACCCGAACATAAATGCGTAGCAGGAAGGCACACTACATAGAGGTCTTCTCAGATGATGAGGAGGAAGAAGAAGAAGAAGAGAAAGAGAGGAGTCACGGTGTTGAAATAGCAGGAGATGATCCACCACCACCGGGGGGTGGGGATGGAGTAATTGCTCCAATTAGAGGGATTCTAACATCATTAAGAGTGGTATCCAACTATCATAAAACTTCCACACAAAAAACAAAGTTTAATTTGCATAGTGGAAGAAGGGACATGATAGTCCCATCTATTATGCATATGAGATTGGTCCATGAGACATCACTATCTTGTGGAAAACCACCTGGGAGGCCACCTGATCTAGATTTGGTGAGACATGTCTCACATAATGATTCACCTTTCATATATCCTGAAGGAATGGAAGCATTAGGAGGCCATGATACAACACTGAGAGTCTTAGGTAGACTCAAGGAGGAGGGAGACATTCTCCCAACATCATCATTACCCACTCTCATTTCAGATTCTGCGTTGTGGGAGGAGAAGAATGGGAAGGATAAAAACCTTCCAACATATACCTTTTGCATGAGAGATTTCAAGAAGAATGGAAACCATATGACATATGTTCTTTGTGATAGATCATCAGCGCTGTCGCTATGGAATATTTATCCATATTGGAAATCCCAACTGTTGGTGGATTATTCCAAGGATATTTTTACATGCATGATACTTAATGACTAGCTACATGAAGAGGGCTATTCATTCCAATATGAATTCATCTATCATCATGGTAGGATATTCTTATCTACAGACTCCACGCTCAAGGAGAATTTGCTACAAATATCACATGAAGAATTCCTTTTCAGCCATACTTATTCCATGAGGGCTTACAACACTATCATGGAGAGCTTCACTTGGGAAGGCTTTGAAGAGGAACTATATCAGCATTTTCAAAGATGCATGAACCATGTGGAGTTGGAAGAGAGACATAACTCAATGAAGGGGTTATCACAACCACCTATTTCCTCTTTTGGAATGAGAGGGGATCTATCTATGGACCACTCCATTTGTATGAGCAGAAATTTTGGTAATGATTATGTACATAATGTTTCATTTGATGATTACTTTCATTCCTTTACCATGTATATGTAGGCCATAGCTCCAAGGAGGAGCATTCTTCAATATAAAATTCATGGCCAACTTTGGGCCATAAACATTTCTGAACATGGCCACTCCCTAGGAAGATATAGGGAGATGTTGTATCACTCTGGGTGCACTCCAAAGGCACCAAACATATATCATCTTTTCAGCCATCGTGAGAAAAATTGGGTAGAAAGTAAGTGGTGGGGAAACCACTTACCATACCATTATCTGATGCAGTTAGGAGATATACTGCATTGGTTCCACATGTGGGACTATGACCCACCTCCATTTTTACATATTTCTATTTGTATGTACTTAATTTTGATCCCATACATTGATGAAGTACTTATGATTTTTATGGGAATGACTGGAGGGAGGAATGTATGTGCCCTATGGGAGAGAGATTCTCCCTGTTCATTATGCTGCATGTTTCAGGGAGAACATTGGGTAAACCATGTTTGTTTCATTGGATCTATTGCGTTGTTGTGGGATGAATCATTTGCATCTCATGAGAAATTTGGAGGAGCATTTCATGGAGGGATGGATTGGGAGACACTTAGCTTATAAGGGAATCTTATCAAATGATGGTGTCACCAATGATGGAGGAGATGAGTTTTAGAACTCACCTTGTCAGTTGCTTGAGGAAAAGCAACGTTTGGGAAGGGAGGACTGTTATATTCCCAATTAGCCATGAGCTAGTTGGAATATTAATTTTTTTTTGTTGTCTTATTTTATGAATTAGAGGACAATGGAGGTCCATAATTCTCCTTAATAATGAATAAATCAATGCCAATGTAAAATGAAAACATCTTGGCAGCTTAATTAAGCACCCTTAGGTGTGAAAAGGGGTTGGAACATCTTGACTCGGTCAACTTTGACCAAATCAACAACGTTGTCATGGAGGAGTGGAAATCAATGAGGGACAGCACAGTTTTAGATGGAGACACTTTGCATGGAAGTAGGGTCATAAATGAATGGGGCTTAGGGTTTGGAAGCTAATATCTTATAAAATGAAGATGATGGCAGCCATATATATTATGTATTGGTATATGATATTTTTGAATATATGGTCTTTTTAGACATATATTCTTTCTCTAGCTATTTAGCTGAGATTGTTATGTTGTTTAGCACTAGTGTTCCTGATCGGGAATCCCGCCTCTTTAATTGAGAAGCTCTTAGAGGATTATTGTACTTCACTTCCACTATCAAGCATTTCGCCAAAGCTTCATCTTACATCTACAACATATATCCTGTTGAGGGTTGAGTTGTTTTGCAGGTTGCAACAGTGGAGAACATCTTTGGGTCACTTTAGTACTTATTTATAGTGGAGAAGGGTTCCTTTCCATTGGGATGATATTAAGGAAGGCCCTTATGCATTTTTTCAGATCTTGGCATCAGGCCACTTATTTAGTTTCCCCTATAGCACAGTTTCTTTCTAGATCTGTGTTATTTTGAGGGAGGAGTTGCTAGGTGGTTTCAGTACACCATTTGGAGAGGAGATTTTCTAATGAAGGGATTAGCCTTTCATCTAGGAGGTCTATTGGAGGAGGCTGCACTATTTGTTATATCATATCAGCCACACTTTCTAGATCTACATATTGCAGTGAATCATCAGCCCTAGGGCTTTGATTCAGATCTTGTACATGGTGTTTTGCTGAAAACCCTTTAGGGGTTCTTCATTGGAGGTTGTATAGTGCCTAGATCTATATTAGATCTATCTTTTGAGGCATATATCATCCCATGTTATTTTGTATCTTCATTTTCTTTAGAAGTGAATTTTAAACAACGCTATAGCAGCACCTCTTTTGAGGGTTTTGTCCATTGGAGGCTTGTTCTATCTTATTGTACATCTTATGGCCCATTTCTTATACATATTTTTCTATTGCTATAATGATTAGAAGGTCTCCATATTGGCCGTTGATTTTATATGATGAATAACATTGCTATTCCAACATTTTTCACTATATTCCTTCTTTTCCCATTTGGGAATATTACAAATTGCCAGCTATTCACCCCAAAGGCATGAGCTCCACCTGCTCCTCTCTATCCTATCATATCAGTCGATCCCTGGAATGGGCATTGGAATGAATGGCTGGTAGGAGTGGAGCCCACTAAAATGGCTGACTCTTCTGTAGGTGGTCCATTAAATTTATGGAGTGTCGACCTCCATCTACTGGTAACCACAAGTATATCATCGTGGAAGTTGACTATTTCACCAAGTGGGTTGAGGTGATACCAACATTCAATAACACGATGGCTACCACAACTCTCTTTTTATGTAACCATTTTATCGCTCGATTCGAGGTTCCAAAACAATTGGTCTTTGACCATGGCCTCCATTTAAAATATGAGATATGGCATGATCTATCCTCTTTTTTTGGCTTTGAGCACCAATATTCATCATCTTATTATCCCCAAGGTAATGGTCAAGTTGAAGCGGTTAATAAAATCCTTAAAACTATGCTTCAACGGATGGTGAGCAAGCACAAAAAAAACTGGCACCTTATGCTCTTCCCTTCTTTGTGGGCCTATAGAAATTTTGTTAAAACCACCATTGGTTTTACTCCTTTCCACCTTGTTTTTGGCGAGGATACAATATTACCAATTGAGTGTCAAATCCCCTCCCTTCACCTAGCCGTAAAAATTCTCCCTAACACCCAACCCTTAGAACAAAGGATTGTCATGCTTCAACATGCTTCTGAAGGTCGTTGTGTTTCCTAGAAAACCATCAAAGCAGGAAAGAAGTGCACCAAAGCTCAATATGACTGAAAATTCGACCCTCTTACATTTCACGAAGGCTACCTTGTTATAGTTTATGACTAGGCTCATGATGTCCTTGGTCATGGGAAGTTTGACTCATTATGGCTAGTACCTTACATCATTAGTAAGGAATTTGGCAAGGGGGCATACCTTCTAGAGGATTTCTAAGGCCAACTCCTTCCTAACCCTTACAATGCACTTTACCTTAAGGAATTATACTCATAGCATCTCCCATCGACATGCGTGTATTTATTTCTGTCATGCATTTAGGTAGTTTGCATTGTTCATCATCATCTCATTTGTTGTCTTTTGGAACCTTTTATATGGATCCATCATCTACACTATATATCAGCTATGTTGATGGTGCAAGTCACTTCTCCCATAATATAGCCTCAAAAACTTGGGCCATTTTTACCCCCCTTGCATTCGTTAGTCCTCTCCAATGGAATATTCATTAGATCTACCACAAATAACGAGGACAAATATGATGCACTGATAGGATTTTTAGTAGATGCCCTTGATAATCACATCCTTCATTTTCATGTTATTTTATATTCATTGCTACTTGTCATGTAATTGAATGGTGTGTATCGTGTGAATAACTATGTCATTTTTAGAAGATATTTATGAGTGAAGTTCTTAGTGTGTGAATTTGAAACCATTACATTCAGTCATGTACCTAGAGCCCAAAATCGCTATGTAGATATCATTGCAAACAATATTCTAGATTGGCACTAATCACATGCATTTAACACAAGAAAATCATAAATCAAATGGCGAACCATATGCTCATCATATACAAAAAGATGCATATCCATATTATGTATTGACAAAATCATAAATGTTTGGAGTCCACTACTCTAAATACATCTGACATGCCCATAGCATGTTACAAAATCAAAACTGGGGGCACCACATGCCCCTACATCTAATCACTATCTAGAGGGTCCCGAGCCAATGGCTCAACTCCACCAAGCCGCAGATCCTAAACTGCCTATACATCCATCGCCATGCATTGCATGACCCCTCGCCACTCAGAGGGTAGCCCTATGCATACGTCAATGTACCAGTCCTCAAGATCATGACATCCATGCTTTGATATAGTGGTCAGCATTAGCTCACACCTACAATGGACATCCTCTAGCAGAGCCTCATAGTCAGGTCTCTGGTCTCCTCTCTCTCCACTCAATTTCGTAGCCCCTGGTGTTTCTAGTCGTCTCATATAACTCGTCGGCTTCACCGGTGCTATATCTACATACAAAAAGTCACAAATCAATACCACATACATATTCTAAAAACTTTATATGCACCAAAATATATAACAAATTTCACTTACCATCTAGTCCCCATGCTCGACCCGACGGAAGTGGAAAGTTAGGGTCCCCATGAGAGTTCATACCATTGTATGGATAGTCATCTATGTACAACATAATATGATCCCAATGTGTGAAAAAATCAAGTCAGAACATCCATCCGACTCCCTTGATTCCTCCTCTCTGCAGCAACTACCCCTAATAGCACATCCTAGGCTCCTGTGGGCCCCCATCCTGGATCTACACATGAGGTCAAAGTGTGGAGATATTCTCAAAGAAGAATGAGCACAACCTTGGACAACGAAAATTGTTGTTTCACCGATGAAAACATCATTTAGGTCCACCCATAGTAAGTCTTCCTTAGAACACTCTCTACCAACATCATCTGCCATCAGTGATGTGATGGAACGCTTGGTTACCCAGGATCCGCATTAATACTACGGCGAAAACCCATATCTATAGCTGCTCTAATCACCGATTGTAATGGTCATTCCCTTAGCATGAACATCTAGTCTATAGTGGCGCTCCATGAACTCTAATATGTTCCACCCATGCGGTAAACCTGGATGTATTTTTCCCACCACCCCTAGTAGCGAGAGTCCAGTCAAGAAGTAGATGTCTTGGATGGTTAGCTCGATCCTATGCCCCTGCACCATAAATGCCTCCTATTCTATATCCCAATAGCTGACTTTCCTTGATAGTAAGGGCTCACCCATCCTCATCAGTGGGTTATCAACCAACTTAAGAACCCCATATCTCACAAGTTCTCCTCGTACCACCTGACCCCCCTAGGTCTCAGCACAAAGCGCATCCAAATATCTCTCACCAGTTGATCCTCATATCTGCCATACTTTCACAACACCATCATGTTTTTCAGTTCAAAGAAGGAAAATTGCATCATAAACCATCAAATCCTAGTCCTCAGCCAACAAGCAGACCAAATCTCACCTTCAACCCAACTCACACTTTTTAGGCTCTGTAGCTACGAGATCATATTTTCCCCCTTTGGAAATTATGAGCCAAGTTGTAGTATAGGCCCCAAAAGGTGTGAGTCGGCCGTGAGGAGAGGTAGGGGTCTCTTACTGAGCCCTGGGCACCTAATCTGAAAAACAAAACTGCTAAAAATGAAGAGTAAGGTTAGGCCACCTACCTATAATTGACTGATCCTAATTCCAATGGTCAGTTTTTCCACTACGTTCGTCGCAAGATTTAGGGCCTTCTCCTCCTCTCCAAATTCACCACAACTCCACTAGAAAATGAATCAAATTTGAGGGAAATCGCCTTATTAATAGAAAATCCATAAATTTTCTTTTTCCAATTGCAACCAAACCATAGTTCGGTTTAATGAACTATCAACACCAATAGAAAGTTCTCACTGGGCACTATAATGGGTGTCCTTTTGTTTTTAGTAATTTGAAACTTCGTGAGGAAGCCAATTTTCCAAGAAGGGTCACTTTGTCGCCTCTTAAAATCAGATTTCTTCACTTGCGCTTCTTGTACTTGGGGCACCACTTTTCCTTCATACTTGTCAACGCGTATGTCGATTTTTTTCATGAGTAACCATCTTTTTCTCATGTTTTTATGGTCCCCACTAGGCCTATTCTGTGTGGAAACATCATCTAGTCACCCTTGTTTAGAGCACTCGAGTTGAGTCACCATCACATTCATGGAGTCGGTGTCAAGTCCCTTTGCCTCTTGCTACAGTATTCCATCCATTTTTTCCTTGTCTCTCTCTCGTGTTGCCCATTTTTGCCTCTAGTCATACTGTTACCCATTCTCTTTGGAGTCGAGTCAGTGCCTACCAGGTCATCCATGTTTTTTATGCTCTAACAAGGGAATTCGTCCGTTTTCTACTTAGTATTCCCTATTCCATCATCATCCCCAGTGGCAATCCATCAGTCACTTTACTATTATCCCTCATGCCTTAGTTGAGGACTCCACATTACCTCACTTATCACGGACCTCCTTCTATCGACATCAGCACATTCATTATAGAAGACAGGTCTAGAGGGCGGTGTACCTTGGTTCCAACTTCCATTATTATTCAGTGCCTCAGATCATGAAAATGGACTCCTCATTTCCCTTTGACTTGATTGTTTCTCATCCGCTTAGCTTCAACTCATTATTGCAGGATCGAGACTCATATACTTGATGGCTCAGTGATTTAGCAAATTGTACTAGTGATCCCTGGGTGTGTGTGATATTTTTCAAACCTCGTGAGGGGGTGGCCCTTCAGATATCCCCTCACATGCCTAGATGACCTCAGATTATGCTGCAGCCTCATATGGAGCTCCACAGATTTGATGGGTTTGGTTTATGCCGCTTGTAGCACCTATAGAATGCATGTATCATTCACATGATACATTCATATTTTCATAGCCCTTTCCTGTTTAGCATGGATTTATGGTTGTTATTATGTCTCATGTACTCAGATATTATTGCATTCATTCTTGGCTCATGTTTCTCCAAGCGCAGTATGTATGTGGGATCGATTATATTTTTGTCTAGCCCATTTTATGCCAACATGTCATGTGCCATTTATCATGTACTTTATTTATTAGTTTCATTTTGTTGGGTGCACCATTATTCTTTTTACTTCTTCATCTTGGTGGGCATAGGTATGCCTCCCCTGCCTCGCTGAGAATAGTTACCCAAACATTAAAGGAGACTTATATCATTTGTAGTTCTCTCCCCCTCAGTTATTGTCCTCTCTCTCTTCTCTCCATCTATGTACCTCTCTCTCTCTCTCTTTGACTCCCCTTCTTTGTCTAGTGATTGTGTTCTTACAACGTACTTCTGTCATACGATTAGCTCCTAATGCTCGCATGTTGGGGGACAATATGTTACACCAAAACTTGGTCATTAACCATTTCAATTAGATGGGTCGAAGTACACCATGTAAGACCAATTTTACCATAGAAAAATTTATTTCACTATATGAAATAATTTAATAAACCATACTTTATTAAGTTATTTCTAGTTAAAATAAGAAACCCCATGAGGAATAATTAAATAAATCCTTATTTATTTAATTTTCCTCTAGGAATAATTAATTAAACCATTGTTTAAATAATATTCCTGGTCATATTTAACCCAATTATGAGAATTAAATAAATCATTATTTTTCTTATTTTTCTCTAGGAATAATTAATTAAATCATTATTTAGTCATTATTCCTTGTTAAATTTGACTAAATCACCTAGAAATAATTAAACAAATCATTATTTGCTAATTATTCATTAACCACATTCTTTAAATGATAAATAAATTATTTATTTATTTATTTTTTATAAATAAATGTATTTAACCAATTTAAATATCTTTTCCCTCCAACAAAATATGATAAAATATTCCAAGCGGTTAGATCTAGATCTTGGTTAATAATATTTTATTATTCACCATTATCAAGGATAACTCAAAATTTTGTTAGAAATAGGAGGGTTTTTATTCATTCTTTACTTTTATCACTTTCATTGTCAGTCTTTGATCATTCTCATTGTTGCTACTACTTTCTTTTCTTCTTGAGCACCCATAGAGTTCAACACATTTTGGGTTTTCTACACCATTGAGAGAGAGAAAATTATGGATTTGAAGCGTTGAGGACAACCAAGAACCCATCCCATTGAGGGGGACTGGTAACACTATTATTTTATCCCTTCCCATGTGTTATCATATATTCAAAATTCTTTAAATCTTGTCTTTTCCATTAGATGCATGGAGCAATTCTTATTTATTTTCACTATTTAATTGCTTTTACTGGATAGATCTAGTTTTTTGTAGCATTTGTTTTAACTATCGATTGTAGATCTAAAGAATTTAAGCAGCCATTTCTATTGTTAGATTTTTTTGTCACACACAGCTAAAGTGAGTTATTTTCGTACACTTGCATTAAGAATTTATGCTAACAATATTTCTAGGCCCTAAACAAGCACCAACAAAACCAATGTTTACTGTATATACCGTCAAGGGTTTCCTAAGCCCGAAACAAGCACCAATATAATAAAAAAAATTCATATATCCCGCCAAGGGATTCCTAGGCCCAAACAAGAAAAATACACTACTAGGCTTTACCACAATCCCACCATACACCGGTCCAGGGATCAATAGGACTATATAAGCATGGATGCCTTTAGATCTCTCCATCTAATCAAAGAGGAGATTGTTCATCTCCACCCTCTAATATTTACTACATATCTCGTCATTTATCAGTTGAGGATTCCTAGGCCCAACGAGGGTATACACAATGAGGCTTTACCACAATCCCACCTTTACCTATCGAGGGATTCCTAGTCCTTTTGATTCTTCCTAAGACCACCACACTTAGTTTCGAAGCCATCCAACAATCCAACTCAAACAAATAAGTCAAAACACCATCACACTATGGTTATCTATAAATTACAAGGCAAGACTTAAAATCACTGTCACACCTAGAAAAAACCATGCCAATGATAGGAAGAGAGCCATAAAAAATCATGCATGTACCATGGATGCCAAAACTAATAAGGAAAACATACATGAAACTTGGTGCCTACAAGTAATCCCATTGTTGATCCCACTTTTCCTTGCTTTATCCTTGTTCTCTACCTTCTTTGTCCTTCCTTTTATTTCCCTGTTGCAATGCTAGGGTGCTCTAAGAAAAATCTAAGTGTCGAAGGGTATGAGAGATAATAGAAGAGAGAGAGATCCAAGCTAAAACTGAAAAAAAACTTGAACTGATCCTCAAAATCCTTTTTATCATTAAGGCCTCTAATTTCTTTATTTTCCATTATTTTCCTTCATTTTCCTCCTCACAATGCCATATGTGACATTTCTCCTTCATTTTATCCTATTTTCCATTATTACCATAAATAAAATGTGAAATATTTTCTTTTTTCCTTTGCAAATCCTTTACATTTTCCACTGCCAATTTCCCCTCGGCATAATAAACCAATTGAATACTAGCTATGATGTTATTCCCAACATTCAAATTGCAATACATTTCCCATGAACTTGGTCTTATTTTTCCTTTATTAAATTTATTACATGAACTTTTAATGAAGGTTGTTACAGAACCATCCCCGTTAGGGGTACACCATCCTCAGTATTCAATGGTACCTACAACGTGCAAGATAGTTGAAAAGTAAAACATACTATCCATGGAAATTTATAACTTAGATCAATGTAATATTTACAAAGAAAAAGTTGCTAAAAAGTACAACCACCATGAAAAACATAACGACATGACACCCATACCACTTATTGGAGTTTTAAAACACAACTCGTCGTAGTATTTACATCCATATACATATATACATATACCAAAACTACTTTTCCTCAACCGGAAAACAAGGAAAGATACATAGCATACATATGATCAACCATCTCCCATGTAGTTTCATTGGGCCCAAAGTGCTTCCATTTCACTTTAACCTGCTTGATTGTTCGGTTCTGGAGCATGGGCATATTTATCTGCAAAATACACTGAGGTTATGGCTAGAATTATCTTTCTGGTTGTACCTGTAATATAAACCAATAAAAAACATGATCAACATCATTTACATATCTTTTAAGAAATGAAACATGGAAAACATCATGGAATTTCACTGTCATAGGTAGTGCAAGTCTGTAGGCCACTAGTCCAATCCTCTATAGGATCTTGTAATGCCTGCAATACTGAGGTGCGAGATTCACACATTACCCAATCCTCAAGGATCTGTTCTTGGGCTTGATGCATAAGTACACATGCTCCCAAACTTGAAACTCCTTAAATTACCTATGTTTATCTACATAACTCTTATTTATTTCATGCACTTCATTTAGATTCTTATTGATAACCTTCATTTCTTGATCCATTTTTCCAATAAATCTGGTCCTATCAACACCCTGTTTGCTAGATCACTCCAAATGATGGGAGTATTACAAATCCACCCATAGAGTGCCTCAAACGGACTCATCCTTAGTGACTTTGTAATATTCCCAATTTTCCACAAGATAATTGGAATATTAGAGTTCTTAATTTTCCTAATTAATAAAGTAAATAAGAGAGTGGAGGGACCCACAAACCCCATTGATGAATAAAATCCACTTTTGATGTGTGTATGTGGATATTCTAGATCTAGATCTACATTATGGAGTAGTGGAGTAACTTCTTAAATGAAGGAAGAGTGGAGATCATGGATCATTAATGAAAAATATTGAGGATCTTAGAGGAGGTAAACTAAGATCATAGTGCATTCAAAGTAAGATCATATAGCACTAATGATGACATAGTGGAGGAAGTGGTGCATCTAATGCCCACATGATGGAGAGAGTGGGAATTAAATGCAGACATGATGGAGATCATAGAGAGACATCACAATCTTCATGGAGGCAAGTGGCCACAGGTAGAACACAGTTATGAGGTGGGATAGGGCTATGGAAGGCTCAAAATATATATAATGAAGATGAAGGTGCAATAAAAGGTAGGCTTTGGATTATTATTTCTAATCTGTTTAGATCTAGATTTTTCATGTGAAATTTCTATGCACACTTACGTTGTTTAGCTAATTCTACAGTGTTGTTTATCACAGGGTGTTTCCAAGTGGAAATTCCACCTTACCCATAGGGGACTTTGATTTCCTACTCTGGGAAGGTTTCTATTGAGATCCATTCATCATCAAGCATTGGTGCCATCTTCATACCACTCTCAAATTCTCATTCAGCCACAAGAATAACGCATTCCTGCATCAGGGTTTGAGAGGTGGAGGTTGTTTCTAGCATTTCATCTAGGAAATCGATGGAGGATTCATCCTTTCACCTTGTGCTTCATGTTCGTCCTTCCAGGAGAAGAAAAACTATATCTGGCATTCAGGCCATTGTATTTTACCTCCATGCAGTAGTAGTCCCCTCAAGGATTTTGTAGTTTAGTCTTGTAGATCCGAAGGAGGAAGGAAGTTTCTAGTATTTCAACTGGAAATCCTGTGAGGGACCATTTCCTCACTTTAAATTCACTGTTTCCACCATTTTTGAGCTGATTTGACATATTTAGAAGAAGGCTAGAGAGCATCCCTCCTTGACATCATAGTTTTTGTCAAGAAGTTGTGTAGCAACAGCTGCAATCAGTGGATAAGGTTTGAGGAGCTAGATCTTGAGCTTTATCCCAAGGATCTAATGAAGGGGTCAACCCTTCTTGCATAGATATAATTGTACATCACATTGTAGCCATCTTTGATCAGATTATGTAGCAGATCTTCATACCCATCAGTTCTATAGTGAAGCTTTAAGAGGGTGATTTTCACAGATTTCTAGTTCTGGAAATTCCTTTCTGGGTTACCTTGGGTATCCATCATAGAGCCCAGATCTACATTTTCAGCATCATCGGAGCTCCAGAACTTCCTAGATCTAACTTTACATTTTACCGGCAGTCGCAATACCAACAATTGCAGTAGGGACAACATAGTTTTCCTTCCAGCAGTCCAGTAGTTATGCAGTCCCTCTTGTGGGATCATTTTAGGGTCATCCTAGGCCATCTCTTTGGCTTGAATGTCTCATATTTTGAGCACTCTTGAACTGTTTATCCACCTCCTATATAATAAAATGGCTCAGTTGTTATGTACATTCTAATATTGTATTTAGATTAGTTTTTTACTTTGTTTTTGTTCATATATTGTATTTTTGAATTATTGCATTCTCCCTTTTGGCATATTACAGTGGTATTAGAGCATGGTCTTTGGCTCAGCTTGTGGACGCTTCATATTTTACATCGAAAGAAGACGTAGATAGTAGATATCTACTATGAAGGAGGATTGCAGTTTTTCCGCTCTTCTCTTTAGATACTTACAAGATATCTCGAAGGAGGTCAATCAAATGAAGAAAGAAAGGCAAAGGAACGATCCAAGAAGAACATTTGATGAGGAAGGTCCCAGCACTTCCTATCAACATGAGAAGCAACCAGAGAAGCAAAGAGCTTCACATCATTCTACTAGATCCACTTTCTTTGATAAGAAAGAGGATTGGTCTGAATATGAAGGAAACTTGGGGCCTGAGACCCTAAGTAAATATATGTCCGATTACAAAGCACGACCCAGATCTCTCAAGGAGAATCTAACTCTCCAACAGTTCTTGCAACTCAAAGAGGAGAGGAGATCCCGAAGCAGCAATAGAAGAAAGAGGCCTAGATTATTCTTGCCTACATTTGATGGGTCTCCCACAAGCACATTGAGGGCTTGGAGGGAAGAGTTAGCTAAATTATTTCTGAAATATCCTATAGAAGAAAGAGAGGCTGTGGAGTTTGCAGTGCTGCAACTAGAAGGTGAAGCAAGAGATTGGTGGTTCAGTCACTTGCCCCATATGAATGTGTCTGCTTATGCATATTTTATTCTAAGACTAAAGAAGAAGTATGGTAGAAAGAAACCAGAGACATCTCACATAGTGAAGTCTCCCATAATTGAGGAGATAGTACATGAAGAACCCAAGGAAGATTTCGTCATCATCACTCAGGGGGAGGAGCCTCTACCACCACCACCAACTACAAATGTAATTACATCAAGAGGAGGATCACTTGCATCTTTGCAAGATGGTCTTGAGTTCCTGAAATTTGGATCCCCGTGCATTATTCATGAGATGCATGAGGAGGATGCAAATGGTAGCACTGGTACAGTTTTAGAAGAGCGACCATCATCATTATCAGCAGTTGGAGAGACCATTGCACTGGTTGGAGGAACTCTTGTGGATGTGAAAGATGTTCCAGAGATTCAGCTTATCCAATGTTTCCACATACTTTCATATCATATTATTCCAGTACCTCATATTGAGATTTGTGAGACCATGCCATAAGGGCAAGTGCATAACCAAGGATTAGAGCACCTTGCTGATTTGGAGAAAAAAATTATCACTGCACAGAGGAACCTTGATTTGATCAAGTATAATATGTATTTCTATCCAAGTTTTTCATGGTTGAGCTACACCTAACACTTTGTGTTGAAGCATGAAGTTGCAGAAGATGGGAGGAGCACAGTCCTATTCAGTACAGTGCCAAACTATGAGTTTAGCATTATATGTGGTCATGAGACATCACATGTATCACCATGCAAATCTACAACACTGTCACTTAGCAAGAATGATGATGAGAGGGCCCCATTATTCTTGGAGCATTATGAAGGTAGCTTCACTCATGAAGCAATGGAGGGGAAAATGATAGAGGTTAGACATCTGGTGATGGAGAGCACTTTCCATCGTCAAGATGAAGTTTCCTTGATGAGCATCTCACAGCTCAAAGAGGAATCTCTACCTACATCATGTATGGAGCCTTATGGGTTCCAATGGGCCATTGATGAGAGGATCTCATGGAGAGACCTCAATGGAGGTGCACTTCAACATTTCATGGGGTGAAAAGCTATTCACTTGGAGGATGTTGGTATTCTAAATTGGGAGGATACCAAGATTGAGCTTGGCATGATTCATCATCCACATTGGGATGGATGAATCCGGATGAGGAGTAGGAGGTTTCCTACCTTCCTACAGATCTATGATACTAGGCAGCAAGAAGCATGGTTGCACTGGTTTCTTTTGGGTGAGTATGGATACTACCCAACATCTCACATTTCCAAGATCCATGCCATGTATATCACTTATGACATGCAACAACAGGAGGCATGGCTGCGTTGGTTATTGATGAGAGAGTTTGGACACCTTATGATGTATCTTATGTCCATGTATTTGCTTTTGTTTGGGATATGTCTAATGTATTTACATGTATTTCTGTTTGGGATATATATTATGTTCATGTATGTATTTGGGTTTGGGACAAAGCATAACTCTCACATGATGTGGCATAAGGGAGATTATTTGTATTTTTCTGATGAGACATTTCACATGTCCATTAGTATGTTGTTGCTCCATGACTTGCATCATGATGATGTAAGGAGGCAACAAGAATCCTTGTTGCTTTGGTTACTATTGGGAGATTATGGGTTGATTTCTTCCCATAGATTTCATGATGATGATAGAGGATGGCAACAAGAGGCCTTACAAAATTAGTTTCTATTGGGGGATTATGGTCATTGTACTTGGTATAGTGATGCTGTGATGGGGAAGAAATATGCATTGTTTTGATGGATTCTCTTGAGAGAATATGGCCACTACATTTGGTACAATGATGATGTGGTCTGGCAGCAAAAGGCATTGATACAGTGGCTTCTTTTGAGAGAGTATGGCTCTCACAGTTATATTGAGGAAGATTTGGCATGGCAACAAGAAGCATTGTTGTGGTGGCTTCTTTTGAGAGAGTATGGCTCTCTTGCTTATTTTCATGATGATCTAGCATGGTAGCAAAGTATTTTTTGCAGTGGTTGTTATTGGGAGAATATGGTTTAACAATGTTTATGTTTATCTATATGTCTCTACTTCTTGTTTTTGACTATGTTGATGTTATGTTTAGATCCTACATGGCCAACAAGGCTAATTATGAGAGCATTGATAGATGCAATATACTCTATGTGTCATGGCTCGGAGAGATAGTTCATGAGTTGGGGCTTTCCACTTTGGGAAGGAACCACTTAATTTGATGTATCTCATGTATAGAGGAGATCCTTGGACATCATATGGTTGCCACTTGGAGATTCATTGATGAGGAAGGGTATCTAACTTTTCAGTTGGAGGCCATTCTAGACATTCTAGAGAGGCATCTTTGGAGATGGTCATGCATGACACATTGTGACAGAGGGGAAGGCCTTCCATATGAGGTTTCCATTTGGAGGAAGGATGTTTGTTGTAGCATCCACTTTTGTAGTTGCTTGAGGATAAACAAAATTTTTGCGGGGAGGACTATAATATTCCCAATTTTCCACAAGATAATTGGAATATTAGAGTTCTTAATTTTCCTAATTAATTAAGTAAATAAGAGGGTGGAGGGACCCATAAACCCCATTGATGAATAAAATCCACTTTTGATGTGTGTGTGTGTGTGGATATTATAGAGCTATATCTACATTATGGAGTAGTGGAGTAGCTTCTTAAATTAAGGAAGAGTGGAGATCATGGATCATTAATGTAAAATCATAAGGATCTTAGAGGAGGTAAACTAAGATCATAGTGCATTAAAAGTAATATCATAGAGCACTAATGATGACATAGTGGAGGAAGTGGTGCATCTAAGGCACACATGATGGAGAGAGTGGAAATTAAATGCAGACATGATGGAGATCATGGAGAGACAACATAGTATTCATGGAGGCTAGTGGCCACATGTACAACGTAGTTATGAGGTGGGCCAAGGGTATGGAAGGCTCACAATCTATATAATGAAGATGAAGGCACAATAGAAGGCAGGCTTTGGATTATTATTTCTAATCTATTTAGATCTAGATTTGTCATTTGACGTTTCTATGCACGCTTATGCTATTTTGCTAAGTCTGCAATGCTGTTTAGCACAGGGTGTTTCTGAGTGGAAATCCCACCTTTACCAACAAGGGAATTAGAGTGCCTACTCTGCGAAGGTTTCTATTGAGATCCATTCATCATCAGGAATTGGTTCCATCTTCATACCCCTCTCATATGCTCATTTATCCATAGGAATAACGCATTCATGCATCAGGGTTTGAGAGGTGTAGGTTGTTTCTAGCATTTCAGCTAGGAAACTGGTAGATGATTCATCCTTTCACCTTGTGCTTCATCTTCAGCCTTCTAGGAGCAGCAGATCTATATCTGACATTCAGGCCATTGTATTTTACCTCCATGCAGCATCAGTCCCCTCCGGGATTGCGGAGTTCAGTCTTGTAGATCTGAAGGAGGAAGGAAGTTTCCAGTATTTCAGCTAGAAATCCTGTGAGGGACCATCTCCTCACTTTGCATTCACTTTTTTCACCATTTTTGAGATTATTTGACATATTTAGTAGCAGGTTAGAGATGCTCCCTCCTTGATAGTGCAGTTTTTGTCAAGCAGTTATATAGCAGCAGTTGCAATCAGTGGAGAAGGTTGGAGGAGCTAGATATTGAGCTTTAGCCCAAGAATCTAGTGAATGGATCAACCCTTATTGCATAGATCTAATTGTACATCACATTTCATCCATCCTTGATCAGATTATGCAGTTGATCTACATACCCATCAGTTGTATAGTGAAGCCCTAAGAGGGTGATTTTCCTAGATTGCTAGATCTGGAAATCCCTTTCTGGCTTACCTTGGGTATCCATTATAGAGCCTATATCTACATTTTCAGCATCATCGGAGCTCCAAAACTGCCTAGATCTAAATTTACATTCTTCTGGTAGTTGCAGTCCCAGCAGTTGCAACAGGGACAACACATTTTTCCTTCCAGCAATCCAACAATTACGTAGTCCCTCTTATGGGATCATTTCAGGTTCATTCTAGGCCATCTCTTTGGCTTGAGTGTCTCATATTTTGAGCACTATTGTACTATTTATCCACCTTATATATAATGAAATGGCTCAACTATGTTGTACATTCTAATGTTGTATTTAGATTAATTGTTTACTTTGTTGTTGTTCATATGTTGTGTTTTTTTATTACTTCATTCTCCATTTTGGGATATTACAGACTCCTAATACCCATTGTTGTAATAAAACTAAAAAAGTGGAAGATACTCTTCCCACTTATGTTGTTGATGCATAAGATACATCCTCAACATTTCCTCCAAAATGTTGTCGACCCTCTCTCCCTTTCCATCTATTTGTGGATGATAGGTTGTGTTAAAGCCCAACTCTATACCCAAACCAACAAATAAATCCTTCCAAAACATGGAAGTAAAATTAAAATTTTTTTCTGACATAATATTCTTCGGAACACCATGCAACCTCACTATATCTTTGATGAAGACTTATGCTACATCACTATCTGAATACGTAGATTTCACTGGAATGAAGTGTTCTAACTTTTTCAACCTGTCAATAGTAACCATAATATAATCATGTTGTATATATGTTCTCAGAAAACCTATGATGAAATCCATATAAATGACCTCCCATTTCCATTATGGAATCAGAATTGGTTGTAGTAGACCACCTGGATGTTTGCACTCTGCCTTTACCTATTGAAAATCCAAAAATATTGCCAAAAAATATACCACTTCTTTCTTCAAATTCGGCCAATAGTAAAACTTCTTAATAGTTTTCAATGTTTTATAATATCCTGGATTACTGTGATGTCCCTTTTTAGGAATTTTAGCAATATCTCTGGTGAGGACGCTGTATAAGTGAACCAGTGCAAGAATAATTCAGTCCATGGCTTGGACCCTCAAGAATATGCTGTATATGACTCAAATATAGAATGGCATAAGAAAGAAATAACTCTAGCTATAATAAACAGATCTTCCAAACTCAAGTGTAGGAAAAGGCATCATAACCCCAGTACTTCATAAAATAGAAATGCCGGAGGCAGCAACAACATTATTCTTGTTATGTAAGATAATGAAATATATGGAATAACATATGGCTAGAACTTTCATTCATTATAAGATCAGAAATAAGAGGATTGACCTCTTTTGCAAACACATTGGGATCTCTCGGCAAGGATTTCTGGAAAAATAACAACACAATGTACAGCTCTGTAGAAAATAACGTTGTACCTAGCAACTCTATATTAATAAATATATGATATGCTCAAATAAGAGTACACAATACAAAATAGGGTCAAGAGCCTCCTCAATAGAACTCTTGGAGGGGAAAATCACCTCCTCCTTTCCTGAAATAAGCTCAAATGGGTAGATCTAACCCCAGCTATTGCAGCTAATGCAGAAATAACACATACACTGAGAGTGACTGCATAGTCTAGGTTAGAGAGTGGCTTCCTCAAGATATCTGATAAGAATGGAAGTAAAGACCTCCTCCTTGAATCACCCAATTAACCTGCAATACAATGGAACTAGAATTCTCACATGAGAACCCTTGCACTAAAAAGTGCTGCAACTCCAGCTAAATAGCTAAATATTGCAATCATTTATAAGACTAAAACAAGAAGTGTGAATGAATGAATTCCCTTGCTTCCATTCCTTCCTTTTTATTCCAAGAGAGCTTCCCCATCCCGAGCCCCACACATTGGAGATGTAGCTTCTTCAAGAAGCTTCCTCCTTCAAAACTGCGCTACCCTAGAGGCTTTCCCTCCCTTTTACAGTGCTGGTTGACCTAGTCAACTCTAGTAGCTCCTTGCTTTTGCTCCTCTTCACATTCAAGGGGCTTTATTTTATCCTCCTACCTCAATCCCTTTTCACATTGGGATAGATTTTATTGTGTCTTTCACTTTTTATTTCAAAAATGGAGTAATTATGATGTTCCAAGTAGCTATGGCTAATTGGGAACATCAAAATTACTTGAATATGGCTTAGCATGAAATTACCTCAATATAAGCTTCTTGAGCTCATTGTTGTCTGGCACATAGATCTTGTCCCTAAATCTAACTAAACCATCTACTGTGAGACGATAGTCCAAATCCTGATCTCTTGTACCCTATTGTAACAGGTGCCTAAGCTCCATATACCTATCATCCTATTTTCCTTCCTCTAAGATCCAATCCTGTAAATATGTCCCATAATAAATCATAGTTTATATGTGATTCATTTGTACTCTTCTACTAAGAGCATCTACAACCTTGTTCTCTTTCCCTTTAATTTACCTAATATCGAAGTCAAACTCATTGATTGTGTCCAACCATCTAGCTTTCCTGGAATTCAAATTCAATTGGTTAAATAGGTATATAAATCCACTATGATCACTCATCAACATGAATCATCTGCCAAGAAGATAGTGGATCCACATATTCAAAGCATGGATGATTGTTGTTAACTCAATATCATGTATCAATAACATTGAGTTTCCTTGACTCATAACATACCAACTATCCCTCCTACATCAAGACTCACCAAGTCCTCTCTTGCAGAATTGATCTGTACATACTACAAATTATTTATCTTTATTTGTGATATTTAGAACTAGAGAATTTGTAAACAACTAATTCAACTACTCAAAACCCACTGCACATTCCTCTATCCATTCAAATTTATTTCCTTTTCTCTGCAATGATGTGATAAGATAGGAAATCTACAAGATGTTCTCGATGAACCTCTTGTAGTAACCTTCCAACCCCATAAATGACCTTAACTCATCCACATTCCTAGAATTTTTGCACTTCATGATAGCCCTTATCTTTTATGGATTTACTGCTATGCCTTCCTTGGAGACAACATGCCCCAAGTAATGTACCTATGTCTGAAATAAACTACATTTTCCAAGCTTGGCATAAAACTAATTATCTCTTAGAAACCTAAATATTGTTGCTAAGTTTTTGACATTCTCTTCCCCATTCTTATAATATATCATCAATGAATACAATAACAAACTTCTCTAGATAAGGATGCAATACACTATTCATCAAGCACATAAAAGTAGTTGGAGCATTACTCAAACCAAATGGAACTATAACAAATTAATAATCCCCATACCTGGTCTAGAAAGAAATCTTGTAAATTTCCTCCTCTTTGATGTGTACATGATGGTATCCTGATCATAGATCAATATTCAAGAACATTGTTGATCCCTTTAATTAATCGAACATGTCATCGATCCTCAACAACAAATACCTATTATTGATGGTTACCTTGTTCAATCGCCTTTAATCAATGCATATCTTGAGAGTACCATCCTTCTTCTTCATAAACAATATTGGTGCTCCCCATGGAAATACACTTGGCCTAATGTATCCCTTGTTAATTATTTCTTTCAACTACAACTTCAATTCCACTAACTCTGGAGTGTCAATCCCGTAAGGTTCCTTGAATGTTGGCG
The DNA here is from genome assembly GCA_034641835.2 of Pinus albicaulis. Taxonomy (NCBI): domain Eukaryota; kingdom Viridiplantae; phylum Streptophyta; class Pinopsida; order Pinales; family Pinaceae; genus Pinus; species Pinus albicaulis. Next base: position 755,374,332 of record CM076570.1, on the reverse strand, counting down.
TTGCTCCTAGTACTAACATCCACACCCTCAACATCCTTACCTTTTTCACTATAAATATGTACTGCAAATAAAGCACACCCTTTCCTCTAACTGCGCTTTTACTATATAGTTGTGACCATTATAACTAATGTAGAATTCTTCTTACCCTATAATATTTTATGTTCCCCATTGTCATCTAGGCACTCAATATCTGTATCATAGCAGTCCACCTTAGTCCTGTGAAGATACAACTAGTCCATACCCAACAATATATTGTATGATCCTAATAGAAGCACATTTATATGCCTTGTCATAGGCATACCATTTAGTTAAAATGCAAAATACCTTACCCAATGATGAACTCTTTTCTTTGTACTTGTAGCCAACTTCACTAGCCAATATTTTTCATGCACTTCTTTATTAAAACCACACTTATCCACCAAGTTAGGGTTAACATAGATATAATTAGATCTGGGGTCAATCAAAATAGAAACAACTTGATCACAAAGCTTACCATCCATCAATATAATAGATTCCCAATGATCTGCTTGCATGTTATCCAAAGCTATATAGATACGAGGAATTATCTTCCCAAAGTCCCCAACAATATGTGCTTCCTATGCACTATATATATGAGGCCTACCACCCTAATTTTGTGGAAAATATTTCTTAATATTCTCCTTACCACATTTCCAACAATACAAATGTCTCCTACCATCACCTTTTCCCTGCTGTTCTCCAGGTTGAGGTCCATTACATTTCAAGGTGAAAAATTCTCTTTCTCACTTACATCCTGAGGTCTTGTCGTTTTCGGCTGTGATTTTCCTTTAGTATTGTATTTCCCTTTCCAACATTGTCATTATTTTGCCTTACGCTTTTATTTCTCATAACAATGTTTCAACTTCCCAATGATTTCTTCAAGTGACCAAGGCTCATCATACTCGATCCAATATCTAAACACTAATGGAAAACCACTGACAAATATTTGAAATTTTTCTTTCTCATCCTTAATATATGGTACATACCTCAAAAATTTTAGGAACTTGGTCATATACTCCTCATCTAGCATTAATACCATATTTAGCTCATAGAATTCCTTAGCCTTACTATCATAGTACCTTTCTCACAAATACTTCTTCCTAAAAAGTCTCTTGAATTCATGCCAACTCAACTCCTCTATCTTGATGTCTCTAACCTGCTTCACATCTTCCTACCATATGTATGCTTTCTCTTCGAGGCTAAAGATATCTATTATTTCCTTCATGTTCTATGTGTAATCATGCATCTTAAAGAATTTATTCATCCCAAGAAACCATGCCTCTTCATATTCCAGCTTCTTCAAATATCCATCAAATGTAGGCGGCTTGGCTTTCTTGAACTCATATGAAAAATATCCCCTGTTATTCCTCATGTAAGGATTATAACGATGATGACCATGATTACTGTCAGAACTAAAACTAGAATAGAACTTGTGTCCATCAACTCTCCTATTCGGTGTATCCATGAACCTTCCATATTTGATCATTTCATCCCTATCTGACCTGTGCTCACTATGAGACCGACTTCCATATGCCCCATTAGTCTTGTCCTCCTGTCTATGACCGATCCTAAGCAGTCGATGTCTTTGAAAATATGAAAAAAATTTGGAGGATGATTGAATTAACCTCTTCTTGTTTCTCCTTTTCCTAAATGGTCCTGCCATTATCTTGCTTGCAACTTCTTATTTCTTCCTTCAAACTTCTCAAAGTTTTTGTCATATCAATAGAGTACCTATCACCATAATGCTCATTGGATCTATAGGGGGAATCTTGTGAACTGTAGTCTACCATATTTCTAGTCAGATTTGATCTTCTTCATGCAAGTATAACATGCAAGCTAAACCAAAATATAAACATAATTTACATACCTCAGTATAGTTTAGTGGAGGATATATTGTTTGCAAGATCAACCAGATTAGCATGATACATGTTAACCATAATCATAACAGTATATCAACACCATCTCAATCCTTACCCAGTTACCATACATGAAAATACCAACTGCATACCATGACCTCATGCACGACAACCATTACCATAAAAATTCCTGCATCACAGAAATATAGACACTAACATGCATAACATATACGTATACAAATGACATGCAATCATGACAACACATTCCAACAATAAGATCATCAACCTATACATGAAAACACAATGGTAACAATCAACACCACCATGCATACATAACAAGCACATAGACCACACGCATAATGAACACATATGAAACCGACATGTATGCATGACAACCACAATCTACCCATCCAGTCCAAGGGGTGAACCATTCTTTTCTACCACTTTGCAACACCCTCCTCCCACATTTACCCAAGCTAACTGGTCCATGGGGGTAAACATGTGAAAAATAGTTACTATGATATGATTCAACTCCCCAAGTATAGTTAAAGAAGTGGAATCGAGAAACCAAAACCAAATTGACCTTCCTTGGGAGCTACAAGACCCCTATGGGTTAACGAACCACTCCAGGTGCTCAACCCTTGAGTTAACCTACTATTCAACTGGAATATACCCCCAGTCACACCCATGACAAGCCCTCCATGTGATTGTAACCCTCCAGTCACTCCCATACCAAGGGAATCCATGTGAGTGAGGACTTTTCCTGGAAGTTTTGTGCCAGCGACCCTGAATTCTAAGCCACTTTTTCAGGGCTAGGAATCAAGCCTCTGCATAGAACTTGATGAAATTATCTAAAATGATAAATAACAAAAATACAAGGACTATAATGAAAAAATTTAACAATAACTTGACTCAACTCATCTTAACCATGACAGGAATTCTATCAAACGCATCATGAACATGAAATGTACAGGTCATAAATACACATATGAGCATAGGGACTTCATACTTATCTAAGATTCATCAAGAACGTTTTATGCTCTCATATAATATCTGCATTATCATAGATTAGGTTATATATTCATTATTCATTCATTTAATAATTAAAACATGATGAGATCCATAGCTCAAGTATGTCATAAAACCATGTTTATAACCAGCATATAACCAACATAATAACAATGACAGAAAAACCATTTAAATCACATAATAACAAGCACATTTACTTATCAAGAAAAAGAGGAAAGAGCTCTTATTAACATATGAAAAATCCAACCAAGTTAGGGCCTTCGATGTACCACCGAACCATATATTGGGTTCAACCAAATATTTCTTCAACCAATCACCCCTGTTCCATATTCCAGGAATGAAATTTGTACTCACAATAAAACTGGCTATTCTTCTCTGGCTTTAGTACATATCCCACCAAACTAGTAAAGGATTTCTAGGTCTGAAGAAAGAACCAATACAACTAGACTTTACCGTATATCTCGCCAAGGTATTCCTAGGCCCAAACAAGGAACATACACTTCCAGGATTTACCACAATCCCACCATACACCAGTCCAGGGATCACTAGGCCTATACAAGCATGGATGCCTCTAGATATCTCCACCTAAATCGTGATGAGTTTGTTTGTCTTCATCCTCTAGGCTTTACCGTGTATCCCTCCATTTACCAGTCGATGATTCCTAGGCCCAAAGAGGGTATACAAAATGAGGATTTACTACAATCCCACCTTTACCGGCCTAGGGATTCCTAGGCCTTGTAATTATTTCTAAGACCACCCCACTTAGTTTCGACACCATTCGACAATACAGCTCAACCATATAAGATAAAACCCCATCACATCATGGATATTCGAAAATGGCAAGGCAAGGCTAAAAACCACTGTCACACATGGAAAAACCCATTACAATGACACCAAGAGAGCCATATACACACATGCATGTACCATGATACCTGCAAGTAATCCTGTTGTAATAGCTTGATCCCACTCTTCCTTGCTTGATATTTTCTTTTCTTTGCCTTATTTTTCCTTCCTTTTCTTTCCTTTCTCAAATGCTAGAGTGCTCCAAGGAAACTCTAAGTTTCCAAGAGTATGAGAGAGAATTTAAGAGAGAGATCTCCAAGCTAAAACTAAAAAAAAGATATGGACTGATCCTCATAAGCATGTTTATCATTGGGGCCTCTAATTTCTTCATTTTCCTCCTCACATGAAACATGTGACCTTTCACCTGCCTTTTCTCCATTTTCCATTATTTTCATAAATAAAATGCCAAATAATTCATCTTTTCCTTTCCAAAGCCTTTTCCTTTTCCATTTCCAATTTCCCCTAGCCATAAGAAACCAAATGAACACCCACTGGGATTTTTTCCCAACATTCAACTTAGAATACGTGCATGTGACCTTGGTATTATTTTTCCTTAATTAAATCTATTACATGAACTTTCAACCACATATGTTGCATTCACATACTTCCAAGATTTCAACATAACCATAAAGGAATATAAGGAAATTCATTCAACATGAACATGAAGTATTCTCATCAGCCTTCCATGAGTAGTGTTGAATCATAAATTTGTAAATCATATATAAGAAAAAATAATCATCTAAAGTTAAAATGGGTATAAGTAATTATACTTATCTGTTTGATGTGAAATTACTAGAAACTGAAGGAGGGACTTCAGCTCTCCACCTAACCATAAGGCAGCTACACTGAAATCATTCTTGTAGGTGACCACACCTGAGCTAGATTCAAATTCTGAGGAATTATTTTCTCAAGGTAATTTCACACCGATATATTTTCAAACAAACAAGACAAGGAGTCCATTTCCTATGTGATTTGTCAACTATTCTCTAGAAATAAGCACCACAGTGACTATTTTAATCTCTAAAATCAACACATGGTTTCACCTAAGGCCCAACTGAAGTACTGCTTACTTTGAGGAGATTGAATACACTATATAGGTGGTTTATCAACTGAATTTTCAAGAAAATCACTGAAAATTTTTATAGCCCACTCTCTAGGTGGTTTGTAAACACACATAGCAATCACTTAGTAATTATCAACTTCCTCAAAATCACTTGGTGTTTTATCAACTCTTTTTATCAAGCGTGACAGTGGATCAATTTACATGCCTAGTTGTTGTCATCCTTCCAACAATGACCCAAGTGGTTTATCAACCCATTCAACAAACACTAAGTGGTTTATCTTCTTACCCAACAGGGACTTAGTGGTTTACCAACTTACTCAGTAATCTAAGAGTTTCAAATATCCATTGAACCTCCCACTAGTCAATCAACACATGTGAACGAACTTGGCCTCAACATATTTAGAGGGAACACTTTCATAAGAATTTTCTCTTATGTGTTGTCCTCCTATATGTGTCTCTCCTCGTTGCATCCCCTTGCATTCCCCCTTCTTGTTTTATGGTTCTTTTTTCCTTCAATTCTCTTGCACATTGACTTCCTCCCATAGATATGGTTTCCCTCTCTCCATCACATCCCATGAGGAAGAGAACAATATGGGCACCATCCTCCACATAGGCTTCACACACCAAAACTTTATTTCATGTTTGTTTAGGCCATTCAATTTGTTAGGGTGATGGGTAAATGGAATTAAATTTAGGTGGGCGTGTCCTAATTTTAACACATCACAAGAAACCTCCCCACTTATATATTTGAACCCATTACCTCTCCTTTTGCTCAATCATCAATTGCATTTTTACACAAATTACATAAATAAATTCAAATAGTGACATTTACATGGGGTGAAACAAAAAGGGATATTACGGATAAGGTGTGGTTGAATTTATATAAATAGTGTCTCATAGGCCCCCATAGGAAGATTATACCACTCTTATATGGGTTTTACACAATCACAAAGGTTTCCAGTAAAACTATTGAATTGGGTATTCCCCATTTCCTTAGTTTGCATCTAGTGTGGAACTAGTTCAACCATATTTTCCACCTTTGTTGGACACCTTGGAGGTAGCTCAACAATTTTCCACCAAAAAACTCAATCCTAACTACATTGAATAGGCTACATCATAGTGGATTATGTACACCAAGATGAAGGACAGTTTCTAGTGCAACAAACAACTCTACTAGGTTGTCATAGCAGGGTATCATCTTCACCAAGGCATGTGGCTCACCAAGGATTGAGTTCAAAAAATGGTTCACCATCTAATGAGGAAACTTGATGCAATGAATACCATTTCTTCCTAAGGGGGGAGGATTAATCTAGTTAGATATTAGTGGCCACCAACCTCTTCCATTGAATGAATGGTTCTCTACCTTCTTGGTAGTTTTTTTATGGTGTTTTTGGTCCAAAATTTATGAGGTAATTTTGAGGCCCTAAATGATTTTTTTTCCATTTAAGGGGCCAAGGGTTGCTATGGAATACCCTATCATACCCTATCCTCAACCAAAAATTTTAGTTCTTGGACAGTTCTTTCCAACAATTTGTTGTGTATCCTAAATGGAATTTGTGTTCAAAAGGTACACCCTTGTGAAGTTGATGTACAAACTAACCACCTCAGGTCCCACAAACCTTTCAATACTTCATATTTTAAGTGTATGTTTTTGGAACTATAGAGTTATTTATTTATATTTAAAAGACCATTCTTGTGGCAACAATTATTGTGTTTAATTTCTACAAATTTGTAGGATGTCATGAAAATAAGTTTCAAGAGAAAAAAAATGGCACGTTGCTCTGAATTTTCATGGCTGGGGGATTTCTCGACCCCTTTCTGAGGACCTCTTTTCTTCTGCTCCCTCGAGCAGGCTTAGGTTGGGGTCTCTCGCCTAGTTTGGGTTCAGCTAGGTCCTTTTTATTTTCCTTCTATTGTGTGTTATTCATTGGGCACCCTAAGTGTTGGTGCATTCTTCTTTGATGTGTGGGATACTTAGTGGTGGGGGTCATGGCAGTGCTAGAATAGGTAGGGCCATTGGTGGCTGATATTGCTACTTTTGACCTCTTGGTGGCTTCTGCCCCCAAATTCCAGAAGCATGGTCTATCAAAATTTGTGAAGTAGGCTGAGGAAATCCCAAAAGTTGTTATTAGCACCCCTCAGGCTAGCTCCCGAGATTCAAAGTTGGCAGACCAAAGGCTAATAGGTAAGTTCATGGGGATTTGTCCTGATCTACGGATGGTTAAGGTCTGGATTGAGAAGAACTGGAAACCTGTTATCTCATGTGAGGTGATATATTCCTTCCGTGGTAAAGGTTTTTATAATTTCTACTTCGAGAATCAGTTAGACTAGGAATTTTTGTACATAAGTCACCCATAATTCATGGGTTCGCAGGGTATATATCTAGACTAGTGGAGCCCAAGTTTTAATCTAGAATATGAAGTACCTTTGTTGGTCCCTTTATGGGTTAAGTTTCCATATCTCCCTTTGCACTGCTAGAATGATGCAACATTTCGGCTAATCAGTAACTATCTTGGAAAGTATATTGATTTCTCGGAGCCAAAGGATGGCCTCTTTTCATTTGTTAGGATATGTTGACCTATAGAAAGTTCTTCCAGGTGTAGTTAAACTTTGTATGGATAACAGCTAGACTCATGTGTAGGAAGTTTATTATGATCAACTCCCATTAAAATGCAAGGTGTGCCATGAATATAGACAGTTTGTTAAAAGTTGCAAAAAATTCCAAGATAAAAGAGAGAGTCAACCAGAAGGACCAAATGAACAATGGTAGCAGGTAAAAATAATAAAAAATGAAACATGAAGTAGAATAATGGGACAACTACAAGTCTGAAATATGCCTCCATGGCATTTGGTCTAAGACAGTATGCCCCTCCTTCTTTGGCACCCTCGCAGGTGGATGGGGTTGAGGATACTACCGGTGTAAATCATTTTTAGGTCCTTACTCCTTCTAGTGCGGTGGGATGCTCTTCCCCCCTCCCTCTGGGATCCCTGCGAACTTGGTCGATGCTGCTATCGCACTATCCTCTGACTCCAAAAAGAAAAATGAAATAAGATTTGGTCCTGGATCTTCAAGCAGTAAAAAAGAAACTTTGGAAGATTATGAGGAGGAGAAAGGTTTTCTATCATTGAAGGATGCACCAGGAATATCTATCCCTCCAAGCTCAATGGACGAGAAGTCAGAAGGCACAAGGTCCAAGGAGTTGGAAAGAAAGGTTAGAAGATCATAAAGGAAATTGAATAAAAAAATCAGGCAGGAAAAAATAGAAAATGATAAAGAAATGGGGTATCAACATACTATCCCATGATATCTAATAAGGTTAGGGAAAAAAGGTGTGAAAAAGGGAAAAAACATGGGCCCATTTAAGGGGGATGATTCCAAAAATAAGTAATTTATGAATATTATCTCCTAGAACTATAGGGGTATGGGGTCAACAAAAATAAAATATCTAATCCATAGAGAAAGACCAATTATATATCTGTTATGGGATACCAAATTGGCGGAGTCTGAACTCCACTTAATACATAATAAGATATGTAATCGCAACAAATTAGTGGTATAAAGTTTGAGAGGTGCTTTAGGTGGGCTTTGTACATTGTGGAGTCCATCGAAGTTACACTTGGTAAGTACTCTAAAAACATTCACTGGATTGCAAATACTTTCAAAATTATAGAATTAAATCAAAACTTCACTATTTTCAATGTTTATACGCATGTTCACTTCCGCAAGAAACAAGAATGTTGGAAGTCTTTGATGGAATTAAAGCACACCGAGTATGGGAGAAACTGCATTTTCGGTGGTGACTTAACACCACCATGGGCATACATGAGAAAAGCGGGGGGTGGGGGGTCTATCGTTAGAGGTTCCCTTCAGGAAAATATGAAGGTCTTCATCCTCATCCTTAGCATTTTTTATGTTAAGCCACAGAAATATCTGTATACCTAGAATAATAAAAGGTCTGGGTTGGGTCACATAGTGCTTCGTTTAGACCGTTTTTTGGTCTCACATAGTTTTTGGGTTATGAAACTTTGTCTCAAGTCCGCTATATTTCCCTGGTGTGGGTCAGATCATTGCCCTATCAGTCTCTTAATGTCCCTACCCCTCAACCTAGGGCCTATTCCTTTTCGGCTCTCTCAATTATGGTTGGAATCTCCTAGTTTTTGGGAGGTGGTCTCCCTTTCTTGGTCTGGTTGGGTGGTCAAGAGTCTGGTTAAAATTTGGGAATATAAGATCAAGCTATTGAAAGAACATATTAAAAAATGGATAAAGAAAATAAACCAGATAGACAACATGTCATAAAAGAAATGGAAGAAAAACTGGCCTCCATATAGGATCAAATGGAATCCTCTCAAGTAAAAGCATCGGACTTTCAAAAAGAAGTGAAAGCTTTCAAGTCACTTCAAGCGAATCTCTGAAGATAAGAAGAATAATGGAGACTGAAGTCTAGAAATAATTGGTTGTTGGATGGGAAGAGAAACACAAAATTATTTCATAAGAAAGCAAATTTTAGGGAATAAAAATATAACATAGTTCATATTAATTATGAGGGACAAACAATAAAGTACTTTTAGGAAATAAAGCGAGTTGCAGTGGATCATTTTCGTCTCCTATATTGTGAGGACCCCCTATTCGATGAGGAGATGTATGATTCTCTTCTAAATTATATACCAACTCTGGTTATGATGGAAATGAATAAAGTAATGATCGTTGCACCATGTCTGAAGGAGATCAAAACAATGGTATTCTCTTTTCCACCAGACAAGGCCTCTTGTCCAGATGGTTTCTTGGTGAGTTTCTTCCAAAAATTTTAGGAAGTAATTAAGCATGATCTATGTCAAATGGTAGGATAATCCCTAAAGAAATTTATTATTGGAGGATGTATTAACTCTTCCTTCTTGGCCTTGATCCCTAATGAAAATAATCCCTCCTTCTTTGCCTAGTTCCAACCTATTTCTTTGTGTAATGTGTCATACAAAATATTATCGAAATTGTTGGCTTTGAGGCTTAAACTTCTCATGCCTCTTTTAATCTCAGAAAACCAAGGGGGATTTGTCTTGGGTCGACTAATATTTTATAATATTATCCTAATCCAGGATGTCATTGATTCGAGTTGGAAGAGAGGTGACCAAGGAATGGTAATAAAGTTAGACACGGCCAATTATTTTGATCAAGTGCTGCATGGATTCTTGATGAAATTTTTAAAGAAAATGGGGTTCAATGAAGCTTTTATAAGATGGATGGCCCTCTAATATGGGTCTTATTAGATAGCTACATTGGTAAATGGAATATTGGTGGGCTTATTTAAGGCCTCCACAGGTATGCGTCAAGGATTCCCTCTTTCCCCTTTCATATATATCATATTGGAAGAGGTGCTAAGAAGAAAATTGGAGAAGGATTGAGCTTCTCATATCCTTATAGGAATTAGATATAAATATGACATTAAAATCATAAATCACAGGCAGTTTGAGGATAACACTATCTTTCTTTGCGGTACTTCAGTGATTATTGCCAAGTGTTTCAAAGTGAACCTCGATCAATTCCTCAGTGATTCTAGAAGAGATATAAATGAGAGTAAAATTCATATATATAGCTAGAACATATCACCTCAAAAGGCAAGAAAGATAAAGGAAATTTTAGGTTTGAAATTAATTAGGGAATAGAAAGAATTCAACTATATTGGGGTACCTATCTTCCAAAGAAGAGCAACTTCAAATGCATGGAGAAAAGTCTTGGACAAAACAAAATGTAAAATAGTGAATTGGGGAGGAATTTGGCTCAACAATGCAGGGAGGGATATCTTAGTCAATTATTTTCTTTCAGCTATCGCTTTGTACCAATTATCTACCCTTAAAGCTCCAAAGTATGTTTTGCACCAACTAGGAGTCTATGTAAGAAAATTTATGTGGGAAGTTGGAAAGGTATAAACCAAAAAAATTCACTTGGTAAACTAGAAAACCATAAGAACTCCTAAAATTCATGGAGGGCTTGGTATTAGATATCCAAAATTGGTGAACATGACCATGGGGACCAAGCTCAAATGGATCATGACAGAGAAGAGAAATATTTTGTGGTTGCAGGTTTTTTGGGCTAAGTATGTCATCCCGCATCTAGACAGGTCAGGGAAATTGGGGGCAGTGATTGGTTCACCAATTTAGAGGCTCATGAGAGCTTCTTCGGAAATAATCAAGGGGAAATTATGAAAAATACCAGAGAAAGGAGACACAATGAAAGTTTTCACAGAATCAATTTTGGGCGGGAAGCATATTGGGGCGGACATATCTCTCATCCCCCTCCAGAGTTATTTGTCCCATCTTGGGGTGGTATACTTAGATCAAATTTTAGTATGGGACTCAGGGGAAATGGATGGGATGAAGTCTAGTCAACATCCTGGAGGTCTTAGTCCCATTACGTGAAAATTTGTTTCAGAAATTAATAGGTTGCACCCCTATAGAGAATTATTTGGAAGATAGATGGGGTTGGAAACAAGCTAACTACAGAGTGAAAGAAGGATACTCTAACCTTCTATTTTAGTCACAGATTCACCCTAAATTGAAAATCTGGAGCACAAACGCTAATCCAAAAGTTAAGTTCTTCTGTTGGTTGTTGACACAAAAAAAATCCTCATTGCAGAGAACCTTCAAAAACGAGGTCACATTGGGCCTTCTTGATTTTCACTCTACAAAAAGGCAGAAGAAACAATATCTCACCTTTTCCTTCACTTCCAAGTGACAAAATAAGTTTAGTCGGCAACCTTAGGCCCGATTTTCCACATAACTATTTATCCATCGGATCTCCTTCAATTATTCAACTCCTCGCCCTCATGTTAATTAGGCTCCCTTTAGGCCAAAAATACCTTCAAGAAAATATGGATAGCCCTTACAAAATATGTATGCTGGAAAATATGGCTATCTATGAATAAAGTGATCTTCAGATCGAATCATATCCCAATTAGAATCACAACACTAAAAATTCTTTTGTATTGTATGGAATTTCATCGCCCATCATCCAAGCCCTCTAAGGACCAAATAGAATCTTCTTGGTTACTCCCTTGGGTGAACTCTGGGAAAACTTTGTCCATAGAAAAAGTCCCTCCTTTTCCTTCTTGGGTCCTTCAATTGTCCTCTGAAGGGCTTTGTAAGTGGATGCAAGAACAAAAGAACTGGAACCTCGAATTTGATGGAATATCAAAAGGAAACCCTGGGGTGGCAGGAGGGGGAGGGATTATCATCAATCCTGAAGGAATATTAGAAGATAGATTTGCATGGGGATTGAGAAAAATACAAACAACTAAGTTGAGGCTTATGGACTACTGTTTGGGCTATATTTGGCTCAGAAAAAATGAATAAAGGAGATGTAAATACTAGGGGATTCTCTAGTGTTGATAAATCATGTGGTTAGTAATACTTCGACACAAAACTTTATATTGAATACAATTATCAAAATAACTCAGAGGATGAAGTCCTTATTTGATCGGTTTGGTTTTTTCATATTCTTAGAGGGAAGAATAAGGAAGCATGCATGCAAGAAAATCAGGCCTACTTAATGATAGAGGAAATTAGTAACGTGGATGGACTTTTGGGAAGTTATCTGATCCCATAACAAAGTTGAAATTAAAACAAACCAAGAAATATATATGGCGAATAAAGGAAAGGAAAAGAGAATGAAAATATCGAGAGTTTTTTTGGGGGTTATACCTTCAATAAATGGCGTAAATGTGTTACATTTCTTTTCTTTGTTTTTCTCTCTACCCATTCATTGTTGTTACCCTACCCCTTACCTTATTTTTTCCCTTCCCCTCCCCTGTTTTATCACTTCACCCTCCGTAGTTCCTTGTCTTATTCTTCCCTTTCTCCTTATCTGACTCTCCCTTCCCACGTCCTCATCCTCCATTCCCCCATTTCCTCGCTGTCCCATGGGAATTCTCCAACCCTGTCTCATCTAGTCGCTTTTCCCATGCACATCCCCTATACCTCATGGAATATTCTCCCAAGTGTCTGTTTTTGTGTTATGCCTCTTGTCAATAGGCTCTTGCAATGTGATTCACTTGGCATCAGATCGAATTCACACAGGGGAGTTGAGGTCATTCAATTTTATATGGAGGTGGGATGCCAGCGCATTCTGTTGGCAATATGATGCAGAGCGTTGTCCTTGATGGCAACCCACTTGATGAAGATGATGGAAACCTACTTAATGAAGTTGTTCTTGATTCTTGATAAGTTTATTAATGATGTAAATCTGATGTTCTACAAGTAGTACAGAAGTTGCAGAAGAAATAAATATCAGTATGTGCAAGAATAATTATGAAAAAGGTGTGTTACAAGGCATACGCAGGTCTGTTAAAGAGAAGGTGCGTATGCACGTGGAAAAGTACGTGCCAAGTCGCGTATGCTCAATTGCGCTCTAAATATGTAAAACCAAGGGTTATTACCATGCTATTGACCCATTGTATTGAGCGCTGGATTGTCTATGTGATCCCGTCAAGGAATACTATCGGAAGTAATGTGGTTTTGGCTCATGGTATTGACAAAGGCTAAATCTATATAAGGAGAAGAAAATCATTGTGCAAAGGTGGGCATGAGTCTGGGTTTGAATGTATACTTCACTCTGAAGTATGTCTGAATGGAAAGGGTAACAGTTTGATTGATAGATCTGAATCTATGATGCACCTATGAAGAAAATGATGAAGAGGGATCTCTAGATCTGAAATGTATATGTATTTTCTAGATCTGTTTATGGAATGATTAGATCTGTGATCTGGCGAACATCTGTCTGAAGTGAAGGGTAAAATATGAGTTATATATTTGATCTGAAGAATTATGCTGCCCCATAATATTTGAAGATCTATACGCAGGTTCGTCGAGGAGAAAGCGCGTATATACGTGGCTTATATTCAGAGAAAGTGCGTATGTAATTTAGGGTTTGTTGAAGTACGTGGTATGAAATGTCTGATCTATTTTGCTATTTTACTGCTATCTGTCAATGATGATCTGGGTTGTTCGAATATTGATTATGCTGCTATAGAGCAAGTTGTTGGTTTGATGAATGTTCCTTGAGCTTAATTGTGTGGGTTGGATCCAGTATGAAAATTGATGAAACGTGGTCCACAAAGGTGCTGAAGGTTGAAGCCTTCAGTCAGGGGGTTGTAGCTCCCTTCCAGGAGAGGTTGGTAAATGAGAGCAGGGGGTTGTAGCTCCCTTCCAGGAGAGGCTGGTAAACGAGAGCAGGGGGTTGTAGCTCCCTTCCAGGAGAGGCTGGTAAACGAGAGAAGGTTGTAGCCTTCTGCAGGTGGGTGCCTGCGTGCTGGTATGAGTCTGCGCTAGTACATGGTTGTAAGATGTTTTCTCTATAATAAAATATTGAAGGCTGAGACAACGGCAGCGGTGGTTTTCTCCCGACTTGGGTTTCCACCTAAAATCCTGGTGTTCATGTGTGATGCTTATGTGTGATGGTTTATTCTGTTGTTACTGCACATGTTTACTGATAACTTAACATCAGATGAATGAATGTTGCAAAGAACTAAGTTAAGAAATATCTGCATAATTAGATCTCTGTTCATACGCGGGTTATGTAAAGGATATCCGCGTATATACGCTAGTTGGCTTCAAGAAAGTAGCGTATGGGTTTTAGAAAGGAAAAAGTAAAAGTTTGATTGTCTGCACTAAATACTGATTCACCCCCCCCTCTCAGTATTTTTCCCAACAATTGGTATCAGAGCAGGTCCTTCTGCAGAAGCTTGATCGCTTGAAGGAGATCCGTCGAAATGGGAAGTCATGAAGGGTTAATGTCTATAAGGCCACCTCTATTCAATGGAAATAATCTGTTATTCTGGAAGATACGAACAAAAGCATATCTGCAAAGTCTTGGTGCAGAAGTATGGGCAATCATGGAAGGAGGTTATCAGTATCCGGCAAGTATTCGTACTGATGCAGCAGAAAGGAAGAAATATGAAATCAATGCCAAGGCCATCAATGTCTTATTAAGAAGCATGTATGAACCAGAATTTGCTAAAGTAATGTAGCTAAATTCAGCAAAATAAATATGGGACAAAATCATTCTGAGCTATGAAGGAGATACAAAGGTAAAAAGTGCAAAACTCCAAACTCTCATAATTGAATATGAAAATTTAAGGATGCATAGTAATGAGAGTATTTCCAGTCTCTTTTTACGTCTAGATGATATTGTAAATTGTATGAGAAGTTTGGGTGAAACCATAACCGATACTACTCTGGTGGAAAAAGTCTTAAGATCTTTAACTTCAAAATTTGAGTCAAAAGTATCAACTATTGAAGAAAGGCAAGATCTGCAAACTCTTACTATTGTTCAAGTACATGGTATTCTGACTGCTTATGAAATGAGACAAGGAGGTCCCTCTCAAATCAAAGAAGCTGCTTTTAAGGCGTGTGCAAAAGGAAAAGAAAAGGAAGTTGTCATGGAATCAAATTATATATCAGAAGAAGAAGAAGCAAATTTTGTGAGAAGACTCCAACCAAGCACTGGAAGATTCAAAGGTAAGCTTCCCTTCAAATGTTTTGATTGTGGAAGAGTTCGTCATTATGCTGCGAAATGTCCTTATAGAGAAAATCATGATAAAGGGAAACAATTTGAAAAGAGAAAAAGTTATTATGAAAATGAAGATAATAATGAAATGTCAAGTGAAGATGAAGAAGATTCTGGCCAAGATCTGCTAGTGCTCATGGAAAAGAAGCAAAAGAAGAAAGTTTCTCAAGGAAAGAAGATATCTCTGAAAGCATGTGCAGCAGAAAATGAAGAAGAGAAAACAGGTATTGATTGTTGTTCTTGTGATTCACTTTCTTGTGCATGCAATAGTAAAGATAGTGAAAGTAACAATATAAGTCTAGAAGAAAATCTCAAGATCAATGATGAAAGCAATGATTGGAATCAATTTCATAAGAGAGAATATATCTACAAAGATATGATCTCTAGAATGAATGAACAGAAAGAAATATTGAATGGACAGATAGACAAGTATCAAAAGTTGTATGTTTATGCAACCAATCAAAGTGAAAGACTTGAAGCATAAATCATCTCTCTCAAAGAAGATCTGGAAAAATCAAATAAGAAGAATGAAGAACTGCTACAAACATGTGAAGAACAAGAAAATTGGTTGAAGGAAGAAATTTTAAAATTAAATGATCAAGTAGAAGAAGGAAAAAGGGTCGAAGAAAGAATGAAGAAGCAATGCCAAAAATTGGAGGTTGAGGTAAACATTCTCAAAGGTAAATTAGAAGAAAAGGATAAACTCTTGAGGTTTCAATATAGTACTAAGATTCTGGACAATATTCTTAGTAATCAAATATCTCCTGCTATTAAACTTGGTCTTGGCTTTCATGAAACTGTTAAAGGAGAATCTAGTTCACAAGGAAGTGCTAAAGACTCAAAGGATATCAATGCAAAGCCTGAAGTGTTGAAAGAAATAAAAGGTCAACCAACAATCATGAACTCTCAAAAGAAATCATTCCCTCCTTTGATCAATAATGTTGAATGCTTTAAATGTCATAACTATGGGCATGTTGCAGCCAGTTGCAGGAGCAGATTGTTTCAGTCACAACCAAGCAGATTCTACACAGAAAGGTACTCAGGTGTCTTCAAGGGGTATTGTTTTTCATGTAGCAAGTATGGTCATAAAGCAGCTGATTGCAATAGAAGAAAGAATAGAAAAACACATTATGATCTGTATGCTTACTTTTCTGGACACGCAAGATGTTATGCTTGTAACAAGTATGGACATGTAGAAAAGGAATGCAGGATGAATAGATCTGAGAAAGTGGACAATTTCTAGCACACAATTAGGAAGTTCAAGCAAAGTTGGAAAAAGAAGGAAGACCGGTCAGAAACGTAGGGAATATTGACCCTACTGTAGTCATCCACTTCTAAAGCTTACTTCTCATAATGACTGTAGGAATGATGTGAGATACATTATAGAGATTAGTAATGTGTCATCATAGGGGGAGCAATGTATGATGATTCTCATGGTTGATTTGGTAATTCTGGTTATGTTTATTTAAGCGATTACATCGATGTGAAGAAAGGCAGTGCAATTGGTACAAATTCGAGGAGAAGAATTATGAAATTTTAGTGTTACTTTCCCTCTAACGAGTTTAATGATAAAGCCACGTATACCCGTATTACAATGAACGATCACGTATGCACTTATGATAAGAAAATTTGTATGACAGCTGAAGATCAAGAGTACAGGTTCAGGGGGAGCATCAGTCTGACTATTAATGATTGTATCATTGGCACTGTATCTATTTATTTCTCAGTTCTAAATGATGATGACATGATACATGGTTTATTATGATGAGATTATGGATGAGCCCTGATTGCTTTTTGCTGAAGAATATTTTTTTGTTTTCACACATGGATAAGATGGAAGTCTTGTGATTCAAAGATAAGGATAAATCATGCAGAGTTTGTTGTTGTTTGAGACCTATTTTAATTCTTACACATATTACATCATGATCATGATAAATCTTGAAGATCTTTGTGATATCAGATCACATGAATGATTGCTTGACACGTATGGTTTATTGTAGAAGTTGTTCTGGTATGATAATTCCTCCTGGGAAGAATATGTTGATGCTGCAAAGATTTTGAAGGCTTGGTTACTAATGTACTTATGCTACAACCATTGGATGACACTTGAAGACACAACTACATTTTCATATCTATCTTTTCACTTTCATGCTTCCGGAAGGACATTCAAATGTCTCGGAAAGAAGCGCTAAAAAGCACATGCTACCGCCTCATGGGAGATCGAGGATGCGGGTCAAATACGAGAAGATGAGATTGGATATCTGATTTTCTAAAACACGATCGGCATGTGTCAGTAGGTTCCTTCCTGAAAGGCTTGTGTGTGTGGTTCTTGACAATTTTTTCTAGGATGCTAGCTAAGGGAGATGGAAAAGGAGTAGCTGTTGTACGGAGTTGGAGGGCATTAGCCTTGTTGAGTATAATGCATTGTTGGCATTATGATTGTTCTGTAATATGATCTTTGTCTTGAAGTCCTTTTTGGTTTTGGTTATAAAAATTCATATTTGTAATTTGATGTAAAGGTCATGTTGAGACCTATGATGTAAAATTGTAATATTCAGTCATGTAAGGACTTGGTCAATTTTGTAAATCCACTTGGTTGGATAGTTGAGTCAAAATATGTAAACCCACTTGGTCAGGTACTTGAGTCACATATGTAAATCCACTTGGTTGGATATTTGATGTAAGTATGAGTCCTTGGTGATAGGAAGGTCATAGAGTCATGTACTTCATTGAAAAATATGTTTGAACATTCAGCATGAACTCAGGGGGAGCATGGTAACTTCAGTGCACATCAGATCTACAGCGCTCTTCTTTCTACATGTGGAGAAAAACCTTGTGTTGGTTTTTGATCCACCCTTTGCCCTTGATGTCAAAGGGGGAGAGTGACATGGTGTTTGAATAGGGGGAGAATATCAATATGCTTAATGTATCTATCTGTTGTGATCGTGATCAAACACCATCGTGGCTGCCATCAAGTCCAAAGGGGGAGATTGTTGGAAATATGATGCAGGGTGTTGTCCTTGATGGCAACCCACTTGATGAAGATGATGGAAACCTACTTGATGAAGTTTTCTTGATGCTTGATAAGTTTATTAATGATGTAAATCTGATGTTCTGATAGTACGAAGTTGCGGAAAAAACTCCCGGCATGTGCACGAAATAATGATGAAAAAAGGTGTGTTACAAGGCATACGCGGTCACATTGAGGAGCGCGTGTGCACGCGAGTACGTTCCAGAAGTCGCGTATGCTCAATTACGCTCTAAATATACTTCAAAAGTTGCCATGATTACCCATTGTATTGAGCGCTGGATTGTCTATGTGATCCCATCCTAGAAAACCATTGGATGTTGTGTGGTTTTGGCTCATGGTATTGACAAAGGCTAAATATATATAAGGAGAAGAAAATCATTGTGCAAAGGGTGTGCATGAGTCTGGGTTTGAATGTATACTTCACTCTGAAGTATGTCTGAATGGAAAGGGTAATAGTTTGATTGATAGATCTGAATCTATGATGCACCTATGAAGAAAATGATGAAGAGGGATCTCTAGATCTGAAATGTATATGTATTTTCTAGATCTGTTTATGGAATGATTAGATCTATGATCTGGCGAATCTATGCTGAAGTAAAGAATGAAGATCTGAGTTGTTTATCTGTTCTAGAGAGCTGCACTGCCCTAAAATGTCTGAAGATCTATACGCAGGTTCGTTGAGGAGAAAGCGTGTATATACGCAGCTTGTATTCAGCAAAAGCGCATATGGGAATTGAAATCAGCTCTGAAATGTGTGCAGATGTATATGCGGGTTGGTATCTGTGAAAGTGCGTATATACGCAGGATCAGTGAAGAAAAAGCGCGTATGTAATTTAGGGTTTGCTGAAGTATGTGGTATGAAATGTCTGATCTGTTCTGTTGTTTTACTACTATCTGTCAATGATGATCTGGGTTGTTCGAATATTGATTATGCTACTATAGAGCAAGTTGTTGGTTTGATGAATGTTCCTTTAGCTTAATAGTGTGGGTTGGATCCAGTGTGAAAATTGATGAAACGTGGTCCACAAAGGTGCTGAAGGTTGAAGCCTTCAGTCAGGGGGTTGTAGCTCCCTTCCAGGTGAGGCTGGTAAACAAGAGCAGGGGGTCGTAGCTCCCTTCCAGGTGAGGTGGTAAACGAGAGCAGGGGGTCGTAGCTCCCTTCCAGGAGAGGCTGGTAAACGAGAGAAGGTTGTGGCCTTCTGCAGGTGGGTGCCTGCGTGCTGGTATGAGTCTGCACCAGTACATGGTTGTAAGATGTTTTCTCTATAATAAAATATTGAAGGCTGAGACAACGGCAGCGGTGGTTTTCTCCCGACTTGGGTTTCCACCTAAAATCCTGGTGTTCATGTGTGATGCTTATGTGTGATGGTTTATTACTGCACATGCTTACTATTAACTTAACATCAGATGAATAAATGTTGCAAAGAACTAAGTTAAGAATTATATGTATAATTAGATCTCTGTTCATACGTGAGTTTTATGAATGATATCCGCGTGTATACGCTAGTTGGCTTTAGCAAAGTAGCGTATGGGTTTTAGTGAATGGAAAAGTAAAAAGTTTTTAGTAAGTCCTAAATACTGATTCACCCCCCCCCCTCTCAGTATTTTTCCCAACACATTCATAGTTGAGGCATGCGAAATATAAAATTTTGAGAGGGGCATTTAATCTCTCTTTGAAAGGTTCATCAGTTCGCATGGGGAATTCCTCAGATCAAAAAGGTGTAGGTCGAGTCAGTGTATAGAAAAATAATAGGAGTTTATGGGGAGGATGTTGGCATGAATTTGTTGTAGATCCATGTCATTTATTGATCCAGGTGGATATTGGTGGCCACCTGCCTATTCCACTCGGGGCCCACCATTGCCTCTTTCAGTTTTTCAGTTTCGGAAAAACTTACTATTTTTAGTAGTTTTTCGAGTCCTGAACTTCCGAAGCCTTTTTGAGGCCCTAAACAAAGTTTTTTGGGCATCGCGCATTCCGCAAATATCACTCCATTCCAGAATGGATGTTTGTGGTGAAATTTTTAGTCCTCAGATAGATCTTTCTAATGATGTATCATGTGCGTCAAACGCAGATAGTATGCCAAAGTTACGTCCCTAGGAAGATGAAACACCAATTTACCCAAACAGGGCCCATAGTTTTGGTGCTTCATCTCCTAGGGTTAGGTTTTTGGATGTTTAGATTTCTCCATTGTTTCTCAAGAATAAATAGGCCCTCAAGCCTCATTGTAACTCAGTTCAGAGGCCTATAGCTGCCACATCTCTTCTCAGAGATAACCACCAGCGCCCTAGCTAGTTTTATTTCCATTCTGTCTGTAAGCAAATTTCCGTTCTTTGACATTAATGAAATGAAGTGTTATTTCCACTGCATCTCTGTATTTATGGTTATGTGTTTATTCTATTACGTTCCTACATAAATCTGGATCAGTGGTATCAAAGGGGTCTGCTTTTTCTCGATCCTTCTTTGCATGTCCCTAACGAGGTCAAGGTATAAGGAGTTAGGGCTCCATCTAGTGGAGCCTTTGCAAGATCAGCCTCACAAACCCCGACAGACGCCCATGGGGGACGAAAAGAAATATGAGGGAGTAGGAGATCCTATCAAAATATTGCTCGAAGAGGCCCTCGAAAAACAAAGGAACGCGATGATGGATAACTTTTCCTAGATCCTTCAACGACTGCCCACCGGTGGCGCATCTGCATCCAGCAGCCACTCTGGAGGTGCGACTCCTTTTAAGGTACAAGTAAATTTTGACGTTCCCATATTTGAGGGTCAAATAGATGCAAATGCTATAGATATATGGTTGAATCTATTAGAAGGATATTTCTCGGTTCATGACTTTTCCGACAGGGAGAAAAATATTTTTTCACTCCTCAAAGCTGCCCCCCATGTCAAGGACTGGTGGGAAGCCCATTGTGAGAAAAAGGACAAGACAAAACCCTCTCTATTCTCGGCCATACCCACTTGGAATTCTTTCCGAGATGCCGTCAAGGAACAATACTATCCCGTGGGGAGCTATGAGGACAAGTACATACAATGGACCACGCTGCGGCAACAAAGGGATCAAGATGTGCATGAGTTGATGAATCTGTTCCATACCCTGTGCACCAAGTTGGGTATCAAATATTCAGAGAAACATCTGGTGCTAAAGTGTCGCAGTTGTCTGCACATATACATTCAGGAGGAAATGGAGTTCCTCGACATCTCCTCGCTTGGTACGACATACCAGTATGCTGCCAAGATGGAGCAGAAATTCAAATAGAAGAAGTGAGACTTTGGATCTGCGAATCAAAAGCAAGGGCAAGGTGCTCCCAAACCGCAGAACAAAGGACAGAGCTAAGGCATGGAAACTCAAGACAACCTGTCGAAGCCACAAGCAAAGAAAAACACTGCAAAGCAAAAGAAGGACACGAGAAAGTGGTGTGAGTTCCATAAGAGCTCCACTCACAACACAAGTGAGTGTCGGGCCAAGCAGTCGCTGGTGGCCGAGATGTGGGCTTCTGAGTCATATGCATACTCCGACTCTGAATCAGAACCTGACAAGGGGAATGAAAAATGGAAACAGATTATTGATGCGGAGCCTAATGCCACTGTTGCCACTACGAAGAACCAGAAGGAAGAACCGGAAGATCCAGAGGAGGAGGAACGTCTCTTCCACTCCCAGATGTGGGTAAAGGGCTCCCTGGTATAGTTCATTGTCGACAATGGGAGCCAAAAGGACCTCATTTCGGTAGACGCCGTGAAGCAGTTGGGCTTGCTGACCACATCTCACCCACATCCATACACCATTGGGTGGCTTCACCAAGGATGAGATCTCCGCGTCAGCTAGCAGTGTCGCCTTCCCTATAGCATCAAGCCCTTCATGGATGAGGTATTATGTGATGTTGCTCCTATTGATGTTTCTGATGTATTATTAGGAAAACATACTTGTGGAAGCATCATGTTGTGTATGAGTCTCAGCCTCGCGCTATTATTGTTACTTTGGGAAATAAGTTTTACAAGATACCAGAGGTACCACCTCCTGCCACTATCTCTTTGGTTACTGTAAAACAATGTAGTAAGCTCATTTCGCAAACCAGGAAATTCATTTTCCTGATGATTCACCCCCAGGGCAAGAAGAAGACTATGGCCACGACCTCCAGACAAGGCTCCTCTGCACGACAACAAAAAATGGATAAGGTTGTGGAGGAGTATGGGGACATCTTCACCTCACCAATAGGGGTTCCTCTGCACTGTCAGGTCAAGCACCCGATTGATCTGAACCCATGTGTGATGCTACCCAATGGACCGATCTATCGACGCTCTGTTCTAGAGAACGATGAAATCAAGAGGCAGATTCAGGAGCTGCTGCAGAAAGGTCACATCCAGCCAAGTTCATCGCCCTGTGGGAGCCCGATCGTGTTGGTACAGAAGAAGGATGGGACATGGAGACTCTGTATTGACTATCGAGCACTGAACAAGATCACTATCCAGAATAGGTACCCGATCCCACGGATTGATGGCCTTCTAGACCAACTCAAAGGTGCAAAATATTTTATCAATATTGACTTGAAGTTGGGGTATCACTAGGTACCGATTGAACCCTCCGATGTGTGGAATACTACCTTCAAAGCCAAGGAAGGCCTTTTCGAATGGTTGGTCATGCCTTTCAGGTTGACAAATTATCCCGCAACCTTCATGAGGATGATGGATGACATCTTGCGGCCATTCACCAACTCATTTGTAGTGGTGTACTTGGATGACATTTTGATCTTCAGCCAGACTTGGGAAGAGCACCTTCACCACATCCGACAAGTCCTCCAAACACTACGACAACACAATTTGTGTGCCAATATGGAGAAGTGCACTTTTGGCATGACCCAGGTTCAATATCTGGGATACATTATTGATGAAAGGGGGGTGCATGTGGATCCAGCCAAGATCCAAGTCATTCGGGATTGGACAGCCCCAACTACTATAACAGAGCTTCGCAACTTTCTGGGTCTTGCTAATTTCTACTGGAGGTTCGTGTTGGGATTCTCTCATATCACTTGGCCCTTGAGTCAAGTCACCAAGGGAGAAGCGAGATAAAATTTCTTTTGGTCGGAACCTCAACAGAAGGCGTTCACAGAATTGAAAAATCGCCTCTGTTCTGCCCCAGTGCTCACTTTACCAGACTTGCAACATCCATTTGAGATCGAGATAGATGCCTCTGACTATGCTATTGGGGCAGTTCTTACTCAACAGGGACATCCAGTGGCTTATCACAGTGAGACATTGTCTGACACAGTTCGCAAGTATCCCACTTATGACAAAGAAATGTATTCCATTGTGCAAGCTTGTCGACAATGGAAGCATTACATTTTGGGGAAGGAAACAATCATCCACACAGACCACCGACCCTTGTAGTTCATACAGACACAAGGGAAGTTGCAGAATGATCGCCATCAAAAGTGGTCCACATATCTGCAACAGTTTCATTTGAACATCAAGTACAAGAAGGGTAGCACCAATAATGTTGCATACTGCCTCAGCCGACCACCGATCGTGGCGCTCACCACCGTGCTCAACTCTTGTGGGCACGAGACTTCTGATTGGCCGCTTCTCTATGAGAGTGACCCAGAATTCGGCCACACTTACAAGGCACTCTTGCGGGGCACGCAAGTTCCAAATTTTCACCTCCAAGATGCACTTTTATGTCACCTGGGACACCTTTGTGTTCCTTCAAGTGAGCGTGCCAAGATGATATGGGAAGCACACTACAGTCGAGTCGCTAGGAATTTCGAGGTCGAGAAAACAGTAGCAATCCTGCAGAAGTATTTCTATTGGCTGAACCTTCGAAAGGATGTCGAGAAGCACATCAAATTGCACTGCTTGTGCCATTGCCAAACCGACCATCAAGAAGCAAGGCCTATACTCCGCTACCTACCCCTAGTCGACCTTGGGAATCCATCTCCATGGATTACATGTCGGGCCTACCTTCTACTAAGTAGGGAAATGACTATGTTTTCGTGGTCGTCGACAGATTCTCGAAGATGGCCATCATGGCGGCTTGCAAGAAGAATATCACAGCAAAAGCTACTGCTAAACTCTTCTTTGAACGAGTATGGGTGCACTTTGGGATCCCACAGTCTATCATATTAGATTGAGATAGCAGGTTCCTCGGCACATTTTGGTCCAGCCTCTGGTCAATGTTGGATACCAAGCTCACCAAGTCCAAAACTTGCCATCCCCAAATAGATGGCCAGAAAGAGGTCGTCAACAGAATGCTTGTACACATTCTACGCATATACAATTCAAAGCATCCAAGCACATGGGACGACAGCCTCCCATATGTACAACATAGTTATAATCGGGCTCTCCATAGTCCAATCGGCTATAGCCCCTTTCGGGTGGGCTTGGAATTCCAGCCACTATGTCCCGTTGACGTAGCCATACCATTTGCAGCTGCTTAAGCCGATTCAGCTCATGTCCAGTCTGAAGTTGACAAAGCAAGTAGCTTCATCGAGTGCATTCAACACATCTACCAACAGGTTCATGACATATTGGATAGAGCCAATTCCAAGTACAAGAAACGCCATGATCAACATCGGGTGCCACACAACTTCCAGGTGGGCGACAAAGTATGGCTACATTTGCAGAAGGAGCACCTCACTGGACCCCACCGCAAGCATCGCCCGCTCTGATACGGGCTGTACACCATCACCAAGGTTGTAGGGAACAATGCCTTCGAGCTTAGTATTCCAACATTCTTGGTCTGCACCCAGTCTTCAATGTGGATCGCCTTCGTCCTTACTTCCCACATCTACTGGACACCTCAGACATTGCAGAACAACTCACACCAATAGAGTTAAACCCAGACTGCATGGAACAAGCCACCACAGATTGTATCAGGGACATGAAAATAAAGAGCACTCGCCAACAGAACATCCAACTGTATCAGGTTGTCAAAGCTGGCCAACTCCTGCACCAAGGCAAGTGGTTCACCAGGGACCAAGTTCAGTAGAAGTTTCCTCATCTCATGGAAGAACTGAACGCAATGGGGACCATTGCTTCCTAAGGGGGCAGGAATGATCCAGGTGGATATTGGTGGGCACCTGCCTACTCCACTTGGGGCCCCACCATTGCCTCTTTCAGTTTTTCAGTTTCGGCACAACTTACTATTTTTAGCAGTTTTTTGGGTCATGAACTTCCGAAGTTGTTTTGAGGCCCTAAACGATGTTTTTTGGGCATCGCGCATCAAAAAAATATCATTCCTTTCCAGAATGGATATTCGTGGTGAAATTTGTAGTCCTCAGATAGATCTTTCTAATGATGTACAATGTGTGTCAAACGAAGATAGTATGCCAAATTTACGTCCCTGGGAAGTTGAAACACCAATTTACCCAAACGGGGCCCATAGTTTTGGTGTTTCATCTCCTAGGGTTAGGTTTTTCTATGCTTAGAGTTCTCCATTGTTTCTCAATAATAAATAGGCCCTCGAGCCTCATTTTAACTCATTTCAGAGGCCTGTAGCCACCACATCTCTTCTCAGAGATAGCTACCAGCACCCTAGCTAGTTTTATTTCCATTTTGTCTGTAAGCAAATTTTAGTTCTTTGACATTAATGAAATGAAGTGTTATTTCCGCTGCATCTCTGTATTTATGGTTATGTGTTTATTCTGTTATGTTCTTGCATAAATCCAGATCATTTGTGGTATACTTTTGCTCTATACATAAAATTATTGCAGTATGGATTCTGTTATGTGTCCCAGAAGGTTGGAGTTAGTCTAGGTGGCTTCTGGAAAGAATTGGGGCTCGAGGTGGTGAAGGTGAAGGAGGTGGTTGAGGATGGAAAATTTGATAGGGAGAGACTAGCGAGGGTGATGGAGGCCATTGTGAACGAGCTGGAGGTTAATCTTGGGCATTGGTACTTTCTTGGGAGCCGTGGGTGCTACTGTTTCTTGGGGAAATTGTTTTCATTGTTCGATTTGGTCCAGAAGTTGGGGAATGTCTCTTTTCATGGGGTGTTGTGGATTTTTTCTCTAAGGTTGACCCTGTCTTGGTATGGCAATTAGGGAAAGGTTTTGTGTTTTGTTCATAGTGAAGTGTCCCAAGAGGTTGGAGTGGTGGATAATAAGGGAGTTAGTCTAAGCGATCTATGGAATGAATTGTGTCCCAGGGTGGCGAAGGTGAAGGAGGTGGCCGAGGGTTTTGGAGGCTCGTGTGCCCACACTGGAGGTAAATCTAAGGTTTGGGATTTATTTGGGAGCCATGGGTTCTACTGTTTCTTCAAAAAATTGTTTTTTTGTTTAGGAGTTGAGGTCTAGATGGAAATGCAGAGTCATTTGGAGGTTGGTAGCTCGGCCTATGGGTTTTGGGGACACCGTCGACTGAGGTCAAGCAGAATGTCTGGAATAGGGGTAAAGGATTGCGGAAAGGTGCATGATGACTGTGAAATTTTCTATAAGGACCAAGAGGAGAATAAAATGGTCTGGCCATTATATAGAGGAGCAGTCACCAATAGCAACAAGATACTTTGGAGATGCAAGAGTAGCAGATTCCCAAAATCGTAAAAATTTGGCAATTGGAAGATGAAATAGATGCTCTAAGGAGATAGACAGAGGATCTTCAATTCAAGCAAGAGGACCATATCATGAAGATCGACGAGGAAAGCCTCAAAATCGACCTCAACATTCCGGCTGCAATGAAGGAGTAACCAACTACTTATAAGATCATGTTCGTTTTGTTTTTTGATGTTTTAATAAGCTTATGTTGAAGTAATCTTGTAGGATGTATAGTGGTAGGCTTTTTATTAGAGACAATTTTGTAATTTTGGGTAAATAGGGTTGGATTAGAATGTTCAAAAAATATGTTTAGTGCCCTTTTTGGCATTGAACTCATATTGTAAAGCTCTCGGTTTTTGGCAGTCACGAACAAGCGCAGATTAATATATATATCTACTCTTTCTTGTAAAAATAAAAAGGCCATTCTTGTAGCCTCTCATGATAGTTTCTTTTGAAAGCATATAGCCACCATTTCTCTCTTTTCATATATAGCTAACACCATTATTGCTAATTTGTGTTCTACAATATTCTATGATTTTATTTATTAATATAATTTGGGTTTTCACTATATTACTATGCTCTCCACTATATTTCTTTATGTGTGTGTTTCATTTCCTTTCACGTCATTCATTTTTCCTCCTACCACTTATATGAAAATATCACAGGTCAAGAAAAATACATAAACTAATGAGAAATAAACTAATGAAAGCAATACAACATTAAATGCATAACTAAGGTTTTATCATGTTGTTATAAATTGATGCTCTAATCATGAAAAATGGATTCAAATGTTTAATTTGTTATGCAATAAGCATAATTAAAATAAATTTGTTTGATTGATATTAAGGCTCTGGCGAATATACCATTTACATTGGTAGTTTAGGTATTGCAACTTCATATTGTATTACATGAAATGAAGTTGTTTCCTTTTGCATCTCCAATTAGGATTTGATTAGGAAATTACTTGGAATCTCTTTTCAACACATTCGTTAATGTTTATGTACTTTATTAGGATTTGATGCTCTAAAATAAAATTTTCCTATATCATCTATATTATACGTTAATGTTTATTTACTTTATTACATTGAATCATATTATAAATGTGTGTGGACGTCATTTTTTAAATATTATTATTATAATAGCTTTAAAAATACTTTATTGATTTTGCATATAAATATAAATATGTTGATGTATACTTTCTCAAGTTTTTATTGTTCTAGAAGCACTTTATTTTACATTTTTATGAGCAAGTTTTCACATTTATTTAAAAAATAACCTTATGGCCTTCCATGCAATCCATCAATAATTCAACATGTGTAAAATCACCTTCCATGTGGAAAATCACACAATTGATATCTCTATACAACGAGTGTCCCACATGTGGATTTCCATTTCAGTAGTTGGTTGTTTTCAGTGATTGATATCTCTATACAACGAGTGCCTCACTTAGTTTTTATGTCACTGCCAGTAGTTGGTTTTTTTCACTGCCACAAGGACTTTCGAATATGTGAATTAAAAAAGTGTTGGAAAAACCATCATTCTAAGCATGTGTATTTAATATCCACTATGTGTATGCAACTTCCCCTAGATTTATTACGTTTAGAACATGTATTTGCATTTGGGAAAACGTGGAAAACGTCAATATGTTCTTGAGAAGATGAACTTTAAACATTACAATGAGTGGAGAATAAATTACAGTGAAATACAACTCGTGCGCCACCCCTTCTCCTCACCAATATAAATAAATCAAAAAATATGCTACAAATTTTATTCGAGAAAAGAAAGAAAAATTCATACATGCATTTGGAAAAACGTGGAAGACATGTTAATATGTTCTTGAGAAGATTAACTTTAAACATTACAATGAGTGGAGAATAAATTACAGTGAAATACAACTCGTGCCCCACCCCTTCTCCTCACCAATATAAATAAATCAAAAAAGATGCTACAAGTTTTATTCGAGAAAAGAAAAAAAAATCATACATTTTTTAAATATTTTAAATAAAATGAGAGATACATTTATTAGAACACACTTCAATGGGATAAACATGAGTTGCAATTTATTAATATAATACATATATAAGTGCATGATTTATAACTTTTGGATTCGTCTTTAGAAGGTGTATTTTGGAATCTTGATGATTGTTCATATTCGCTTGCGATTGTTCGTTCAAAATACCATAACGTTAAAAGATTATGTTTCCAAACCGAGAAGGGTGCATGTGCATCTTCGATCCTGAGGGATTCGCCAAACTGTTAACTCTTCATCCTGTCTTTTCTGTTGCGCTGAGCTGGTGTCCTCTCCTTCTTTCCCGAGCCGATTTACTTTGATCTGTTTCCCTATGTTTGCGTTTGGTTCTCGTCCAGAGAGACAGCAGTTATCTCCACTTTGTCCTTTCCTTTGGAGCGGCAACTCTTCGTTTTCTCCTTTTCCTGTATAGAAAATAACCATTATCAGTGGCTAGGTTATGCACATCAATTCTCACATGTTTTGTTATAGTTTCTTATTACTTTCCAAATTCATGATTCAAAAGGTTCACAAATTCTATTAAAAAGCCATTGAAATAATCATCAAAAACATACCTTTTTAGTACTCCACACACCCCCCTGCTTACCTTGTTTCATGTCCTCATGAAAACATTGTAGTTGACATGTAATGCAG
Organism: Pinus albicaulis; assembly: GCA_034641835.2. Lineage (NCBI taxonomy): Eukaryota > Viridiplantae > Streptophyta > Pinopsida > Pinales > Pinaceae > Pinus > Pinus albicaulis. Next base: position 755,344,755 of record CM076570.1, on the reverse strand, counting down.
TGAGAGAGTATGCTGGAGAAGGAGTCTCATGCGGAGGCCTACAACCATGTTGAGTGATTAAATAGTCAAAGAACTGACCTGCTTGCCCCTCAGGCATATCATACAGGGCCTGGTATCCAGGTGCAGGATGCCAAATAATTGGAGCACGAAATCTATACCCTAACCAAGATGACCCTGCTTTCAGAATGCTCTGGCCATAGAGATTCAAACGGTCAGCGCCTAACTCAAAGTTCTCATACTTAAATGGTTCTCTGAGCTGGATGTGTGGATCAGAGATTCGATATCGAAATTTGGCTGCATTAATGGCCAAGTCTTTGATGGAAAGGAAATACTCTAAACTCTCTCGAATGAGTGCCTCATGCATGGGTCCTAATGTTTCAATGACACCCGGAGTCCTTATGTGGTTTATATGAGCTTTCCATAACTGTACTGGGTTCCTAGGCTCAGCCCTAACTCGTAAATCTAGGCCATTTTCCTGACTCTGGAAAGTATCATAGGCTTTGAGCCACTTAATCTGATTAACCCCGAATGAAATGAATGCTTGGAATTGGATATCTCCAATGGAGGGGCCAAGGTTCAATTCAGTCTCCTGACTTAGCACAAGGTCGTGCAAATAAAGTTCACACAATAATCTCTGGACTTTCACTCCATAATGTTTACAACAGTCTATAAAATCATTGACATTGTTGATTTGTATAGGGGTGCCTGCCTTAATAGCTTTTATTTGTAATTGTAAATACCGTTCTAATAAAAACAGAGCATAGTTTTTAGTAGGGGCCCTACATGCTAAAACATTATTGTATAAAGAACACAAGTCATTCATCTGTTTGATAGCAGTATCTAGTCTACAAGTTACCTGTGCGACTTCCTCTTGTTCCTTCATCCACCCTTCAAAAGCCTGGCTTTTAGATTGACTGACGTCTCTTAGTTGCTGCTGCAACTCTTCATATTTTTCTCGGGGAACCGTTTGCTCTTTAAGTTGCTCAGCTTCTTGCTGTGCTTGTTTCATCATCTTGTGCAAGGATTTTGTTTTCGGATCTTTCTTCCATAGGTCAGTGGAGGCCGGGAGTTTTACCTGAACTTTCTTGTTATGCTGTTTGGAGTTCAGAACCCTTATTACCCCTGAGGGTGGTGCCTCGGTCTGAATTTGCTTATCATCCTTTTCTGTTTTAACACGAACATCCGTTTGTTCCCGATCCTCAGCATCATGTGGAACGGCAGCTGGATCCTCAGGGTTTTGGTCAGCAGGCCGTTTGTTGGCCCTCTTTTTCCTCTTTACCTTCTGGTTCTTTTTCAAAATCCTAATTTGTTGTCTGAGCTGGGTTATCGTATTTAACAATTTAGTCCGTTCCTTCCGCAACTTCTTAATTTCCATCGTTTCATTTGAAGGAACAACAGTCTGTCGATGGTGGACTGGATCATGACCAGTTGCTAAATCTTCCTCTTGGGGTTCTTCCTCACTGCTCTGCTCTGGCTGTTCTGGGGTATGCACCTCAACTGGTTCTGTTTCTTCCTGAGCAAATGTTGTTTCTGCTCCTACTTCCTCTAGAATTTCCTCTTGTGACCTGGGAACAGAGTGTTCCCGTTCAGTATTTTCCTCCTCTTCATCATGAACAGGCATGCTTTCCTCTTGGGGTTTGTCGTGAGGGTCCTCTGAACTAGAAGGTTGACCATACTTACTCATATTGGCTAGGATGGCGGCCAAGTCATCTTCTCCCAGTAGGTCTTGTAATGGGCTATCTTCCTGCTGTTCTATTTCCTCCTCCTGTTCAGCTTCTGCCCCCTCTTCGGATTGTTCGTCCTCAATTACCACCGGTTGGCTGGCGCTTTCCTGGAGCTTCTCCAGCCTTCCTCGTATCCGAGCCAACCGGGCTGATTTTCTGGGCTTATCTATGCTTCCTCTCATCCGAGCTAACCGAGCCGACTTTCTGGGTTCCTCCGGTTGCTCGGGTGGATCAACGGCATGTTTGCGCTTTGCCGATTCTTGGTGTGTCTCTGGTTGTTGTGATGTACTAGCAACATTTTCTCTGCGTTTTTCCGGTTGTTCTGGTGGGCTTATAGAATGTCTACGTTTCGGGGATGGCTCTGCCAATCCCCCTTCAATCATTGCAATGAGCTCTTCCCAGCTGCTCTGCTGCTGGGTAAGACCATAACTAACAATAAGTCGAATCAACCCATGGTGACTAACAATTGCCTCTACGTGCTGTGCCCTTTTCATACTTTGTGCAACATCATGCAGTAACGAGTTTAGGAGTGCCGGTAAATTCACAGAGCATCTCTGCTTTAAAACAGCTAAAAGTTTAAGGTGTCGTGGTCTTACCACGTCTTTTCTTCCTTCGCAAGTAATATAACTCTGCACCGTTCTTGCTAGCTCCGTCCAGGGTTCACCTAGGGTTGCTGGCAGACCTCCCTTTCCTTTAATTGTCAAATTCTGGCCTTCGTCCTGGAACAGTTCCATGACCTTCTGTAATCGTTCCTTTTTTAAGGTCCATACCGGTCCGGTGGCTGGTAGTCCCGAGACTTCTGCAATTATGTTATCAGTGACCGGTATCCGTTTCCTTCTTACTGTGGAGTGGTCATCTTGTAAATTCTGCAAGAACTCCATTGCTACTGTTTCATTAGCTTCCTGTAGGCGATTGAAATAATTCAACCATCCCGCCCTTTCCAGGATCTCCCGGGCAGCAGCGGAGATCGTCAGCTGTTGAGGCTCACTTCGAATTGCCTTTCCTCCCATGATTTCACTGTGAATTCTAAATGGAACAGAAAAAACGTTTTTGGTTTGAAACACAGAGAGTAATCGCAAGGTTTCGAGACAGAAAACACAGAGTATGCAACAGTGCAACAAAAACAACTTGTGTGAAAATAAAAATATGCCATGCCGTGAAACCATGCCAAACCGTCGTAAACTAATTTTTCCGAATGGTGAATTGACACGTAATATAGGGAATGATGAGGTTAACCTCCCCCCCCCGCAGTGTGATAGGCTGTCCCAGCCGGCAAATAAAGGAGCGGCACCCAGTCTGCAATCAAGTCAGAAAGGAACAGCATGTGGATTTATGCCATGTTGAAAAAGGACAACAGATTACCGAAATCGGGGCGGAGAATTGATCGCGTATGATATAAGAGGCTGCTGTGTTATGAGTTGAGGCTGATGGATAGGGCATGTATCGTACTTGCCAATCTCAAGTGGTCATGGTCACTTCCGTTGCCATGATTGGTAATGATAAATATTCATGCGATGTATAAATCGGAAAATGACATATGATTAGTGCCTAGGATATAAGAAACAAAAGAGTGTTAGTATCTTACCCATTGGTGTAAGCAAGGTGACTTCAATACCATTAACATTACTCTGCTGCCAACAGGTGTCCATAACCTTGGCAGAGTTGTTTTTCACCCTCGGAACCATGATCCTTTGTGTATACTTAGGAATGTTGTTATATCAAAATGTAGACCATTATGCTGGCTTGGTGACCAGTTAACCATAATGCCATTCACGAGGAAAGAGCGAAACGTGGGCAGGCAGGCTCGTGATGAGACCTCCTGTTCCAAGGTTTTTTTATTTGATATACCTTTTGGACCATATCCCTGGTGTGGTGGCCAGAATGGGAATGCCACTTCACTTCCATCCTCATGATCATGGTAGGCTGGCTCTCGATGAGACCCCCTATCCTGCATTTGACATTTGACATACTTTTTCTTTTTCATAGAATACTTTTCCTTATTTATACACAAAGGGTGGTTCAGCACTCCTTAAGAGTAGGAATGGTGGAAGAAGTCTTATTATCTCAATAGGAAGATATAAACTCTTTGCTCTTATTCCCAAGTACTAATAAAAAAAATTTAAGGGAATCAGCATGATAAAGATAACCAATCAGGGAAAAATTAGTAAAACCATGTCAACAAAAGGTAAGAAATAAGTATGTCCTTCCATTTGTCCTCTTATTAATGCAGAGCCTTATAGATATAGCGATTTATGGTTTGCAGATTTCGGTATGTTGTGTTTTTATATTTCATCGCACAAATACATAGCTGAAGCTTGAAGACTAGAAAGAAGACGGGCAAAAAGCATCCTCAATTTAAATCAGCAAAAGAGATCAAAAGTATGCCAATGGTGTTTCGTTGGAAAAGCAACAACGATGGATAATAGAAAAAGGAAAAAAAAATGCAAATGCCGGTCCTTTGGGAAAAGGAACGGCAATCATACTATAAAACACTCAACATGCCATTCCGTTGAAAAAGACACAACAGCAATAAAAGAACGCTGTTTCTTTGAAGGAAAAGGAACAGTGATAACCAAAAGGAACAGCGAGAAATGTAACAATATCGTTTCTTTGAAAAAGGAACAGCAGAGATCCGAATGCTGTTCCTTTAGAAAAGGAACAGCAAAACAAGCAAAACCAACATCATAAAAAAACACGCATATGCTATTAAAAGAGCAAAAATCAAACTATATGGAAGAAAAAGGAACAGCAAAAATGACAAGAAAATATTCAAATCAAACTTATGTACAAGAATCACACAAAAACAAGAACTTATGTACAAATTGTAAAAGAGAATAGACCCTTAATGAATTACAGGTGAGGAAGATTTCTCTTCCTCTCCTAAGATCTCCGGATCAGTATCTCGGCGTAGCTCCTGGCAGAAGGATTCCCGAGTAAGTGGTTTCTGATAGAGACGGACTCGGTGGCCATTTACCTTGAATGCATATCCAGAACCGTCAATGGTGATTAGAGTAAGGGTTCCGTTGTCATGCACCTTCTGGATTTCGTATGGTCCCAACCATCGAGTCTGAAGTTTTCCAGGGAAGTCCCGAAACCGGGAATCATATAACAAAGCCCAGTCTCCCTCGTGGAAGACTTTGTTCTTGATAAGCGCATCATGCCATTTGGCTCGCTGCTGTTGAATCAATGCTGTATTTTGTAGTGCAGAGAGCCGAATTTCGTCTAATTCATTGATTTGCTGTAGTCGATTGAGTTGTGCCTCGCTTAGATCTAGGCCAACTTCCTGTGCTGTTCGCAATGTTTGGATTTCGAATTCTATGGGAAAAATGGGTTGTTTTCCAAACACTAGTTGATAAGGTGAGTAACCGGTGGTGCGCCTCCATGTGGTTCGATAGGCCCAGAGTGCTTCAGGCAGTCGGGTGGCCCAATCACGCCTGTGTGACGCAATGGTTTTTGTTAGGATTGATTCTATTATCTTATTGCTACTTTCTACCTGCCCATTCGCCTGTGGGTGATATGGAGTAGTGATCTTATGCTGGACATGATAATTGTTAAGTGTTGCAGCTAATTTATGCCCAACAAATTGTGGTCCTCCATCCGTAATTATTTCCCTAGGAAGGCCATAACGAACAAATAAAAGGAACAGGAACTGTATGACAGAGTCCTCTGTGGCTCTTGGTAATGCTTCTGCCTCAACCCATTTGGTGACATATTCTGTTGCCACCAAAATATATGTTTTCTGATTTGATGAAGGGTTGATGGGTCCGACGAAATCAAGAGCCCACCGCTCGAATGGTTCGATGACTAACTGTGGTCTCAGAGGCATCTCGTCAGCTTGACCAGGTCGTCCTGCTCACTGGCAGCTGTCACAGGCTTGGACAAACTTCTTTGCATCTTTGAAGATCGTAGGCCAGTAATATCCTGTCTGCAATACTTTATGTCCAGTCCTACGCTCAGCGAAGTGCCCCCCACACGGTCCATCATGACAGGCTTTTAGGATATCAAAAATTTCATCCTCTCTAACACATCGCCTGATATGCATGTCTGCTCCTGTGTGAAACAAATAACCTCCAATCCACGAAAATCGAGAACTTTTCTGAATAATATGCTTACGCTCATTAGGAGTTAAATGTTTTGGTAATTTACCTACTGCAAGGTAATTGGCAACATCAGCATACCAGGGTGTTTGAACAGCAACAGCAAACAGGTGTTCATCCGGAAATTGATCTTCCACTGCTGCTGCATCGCTTGATTTTGGTATTCTTGAAAGAAAATCGGCTACAGGGTTTTCTTTGCCAGGGCGGTCCTTGATTGTGATGTCGAATTCCTACAATAAGATTAACCATCGAGTTACTCTGGCATTTGTGACAGGCTTATTTGCTAAATATTTTATAGCAGAATGGTCTGTATACAAGATAACAGGATAGCCTGTAATATAATGTCTAAATTTATTGACAGCATGTATTACAGCTAGGAATTCTTTTTCAGTAACAGTGTAATTCAATTCAGCAGGGGATAAATTCTTGCTAATGTAATAGATAGCATATGGTTTTTTATCCTCTTCCTGCCCAAGGACTGCACCAATGGCTGTATCTGAGGCATCAGATGATATCTGGAATGGTAGGTCCCAGTTTTGTCCTCGAAGGACTGGGGCTGTGGATACCAGCTTCTTTAGATCCTCGAAAGCACGATCACATTTGTCTGTCCAAAGAAAATCAACGTTACCAGTCAGTGCATATAAAGGAGCAGCAATGTGTGAATAATGCTCTATAAATCGTCTATAGTAACCTGAAAATCCAAGAAAACTGCGTACCTCTGTTTGAGTAGTAGGAGTGGGAATAAGCAAAATTATTTGGATTTTGGCCGGGTCTACCTGAATGCCGGCTGCTGAGACATAGTGTCCTAGGATAAGTCCTTCAGTCATCATCAAGAAACATTTTTCGTTGCTTAAGCAAAGCCTGGTAACAATGCAGTGTTGTAGGACTTTTTCTAGGGTGTCTAGAGCTGGATCAAAATCATCTCCATATGGTGTAAAGTCATCCATGTAAACTTCAAGTCCATCATTGATTAAATCTGCAAAAATACTAAGGATGGCCCTCTGAAATGTGGCGAGAGCATTACATAGGCCAAAAGGTAAAACTCGATAGGCAAATGTTCCCCAAGGACAAGTAAAGGTAGTTTTATCCTGGTCTTCAGGGGCAATCTGAATCTGATTGTATCCACTGAAGCCATCCAGGAAAGAAAAGAACTTCTTCCCTGCTAAAGTGTCCAATACTTGATCTATGAAAGGAAGGGGGAAATGATCTTTTTGTGTTGCTTTGTTAAGTTCCCGATAATCCACACAAATTCTCCATTTCCCATTCTTTTTTGGTACCACCACAAGTGGAGAGACCCATTTACTATCAGAAATAGGGTAGATAAAATTCACATCTAAAAGCTTCTGAAGTTCAGTTTTTACGACATCTTTTAGATGGGGATTAAGTCTCCTTTGCGGCTGACGCACAGGTCTCGCATCCTTTTCTATATAAATGTGGTGTGTACATAACTGGGGATCGATTCCTTTCATATCAGGGTAGTCCCATGCAAATGCTTCTTGATATTTTGTTAACAGATGGATGAGCTTTGTTTCTTGTTCAGGTGTGAGATTAGCATTGATGTTTAAAGTTTTCCTCGGTGCAATTTCCACAGTTTTACTATTTGCAACAGAAGTAACAGGTATCGTTTGGTCATGAATATCTTTCAGGGGATCTTCTTCCAATTCATTATCAAATGCTGCTTCTATCATGTGACACCGTGTGCGAGGTTCAGTTTGAGTAATGAAATTATTAATGGCATCGTCTTCTGTTTGATCTTTAAAATCGAGTGCCTCTTGTATAGTTAATGGAGATCTGATGTTATCAGTAAGGTATGATACAGGGTGTTTATTAGTTTTAATCATTGTGACACTTGGCTGCTCTGGAGGATATAGAACTAAATTTTTGCTATTCGGTCCTCTGGTTATGGTCATATTTCCCTGCCGGCAGCCAATGTAGGCATCGGCAGTGGCAAGCCAAGGTCTACCTAAAATTAGCGGATGTCCATCAAGTCGGGTTTTTGGATTAATTATCAGAAAATCGGTTGGATACTCCCAGGATTCTACAGAGACCATGACATCATGTAGAGTACCCTCTGGTCTAACCACAGATCGGTCAGCCAATTCTAACAGAGTAGAGGTGGGTTCTACAGATGTAATGCCGAGCTTTTGGCAGGTTGTGGTTGTTAAAATATTAATTGCAGCCCCCAAATCAACTAAGGCATTAGACAGGGTCTGACCATAAATTTTAACAGTTATAATTGGATTCCCGGGGTCTTCATATTTAAGGGGTGTTTCTTTTCCGGACAATAGATCAGATAAAGTTCCGACTACTTGGACTCTTGGATTATTTGTTATATTCCTCCTTGGTTTCTTTATGCACAATTCTTTGATAGTTTTTGCGTATATGGGAATATCTTGGATGGCTTGGAGGAATGGAATCTTTATGTACATATTTTGTAATTCTCCCAGAATGTCAAAGTCAGGATATTGTATGGTTCGAGGTATGGCTAATCGTTCTGGGAACAGAGGAGAGGATGTGGTTGCTTGATTATGAGTTTGTTGCTTATTTACATCCTCTTGTTGTGACTGATGTTCTCTGGGTAACTGATCTTCAATGTGAATTGTTTTATCTCCCTCAGTTTCAATGATACGTCCAGATCTTAACTGAAGGTCACTGCACTCCCTTAAGTCAGGTCCTGTTTCTAGTGATTCTATGATTTGAATAGATTGGACCTGCCTGTTGTTTGGATTGGGATCGGGTTGGGCTGGGAGTTGCGGCCTCAAGTTAGACTGGGGATTTTGTTGTAAAGCTGGCAAAGTAGGTTGAGGGAGTGGAATAGTTCCAGCTGGGTGGTACATCGGTCTTTGCCAGCTTGTCTGCCAGGGTGAACTTTGTGAAGTAGAGGGAGTCCATTGTGAAGGATACGGGCCATTTTGCCAATATGGTGGAGTGTAAGGGAAATTCGTCCAACCAGTTTGGCTTGTTTGATTCAGCCATGGATTTGAAGAAGGAAATGATTGTGGTGACCAGTTTGTAAATGGGGGTTGAGATTGATTTTGCCATATACTATATTGTTGAGCATTATACTGTGGGTTTTGAAAGAAAGAGGTTGGGTCCGGAAACATACCAGGTTGTCTTGGCTGCCACTGGCGGCGCTGATTGATCAAATTCACCGATTCTGGTTCTTCTTCTGCTTCCTTATATACCGCTTTCAATCCAGGAAGTGAGGGGAAGCTCTCCGTAAGGTGATATTTTGTACAGATGGCGCATGTTTGGACTTTATCCAGTGGACACTCCTTGTGGCTATGTTTTTTTCTGCATCGGGGGCAGAAGATTGCCAAATTCTGTTCTGCCTCCAGCTGCTTCTGTTTAGCCTGCACCATATCAAGTTGTGTAGTTAGTGTCCCCATAATATCAGTTTTAAAATTTTCTAATAAATTTCCAATTTCTGCATGTGTTACTCCTTCTGCTGATACTTTGTTATCTCTTGCAAACCGATCATATTCTGTCGGTTTTATTCTTGTGCTGCCTCTCGAACTCCTGATACACAAATCAATAATGTCAACAAAACTCTCTTGATAAATATCCCCTTTGCCCATAATGTTTAATGTTTCAATCCATTGTTCCTTCATGCCCCTCATTAATGCAGTTTTTAACACATTATCAGGTAAAGGTAGCGATGCATAAGGAGATCTTTGTACATTATACTGAAAACGTTCCACATACTTCTCTAATGTTTCATTTGGTCTGGCTGACATTTGAAATATTTCGTCTTTTAATTCTCTAGACCTACAATAATCCTGATATTTTTTTAAGAAGGATTCTTTCATTTGATCCCAATTGTTGATAACCCCGCCACCTAGCCCCATAAACCATCTTAAAGCAGCCCCTTTCAATGGAGAGGGGAATAATTTCAATTTTTGGGGATCGGTGGTGTAATCGTACCCCCGACATAACACATCGAATTCGAATAGGAATGCATCCGGATCTTCCGATGTGAGTCCGTGAAATGTAGGGATATGTTGAAGAGGGATAGCTTTCATGGGTGCATTTGCTGCAGAATCCACTATAGGATATTGTAATGTAGAGGTTTGAGTGTTTGGCTGGTTTTGAGCATTTGGTTGGTTTTGAGCCATGGGATCGAATATATGCCAATAACCTTCTGGGATATCTAGGAGGGTATTCCTAGGTTGGGTGGGAACGGTTTTGACAGGGATCTTTTTAATAGCGCTTCCTTTATCTGGAATAATGGAAATACCAGGTGTTTGAGGAGATTGAATCTCTTCAACAATGACTTTCGCAGCACTTCCCTTATCTGGGCTATCTAATGGCTGATTTGTTTCAAGAGGAGATTTTGGTTCCTTGGTTTCCCCTGTTTTTCCTTCTCCTTCACAAAAGTTGCTAGAGTTCCCTTCCTGCAATAATTCTGGAGTGGAATTTTCAACTTCTTGAAATTCCTGCTCCTCAGTTTGACTATGCACCTCAGCACAGGCTACAGATGGTGATCCTGTGGCCTGAAGGGAACTAGTAGGCGGTTTAGAAGTGTTTTTCTTGAAGCCTACCGATGGCTGAGACTCTGTTTTCTTATAGATTTCGTCTATGAAGGTTGTTCGGCCAAGGGTCACCGGCCCCTTAGCTTTTTCAGGTTTGGATGGGGGTTTGATATTCTTTTCTGGTCTTTTCTGCTTAGTCATGCACTCAAAAAAATGAACTACCAACTTCTATTCAAACAAGCAAAAACAAATCTGTTAGGAAAGCGGATAGTGAGCAGGTCTTTTACATGCTCTGCACGTAGGTTCTTACCTTCCGTTTTTAGGATCCAACTCCTCCCTAACAGGCTTGTACACTACTCTGAAAAAGACAAATGGCTACACTCTTTCCCCGGCAACGGCGCCAAAATGTGGAGCTATAAAAAGGGTCTCTTTCACCTCTAATTACCTCACATTAATATGTCAACCTGAGAGCGTTTTGTCATTACAAAGAGTGACTCAATCCGAGGCTCATTTGTCAGAGTAATGCTAGTAGTACAGTGCTTAAGAAATACAAGAGTAAACGGATGCTTAACTGAAATGAAATTACTTTAAAGAATAAATCACACACTCAGAAAACTCAACAACTTATCAGTCAAGGGTTCGGCAATGATAACCCATCCCTTCGGAAACTGATGGAAACGAGACTAGAGCATAAGCCTGGGAGCTAGACAGTGACTGTCAATACTCACTACAGCCTTAGATCATCTCTCACACCAAACCAACAACTGCAAGTAAATGGAACAACAAAGAGAATAAAGGTTTAAACAGTAATTCTGGAATGGAACAGCAACGTTAAAATGGAACAGCAATTGAATAACTAAGTCCCGCGGGATATAACCAAATCAATCTATACACTCTTTTCAATCAAAGATCATTCTGTCACTCTAAAGGCGATTCACACAGATCACACTAATGGAACAGCAACAACGATTAATGAATTATGGAACAGTACTGATTCATTAGAAACGCACACAACACGAATATAACAGCTCTGTAACATAACAGTAAGAACATGCAATGAACTCTTGAAAGGATTAATAACTTGATGCGGAGTCAACACACGATTCTGTCTGCAGAAAATTCAATGATTCAATCTTTAACAGAGCATATAATATGAACTTATAAAACATACCAAATTACAATGATAAACAAACCACACAGAAGTAAAGTCGTAATGGTACAGAAGCAAGTGTCCTTCGGGGCCGGGCCCTTAGCCTCCAAGGATACACCGCTTTAAGTTAATGCAGACGCGAAGATGGAATAATCACCAAGCCTTTATTAACGCATCGATCAAAAATACATCGAACTAGTCTTCAACAAAACTTAATAACCAAAGCTGATGTCTTACAGAAGATTACATAAAACGTATCCTATCTCTCTCTTATCTCCCCCAAACTAACAGTGCTGTCTCTTTTTATAAAGACGACGGCGGAGATGTCCAAGCAACTAGATAAATAAAGCAGCGATCCCTCAGGATCTTCGATCCTGAGGGATTCACCAAACTGTTAACTCTTCATCCTGTCTTTTCTGTTGCGCTGAGCTGGTGTCCTCTCCTTCTTTCCCGAGCCGATTTTCTTTGATCTGTTTCCCTATGTTTGCGTTCGGTTCTCGTCCAGAGAGACAGCAGTTATCTCCACTTTGTCCTTTCCTTTGGAGCGGCAACTGTTCGTTTTCTCATTTTCCTGTATAGAAAATAACCATTATCAGTGGCTAGGTTATGCACATCAATTCTCACATGTTTTGTTATAGTTCCTTATTACTTTCCAAATTCATGATTCAAAAGGTTCACAAATTCTATTAAAAAGCCATTGAAATAATCATCAAAAACATACCTTTTTAGTACTCCACAAGAATCATGAAGGTCCAAGCTCTTCTTGGCTTCATGAGAACTACATTTTAGTAGCCCAGGATCAACAGCTCCACATCCATCAACAATGGGAAGAGGGACAGCGTGAGTTGAGTATATTTATCTCTCATTTCCAGCCTTATAGCCCCTACTCAATGCACATGATGGGGATTAATGATTGTTTCTATGAGCTATCAAGAATGGATCCTTTTAAATTGGATGATAGCATGGAAAGTAAAGGCTCTTAAAGGGGTTGAATTACCCTATATTTACAATCTCTCATGCCTTGAGAAGACCAATGGACAACTTGTAATTCTTCCTTTGTATCTCCCAATTCTTCATGATGACAGCTATATGGTTCATTCTGGGGAGGAGACAATTCCATTGGAGATTGTGCAGCACTCACCTTGTCAGTTTCTTGAGGGCAAGCAACACTTTTGGAGGGGAGGACTGTAATGTTCCTAATTAGCCCAAGCTAATAGGAATATTTAAATTTTGTTTTATTTTCCATTTATGAATAAATGACTAATGGAGGACATGTAAAACTCATTAGATCAAGTGAATAAATCAATTCTCAATGTAAACAAATCTATATCTGAGCCATTTACATAAAATCCACTTGCAGGTGTGAAAGGGGTTAAGCTGTGAGACTGGGTCAACCTTGACCAAATCTACAGCGCTGTCTAGATTCAGTGTATCTCATAAAGGGACAACGCAGTTCTAGAAGGAGGACCTCATGTGAAAGGGGTTAAGTGATTCAAGGTGGTTTAGGGTTTTGCACATCCTCATCTTATAAAAGGAAGGAGAAGGTTCAAGAGAAAGGTTGTTGAAAATATTCAGAATTGAGTCTGCTTAGACTAATCCCAATTCTCTGCCAGGTTGTTTAGACAGAGAATAGTGAGGGTTTCCTGTTTAGGAATCCTCCCTCCTTCCTTGAGGATTTCTTAGAGGATATTGTGCTGCTTTGGCCCACTATCTGGCATTGGCCAAGCTCCATCTCTCTTAGGAAGCGTAAATCTAGTCAAGATTTACTTGCTTCAGTGAGTCGCAGCAAGTGGGATTCTAGATCTGCAGAGATCTAGCTTGTTTTGGGAGCCTCTTCTCACGGAGTGTGTCTTTTAACCTCCTGGAAGAGTGCCTCTCCTGATTGTGCTTCAGATCCATAACTTGGCATCAAGCCAAAGTGTTCTCCAATTCTTCAGTGCAATCCCTTGAGGAAACTGCGTCTTTTTTGTAGGCAGAGTTGCGGTGTGGGTTTTGCAATAGATTGGAGGATAGATCTCCGATGAAAGGGATCCTTCCCTTCACTGTGGTGATCCATATATTGGCCAACCAATCTATGTTCTATTTCAGATCTTATCTACTGTGTATTATATACTTCAGAAATTTTTGAATTTTACTGCAGATCCATGGTGTAGATCTCATATCTACTCATTGTTATTCATCTTATGCTGAGATCCCCAAGGGGAATGTAATAAAAAGCTATTTCTGAATATAGATCCCATTATGATCTATGATTTTGTATTTAGATCTGTTATATAATGAAACACTGCTTTATTCCCCTGTAAATTATGTTGTTCATCTTTTCTATCTCATTCCATGGTTGCAGCACCTCATTTTGAGGCCTTTCTTTATGTAAAACTCTATTTTTCCTAATGTGAATAATTTGAGTCATATTATAAGTTTCCATACTGATTTTCCAGAATTATTTCAGTTAAAACCCTCAAAAATTACACTATCCATGCTTCAAAAAATTTCTGCATAATCTAAGCCATGGGAAATCAGGGTTTTTAAGCCTAGTTGGGGAAGAAAGAACTGTTTAACTTAGCTATAATTATTTGTTTGAGCTGAAATTCGGAGCATAGGTCCCTCACGACCTAATATATCATATCCAACCATCATCCCAACTTTGTTTTACTCAGATACCTGAATACACTCATTTTAGGGCCAAACTCACCTCTTTTCTCCACCCCTTTGAAACCAAAGTGAGTTATAAGTTGCTGCATAATCATTTAATTGAGGGATATATCATTTTACATCTGTTATAATGCATATTTCTACTTCTCCAACTCTGGAATACCTTAGGATATTCTCATTGTTATAGAAATTCCAGATTTGGAACATTACAAGTGCGTTGTCATTGATGACAACATATGTCATTGATATGAAAGGATGTTTTGATGCCTTAATATTTTTTGATTTTATTGAGTATTTTTTAAATTTATGTTAATAAAATTAATATGAAAAGGTTTTGGTTGGATAACCCACTCCAAGATGTTTCCAATGGTATATGGAACTTGGACAAACTCTCAAGGAATTAGGAGAAAACTTGATTTAAAGTTTACCAATGCACAAAAAGGGTCAAACCTCAAATTTTTTAAAAATTTTGCAACTTTTTCAGTGGATCTGGTGGATAATGTTGGGGCATGTGTGATTGACAGCAATAGATGTTCAAACTAGCATGAAGCTTAATAGTATATGGCACACATATTGTTGGTTTTTGATCTAGATGTGCCTCAATCAAAAAATCCTTTGTAGGTTGTGCACCCTCCCACGATACCAAAGTTTAATACAAGTTTAGGTTGAATTAAATGCCATGATGGAGGACTAATTTATTTCCATGATTGGAATGGACCCCCTCCAACCGAATTCCAATATTGTCGATGATCTCTTTACGTGGCCAAGACATACAGGATGGTGTGGACCGATGTCACCTCAACACATGGACACAACAACATGACATGGAAATCCTACATAGCAAGTCAAGTGGATAACACAATGAGGATGATGTGGAAGATAGCATGGACAGTGGGATGAGTACATGTGGACACGACAACATGATGTGGAAAGCACATGTATCATGTCAGGTGAATAAAACGACAAGGATGATATGGAATACAAGATAGAAAACTATATCTTGAAAAAGTCTCAATTAAGAAAAAATGATACTAAAAATCCCTATGAACTATGCAAAGGTAGAACAACCATGGTCAAACATTTCATAGTTTTTGGAAGAAAATTTTACATTAACGTAAATATAGATGATCTAGGAAAATTTTATTCTAGAGCCGATGAAGGAATTTTCTTTGGATGTCCCTATAGAAGCAAAGGATACATATGTTATAACAAAAGGACATGAAAATTAGTTGAATCTCTTGATGTAAAAATAAATGAATCGGTACCAAAATCCCAATCACATCCAATTACTAACAAGAATCATAATCAAATGGAAATTAGGATGAAGAACATGATTAAGAACAAAAATAAGAAGGTGAGTTATTGCATGCACAAATATTGTCTAGGTACATTCAAAAGAATCATCCAGAAGATCAAATTTTGGGATATAAGGAATTAGGAGTTCAAACAAGAAGGAGGATTGTCAACACATCAAACCAAGAAAACCTTGCTCTAATACCAATCGTTTGAAATTATGATAACACTAAGAGGGGGGGGGTGAATCGGTGTAATGGAAACTTTAAACAATACCCCAATACATCATAATTGAAAACATAACAATGTATCAACATAATCAATTATCACAACAATACAAAAGAACCCCAGATATACATGGAAACCCTTAAGGGGGAAAACCACTAATATTCTTATATTTTTAATCTTTGATTACAATAATTGGGTTATGGGCCTAGAATTCTTCCATTGCACAACTCTAATCGCCTATCATATGTCTTGAGAAACCATTGTCAACATACCTTTTATAGTCGTAAAAATACCCAATCGAATACTTCGAAAATTCTTTCGCTGCAATTTTGATTTGCTTGCTGCTTCATTTGATTATGCGCCACAATAATATTATCCTTTAAGAGTTGAAGAAATTGTTGTTCATACCCGATGTGATAGTACACTTCTTGAACCTTATAACTGTCTCTTATAGATGATGTGATGGATGGTGGATGATATACATAAATCGCTATAAATAGGGTCATTTTTGTTATGGTATGGAAGGAAGTGTTATACCACCATCCTACCAGAGTTAACCATGTGACCCATTTGTTTGTTTATCAAATATAAAAGCAATGGAGATATCCTTTAAAACTCTTTTTCACTATCTTCGTTTTCCCATTAGATTGAGGATGATAAGATGAGTTGTGATCCAATTGAGTACCAAGACAAGAAAATAATTATTTTCAAAAAATTTCCAATGAAAATGGGATCTATGTCACTTACAATAAGCTTTGGGTTTCCATGTAACTTTTCAACTATTTCCACAAACGCAGTAGTGACTATACTAGCTCTAAAAGGATGAGATAAAGAAGAAAAGTGTGCATACTTGGTCAGTATATCAACTACCACCATGATGAAACTATTTCCTTCATACTTGGGTATAATTTTGATAAAATCCATTGGGAAATCCTCCCAACGCTGGCTTGGAATGGCTAATGGTTGTAAAAGACTCGGGGATTTAATTGTTTCAAATTTATTTTGTTGGAAAACCAAACATTTTTCCACAAACTTCTGAACATCATGTTTAAGGCCATCCCCAAAAAATCCTTCTTGACCCTCTGGTAAATTTTTAAAAATCCTGAGTGCCCTTATATAGTAGAGGTGTGCAATTCCAAAATAAATTTTTGTTTGAGTTTGGATTTCATGCATAGATATAAGCAATCTATGTACCTGTTGTGACCAGCAACAACCCCCCTTTTATTTAATATTAGTAATAATACTAAATAAATGGGGACCCTTAGTTAAAAATCCAAAAAAATCAATTAGGATTTGTTTTCCTTTTCAAATAAAACTTTCTATCATAACTTAGGGAAATTCCTTAGAAAAAACCTTTAGAAACACTTAAGTTTATGATATATTTCAGTGAATTTTTTCTTTAAACGAAATAGCGCATCCATCGCAAATAGTATATATCTTTTTGTAAAACTGAAATTGCGATTTTGCGATATTGCGATAACGTGATCCCAAAAAGCCTATACAATAACATATTGGTTGCAGATCGCATAGCGCAGAAAAAAGAAATGTTAAACGAATACTTTTTGCGCTATTTACAATTTTGCGCTTTTGCGATATTTGCGATGTGCGCTTTTGCGCTATTCGCAATTTGCGATTGTTACGTTTTGCGATATTTCGATATTGCGATATTGCACAGCAAATCGTAGATCGCAATGTCGCAGATTCATAAAAGCGCGTTGTTCAAAGAAAATCTTCCCATAAATCAATATCTGTTTTGCGCTTTAATGATTGGATTAAATGAATGGATTGTCAATTAATGGTAAATGGGATTTTGTTTTGATTGAAAGGTCGTTTCACGTTATAATAATATATTTCATCCGCCTTTGCATTTAAAACTATCTCATCACCTTTCTTATGCCATTACTCTCATTTAACTCGTAAAACGCAGGCACGAAGGAGAAAACGTCTATACAAAGTGTTCACAGAACATTATGGGTAAGAAAGAGAAGAGTTCAAATTCTGAAAACAGAGAAATGGCTTCACTGTATACAGACACTGCTTGCAATAAGGATGCCGGTATAACCACCTGGGAAGGAATGTATAATTTGCTCGAAGAAGAAAATCCTGTGGTGATGCAAGTTGCAGCTACAGCAGGTTCCAGTAATTCATCTGAGGCAACCCTTAAAGAACTGGCTTGTTCATTTCTGCATAGGATAGCGGCAAGGCCAAGAATTCTTCTATATACAGACATGGTGTAATGGGTGCTGGACAACCCCGATATTTCAGACAGGCAATTTAGAACTCCAACTCAAGAGCTAATCGGGTCGTTCACTACGGAAGATTTGAGGCTAATGTATCAGTTGCCGGAACCTCAGGCGACTTATAATAAGCAATTTATGGAATATTTTTCCAGAGAACATGCAAATTTTTCGGAATGCACACAGGAGTGGACCAAAAGAGATGAACCATTGAAGAAAAACAAACATGGTATGTACAGTACTGGTTCACTTACCTCTCCATATTGTTTTGCTGCTGCCATGTTATGCAGGCTTTTTGGAAAACCTGACATAAATATGATCTTGCCTGAATGGCTCCCTTTGTTGAATGCTGCTGTTAATTCTACAATTGTAGACTGGGCCAAAATCTTGTCTGATAATTTGACCACTGCTATTTTCCATTATCAGTCTAAATGAAGTGTTTCTCAGTGGATTTATCTGCCTTTTTATTTATCTGCCTATGTCATGGATGCTATCTGTTTTGTTTCTAAATTCCCTGTGATGGGTTGGCAATGGAAAATCCACGATCCTTTGCCTATTCATGTGTATCACAAGGAACTGTGGGAATCTAAGTTTGTCCCCCATTTTTACAAAATTTGCCATGGTATAATGCTGCCATTGTACAGAACATTGCATAATAAGGATGCCCCAAGGTTATCCCCAGAAACAGAGGTCAACATTCTCCCCGTCGCGAGATGGTTTGGAGAAGAGTTTTTCACTTATGTTAGGGTTTTTGGAAGTTCTGCTCCCCCCATGTTTTACCCCTATATATTCCGGATAAACTTGTAGCTCGGGAGATTTCTTATCAGACCTGTGGCCAAGGAGGTTTGACAAAGGAATTAAAAGAGAAGAAGAAAGGCATTTGGCCAAAATTTCCCATAAACTGTGAAACATTTTCACTGTTTGATGTTGGTCACACATTCAAAGAGGTAAGCAACATTACATGCTTACAACTGTTCAAATTTTCAATAAGGTTATTTGACCCAAATAATATTGTTAAGAATTTTACCAATGCAATCAAAGTTGATTTCAGAAACTGTTCCAGGATATCTCCCACAGGCACATCAACTGCAAACAGAATGGAGGCAAAAGGCAGAAGAAAGAGAAAAATCAATCCAAGGGTTGACAAGATTAAACTGGGACTCTTACTGGACATACTTAGTGAAGCCACACAGTCAGCACAGTGCGCTTAATTGTATCATCAATTCTACTGAGAAGATTGCGCCTACACTTGTCGACTCTGTCTTTCCAGGACAGTTGAATTCTGAAGTCGGTCAACCACATCTTCTCAAAACTATGATAGATGCCTGCAAGTTTAAAGATCAAGTTCATAAATAGTTAGTTAATAGTCTTTATTTTTAGATTTAGTTTTAATTTTACTGTATTTTTGCCTAGGAAAAGGACGGTCATTAAACCGAATCCTTAATTTTTGTAATAGACTATTTTTAGATTTAGCTAAGTAGTATTTAAACCCTTCTCATGCATTTAGAGAAGGGTCCTGGATTATTATATTTTTGACTTGGAGATTACATTTCTGTACTCCACTGAATTTTATATTTTATAAAGGATAACATCTAGTGATTTTATGCGGAATTATCTTTAAAGTGTTGCATTTCTGTACCTTGGATTTGATTTTGCATCAGAATTACTGGATTAGAGTATCAGATTTCATTTGAAAGCTTTCAAGATGAATAAGGTATTTCTATCTGTTCACTGTTGATTTCTTTTGTCTTATGATATTCACTTTAAAATTTTCTATCATTTATATATATTTGGTTTTTCACAACATTTCTTTATATATCATTTTTTAGTATAATTGAAATGTTATCTTTCATAAAGTGTATATAGATGATATATAATGATGAATGCAATATGCTAATATAAATATGTTTAATTTCTTAAACAGAGTTATCATTATTTGTTACTGCACTATTTCAATTAAAATTTAATACATTTTTATGCTTATTGTTAAATTGGAATAATTTTAAGTTGTATTCACATATGATTGCCCGGGTTAGTTTTAGAATTTCTTTATCAGTATTTTTTTTAAATTAGATAGTTTTATTTCAGCCAATTTAGTCCCATTTTCACTCATCCAAATCAACCCATCACCAACCCATTAGTTATAAGGAAACTGGTCCTTTCAATCCAGTCGGAGCCACCATACCAAACGGATAAGGAGCTGTCCTAAGGTCCCGACCGGGTGGTTTTCCCCAAGGTTTGAAGCAGAGATTTTCTAGGCTTCAACATTTTTGGCGCTAGAAGGAGGGCATGAGCTATGAATGGCAAGTAAATCTTTACCTACAAGCCATTCTGAGAGCAAAACACCCTCATCAACTTCTTTAATTTCTTCTGAAATACAAAATCCTATAGAAGGAATTGAGAAGAATATTCAGACACCCACTACCAAAATCTCAAAACAATCAGACAACCAAAATCCCGAGTCTCCTGAAGTTCAAGATTTAATCCATAAATTGAAAGGATTCTCATTATCTCTAGACGAGTCTGAAATATCTGAAGGTAGTGTAACTTCAAAATTTGTTTCTTCAAAACCTCTTACTAGGCTTCAAAGTGAAAAACTTGGTATTTCTCCGAAAGAATTCCCTTTACCTAGTAGAGTCAGGACAAGAAAAACTCAATCGGAATCAGTAAGTGATATAAGTTCTTCATCTCATATTCAATTATCTGTTTCCGAAACCCCAACTCAACAAAGTACATTCATTTCCACATCATCTGCTCAATCATCATCAATCTCATCTATTCCAACAACCTCTATTCAGACACCACCAGCCTCTACTACTCCTCCAATAGTTGTTACAATAATGGCTAGACCATGGGCTACTCCAGGGGCTATCAACATTCCTGCACCTTTACATGATTTACCTGACAATCCTGAAAAATGGCTTCCAAAGTTTAGTCTAGATCTTAACATTCAAGCTGAAGAACATATCAATAACTTTATGCTGGTTGTAAATTTGAATGGAGTCGTAGAAGAAGATGTTGTAGTCAGACTATTCCCTTATACTCTTCAAGGGGCAGCAGGATCCTGGTACTTTTCATTACCTTCAGGATCCATAACAAGTTGGGCCATTTTTGCAGATCATTTTTTAACCAAATTTGGAGATGACAGATCAATAGCTACTTTAATCAACGATCTCTCAAATTTGAAGGCAGAACCCAAGGAGCCCATTAAAGAATTCAACGCTAGATTCAACAAACTCTTGAAAAAAATCCACACAGATTCAAGGCCTAGTGAACAGGTCAGAAGTGAATGGTACATAACCGCCTTACCCTCAAACATAGCAATTTTTGTAGATAGAGCTGCAAAACCTACATTAGCTGAGAATATGAAAGAGGCTATTGCAGTAGAGAAACGAATTATTTCTCTAGAAAAGAAAAATTCTATTGAGGAAAGGAAATCCAAGAAAGTCAGCTTCAAAGATGATTCAAAGAAAAAGGCCAAAGACCCATACGACATGGAAGGTTTACAGAAAGTTCTTAAAAGCATGTCAAATGAAATGGTTGAAATAAAAAAACAAGTAGCTGAAACTTCTACCAAAAAACCATTCCAAAATTTCAGAAGAAACCAAGTTGAATCTAAACCTCCAAATTCAATCTCTAATGCCGAATCAGAAGAGGAAGATGAAGAAGATACTCCTCCAGTATCAGAAGAGGAAGATGAGAATGAAGAAATAGATGAATTGCATGGAATGTGGGGTTTTATTCTCCCTAATTCTGATAGTGAGGTAGAACAAGAAGCTATGCCTGTAAGTACTAGGAGTAAATCTACAATGTAACCGGTGCAAACAGTTCCTAAAAAGAAAATTACAACTCCAAATACCAAAGACAAATCCCCTGCAAAGAAAACTTCTCCGTTACCTACTCAGAATCAGCCATCTTCTTCTAATCCTCCTACATCGACAACAAAGACTTTAGTGGTGTTAGATCTTATGGAGTATAACATTGTTGAAGACATGAAAAAGATTAAAGCCAACATTTCCTTACATGAACTCAGCAAACTAAAACACCAGCAGAAGCTGCTATTAAAAGAACTAAATGCTACACCAATTGCTCCTTTACCAAGTGGTGTAGTTGCAAAAGCAGCAAAAGGAACTGGTAAGCCACCAGATAAAGTAGATGCTACTGATACTGTGCTCATCGAAGAAAGATCGAATTCTCAGACTCCTCCTTTTCTTTTGACTTATGAAATGTACAATAAAAATCTGCATAATTGTTTAATCGATTCTGGAGCATCCTCTAATATCATGCCTACTTCTGTTTGTGCCAAATTGAATATCGAACCACAGAAATCGGCAGTTCATATTGTTCAATTGGATCGCTCTAAAGTTCAAGTTGTAGGAGAAATCAATTCAGTTACTATCAGACTAGCTTCCGATCCTAGGATTGTCCAAAGAATTGATATTTTGATTGCAGATATTCCTGAATTCTATGGATTAGTTTTAAGTAGGGACTGGTCTGCGAAACTTAATGGTTATATCGCAACTGATTATTCACATATGTGGCTTCCCTACAAAGGGAAACCAAATCAAATCAAAGTTGAACGAGAAAAACATATGACGCACACTGTCACTGAATTTGAACAACCTAATGAGCCTGTGGCATTCAACAACAATATTCTTGGGGGTTATTTTGTTGAGTCATTTCTTGGGAACTTCAAAGCACCACAATCACCTTTTTCTGTAAATACTTTTGTTTCTCAAATAGAAAAATTTTCACAATCTGATTCTTCCAGGATTGTAAATATTTCTGATGTAATTATAGATAAACCAATAGATAAATCTTTATTTTGGTCATTATATTTTGATGGATCAAAATCTAGTGATGGAGCTGGAGCAGGGTGCATCTTAATTGATCCAGATGAAGAGAAAACCATGCTATCATGTAGGTTAGAATTTGAGTGTACTAACAATACTGCAGAATATGAAGCCTTGATTCAAGGATTTTATAAAGCTATAGGGTTAGATGTTAAATACTTGAAAGTCTTTGGTGATTCCGAAATTGTCATAAAACAAGTTAGGAATACTATTCATTACCTTTCAGGACATCTTAAACACTATCAAACCCTAGTGCAAGATCTTACCACTCATTTTTTAGCATTCAATATTTCTCCTATTCCTAGGAATCAAAATACATTAGCTAACTTGTTAGCTAATGTTGCATCTAAACTCCTTCCTGCTGAAGATTGCAGTCCTGATAGGTTTTCTGTAGAATTGATTTTTCACCCATCTGTCCCAGATAATGTCACAAATTAGAGAGTATTCTATCATGGTCAAGATATTTTAAATTTCATGACTTAAGAGAAATCATATGATGAACAAATTATTGATGAGGATGATCATGATTTACAAATTGCCTCAAAAGATAATGAAAATCCCATTCCGAAATCTGTTGTTAAATTAGAGGACTTATATGATATTAAAGACAGATTCAAGAAAGTCACTAATGCTAAACTTCAAAGTTCCACTTTGAGTTTGAATTAGTAAATCTTGGCTCTGACTCTAATCCTCAAAATGTTAATTTAGGACTCAATTTAACTCCAGAGGAAAGAAATGCTTTCATTAAACTTCTGAACAAATATAAAAATGTTTTTGCTTGGAATTATGATAATTTAAAAACGTATGATACTTCGGTTATTCAACACACAATTCCAATGCTTCCTGATATTAAACCTGTTCAACAGAAGTTGAGAAAGATTCATCCAAATCTCGAAAGTCAAATCAAATCAGAACTTAATAAACTTTTAAAAGCCAAAATCATTTTTCCTGTAAGGCACTCCAATTGGGTTTCCAATATGGTACCTGTAAGGAAAAAGAATGGTGATATAAGAATCTGTATTGATTTTAGAAATTTAAACAAGGCATGTTTAAAAGATAATTTCCCATTGCCAACCATGGAACAGATACTTCAAAGGGTAGCTGGTTCTGAACTTATGTCCTTTCTTGATGGATTTTCAGGCTATAATAAATTTTTAGTTCATCCAGATGACAGATTGAAAAAAACTTTCAGAACAAAATGGGGAACTTATGCTTATCAGAAAATGCCTTTTGGTCTAATAAATGCAGGAGAAAATTTCCAAAGAGCCATGGACATAGCATTTAAAGGTCTGATCAATAAATTAGTTGTTGTTTATCTTGATGACATAACAGTATTTTCAAAAAAGAGAGCCAATCATCTACATGATTTAAAGCAAATATTTGAAAAATGTAGAAGGTTTGGTATTTCCTTAAATCCAAAGAAATATTTCTTTGCTTTGGATGAAGGAAAACTCTTAGGATTTGTTGTGTCAAAAGATGGTATATATATTGATCCAGATATAGTGAAAGAAATTTATAATATTTCTTTACCTCATAACAAAAAATCCATGCAATCATTTCTTGGGCAGATCAATTTTGTAAGAAGATTCATTCCTGATTTTTCTCAAATTGTTTTACCTATGCAAAATATGATCAAGAAAAATTCAGTATTCAAATGGGGGCATAAAGAGAAAGAAGCCTTTGTGACAATCAAACAAGCGATCATTAATGCACCAGCATTGAATACCCCTGATTTTTCTAAAGATTTTATTTTGTATACTTTGGCCACCGAAACATCCTATGCTGCTGTTTTAACACAGCTCAATGATCAGAAAATTGAAGCACCAATTTCTTTCTTTAGCTCAAATCTGCAAGGAGCTGAGCTTAATTATTCCGATGTTGAAAAACAAGTCTTTGTCGTGTTTAAATCAATCAAACATTTCAGACCTTTTCTCTTGAAAATAGATACAAAAATCATTGTCCCATTCTCTGCAGTGAGGCAATTATTAATTGAAAAAGAAGTAGGAGAAAAGAGAGCTAACTGGGTAATAGCCTTGCAAGAATATGATATTGATATTAAACCATCTAAGATTGTTAGAGGACAAGGTTTTTGCAGATTATTGGCAGGAGCTCATAACATACCAGAAAGTCAAGATTCAAATCAAGATATTCAAGTAAGTCAGGTAAGTGTTACAGATTCTGAATCTCAGTATGATGATCTCATCTATTACTTGAAAAATGGGTATGCTCCTTCTAATCTCAGCTATAAGAGCAAACGTGCTTTAAGATTAAAAGCTATTAAATATGAAATCATTGATAATGTGTTATTCAGAAAAAATTATGATTCAATCTTATTAAGATGTCTCGAAAAGACTGAAGCTGAAAAGGTTTTGCAGGAATTGCATGATGGACCAGCAGGAGGGAATTTTGGAGGTGATACCACAGCTCACAAAATAATTCATGCTGGTTATTACTAGCCTACCCTTTTTAAAGATACACATGATTACGTAAGGAGGTGCAAAATTTGTCAAACTGCAAGTGGAAGACAAAGGAAACTAGCTTTTCCTTTGCAACCAGTGAGTATTGAGCAACCATTCGAACAATGGGGGCTTGACATTATTGGTGAGATAGTACCTCATTCTTCCAAACAACACAAATACATCCTTACAGCAACTGATTACTTTACAAAATGGGTAGAAGCAATCCCTTTGAAGGTAGCCAATTCTGATGCAATTATTGATTTCATAGATCAATTCATCATAACCAGGTTTGGTGTACCTAACGCTCTTGTCTTTGATAATGCATCTTATTTTTCTGGAAACAGTATAATGGAATTTGCAATCAAAAGAGGTTTTAAATTGAAATATTCAGCAAATTATTATCCACAAGGTAATGGTTTGGCTGAATCCACTAACAAAAATCTTATCAAAATCATTAAAAGGACCATTGATCAAAATCAAAAGAATTGGCACAAGTCTTTAATCTTTGCATTATGGGCTGATCGTATCACTGAAAAAGCTTCAATAGGAACTTCACCTTTCAATTTAGTTTATGAAAAAGAAGCTGTGATACCATCAAATTTAGCTCTTCCATCATTAGCCCTAGTGTAATTTATTGAAGAAAATCCTTCTTCATCCATTCAATTGAGATATGATCATATCCTTAAACTAGAAGAAGATAGAGATAAAGCAAAAATTATTCATGAAAAACATCAACAGCTTGTAAAATCTTCTTTTGATGCAAGTTCTACCAGCTCAAAAATTTTGTCAATTGGTGATCTTGTTCTGAAATGGGATAAAGCACTCGAAGAAAAAGGTAAACATACCAAGTTTCAGAAAATGTGGCTTGGACCATTTCAGATCGTTGAAAAGATAGGCTCAAATACATTCATACTCCAAGATCTAACAGGTAAGAGAGAATCTCTTCCTGTAAATGGGCTTATCTTGAAGAAATTATTTTCATAAGGAGGTAACCCCTTCTTAAAATGTACATATTCCTTTCTGCAAAGTTTTTAATTGTTTTTGCAAATAAAGGTTGTTAATAAGTCTCTAATTGACTGTTTACTATTTAGAAAAATTTCTTAGGAAAAATATTATAAATATTTATTTTGTATAAATAAGAATTTTTAAAGAGATGATCACAGTTTTTGGATAGTTTAAAATAAGATGTTAAACTTTGAAACATTATTTCAATCATTTGCATGATCTTTTGAAAACTTGAGGAGAATGTAAATCATTATAAGTTTATTGAGCAGAGAAAGGTTATCTATAAAAGTAAAGATTTTTCAAAGTCTTGGTACTCAAGAAACTCTTAAAATCGTCATCCATTGATTCTTAAGGATAAAACTATTTCACCCCATCCATTTAAGTTGTGATTTTTTAGAATGTAATTCTAACAAATTATATGAAAATTTAAGAGATAAGACGTCTCATTATGAGCCGACTTACCATGTTCATAAGAAGTAATGAAACTGACATTACCAATACTGCATACCAAAACAGGGTAATGGCTTATAAATATATGACAAGGGGTCTCATCACGAGCCAGCCTGTTCAGTTTAATTATAACTAGTGAATGGTATTGTTATTAACTGGCTACCAAATGAGAACAATGGCTCTTAAAAAAAAAAAAAAGTAAAAGACAAAAACATGAGATAATAGGTCTTATGAATTTATCTTTTAAAAATTCATAATTTTAGTTGGATGGGACAATGAATGGTTAATGGTTTAAAGGTAACCCTGTCGAGACTATGAACGTTTGTAGGCAGCAGAGGCAATACCTATGACAATAGAGTATATTATAAAACCAAAACTTGGAGAAATCCACTTACTTCATTATTAACACCGATCAAAGCTTGAGATAACCCAAAAATGTTTTTGTTCTTAAGGAATTAGAAAGAAATTGTGAATGATTTTTATTTCTTTTTCATAGTTAGATTTTATTTAAAATATCCTAAGATAGTTTTCATTATCTTTAAAAATCTTTATTTACTAGAAATATAGTGTTCATTTTATTTTTTCAGAGATAATTGTTTCTTTCAGTGAATCGCCAATTGTTGTGACCAGCAACAACCCCCCTTTTATTTAATATTAGTAATAATACTAAATAAATGGGGACCCTTGGTTAAAAATCCAAAAAAATCAATTAGGATTTGTTTTCCTTTTCAAATAAAACT
Source organism: Pinus albicaulis (assembly GCA_034641835.2). NCBI lineage: Eukaryota > Viridiplantae > Streptophyta > Pinopsida > Pinales > Pinaceae > Pinus > Pinus albicaulis. The sequence continues at coordinate 755,317,395 of CM076570.1, read as the reverse complement.
TTCTATCATAACTGAGGGAAATTCCTTAGAAAAAACCTTTAGAAACACTTAAGTTTATGATAGATTACAATAAAGTTTTCTTTAAACGAAATAGCGCATCCATCGCAAAATGGTAGATATCTTTTGTAAAACTGAAATTGCGATTTTACGATTTTGCGATAACGCGATCCCAAAAATCCTATACAATAAAATATTGGTCGCAGATCGCATAGCGCAGAAAAAAGAAATGTTAAACGAATATTTTTACGCTATTTGCGATTTGCGCTATTTGCAATTTGCGCTTTTGCGCTATTTGCAAAATTGCGATGGTTACGTTTTGCGATATTGCGATATTGCACAGCAAATCGCAGATCGCAATGTCGCAGATTCGAAAAAGCGCGTTGTTCAAAGAAAATCTTTCCATAAATCAATATCCGTTTTTGCGCTTTAATGATTGGATTAAATGAATGGATTGTCAATTAATGGTAAATGGGATTTTGTTTTGATTGAAAGGTCGTTTCACGTTAAAATAATATATTTCATCCGCCTTTGCATTTAAAACTATCTCATCACCTTTCTCATGCCATTACTCTTATTTAACTCGTAAAACCGCAGGCGCGAAGGAGCAAACGACTATACAAAGCGTTCACAGAACATTATGGGTAAGAAAGAGAAGAGTTCAAATTCTGAAAATAGAGAAATGGCTTCACTGTATACAGACACTGCTTGCAATAAGGATGTCAGTATAACCACCTGGGAAGGAATGTATAATTTGTTCGAAGAAGAAAATCCTGTGGTGATGCAAGTTGCGGCTACAGCAGGTTCCAGTAATTCATCTGAGGCAACCCTTAAAGAACTGGCTTGTTCATTTCTGCATAGGATAGCAGCAAGGCCAAGAATTCTTCCATGTACAGACATGGTGAAATGGGTGCTGGACAACACCTATATTTCAGACAGGCAATTTAGAACTCCAACTCAAGAGCTAATTGGGTCGTTCACTACAGAAGATTTGAGGCTGATGTATCAGTTGCCGGAACCTCAGGCGACTTATAATAAGCAATTTATGGAATATTTTGCCAGAGAACATGCAAATTTGTCGAAATGCACACAGGAGTGGACCAAAAGAGCTGAACCGTTGAAGAAAAACAAACACGGTATGTACAGTACTGGTTCACTTACCTCTCCATATTGTTTTGCTGCTGCCATGTTATGCAGGCTTTTTGGAAAACCTGAGATAAATATGATCTTGCCTGAATGGCTCCCTTTGTTGAATGCTGCTGTTAATTCTACAATTGTAGACTGAACCAAAATCTTTTCTGATAATTTGACCACTGCTATTTTCCATTATCGGTCTAAACGAAGTGTTTCTCAGCGGATTTATCTGCCTTTTTATTTATCTTCCTATGTCATGGACACTATCTTTTTTGTTTCTAAATTCCCTGTGATGGGTTGGAAATGGACAATCCACGATCCTTTGCCTATTCATGTGTATCACAAGGAACTGTGGGAATCTAAGTTTGTCCCCCATTTTTACAAAATTTTCCATGGTATAATGCTTCCATTGTACAGAACATTGCATAATAAGGATGCCCCAAGGTTATCCCCAGAAACAGAGGTCGACATTCTCCCCGTCGCGAGATGGTTTGGAGAAGAGTTTTTCACTTATGTTAGGGTTTTTGGAAGTTCTGCTTCCTCCCATGTTTTACCCCTATATATTCTGGATAAACTTGTAGCTCGGGAGATTTCTTATCAGACCTGTGGCCAAGGAGGTTTGACAAAGGAATTAAAAGAGAAGAAGAAAGGCATTTGGCCACAATTTCCCATAAACTGTGGAACATTTTCACTGTTTGATGTTGGTCACACATTCAAAGAGGTAAACAACATTACATGCTTACAACTGTTCAAATTTTCAAGAAGGTTATTTGACCCAAATAATATTGTTAAGAATTTTACCAATGCAATCAGAGTTGATTTCAGAAACTGTTCCGGGATATCTCCCACAGGCACATCAACTGCAAACAGAATGGAGGCAAAAGGCAGAAGAAAGAGAAAAATCAATCCAAGGGTTGACAAGATTAAACTGGGACTCTTATTGGACATACTTAGTGAAACCACATAGTCAGCATAGTGTGCTTAATTGTATCATCAATTCTACTGAGAAGATTGTGCCTACACTTGCCGATTCTGTCTTTTCAGGACAGTTGAAATTTGAAGTCGGTCAACCACATCTTCTCAAAACAATGCTAGATGCCTGCAAGTTTAAAGATCAAGTTCATAAGTAGTTAGTTAATAGTCTTTATTTTTAGATTTAGTTTTAATCTTACTGTATTTTTGCTTAGGAAAAGGACGGTCATTTAAACCGAATCCTTAATTTTTGTAATAGACTATTTTTAGATTTAGCTAAGTAGTATTTAAACCCTTCTCATGCATTTAGAGAAGGATCCTGGATTATTATATTTTTGACTTGGAGATTACATTTCTGTACTCCACTGACTTTTATATTTTATAAAGGATCACATCTGGTGATTTTATGCGGAATTATCTTTAAAGTGTTGCATTTCCGTACCTTGGATTTGATTGTGCATCAGAATTACTAGATTAGAGTATCAGATTTCATTTGAAAGCTTTCAAGATGAATAAGATATTTCTATCTGTTCACTGTTGATTTCTTTTGTCTTATGATATTCGCTTTAAAATTTGCTATCATTTATATATATTTGGTTTTCACAACGTTTCTTTATATATATCATTTCTGAGTATAATTGAAATGTTACCTTTCATAAATATATATAGATGATATATAATGATGAATGCAATATGCTAATATAACTCTGTTTAATTTCTTAAACAAAGTTATCTTTATTTGTTACTACACAATTTCAATTAAACTTTAATACATTTTTATGGTTATTGTTAAATTGGAATAATTTTAAGTTGCATTCACATATGATTGCCCGGGTTAGTTTTAGAATTTCTTTACCAGTATTTAGTTTAAATTAGATAGTTTTATTTCAGTCAATTTAGTCCCATTTTCACTCATCCAAATCAACCCATCACCAACCCATTAGTTATAAGGAAACTAGTCCTTTAAATCCAGTCGGAGCCACCATACCAAACGGAAAAGGAGTTGTCCTAAGGTCCTGACCGGGTGGTTTTCCCCAATGTTTGAAGCAGAGATTTTCTAGGCTTCAACAGTACCATAGTGAATTATTTTTCTAGATAAAAGTAGCATGCGCATTGGGATATTGATGCAAATTTTAAATGTGTGTCCACACCTCTTCATGAGTCCTCCATTCATCACTTTATTCATTCACCCAATCAAGTTGGATAATAGAAACAGAATAGAGAAAATCCTCCACATACTCATCATTTCTTGAGAGTGCATTTGCAACAAAATTTTTATTTCCTTTTTTGTAGATGATTTCAAAGTCATAACCCAACATATTTGTGACCCATTTATGCTTCTCTTCTAAAAATAATATTTTTTCTAAGAATTATTTAAGACTATCATGATTTTTTTACCTTGAAGTACCTTCCAATTAGGTAAGGGTGTCATTGCTTCAGGGCATGTATAATTGCCAACATTTCCTTCTCATAAATGGGTTTTTGTAAGTTATTTACCTTGATTAGATGGCTTTGAAAGGAAATGTTTCTTACTTCTTGCATTAAAACAACACCAATTCCATTTCCTAAGGCATCACATTCCACAATAAAGCTTTTTGTGAATTTTGGCATAGCCAAGACCAGAGCTCGACACATTACCTCTTTAAGATGTTAAAAGGCCTTAGTTTCTTCTAGAGTCCAAGAAAATGCATATTTATTCAATAACGTCATTAGAGGTGCTACTATTTTTTCATAACTTTTAACAAAGTTTTGATAATATCCTATCAACTTGAGAAATCCTCAAATATTCCTTAAGGTTCTGGGAATTTTCCATTCCTTTATGGATTTAACTTTTTTATGGTCTACCTTAACATCCTCATGAGATACAATATGGCCCAAATATTCCACCTCTTGTACCACATAGAAATATTTGTAGGTTTTGTGATATAATTGTTTCTCCTCCAATAGTTTGAACACCTTGTCAACATGTTGAATATGATCCTTCGAATACTTGTTGTAGATTAGTATATCATCAAAAAATACTAACAAAAAATTTATAAGGAAGGGTTTGAAAATGGAATTCATCAAAGCTTGAAATGTGGAAGGTGCATTAGTGAGGCCAAAAGGCATGACTAAAAATTCATAATGACCTTCATGAGTACTAAATTTTTTTCTTCGAAATGTCTTCAATTTTCATTCTAATTTGATGATATCCTAAACAAAGATCCATCTTGGTGAGGTAGATTGCTCCATGTAGTTCATCCGAAAATTCATAAATGATAGGAATGGGAAATTTATCTTTAATAGTAATCTTTTTGAGCTCCCTATAATTTGGACACATACACCATGACCCGTCCTTCTTGCGTACCAATACTATTAGAGTAGAGAGAGAACTTGGGCTAGGTTGAATTATACCATCCTCTAGAATTTCTGCAACCATACATTTAATTTCACTCTTATGGGAATATGGATCTTTGTAAGGTATGATGTTTGGAGGAACACTTCATGGAATCAAGTGAATATCATGATCATGAATAGGTGGGAGACTCTTGGAAGTCTCAAAAACTTTGGACTGATTGTCATGGACTCTTTGGATATTTGGAGAAATGGGTGACTTGGATGTTTTAATATCTAGTGAGCACAATTGAGAAATTACACATCGTTGTTGCTTCTTTATCAGGTTTTGTACAAAATTAGAGGTGACAGTGCTATATGCACATCAGATGAGCTCTACTCATGCCATCTTCATCTTAGTTCTACAATGAGTTCCTAATGTTACTTCTAGGAAAGTAAGTCTATCACACCTCTAAATGTAATGTAAGACTGGAAATAGATCATAACCATTACTCTATCAACAAGGAAAGAAACTACTCTATATCACATTGATTCATCTCACTATTTGCAAGAAAGAAATATTCACACTTATGCTAATGCAAGAAAGGAAATTACACTAAGTGGAATTCATAGTCTATATTGTTGAATAGATTGCAGAAATGGAAAATAATCTAGAGAACACATACTAAATCGATGAATAACTAATTCCTATCTAGATTATGCTTAAATAATGTGTTCAATGATGCATCTTGTAATGAACTAATCACACTTCAAAATGACTCTGTTTTTTAGAAAAAGAAGGAAGTGCCTAGGTGGTATAGGAGGGTCCCTAGACCAAAGGTTCAGAGCTGAAGGTCTATTGGTGGCTTATTTGGGCTTAGATGAGGTGGAAGAATGATTTTGGTCTGAAGGAGAGGGTGGTTGGCACTTCTACATGATTTCTTGTAGTGCTACAGGATGTCATGAAAAGCTACAGGAAACATGTCGAGTGGAGTTTGAGGCTATAAATGGTGAGAAAAAGGTTAGGATAGGTGGGGTAAAGGTGGATCTTGGTATATTAAGGGTAGCCAACCCCTTAGCCAAGCTCAAAAATCTTCAGAAATCATTTCTTGCACCCTCAAGGTTGTTGTCGATGAGGTGGTGGCAACCTCAAAAATAGGGTTTTAGGTGACTTGGATGGAAGGTGGTTGATGAAGGGTGAAGAATGAATATGATGGTGTTGAAGGGGTCCTACTCTACTACTATATTCAAACATGCAATCAAGATTCATGTTCATGCATTCATCGTTGGCAAGATTATCATAAAAATGGTGGAAAAGTTTAGTTGAATTTAAATAAACCTACCTATGCAATTGAAACAAAAATCTACCTCGGCACCTTCAACATGCTCATGATAAGAAAAGAAAAAATATCTAAATTTTTCCAAGAAATCATAAACTGAAAAGATATTTGGTCTATGGTGGAAGACCTTCCTCCTCGAGCTCCAATGGAAGAGGTGAGAGAGGGAGGCTTAGCACACATTTTTGATGTTTTATATGCTACCAAACATGAAATTAAAGAAATAAACTACTGCAACATAAAAGAAAACATAAGTACATAAGAGAGACTGAGGCCAATGTATTGGTCCCTAACCCATAAGCTCAAATCCCTGAACTAACTCAGTGGATAAGAAACCAAATTCTCATCTTATTTCATAACCAGTCTTTTACATGCACCACGAAAGTTAGAAATGTCTAATAAAATAGCCAAGAGTGCTCTAGCTACGTCCAAATTCAAATCCTAGTGAGCTCTTGCTCTGGCCTATTTATGCTAGAGGGTAGCTACCAACAACTCCCTAAAAATTAGGTCTTTGTTCCCTTGGAACTTGATAAAAGTGGATCTTGGCTCCCTTTGATCATTCATTTGCTTGCTTGCCTCTGATTTCGAGATGTTGGAGGAGAATATTGAGGAAATATTGGTTGCCTTTAGGAGTTAATAAGGTGATCAACCCTCCTAAAATCACTCCTTGTGGTCTACTTCGAGACCTGATTATGAAATCTTTCTCAAAAAATGCATTATTCCCTTGATTTTCATCCATTTAAACCACATTAGGCCTCAAATCATGACAACCCTTAATACACCATTCTCTCTAAGAAAAATATGAAAAAATGAAATTAAATGTGTGTGTGAGAGAGAATATTTAAGCTAAAAAGGTGAAAATTAACCCCTTAGAATATACCTAATGATGGTGCTCATCATCACCCGCCTACCAAATGGTTTCTCATCCTCTGAGAAACTCAGTCCTATTTATTTATTTCTTTTAGAACCCTTGTGGCCTCTCTGACATCCAAAGGTATCATGGAAGGAGACCCTTTATGTGGGTAAACCCTACATTCTCTTTTGCTTCCTCCCATTCCTTGTCCTCCTCAGTTTGATATTTTCCTTCACTCAGTCCCGGCAGCAAAGGTGGATTAAGTTTTAATCCAAGCCACTTGATCTTCATTATTTTCATGACCCTTTTATACAAGGGTGCTCATTCTAGGGTATCTCTCAATCTGTCTGGAGTATGACACCCCTAGTTTCTTAGGCTAAGTTGGAGGCCATTCCATCTTCTCTGACATGCCATCACACACTCCTCTCCTAGTAGTTTATAGATATCATCACAATGTGAAATTTCCTGTGCTTGAGTGTTGAGATATCTGTTTGCAAGGTTGGCATCATTGGATATCATTTGGTGGTTGTTTATGACCCCTCTAGGGCTTATTAGCTCTTCGTTGATCTGGAGAGGCTCTTTTCCTTCTCTCTTCATCACCTTTTTTTACCTCCTCTACCCTAGCTTCTTCATTGGTCATCGAAGAGTCTAGGTCCATCAGTTTCATATCCCCTAACCTAGAGTTTGGGTCCCAAATGTTCAGATCAGTTAGGAGAAGATTATGCATGTAAAACTCTGTCAATTTAGCCCTATCTTCTATGTTTGACTAACTGCAAAAATCAATAAATTGCCAATAATTCTGGAAAGGCAATGACCCATGTGATGTTGAAATTTTAATCTGGAACTGTAACCACTGGTTTTTTAGGTAAATGGCATAATAATTTGAGGGACGCATGTGTTTTATTTCCTCTATGCATAGGTCTACCATGGTGGCAATCTGTTTGCATTTTTGCTACAATTTTCCATTCAACCTCACATTTTATGTCTGTGCCTCTTGCAATTGCTCTTTCAACACTACATCCCTAAGTCTAATACCAACCAAATATCTACCCATCTCAGTGAGTTTCTCTTCCATGATCCCAACACCTTCCACATTCCTATCTTTGGAAATTTGCATCGAGTGGTGGGTGCGCCCTCTCTCTTTCTCTAGCTCATAGAAAAGGGGAATATAGATATTTTTAGTGATTAGCTTCCCTCCTTCAATGAATGTGTAATAGGAGCTTAAGTTTTGCTGTGGGATAGGATGTTGAATTGTTTTCATGTCTTTTGGGACAGTTTTTGGAGAGGTTGGTTCTTCCTTTGGTTCCTCCTCTTTTTTCTCTTGTTTCTCAACTTTGGCATCCTACCCCTCAACTTCTGCCTCTTTTTAATCACCTTGGGAATACTTCGCTTCTAATTGTGCCTTGTTCTCTTCCACTTTGAAAATTTTCTCTTCCTATAGAAAATCCTGAGTTTCCTGTAGCATGCCCTGTTTTTCATGTTGCACCTTCTTTTCTTCCTCTTGGAGATCTGTGGGTGGTTGTGCTTGTTTTATGGATGCTAGCCTTGAGGAGTTCCTTTTTTTGTAGGTCAGAAGTGTCTTTTTGGGTGAAGTGACCTCTTGAATATTTCCCTCCTATGGCACTATTTCTCCTTTCTTATTAGATGATTCCTAAATTGTGATGGGGCTCTTGGTTGGAGTTTTAGGCCTCCTGTGTCTCACCCTAACGCTCTTCCTAGTATTGAAGTGCTTTGGGGTATGCCTCTTCATGTTTGATTTCACAGGGGTGCTTAGAGTGGCTAAAGTGGAAACCACTTCCTTTTCAATGGTCCCTGGTGAAAGGCTGGTTTGCTGAGGGGAGATATCAATGATAATTGTGGGGTCTAGTATCTCTTCCTCTTCTATTTTTCCTTCTTCATCTTCATATTTCTCTTCCTCTTCTTTTTCATATTTCTCCTCCTCCTCTTCACTTTCTTTCTCTACTGCTACATCTACTTTGGGTTGTGCCTCTATTTCCATTTCCTATTCTTCCTCTTCTCCCTCTATCCTTTCAATCCCTTCTTCTTCTACTTTAATGCCCCCTTCTCCAAGGCTGAAGGCAGGGGTCTCTCTAGGAGTGATGTTTTGTGTCCTAATGAATGCTTCTCTATCCATGTCAATAAAGGTGGACCAAGGTACAAGGATGTTGAGTTCGTTGATAGCATCTCCCTCTATGAGTTTAATGAGACCATGATGAGCTATGTGTTGATATTTCCTCTCCCTTACCCTCTGGCTCATATCTCTCACTGAATGGAGGAGGAAATATGGGATATTCAGTCTTTGATCTAAGGGAATATGCCCTTTGAACTTAATTTCAAATAATATATAATGGTATCCATAGACCACACTTAGTATACCCTCACATGAGATATACGTCATGATATGGTAAGCTACCTCATCCCATGGGTAAGGTTGAGTTTCCCTTCTTACCCCATTCTTATCTTCAATGTATTCTTCATTGGGAAAGAAGAAAATCCTCTTAGGGCCAATACTAGAGACAATTTCCTCTCTGTTCCATTTAATTCCTAGAGCTAAGGTGGTGACTCTCCTAATGAGATCAGGGGTTATGGTAATTTCTATCCATCCCTCTTACAACAGTGGCGGCCCTATCATCTACTTGATATTGAAAGGCTACTGCAAATTCTTGAGCCACTTCATCATCATACCCCTTGAGGAGTTCAAAGAACCCCAACCACTAGTGATTTATAAACATGTCAACCATAGGAGGGCATATTATAATTCTCTTTATGTTTGTGGGCTCCCTTCTATTGAAACCCCATCTTTTTATTGTGTTATAGAGGTGGTTTTATATGGTTTGTTTCCTAAATCACTGTGATATGGGACCCCAAAGATTTTAAAATTACACAAAACGTGGTTTCCCTATCCCCTATTCCTTTGAACAACCCTTTAATTTATTTAATTATGGATTGACTGTGTAAATTTCCATGAAAATTATTGCAAATTGATGGGGTGATGGCCACTTACCTCTACAATTATGATGTCTCTGACTTGTAGGATGGTGTTGGGGTGTCAATATACTTTGATGGTGTCTTGCAGGACACTTTCTAACACGATGTGGCCTCCCTGAAAACTTCTTGTAGCAATAGTAGAGTTTCCTGTAGCACGCTCTACATGCAAAGCTCGACCATAAGTCGAAGCTCCTTGGTGTCTCCTACCTTTTTCCTGCTCTAACTGATCTCGAAATGCACAATAGAATGAGGGGAAATGGGCCTAAGTACACCTTTTATTCCAAATTGAGCATGCTTGGAGCATTTTGGTGATGTGGATTTGGCAGGAGGTTTCCATATTTGGACCGTTGGTCCAACTCGATCCTATCATTCCCTTTTGCCGCATAATCAGCTCCCATTTCTTTTTATCCTTCCCCTAATTTATGTGACAACTCCATGTGGCATGCAAACTCCACCAAATTTTCACTTTAAATATTTGAGGGTGGCCAAGTTAACTGGCCAACTTTTTTCCTATTAAACTCTCTTTTGTCGACATTTACTCATTTAGTGAAATCATGCATAGTGAGAGGGTGAGGGAGCCATACCATAGCCTACCTAATAGCTGATGAGTGGCAGGATCCTTTGATGGATGGAGCTAGAGCATTGTGATGGTCACAAGTGGTTTTTTTTATTTGTTGTGTGTTTTTTATTTATTTATTTTCCGAGTGAGGAGCTTATTTTATGAGTGAGGTTCTTATTTTATTTCCTTATTGATTCTTCTATAGGTACCTCATAGAGACCCTAAGATGTTGTTGTTGGTGTAGCTTCTCTTCTGGAGTCCTTTTCAGGATCAATATTAATCATTCATCTCATTCATTTTTGATGTGTTGGATGCATGAACGGATGTGTTACATGAAATGATCATCTTCCCGTAGCAGTTTCCTTCTTACAATTTTGGAGCTCAATTGTCTTGCAAAAGGAAGAAAAAGAGTGTAGGGATGCTAGGGGTGGTGTTAGGATGTGGGTGGAGTGGTGTAGTGGAGGAGAACATGAGAGAAGAGGCCCTGTGTGTGGATTTCACCAAACTGGCTCACAGTGGAAAAATAGATGGTTTGATGAGTGAGTCTTCATGCATGGGATGGATTGATGGTTAGGGATGGTAGACATAAATAAAAAAAAAAATTCATGTCTTTTTGAGAGTTAGGGAGCCTTGGGTGAGCTTATTCAGCCTTGGGTAACTTTCCTGTGGCATTACAGGGAATCCTATAACAGCCTAGGACATCCTGTAGCACTATAGAGAATAGGAGAAAATTGGAATTTTTTCAGACTTGGTGGTATAAATGGATGAAGGAATGCATGTTGGGGTTGGACATGGAGTGGATAGGTAGAGGAGAGAGAGTGAGATGGAACGAATGTTTCTCTCTTTTCCAAAATTTTCCCTACTCAGCAACCTTTAAAACAGAAGCAGGTTAGTTCATAGGTGCCAATTCATATTTTTGGAATTTTTCCCCTTTTTTTTTAATTTTTTTCTTTTGAAGACAGGTGGGCTGCCTCTGCAGATGTTTTCACCCCACAAGCCTACCTCAAGTGCCTCAAAGAGGTTTTCACCCAAGGATATTTTATTTCTCAGTTTTTTTCTTTTCTCTTTTTGTTTTTTTCTCCAAGATTTCCTCATGGAGGTTTTTAACCTGGGAGTTGGCCTTAGATGCCTCAGCCTAGTTTTTCACCCAGGATTCTTTATTATTTTTATTTTTTGAGGAAGGTGAAGGGATGGAAATGATGGGGCTTCCAATTACATTCACCTACCTATTTATTAGATTGATAAATTTAGTCTTAGATTAGCCTATAACGATTGACAAACAGAGGGATCCCCTCCTCATCTATGGTTATGATCTAAACAACCCCATTATCATGGCATTTATCCACTTGATAAGGTCCTAGCAATATGGTCATTAAATTTCCCTTGGAGTCCTTGAATATGGAGTCATAGATCATAGCCCAATATCCTTCGTGAAATGTCTTCTCTTTGATGTGCTTATCATGCCAAATTTTTTTTTTGTAGCTTGATTACTTCTATGTGAGGGAGGGCTTGCATTCTGAATTCATCCAAACCATTTAGTTGAAGCATTCTTTCATGTTGTGCCTTTGTGATGTCCAAGTCCAACTAAGCTGCAATTCTAAGGGTGTTATACTCAAACTTAATGGAAAGAAAAGATTTCTTCTCATAAACTAGATCATATGGAGTAAACCCTATAGTTGTCTTCCAGGTGGTATTGTAAGCCCAAGTGGCCTCCACCAATCTTTCTGCCAAATATTTCATATTTTTTCTCATAACTTTGGTGAGGATGTTCTCCAAGGCTCTATTCGTCACTTCCACCTAGCCATTTGCTTGAGGATGATAGGCAGTGGAAGTCTTGTGCTTTATTTTGTGTTTCCTCGTGACGTTCTCAATGAGATGAGATGTAAATTGAACCCCTTGATCAGTGACTACCTCTCTGGGGTATCCAAACATGTAGAACACATTCTCTCTCAAAAACTCAACCATCTTCTCTTTTGTTGTTGCCTTTACAACCCTTATTTCCACCCACTTGGTCAAGTAATCGGTGCAGACTATGATATATCTCTTCTTCAACAAAGTTACCGATCAGACGAGAACTATTACCTCAAAACGAGAACTCTAAAAAAAAAATTAAAAAAACATCAAAAAAACATGAAAAAATAGCCCGAACAAGAAAACTGTTATTCTGAAAAAAAAAACCCTTTTCTTTCGGGAAAAATTTTCAACATATTTTAAAAATGGAAGTCAAGTTTTTTTTTAAATCATTTTTTTGTGTGTTAAAAACACCATAAAAACGAAAAGTGCTGAAAAAAAATATTAGAATTAAAAATATATATATATTAAAAAAAATAAAAAATAAAAAACATTTTAAAATAATTGAAAAAAAAGCAAAATTCATTATTTTTTTAAAATTAAAACAAAGATGAAAATATTAAATTAAAAGAAATTATATATATATATTGATGATGATGATGATGATGATGGTTAACGTCCACTTAGACAAATATTTGGTCTATCAGACCTAAAGAAAAGAGTTATTTAGTTTGATTTAAGATTTTATTCCTATGGTCAGAAATCTTGGAGAGAAGCCTCCCGAGCTCACTATAATTTTGACATTTTAAAAGACTAGGAAGGTCAGTATTGTAACAAAGATTATGAAATTGAGCTCTAATGTGGTTGTACTTAGGGCACTCTAAGAGGAAGTGATTTTCATCCTTGATGTTTATATTCTCACAGAGATGGCAGATCCTTCCATCCATGGTGTTTTAGGAACTGTCCAATGACCTGTTTCACTATGGAGCTCATGAGAGTTCATTCTAATCTTGGCTATATTAATTTTCTTCTTTGAGCTAGTTAAAACAGAGAGATACTTTTGATCTTCTAGGTGGGGTTGATGACCTCCTTATAATATCTTAATTTTCTTTTAGCTGCTAGATCTTTCTCACACCACATTTTTTCTTTGAACTTAGAAGTAACAATTTTTTCAATGTTATTAATGTTTTGCAATGCAACATTCTCGTTGATCTCCCAATGGTTTAACCAAGCCTTGGTGTCTTTATACCAACCTCGTTTAAGTCTAAGGTGGTTTTGGCTGGAATTTAAAGCTAGCTTAGGAAGTCTATGGTCTCCTATGCTATTGAGCTTGTGCTTGTACAATAGAAACCTAGTCATAGCTAGGCTCTCGATAGGGGAAAGACCCACTTTCATGAGGAGAATAGGATAGGGTGTATTGCTTTTAATTTTAAGGTTATAAGTTATAAAACGCTTCTAGATTTGCTCAATCTTTCTCCAAGATTCTCTAGAGATGCTGTAACCCCAAACCTCACATCCATATAAGATAACAGGAGTGACTAAAGTTTCAAAGAGGAACTTCTTTCTATCCCACATTACGAGGTTTGCCGTTTTACAATTATTTTCAAGACCAAAATAAGCTTTCCACCCCCCATTTATCCTTTTCTGAATGCTATAGTTCCAGTTGAGCTTGTGATGAATATCAATTCCTAGGTACTTGTAAGAAGACACTTCCTCCAAGTTACTATTGTCATACATAAAATTAGCGTAAGTGTCCTTCTTGGATTTGATAATCATAACTTTTGTTTTGTCAGTGTTAACAGACATACCCATGGTAGAGCATAAATCCTTAAGAAGTCTAAGTTGCTTATCAAGATCATATGGGCACCTTGCGAGAAGAACAATATCATCAGCATAGAGAAGAAGGATGATGACTATCCTAGCTAAGATCGTGCCAGCACATCCTGCTTCCTCTAAACAACCTTCTAGCTTGTCGATGTAAATTCCAAATAGGGTAGGGGAGAGGGGGCAACCTTGTTTAACTCTGATATTACACTTAATATCTTTCAACCACCCCTCATTGCTCTTTAACTTGGCAATTACATTCTCATATAACCTTATAGCGGCCGCTCTTAGCTCGAAAGGAACATTTAGCTCTTCTAATCTATTCCATAGGTTGTTTCTAGGAACCGTATCGAAAGCCTTTCTAAAGTCCACAAAGCAACAGAAGAGATTGGATTTATCATTGCGGCATTCCTCCACAATGATCCTAAGCGTAACGAGGTGGTCCGTTGTTGAGTGCTGCCTTCTAAAACCCGCTTGGCCTTTAGCCCGCTTACCTTCACTTTCAAGCCAAATGCTCAACTTATTTTCCAAAATAATACCATATAACTTGGCTAAGAGAGGGCTGATCATAATTGTCCAATAATTAGAGGGGTTATTTGTATCCCCACTTTTAAAAATAGGGATAATGAGGCTCTGAGTCCAAGGTTTAGGGAACCCTTTCTTGACCGCTTGGTTGAAAAGCTTGTAGATGTGGGAGATGAGGACAGGACGTCTAATTTAAGATTTCTGCCTGGTAATCTTCAACATCTTTAGCTTTCCCATTTGCCAGGTGTTTAACCCCAAAATCAATGTCTTCTAATGAGAAAAATTCTTTTGTTGTGAGCAGGGTTTCAAAGTTATCCCTGGCATTTGGAGATTCATAAAGCTTTTTAAAATAGGAATTCCAATCGTGTAAAGAAATTTTATTATTATCTTTAGTTTTCCTAGTTAGAATCTGCCTCCAGAATTTCTTAGGAGCCACCTTAGAGAGGTGTAAGAGATTCTCTTGTCTTTTACGAATATATTGCCTTTTTTTCCTTTTAGTTAGGGCTTTGTAGATTTTTATCTTGTCAATTTTGAGAGATTCATCAACAACTTCCTTAATTTCTCTCCTCGCACTTTTACAATCTTTGTCATACCATGCGTTGGTTTTGCTATTTCTTTTATTACTTGAGACTTCAATTGAGAACTTGTTAATAGAATATGAGAGGGTTGTAGTATAATTATGATATAGGTCATCTATGTTGTCTATACTAGATAAAGGAAGCAAATTAGTTTTTAATTCATTTAGATAGTTTTAGGAGCCATTAATTCATTTAGATGGTGGGGGTGTCTTTCTTCTTTCTCTTGGGATTTTTAAAGCATTTTTTTTTGATGAACCTATTGTAAATAGGGAGATCCTTAATGGCCTAGAGAAGGGGTATTTTCACACACAGATTTTTTAGTTCTCCCAAGAGTTCAATCTCTTCTAGGGTGTGCTGACTAGGGTGGATCACACTGATCAAGAGATCATGTCCAAGTTGAAAAAAAAAATGCTCAAAAATGGAAGTGCTCAGAAATGGTTGTAATCTGAACGATCGGAAAGGTCTCGTCGCTACGATTCTGGCTCCATGAACAGGACTCAAAATCGAGGTCATATTTGAAAGTTACAGAGGTTTGAATTTGTCCAGTGACCTCCAAAACAGGACTTTTTGACTAAATGATTTTTCCATTTTCTACAAAAACATTTATGGAAAAATTGATTTTTATTAATTTTTTTTAGGCCTAGAAGTGGGTGCCACATGGCCTTCCTGGAGGCAACCACGTGGCCCTAGGACATGGGTTGAAAGGTCCATTTAAAAGTTGTGGAGGGCATGGGTTTCAAACCCCGACCCGACTACACGGGCAGGGCCGACTGGACCAAAACGTCATGGGCAAAGGACTTGAAGAGTGGGCGAGTTGAGCGAAGGTTGAACGGAGGCTCGGGTCGGCGTGTTGAACGGGTGGAGAGTTGGGTACCAGCCCCTTAGAGCCAGATCCTATCTGCATACGACCTCCAATGAATAACTGGGCACTTAAAACATTTGAACCAACAGAGTTTGAAGGGGGCTAGCCCCAGTACTAAGTCCCCTTCCGATGTGACCTTCATGTTGTGACCAAGGGTGCAGTGTTTAACCTTATCTGCCAGTGTATTAACCATCCGAAAATTGTGCATGTGAACGCGCCCATAAACCAACAGTTAAATTTATTGTTCTACTTGAATTGGAGCATGGTTCTGACAAGTTGGGATGTCCAACTATTTTGAAGGAGTTAACTGGAGTTCCTCCTATTTTGTGGGAGGTTTTCTAGTGCCAATAGGAAAATTTTTGTTTGGGTCATAACTTTCTCAATTTTTGACCAAACAAGTTAAAATTTTAGTCAATTTTGGGTTTCCTTAGCATTTTGGAGAGTTTGGAATAGGTTTCAGAGTGAATAGAGGTGTTCTACAGTAGGTTTTTCTTCAGAGAAGAGGAAGGAGCCACTAGAGTCATCAGGGAGGAGGCATTGTTTTGGGTTGTATTTCACTGTTTAAGGTGAAAAAAAAGCCATATTTAGCTATTTTATATCTTCTGAAGCTGAATTTACAGCTGGTTTTGCCTGTTTAGGCATATTTTTCACTGTGTAACCATTTTTAGGAAATTAATAGAGTAAGGACATGCCATTAGGGAGCCTTGGACCGACAAATGTAGCCCAGGAGGGGTGAAGTAATGCCTCAACATTTTGTTGTGTTATGTTATGCTGAATTTTACTTGCTGTGTATTTCTGCTATGATATGTTAAACAACAAATTTAAATAACAAATCCTCACACATAAAACTCAGAAACATTACCAAAACTGCTTTGTTTAACTTGCAAGTCATGGAGAACACTTTGCACATTAAATTATATGGAAATTGATACTTTGCATAGCATTACAAATAGTTCCATTTTCAGATCAATTGGTATCAAAGCTATAGTTTTACTCTGCATTTTCTCTTGTGCAAAGATATAGTTGACTGTTTGCAAGTTTTGATGCTTACTAGGCTTAATCTCAAGAGAGGGGAAGGACACTTGGTTAGAGCAAAAAGTAATCCTCAACCAAGGAGGGCCATAGAGCCATTAAATCCACCTTCTAATTCACCTCCAAGAGCCACATAAGAAGCCTCAAGAATGTCTTCAAGAGAAGGAGAAGTTCCTGGAGACATTGATCCCAAAGAAGAAGAACGGGTGTTTCGAAAGGCTTTCCTAGACATGACAGAGATGGTGAGGATACTCTACCAAGAAATGAATGAAAGGCTTGAAGGAGAAGGGTTGAAACACCACAAGGAAGGAGAGGGTTCTTCAGGAGGAAATAAAAGTGATGACAATTCAAATAAAGGACACGAAGGAAATGGTGATCCACCATCCCCATCTTCATCCTCTTCCTCTACTTCGCTGAATCAATCTCACAAGTCCAAAACCACTGGTAAAAGTCCATTTTTAAATCTTGATGTTAAATTTGAGTTTCCTATGTTTAATGGTGAAGTCAATGTAGAGAAACTTTACAATTGGATAATACAGTTGGAATTTTACTTGAGGATACAAAACCTTCATGAAGACGACACGAAGATTCAGTTAGCCTTTTTGAGAATGGAAGAAGCAGCATTGGTATGGTGGGAAGCCAAAACCAAGGATGAAATTAAAAAACATGGTAAGATCACTTTATTATGGGCTGAATTTATTTCTACAATTAAACAACAATTTTATCCATTAGCTCATTTTCAAAAGTATATTATGAATTGGAAAAGTTTTAGACAACTTAAGGGACAAAATGTACAAGATTACACCCAAGAGTTTAGACGAAGAGCTCTTTTACTAGGAATTGATTTGCATAGCCAAGATACTTTGCTGAAATATATAGGTGGTTTACACAGCTATCTTATACATACTATTCTTATGTTCAATCCTACTAGTTTAGACGAGGTTTATGTCCAAGCCACGCATTTAGAGGCTAGAGGTAAACAATATTTTTATGGGAATGAGGATAGTGAATTTAAAGGAAAAGGGAGAAAAAGAAATGAAAAATCTAGGAAAGAAAAAGGAAAATTCTTTTGTAAAAACTATTCCAAAACAAGCCATGATGAATACCATTGCTGGAAACTTCATCCGGAGTTGAAACCAGAAAAATTCAAAACCAAAGATAAGACCAAAGAAAAAGGAAAAACGGTTGCAATAGCTGAACAAGACTTAGGGTTTGAATCAGGAGATGAAACTAAAAGCATAGCCATGGCACTAAATAACATAAAGGGGAAAGAGATTGTAAATGAAACAAATCCCAGTTCTAGCACTTTAAACTATCACATAGAAGCTCCAAATGAAGAGAGGAGGATTAAGTTGTTTCATGTGAGGATAATTTCCAAACACACAAAGATAGAAACACTATTTGACAGTGGGTCTCAAGAAAAATTCATCTCATAAGACTTAGTCAAGAAGCTAAAACTTGAGACCATTCCACATCCAAAGCCATATCCACTTGGATGGATTTGCAAGGATGCTAATTTACAAGTTTCAAGGAAGTGCATGTTGTGCTTCACCATAACAGCTTATTATGTTTACATGGTTGAATTACATGTGGTACCACTTGACATTACAGGTGTGGTGTTGGGTATTCCCTACTTATATGATAGGAAAGCGATCTTCCATTGCCACGAGAATAAGTATCATCTATTCAAGGATGGCAAGGAGTTTATTGTGAGAGCACATCGGAAGAAGATAGAATCTTCTTTGGTGAATGTAGGGCAGTTGAAAAGGCTTGTCAATGCAAGTCAAAATTTGACTTTGTTGATGGTTAAGAAATATTTTGTACATAACCCTTTTCATGTTATTTCTGATATAAATTATGATATGTTTCATTCTAGAAGTAGGTCGTCTTTGGAAGAATATGACAAGATGTTGCACAAGGTGTCTTTGCTGTCGATCGGTGTAGAAAATAAAGTGTCAATGAAAAGTGGTGCAAAAATCCAAGAGAGGGTAAAGCATGCAAGAAAAGAGGGCACAAATTTCAGCATGGATCAATGCTGGTTTCAGAATGGCAGGGTACTATGGTGAGAAAAATTGGTCGGGAATTGACACAATTACATGGCTCATTCGTCAAAAATTCGCCATAAAGACAGTTGGCAAGGTGAATCTTATTTTCAGTTTCCTTTGAAGGTAGACCATTGTAGGAGCAATATGTTTTCTACAAATTGTAGTTTTTGTTCTGCAAATTTCAAAAATTTGCAGCATGAAATAGTCAAGGTTAGCAATAGTCGGTCAATAGATTCAAGGAAGAATTTATCTTTTTATGAGAAGCTCAATTTGATGAAATCAGGGAGATTTCAGTGGTTCAAGGTTGGAAGAGTGGAGAATCAGTCTCCTCATCTTCAGTTTCTATAATTCAGAGATCTTTTGGGGTCTAAAATCTTCCCATTGGGCTTGAGTCGGCGTGTTGAATGGGCGGAAAGTTGTGGACCAGCCCCTTAGAGCCAGCTCCTATCCGCATACCACCTCCAACGAAGAACTGGGAACTTAAAACATTTGAACCAGTGGATTTTGAAGGGGGCTAGCCCCAGTACTAAGCCCCCTTCCGATGTGACCTTCATGTTGTGACCAAGGGCGCGGTTTTTAACCTTATCCGCCAGTGTATTAACCATTCGGAAATTGTGCATGTGAACGGCGCCCATAAACCAACAGTTAAATTTATTGTTCCACCTAAATTGGAGCACGGTTTCACCAAGTTTGGATGTCTGACTATTTTGAAGGAGTTAACTGGAGTTCCTCCAGTTTTGGAGGAGGTTTTGTAGTGCCACTGGGAAAAATTTTGTTTGGGTCATAACTTTCTTAATTTTCGACCAAACAAGATAAAATTTTAGTCAATTATGGGTTTCTTTGGCATTCTGGAGAGTTTCGAATAGGTTTCATAGTGAACAGAGGTGTTATACAGTAGATTTTTCTTTAGAGAAGAGGAAGGAGCCACGAGGGCCATTAGGGAGGAGGCACTGTTTTGGGTTGTATTTCACTATTTAAGGTGAAACAAAAGCCATTTTTAGCTATTTTCTATCTTCTGAAGCTGAATTTACAGCTTATTTTTCCTATTTAGGCAGATTTTTCATTGTGTAACCATTTTGAGAAAATTAATAGAGCAAGGACATGCCATTGGGGAGCCTTGGACTGGTAGATGTAGCCCAGGAGGGGTGAACTGCCTCAACATTTTGTTGTGTTATGTTATGGCGAATTTTACTTGCTGTGTATTTCTACTGTGATATGTTAAACAATAAATTTAAATAACAAATCCTCCCACATAAAAATCAGAAACATTAACAAAACTACTTTGTTTAACCTGCAAGTCATGGAGAACACTTTGCACATTAAATTATATGGAAATGGATAGTTTGCATAGCATTACATATAGTTAAATTTTCAGATCGCATGTGCTCAGGAAAAGTAGGTTTATTGTTCTGAGGGTTGCTCTCTTCCTTTTCATCCTCAAACACTGCAGGTGGAGATGGAGGATGATTGTATGGGAGTACTTTTCCCGACTTAATTTAATTGTAGAAATTATACAACATGAATTTATATCTTGGATTCAATCTGATCTAACAATGTACTAAATTTAAATACTGAATCTCTTCTACAAATATTTTGCGGAATTAAAAACACAATCGCTAATCACATGAAGTAAAGAAGAATAAAATCAAACCACAACACAGATAATTTCTCAGGGAATTCTTGCAGCTCAAAACCCCACTGTCTTCTATTGTGTATTAAACATGGATCATGAAACAATTACATACAAAAATGTTCTCACAAGAGCCCTCTAGTACCCAGCTAATTGTCTCACACTGTCATACAAAAACTGACCAACACTTAGCCAATTTAGTGCCTCCAGATAGCCTGCCTTGCTTGCATAATCCTTGATGAATGCAATCCCTAAAATATAGGAATTTGGCCTTCCTTGACTGCACAAGTATCATGGGCACTCCAATGGGTGTTTGGTTGCATGGGTGCAACCCAATAATCCTACAACTGATAGTCAAGTTCCCTTTCAACTAGATCTTAATTCGGTCTCCACTGGATCTGTCATGCATGCATCTAATAATAGTAAATCCTCAGTTGCATGTGAGATCATTGATTGTGAATTAATTAATATTTAATTCAAATGATCTCTCACTAGTGTATCTTCAGTTAAAACTATAAAAAATGAGATTAACTCGCTTAACTGAGTTAAATTTATTACAACTTGCATTAACTAATGCACCACTGCACTTCAAACTCTGTTACAACTAGAATTACTCTACATGCCTCACCAACTACCTCTAACTCAAAATCCATGAGATCATTGAGTTTATCACTCTCAGTTAACTATTACAAATTATTTTTGAGACTATATTACATTTTATTTTCCGTCTTAATTAAGGGATAAATGAAATAGACATGCACCAAAAATAGCACTATGGGCCCCACCCTAGTGTAGGTGCTTAATGCACTAGGAGTGGGTGCTGAAATTTTCTTGTTGAATTTAAACACTCCCTCTCAACAAGAAAAGGGATTATCCTTCACCCTGATCCTTTCTCTATGGTATTAGAATTTACTCCTGGTGAGTGCCTTCATCAGAATATCTGCATCTTGATCTTCCATGGGAATTTACTGAAGCAACATTATTCTTCTCTGCACACAATCTCTCAGATGATGGTACCAGATATCTATATTCTTGGACCTATCATGAAACACATGATTAATCGAAAGTTTAATGCAACCTTGATTATCACAATCAATCATTGTCGGATCCATATAAGAACCAAAGAAACCAACCAATATCTTTCTCATCTAGATAGCCTCACATGCAGCTTGAATTACATGCACCTTGAATTTCTTCCATGTATTATGCTTCCACTGAACTGAGTGCCACAGATAATTGTTTTCTACTGTACCTCGAAGCTATTGTCAATCTTATGCTGAAGATCCCTCCTGATGTGTTCTTTATGTCTGATGTACTGCTTGCCCAATCTGCATCCGTGAAGCCTTTGTTAGGGTCCTGTGATTTGGCAGATTGGTAGAACAAATGACAGGGTCACATCATACTAGTCTTTGGAGTCCTAGGACCTAGCCTTCCTGGACTCAGAGAGGGCTCTCTCTATTGTATGTAAAGGATGTGAACTTGTCTGATTTTAGGGTTTTGATTTTTAGGCTAGTTGTCAAGTGTAGGGTTTGTTGTTTATTTTGGTTGGGTAAGATGAATAGGTAGAATAGGTGGAGTGAGAGGTCTTCAAATCATTGGGCTATGGAGTCAATGAAAGACATGGATATCTCAATAATGAAGCAGAGTGAATTTCAGGGCCAAACTAGCAAGGTTAATGGATCCTTAAGTCTATATGTCAAGTGGGATGGACATCAAGTTGGTGAATAAGGTAGGGAAAATGGAAATCAAGAATCCTTTGTCAAATACCTATAACAAGGAGGTCTTAAACACTGATAAGAAAAAGATATAACTCATGAGGTAGGGAAAACAATTAAGCTCAATGAAAATACTTAAACCAATAACCATTCAAGACAAACAATTTCAATGAAATATAGAAGGCGAGAAACTCATTTAACTTCTAGTGATTTCACCTTCAAACTTTAGAAAACATTTAAGATCACAAATAACTTTAATTCATGAAGAGGGAACTCCTAAACATCATAAATCAAGCTATAAAGAACTTTGAGGCAAATTGATAGGCATGGACAACGGGCAAGATCAAAACAATACCTTTTTTACTTAACCTAGCAAGTAGTACTTCAAAGAGAGGTTTCAAGATAGAGTTTAGATAGCATCAAATAAGAAAGGCTTACCATGAAACATATTTTTAAACTAGCACACTAATCCATTAATGAAACAAACAAGTTTAGGTGGGCCTAAGGAGCAGTTAAGAATTCCTTAAGCTGACCAAACAAAGGAAAACATCAAGGCAATAGAAGGGAGGAGGACTAAGGTGCTTCAAAGAGCATTTCTCAAGATATACTTTTCTGTTCTACTGCAACAAAGAAGGATGAAACATAATGATAACAAGAAAACATGAACAAATTAAGAATACATCACCATTAACCAAGCTCAGGGATCCTACAAACAAGCTTCTCCATCATCAATCCAAGAAAGCCATTCATAAACTCCACAACACCAATTTATTCTCCAAGCTCATAAAAAACCATGTATTTCTCCCAAAGCTCATCAAATGCCAGCCTTTATAATGAAATCCTCATGCTCTATTTATCTTAGCAAGTGAGGAGGTGGAAACCATAAGAGGCTTATAGAAACCCTAATTTCATCATAAATGTCATTTATGTGCTTGAAGACCATGAAAGGTCCAAGACACATAATATCTAAGATAATAAATGAAAATTAACATAACATAACTCCTCAATCAAATCTGGAGTGATTTTCCCAAGAGAACATTAAAAAATCATTTTTCCATCAATTTGTGTGTTTTGTTGACTTTTGGCCAAAAGCACACTACACAGTCCATTTGCGCAGTGCCACCTTCATCAGAAAATAGGCTCTGTTACAATCAAGTTTTGGACCACTTCTCGATGTTGGATTTTTCCCCGCGATGACTCGTTGGAAATATTGTTGAGTTCTCCTTCCAGATATGCCTTTTTTTTATGATTGAGCACCTATAAACTATTCAAAAAGTTAATTTCCCAAGACTATTATAAGCGCAACACCACCTCCAACAGAAAATAGGCTCTGTTGCAGCCAAGTTGTGGACCACTTCTCGATGTCAGATTTTTCTCCGTGATGGCCCATTGGAAATCCTGATGAGTCTAATTTCTAGAAATTCTTATAGTTTCCTGATCCAGATCCTGTAGCCTATCCAAAATGCCAAACTCCCAGGACTGCCATTAGCGCAGTGCCAGGTCTGAAATAGAGGCAGAATGGTGAAAAATAAGGGGTTTTTGACCTTTGGAGGGGTCAAATCAGCTCCAATCCCTCTGAAAATTGGTGGGAAAAGTGCACTAGCCATTAGAAGTCCAAAAATGCTAATTTTTACTCCTGAGGATGCTCCAGGGATTAGCATTGTGCCAAAAATAGGTACTTTACAACCAAGTTTTGGACCTCTTCCTGATGTCGGATTTTTCTCCGTGATGGCTCGTTGGAAAGCCTGATGAGTCTACTTTCTAGAAATGATTATAGTTTCTTGATACAACTCCTACAGCCTATCCAAAATTTCAAAATCCCAAGACTTCCTTTAGCGCAGCGCTAGGTCTGAAATAGAGGCAGAATGGTGAAAAATGAGGGGTTTTTGACCTTTTGAGAAGGGAAATCAGCTCCAATCCCTCTAAAACTTGGTGGGAAAAGTGTAATATCCATGACAAGTACAAAAATGCTTATTTTTCCTCCTGAGGATGCTCCAGGGATTAACGCAATGCAAAAAATAGGTACATTTGCAACCAAGTTTTGGACCTCTTCCTAATGTCGCATTTTTCTCCGTGATGGCTCATTGGAAAGCTTGATGAGTATAATTTCTAGAAATGCTTATATTTTCTTGATCTAGCTCCTGTAGCCTATCCAAAATGAAAAAATACCAACACTTCTATTAGCGCAGCGCCAGGTCTGAAATAGAGGCAGAATGGTGAAAAATGAGGGGTTTTTTAACCTTTTGAGGGGTCAAATCAGCTCCAATCCCTCTGAAACTTGGTGAGAAAAGTGTAATAGCCATGAGAAGTAAAAAAATTCTGATTTTTCCTTCTTATTATGCTTTAGGGATTAGCGTAGCGCCAGTGGCGCTATGCTAATAGGCCTCCAATTCTCAAAAAACCAAAAGTTGTCCAAATTTCCTCAAAATTGGTGGAGGTGTGCCTTATGGGGTCTGAGAGACCTATTGAGAAGCTTGTGTAAAAAATATAAGGTCTTCTTGGTCTTTTCCTCTTTTTAGTGCTTGATTTTCAATGAGTGCCTTCTTGATTTTTTCCCTTTTCAAGTGGCTAAGTTGAGGTGGATGGTAGCGTACATTCCCCTTTGGAGGCAGCAAACATAGGCCTTGACCCTCTCTGATATGTAAATGAAAAAAGTGTGATGGTGGCCTTTTTGGTGTCTTGACTATGGCTATGATCCTTGGTGCTTTCATCAGCTCTTTCATCATTTCTTGTATTTTCCTCACCTTCATTTCCTTCATCATTAGCATGCTCACTTCCCCTTTCTTTATTGTATTCCTCTGTATCTTCTTCACTTTGATTTGGCTCATCACCAGGACTCTTTTCCTCTTCATCCCTTATACTATCATTACTGTCATTATCACTGAGAGGCTTATTGTTGTCATGACAGTTTTCATGACTGTCATGACTATATTCTTCCTTGTTTTTTTGTTCCTTACTGTCCTCCTTATCAGTTTCATCCTCTTCTTCTCTGTCACTGTTTTCTCACTGTCATGCTGCCTTGTCTTACTCACTATTTTCATCTTCATCATCCTCTGATTCTTCATGTTCATCATCATGACCCTCCTCTGTTTCCATGTCTTCCACTTATTCTTCATCATATTCCCCTTCACGCTCAAGGAGGTCAAAACAAACGGTCACTTTGAATTTAAGACCTAGGGTTTGCACAACTAGGGTTTGAAGGATAAAAATGAAAATGGTGGTGATGGAAACCTTTACAGATGAGTGATATGGAGGCAAGTGTATGATTGTTTTACCTTGAATTTGAGAGAGGGTTTATTTTGAACCAGCTTTTGGTTACCCTATTTTCACAGCTTTCTGATTTGATGATGGTTTACTTGGAGGTCACAATCAGTAATTTTGCAATGAGGACCTAGGGCTTTCCAAACTAGGGTTTAATCATTTCACTAGCCACCAAATTAGGAAAATTTCTTGGAGGATAAGGAGGAGAGACCACCTACTAGCTTTAACTCTTCTGCAGCCCTTTGAATGCAACTTGGAGGATGAATTTTAGCCTTGGGGCAAGTTCTTTCTTTGTTTGAGAAGCCTCTGCATTAGCGTAGTGCCAAAAAAGGGTCCACTTGCAGCCAAGTTTTAATGACCTTCCCGATGTCGGATTTGGGCCCGTGATAGCTCGTTGGAAATATTAACCTGTATAATTTCCAAATATATCATTTCTTCCCTTATTGGAGTTGATTTTCCCTGCCAAAAGTTTATTTTCCCAAGAATGGTCAAAAAGTGTTGAATGATGGTGCAGAAATGCAGAGTGCTGGTGCAGATAAATTTTGGATGCCTTCCTCAACCTCAAATTTATATCCTGATAGAGTATGGGAAATATCTTCTAGTATAGCTATCTTTTGACCCATCAAGAAAGTCATTTGGATAGTCCAGCTATAAGAAAACCAGATTTTCCCAAGGTCACTCCAGCAGTGCAGAAATTCTCCTGTGACACTTGTATTTTTTAAATTTCTTCGCCATATGGTGAACAAAACGCTCTCTCACGTTTTCAAAATTCATCTTTTTTTGGTCAGAAACATGTTTTTAAACAAAAGTGGCCATGGGTGTGGCAAATGACTTGGCCCTTGGAATGAATTATTGGAAAATGATGGAGGCATGATGTTTATGAGTAGGTATAGACTTATGATTACTGATATTATCTATCAAATGGATCCTTTTCTCTTATTCCTCCTTTCCATAGCAAAACTTAGCTTAGTTGGAAGAGGAAATTAAGGTTTGGTGTAGGGGATTTAGGACTGCCTTGTAGAGGGAGGGGAATGAAGGGGTTAAGGGTCGTCTAAATTCTTGGGGAAATTTTGGGGGATAGGGATAGATGTTAGAGAGTAGGGGAAAGTTAAATTTCAATAATTTAGTGAGGTGAAAGGGTCCAAAAGGGAAAAACACAGGCCTAGTCTCGAAAAGTGTCAAATTGTAGAAATAGGCTAGGTTTTGTAGAAAAATGATGAGTTTGAAGGATAGGAGTGATGGAAGTGTTTATGAAGGTATATTAAGGATATTATGATGTGTAATAGCATTAGGATACAAGACTTGTTGATTTTTTAACCATGGAGGTCATAAAACCAAGAAAAATGCCCTCAGAAACCCTAGTTGGATAATGGAGTCATAGGCAAGGGACAAATAGAGTAATGAGATTATGGGTGTGAAAATGGGATAGAGATGAGAGGCATGAGTCCATGAGGGATCTTCTATGAGTGATGGGATGACTATGACATGATAGAGTAGGGAGATATTAAAAATTTACGTTAAGGATAATGAAGGTGGTGAGATTTCCAAAACTCACAATATTCATGAATTTTGTTTCTAGAAAACTAGGATAAACATTTAGTCATCCATGAAAAGAAAAAATTACTGATGAATAATAGTAGCTCCACTCGGGGAGAGTAGCTCATTTTTAGGAGGTTTCCAGAACATCAGATCTCTGGTTTTATGAAGACCAGTGCCTCATCCATTGGGCATATTTTTACTTCTTCTCATTTGCTGATGCTTCTTTGAAGTTGCGATCTCAATAATCTAAAAAAAAACATGATTATCTCAGCTTCATCTCTACCTAGACTATTTCACTGTCAAGATTAAGATGTATGACATACTTCATTCTCTAATCTATTGACATGAAATTGAAAACATGGTTTAAATTAGGATTAGGCAATCTGACTTACCATGAGTTGTGGCATTAGGACAAGCTGCACACAAACATTATTTTTGTACAAAAAAAACTAGAAAAACAAGGTCTATGATTCATCATTTGGGATGCATCCCCATATTTCTCTTTGGTTCAGTTTTGAGCATGTGGAACCAGTATCTTTCATTCCTAAAATATCATTTTTGACAAGTCAAGTTTGAATGATTTGACAAGGTTTCTTTCACTAAATTATCGGCAATAAATTGAAAACATGTTCAGCCATGATTAGGCTAGATGACTAAACAAGACTTTTTTGGCACAAGTAGTGGCATTTAGGCTTGCACACTTTCAAAATTACTATTTTTTTGGGTATGGGGATGTACCTCTTTTCAAATCTGCCCTCTTTTTTCACCTTTTCTCTATTTTTGTGTTTTCATTTTCAAAACCATCTATAACTAAAATATGCTCAAAGGCTGAGCTTATTTGCATGCCTATCTATTCTAATCTAATTTTTACATGATACACATTCAGCTGATGAACTCTCTTTTCCAATACAACCAATCAAGTAGATGATTGCATGAGGGATCTTGGTTTAACTCTTTGAGGGTGCTGAAAAAATTAAAAGGCCACTCCCACCTTAGTTGTGTTTGAACAGTAATGCCTAAAATTTTTCTTACACTTTGCAACAAACTGCTCTTGACATGATTTACTGCCTCTTCAAATTTTTTTAACAAATCAGCAAAGGGATCTTGAAACAATACCTGAACGTGAAGATTTGGTAAATAAGCTTGATCCAGGACTGATTATTCCTCAACTTGCTTGAGCTTTGGACTCCTTTGGGAAAGAAAATCTACCTCTTCCTCATGATCATCTGAAATGGTACACTCATCATATATTGCAATGTTATCCTTTAGCAAACCTGATGGGTTTTGATAGAGTGGGCTAAGTTCTATGTGAAAACCACCATGTTGATGAGTAGGAGCACTCCATGGCAACAAATATTCTTGAGAAAGAAGTGCAACAACTTTCTTGTGATCATCAATTTTCAAGCCTTCATTTGCTTCCAATTTTTCTAAGCTTTCCTCATCACAGTCGTAGTTGTTATGCATTGGTTGGTATTCTCAAGTTGATGAAACTCAGCTTCCTCCCAAAAACCAAGTGTTGAATGATCTGAAAAGTTAGCTTATTTTTGGAGAACATCATCATTATCAACATATTGATCAAACCTTGGAGAATCATCAATATAATTAATGTTACCAACCGCACATATTGGACTATCAGATTGTTTCTCTTTGAATTGATCTATAAATCCATTTTTTGCTATGTGATAGCTAGGATTAGGAGGAAAATAAATAGAAATTTTCTGTTCATATGAAATATTAGAGGCTGACTGCATGTCTATCAGCTGATCTATCTCCTCTTCAGTTAAAAAATGAGGCATTTTTCTCTCTCTTTGGATATAACTACAACAATCCTCTTTCTCTTGTGGAGGCTGATTTTGAGGTTGAATGTCTTCTTGAGCCTCACCTAGGAGAGATGATGAATCATCATTTTTGCCTTTAGAGAGGTCCTATGTGTTCTCTTTCATTCCCTGATTTATTTCATCCTCAACCAACTCTTCTTTATTTTCGTGATAGTTAACTTGGGTATGAAATTCATGAATTTCCTTTGATAGATCCTTAGGGTGCCAATTTATTTTTATAATCTGAAATGAATCAAAGCATAAATGTAGAGACCCTAAATGTTTTGACTCCTTCTCTATTTCAAATTTTGTGATTTCAAAATGGCTTAAGGGAAAGACCTCTGGATATGCAAAAGGGTTTGCATCATCTATCTTGTCCCTGATTGATTCCTTACAGCATTCCACCTTGTTTCCATTTGCAATTTTCTTTTAATGCTCTCTTAGTAGTGAAGCACAAGATATAGGAAGGTATCTAGTACTTAATTGACAACTTTCAACATCTTCTTCTTTGTAATCTTGCTCAATATGCATATTTTGATTGTTATTCTTGTCCTGTAATGACAAAGTTTGTTCTTCCCAAGGAAAAGGTATAGGCTATTTTGAATAAGCAGCACCAACCTCAACCTTGTACTCTTCCTCTTTCCTGCCAAGTATATGCATCATTTTTCTGATTGTATCTGTCAACATCTCTAGCTTTACCTCTGAATATATCATTTTATCTTGAGCTTCTTTGTCCTTCTTTATTGCTTCTAACTTTTCCTCTCTTTCTAGTATGTTGAATTCCATAGTAATTGCCATATTTTGCATTTCTTCCAGGTTTGAAGGGTCTTTTTCTATTATCTGGAAATCCATCTCCGGGTCAAAAGCATTTGGGTAGTGCAAGAGAGCCCACCCTAGGGGTGGCTTTATCTTCACAGGTATTGCATGGTATACTTTTTTGAACCTGGCTGAAAATTGTTGTACCATCTCCTCTGGATGTCTTTTCAAATCATTGTAGCCCTTTATGATGAGAAGAGCATTTCCCATGACATCCCACCTATCTAAGAAAACTTGAGTGAATTTATGAAAGTTGTTAATGCTTGCAGTTGGAAGGTCCTTAAACCAACTCTTAATTTTTCCTTGTAATGAGATGGAAAACATTCTAATACACACATCATCTTATTTTATTTCCAATAGGTCAAGTAAACCCTCAAGATTTTGAATTTGTTCTTCAGCGGTGACTTTTAAGTTTTCTCCATCAAATCTCGGTAGCTTATTTGCAATATTTGTAGGGAGGGCCTAGAGGATAAGAGGCAAAACTAGAGGCTTGTATCTTTCTGGGACCTTTGTGGATATAGGTAGTGAAAAAAGAGATTGATGATTGTTTGAGGTTTGAACAAGAGTAGGAAAGGTAGTATGAGGCTCATGTTTCACTAGATCTTCCACAGGTGTATCTGGGGTAGGCACAGGTGTATAAGTCTGCTCAAGCTCTGCAATTTGAGGTTAAGCTTTTTGAGGCTTGATATATT
Source organism: Pinus albicaulis (assembly GCA_034641835.2). Classification (NCBI taxonomy): domain Eukaryota; kingdom Viridiplantae; phylum Streptophyta; class Pinopsida; order Pinales; family Pinaceae; genus Pinus; species Pinus albicaulis. Next base: position 755,287,115 of record CM076570.1, on the reverse strand, counting down.
TCCAATGATCAGTGTAGATCTCATCAATGTATTTTGTTAGTCATCAGTAATTTTTGCCTTTATAGTATTACTAAGTGCTTTTCATAAGATTTATAGAAACAAAGTTCATGAAACATTGTGAGTTTTAGAAATCTCACTGCCTTCATTATCCTAAGATAAAATTTTCACTATATTATCATCTTGTCCAGTCATGCGTAGCCTACCATTCCCAGAAGACCCATCATGGGCTCATGCCATTCACTATTCACCATGTATTGTCAACCTAGCCTAAAAAAACTCTGTTTTTGTTTTTACCTACAACCTTCCCTAGCCAACTAAGCTCACTTATCAAAGCAGCTCTGTTGTCCTTCCCAAAACACCCCAAGAATTAATGATCTCAAACTATTTTTGTAGACTCTTTAGATAGATCAAGTACATTGGATTTTGATCTTCAACACATTAGTTTATCATAAACTCTGTCTCACACTTGATAGAGCCAAAGTTCTAGGTTTATGTCCAAAATCTAAGTCCCAAAGAGCCTCCACTAGGTCACCTAGAGCCTCATGAGTCCTAGGGTGGATTTGATATCCTGCATATCTACGTTTTATACCTACAAGGAGATTGCTTTCAAAAAAAAGAGGGAAAGGGACAAGTAAATTTTCCCAAAACTAATTAAGAGGTCCTTCAAGGGACGTCTTTGATCTAAAGCATGAATCTAGTAAGGGGAAAACTGCCCTTTGCTCACTTTCTTGCAAAGAAGACCAAAAGGGCCATCAGATCAACTAGGAGGTAAGGTAAAAAAAGGGAAAAATCATCATAGGAAGATCACCAGTGAACAAGAGATAGCAGCAAGCATATGTTTTAGGAAGATCAGGGTTGGTAAATTTTTTTGGCCAAACAAGGAATAAATGCTAGGGTTGCAAGGGCAAAGGTCACTTAACTCCATAAATGCACAATTGAATATTTTTTGGAAATAATAAATGAGTTTTGATAGGTTTTTAAGAACTTAGAAGATAATATTGATTATATTTTTCTAAGAAGCCCTAAAACCCAAGGATTTGGAAAAAATGACAAAATGATCAAAAGATGATGATAGAGCCTCCTTCATTACAACATATGGCTACCAGAGAATTTCAAGCTACCTTTCTAGGGTTTGTCAAAAACATCACTTTTTTCACCTACACTAAAAGGAGAGATGGCAAATAATATCATTTTAAAAGGGCTAACCTTCCAATTGAAAAATTTCTTCAAAGTAAACAAGAGGAGGCAAGCATAAGGTTGAGCTTATAAAAATGCCCAAGTGAAAACCATGGCATAATATAGTTTTTTTTACTGTTGGCAAATAAACCTATTACTACCTTAAAAACAGGAAAAAGAGGAAAAGAAACAGTCTTCAGGTCACCAGTAGTCAAAAAATGCCAAGAAGGTTAAAAGCAAGTGTTTTTTATGACAAAAGCATGCCCAAGACAAATTTCCCAATGCCCAAGTTATCAGAAAGAAGAAGGGTGAAAAGGACATCAGCAAATCAACACCACAAGAGGAGAAAAAAGTGCCTTGAGGAAGTTTTCAAAACCCTCCAAAGGACAAAAAGTTATGAGACAAATGGAAAAAGACCAAGACATAGTAAAAATGGGTTTGTTAGTTTGATTTATCTTTTTGAAAGGCATAAAATGTTTTTTGAATTCATTGTTGAGCTCATTTCCACACTCGGTAAGGAAGGAAGAAGCTCCAAAGATAAATTCAAGGTTTCTAGACCGTTTCTGGGCAAACTGTTCAGGTGCTGTGCAAAAAGGATCTGGCGCTACGTAAAACCCCATCCCTCCCATTCATTTTTACATGATGCTATGCAAAAAATATTTGGCACTGCGAAAAATTCAGGTGCTGTGCAAACACAGGCTCGACTCGCCAAAAAGCTGGCAGACCCTCCATCTCGCCTGACACCTCAACTCATTTACCTAGGCACTGCGCAAACAGGTCACCCGACTTGCCCAACTGATGTGCAGTGGCTGCCTTTTCTGCCCGGCGCTAAGAAAATATATGACTCAAACCACCCAGAAGCCGTGCAGACTTCCCGGCACTGCGCTAACTCCTGTTCAACCTTGCCCAGCATTGCGTAAACCGCCCAACCCGACAGCTCGGCCAGAAGCGCTGCACAAAGTCCAGGAAGGTGCCAAATTGCAAAAAGGACTCCCTGATGCCTAAATTCATCCTTTGAGGTGCTTCCAAGATTGAATAAAGTTGAAGAAAGTGGTAAGTGGTATTTTCTCTTGATCCCCCAAGAAAATTTGCAAAAAAATCTTGGGTTTTTTTTTGTTATTGAGGTAAAAACCCTAGGAGGGTGAAACCCTAGGTCAAATTCACTAGGAACCTTGTTCTTCTAAAAAAAATTCTTGAACCAAACTTGATAGCATGGGTGGGTAAGAAAAATTGAGGTTGTTACCATCCTCTAAAAACCTCCTCAAACTACAACACCACTCAAAACCCTAAGAACTTATTTTCTTAGCTAAAATTTGACCTCACCATCATTTCTCACTTGTTTTTTCCACTAAACCTCAATTTTAAGACCAGTGTCTCCCATCACCATGTCAGAGACTGAAAACAGTAGTGGTAGTGGAGAAGGTCAAAGGCCTTCAAAGACAAATCACAAGGGAGGGAAAGTTAACAGGTTGGAACCCCAAAATACAATGGCTATCACATCTTCTCCTAGGATCTTGTCATGCTTTCAAAACACAAGGTGTTTTCAGTTTTTTGAGAAGGTCAAGCAGGTAAAAAGAAATCCTAAGCTTACAAGGTTCCTCATCCTCAATTTACAAAACAAACATGCTGACCTTACAGGGGTGAAATTTGAGATTTCAGCAAGGTCCATATCTGAAGCCACTGGTATCCCTTCAGTGGGTGAGAAATGGTTCAAGAATGGTAAGCTAGAAAGGGATTTATTTGAGCCATTCATCAAAAGGAGGTATAGAGAAGGCAGTATCACAGTTTTCCATTTCTTACATCTCAAACACAGGTATGCACCCTTGATGTTGGCTATCATGAAATACTTCACCTATGAAGGGAGATACTCTAGGGTCTATACCTATCATCTTAGACTCCTTATGCATTTCACAGGGGTTAAGGCACTTGACATACCCTACTATCTCTACAGGAGCATTATGAAAATGTGTTCTGTTGTCCAAAGGAGGAGTTACCCCCAACAAATGTACAGCTTGTTCCACCATTCCTTGATCAAGATGGTGGTTGTACATCAGCTAGAGCAGTAGGGTGTACCTTGGGATGTTTCATAAACAATGAGTTCTTCTAAAACCCATAGCATCCTCATAAAAAATAATAGCCTTCCTCATTTGCACAAGTGCCCTCACCACAGGCACACATCCCTTCCTCTCCTTCTCTTGATGCATCAGGTGAAGCAGGGAGTGGAACTCAAGGATCACATAGAGATCAGGGTGAGGGTGAAGAAGTCAATGAGGAAAAAATAGAAATGTATGAAGATGAGGAAGAGGATATGGGAAGTGATGGAGGAAACAATGATGAAACACAAGGTAGTGAGCATAATGAACAAACAGATCACAGTTGAGATGATGGAGATAGTAGGGAAGAGCAGAAATATGAGGAAGGCAGTCAGAAAAGTGCACAAGATAGCCAAGGAAATATTCATGACAATCATGATAGTTGTCATAACTGTGATGACACTAATCAATTTCTAGATAACCAAGAAACTCAAAATGATAGTTCAGGAAATGACCAAGGAGAGAACCTCAGTAAAGAACAAAGCCAAGATTAGGCTGATGGCAGTGATGAGGGTCAAAGAAATGATGAAAACATGGTCAAAAATACCATCATCACCCCTCACACATGCACATACTACAGAGGACAAAGAGATGTGTCTGCTGCCTCAAAAAGGCAAAGGGCCATCTCTCCTCAGGCTATCAAAATAGTGGACAAGGGCAATGAAAAGGTGGGAAATATTGAGTAGCAGGTAAATGTGAGGAGGAGTAAAAGGATAAGGAAAACTACTCAAGGGCCTGAGTTCATTGAATTAGACAGTGATAATGAGGATGAGGAGATGACCACTAAAATGCTACTCCTAGACAAAGATGCACAAATCAGGGAGTAGGAGAAGGATTTTGAAAGAGCACAATGCATCATTTAGTACTACAAGAATGAGCATAATTACTTCAATAAGATCAAGAGAGGCCTTTCTCTCCAAAAGAAGATGACCAATCATTACACAAAGAAGAGCATTTTTTCTTGTGCCAAACTCAAGGAGGCTCTCCTTGAGGTAAAAAACATAAAAAGGGAAAATGAGCATAACAGGAATGGAATTTTGGCTGAGGCTTCTCAGAAATTATCTAAAAAAATTTAAGGAGGGCCTCCACCAATTTTGAAGGAATTTGGAGAAGATTTTGTTTTCTGAGAAATTTTGGCCTCATTTGCGTAGCACCACTGGCGCTCCGCAAAAATTTGGAGCATATTTAGGATGAAATCTTGAAATTTTTGGATTTTTCATGACCTTCACAACATCCACACAAAATTTTAGAAGATTTGGAGCAGTTTTGACCCCTCAAAAGGTAAAAAAACACCTCAAAAATCACCTTTCTACCTCTGTTTTAGGCCTGGCACTGTGCAAAAGACAGTTTGAAGGTTTTACATTTTTGACAGGGTTACAGGAGATAGATCAGAAAAACACAAGAATTTTTGAAAATTATAATTCTCAGGCTTTGCAACGAGCCATCACAGAGCCAAATCCGACATCAGGAAGTGGCCCAAAACTTGGTTGCAAAACAACCTATTTTCTACAAAAGTAGCGCTCCGCAAAGTGACAGTCTTTTTGCCAAAAGTCAACAAAAGACACAAATTTATGGAAAAATAGATTTTTAATGTTTTTTTCGCCAAATCACTCCTGATTTTATTGAGGAGTTATGTTATGATATTTTTCATTTATTATCTTATCTATTATGTGTCTTGGGCCTTGCATGGTCATTAAGCACATAAATGACATTTATGACAGAATTAGGGTTTCTGGAAGCCTCTTATGGTTTCCACCTCCTCACTTGCTCCATAAATAGAGCATGAGGCTCTTATATATTGGGTTGGATTTTGATGACTGATTATGAAGTAATATATAGTCCCTTGGAATTTGAAAAGAACTTGATGTCTTGGAGTTTATGAAAGCCCTAGTTTGTTTGTTGATGGAGGAGGATTGGTTGCAGGATCCATGAGTCTAGTTTATGGTGAAGTGTTTCTTTTTGTTTATGTTTTCTAGTTTATCATTGTGTTTCCACATTTCTATGTTGTAGTAGGACAAAGAATTTAGACTAAGAAATGTTTTCTAATGGCACCTTAGGTCTGTTTGTTCTTCATTGCCTTAATGTTTTCTTCTGCTAGGACATGTTAGAGAATCCTTCTCTGCTCTCTAAGGATCTCCTAAGATTTTTTATTTCTTGAATGGTTTAAAATAGATGGTATCCAACATGATTTATGGCTATCCCTACTTCTTTTTGCCACTAAGAACACTATTCTTGAAGTCATCTATTTAAAGCATCATTACTTAGGCTTGTCAAAGAAGTTTGTTTTAATCCTGCTCTTTGCATTTACTTAACTAATTGTTTTAAAGGACCTTCATAGCTATAATATTGGATGTTTAGGGCTTCTCTCCTTCTCTGATTATAGTTATCTGTGCATCTTAAATGTTTTCTATCTTTGATGATGAAATCAATGAAAGTTAAATAAGTTTCTTCCCTTTCTGTATTTGATTTGAATGTTTGTCTTGGATAATTATCTGCTTTAAGTCTGAATCAAAGAGTTTAGGGTTTTCTCTACCTTTGATTTTCTCTCTATTCTTTTGATTCTTCCAAATCCCTTTGTTTAAGTATATGATAGAGAACTCTTTACTTCTCTTTGTCAAACTTTGTTTCTCAAAATTAATGTCCATCTCATGATTCTTCAAACCACAAAGATCCACCAACCAAACTATATTTTCCCTACAACACTCCCTAATCTGTTAATGAACCTATCATGACCTTGTTAGACTCCATTTCCCAATGACTTGAAGTTTTCATTGTTTCTATCTAGTCTATCTAAGCATCATACCCAACCAAAAAACAATCAACAAACCCAATATTTCATAACTAGCCTAAATTCAACCCTAATTAGCAAACAAGTTCACATCTTTGCACCTAATAGAGAGATCCCTCTCTGAATCTAGGAAGGCTAGGTCCTTGGATTCCAAAGCTTGGTTTGATGTTACCCCTGTCCATTTGTATCTCAATCAATCTAGAAAATTATGAGGAGCTAACATAATGGTGATCATGGTGGGACTTATGAGTATATAGTTGCCTGGACACCTCTTAAGACTCTTTAGACCCTAAGTTTGACTTAGAAAATCCAGTGAATTTGCCACCTCATCGCCACACTAACATAATGGCAATCACGGTGGGACTTCTGAGTATATAGTTTCCTGAACACCTCTTAAGACTCTTTAGACCCTAAGTTTGACTTAGAAAATCTAGTGAATTTTCCACCTCATTGCCACACTAACATAATGGCGATCACGGTGGGAATGCTGAGTATATTACATCTTAGATATCCTTAAGACCTCAGAAAACCCACAAACATCCTCAGATTGGTATTTAGTTGCTGATGGTGGACAACAACATGCCTTAAAATATTTGAAATCATCCACCTGGTGACTCCACAACTCTCAATAGACCTAAAGACTCCACTGGAGGAAGAACCTGAAACATGACCAATCATCCTAGAAAGAAAGAGCACTCAGGCCTAAGTTGGATTAAAGAAATTATTGTTTTTATCTATAACTATGTTCTATCCTAATTTAAGCCTGATCAATAATACAAAGATGATATCTACATTTATCATTGGAAATATCTCAAGCCTTGAAAATCTAAGCCTCAAAATGAGAAGACTTATACACCTTTGCTTACCCCAGATTCACCTGTGGAATACCTAGTGAAACATGAGCGTCATGCCACCTTTCCTGCTCTTGCTGAAACCTCAAACAACCATAAATCTCTTTTTACACTAACTATACCCACAAAGGTCTTAGAAATATACAAGCCTCTGATTTTACCTCCTATATTCCAAGCCCTCCCTGGAAATCTTGTAAATAAACTACCTAGATTTGATGGAGAAAGCTCAAAAGTCACCGCTGAGGAACACATTCAAAATCTTGAGAATTTACTTGACCTTTTTGAAATAGAAGAAGATGATGTGTGTATTAGAATGTTTGCCTTATCATTACAAGTAAAAATTAAGAGTTGGTTTAAGGACCTTCCAGCTGCAAGAATTATCAATTTTCATCAATTCAATCAAGTCTTCCTAGATAGGTGGGTGATCATGGGAAATGAATTTCTCATCATAGAGGAATAAAAGAATTTAAAAATACAACCAGGGGAGACAGTTCAATACTTTTCAGCTAGGTTCAATAAGGTATACAATGCAATACCTACTAAGATAAAGCCACCTTCAAGGTGGGCTCTCTTGCACTACCCAAGTACTTTTGACCTGGAGATGGAATTCCAGATATGAGAAAAAGACCCTTCAATCCTGGAATAAATGCTTAATATGGAAATTACTGTGGAATTCAACATACTAGAAAGAGAGGAAAAATTAGAAGAAATAAGGAAGGACAAAGCATCTCAAGAGAAACTGACTTCTTGAGAGGTAAAGCTAGAGATGTTGACAGATACAATCAGAAAAATGATGCATATACTTGGCAGGAAAGATGAAGAGTACAAGGTTGAGGTTGGTGTTGATTATTCGGAGCAGCAGGTACCATTTTCTTGGGAGGAACCAAATCAGTCATTTCAATGCAAAGATAGCTATAAAAACATACTGGCTGACCAAGGTTGCAAAGAAGAAGATGCGGAAAGTTGTCAAGTAAGTACTATATGCCTTCCTACATCTTGTGCTTCACTATTAAGAGAGTATTACAAGAAAATTGAAAATAGAAATAAGGTAGAATGCTCTAAAGAATCAGTAAGGAAGGAAATGGATAATACAAACCTTTTTTGAAATCCATAAGTTCTCCCCTCAAATCATCTTGGTATGACTGTTTGGATTACAAAACTAGAAATGGAAGATGAGCCATCACCTCTTGAGTCCCTACCCTTGTGCTTCGAGTCATTTCAAATGGATAAAAGAGAGGATATTGGCCATGAATACTCTCCTTTTCATATGATGGAACAATCTGCTGATCAAGTATGCATAATGGATGACATTCCTCCTATGAATAAGCTGCCCAAATATGATCAATATGATGATGACTATGTTCTCCAAACTCAAGATAACACTACAGAACAATCAGTGATTAGTTTGTGGGACAAAGACAGTTATTTTAAACAACTCAAATACAGTGATCAGCAAATACCACTCAGCTATGACAGTGAAGAAGAAAGTGCATAAATTTTGGGAGAAAGGGAAGGGTCTTTACCTCTTTGTTGTAATTCCTTTCAGTTAATCAAAGACAACCTTAATGCAATCATAAGTCAGCAATCTTTGGGTATTGATTTCAACAACAAAGAACACATTCAGCCCTATGTCCAGCCTTCACAAGAGAAAGAGAACAGCTATGGCTCTTTTCAACCAGGTTTACTAGAGGACAACATGGCAATATATGATGAGTCTGACAGTGCAGATGATCATGAGGAAGAGAAGGAGTTTCTTTCCCAAAAACGTCCCAAGCTTAGCCAAGTGGAGGAAAGAGCAGTCCTGGATCAAGCTTATTTTCCAAATTCTCACATTCAGGTATTGTTTCAAGATCCCTTTGCTGATTTATTAGAAGCATCTAAAAGAAGAGCATGTTATGTCAAGAGCAGTTTGTTGCAAAGTGTAAGAAAAATTTTAAGCACTACTGTTCAAACACAAGTGAGGTGGGAGTGGCCTTTTAATTTTGTCAGCACCGTCAATGAGCTAAACCAAGATCCCTCATGGAATCATCTACTTGATTGGATGTATTGGAAAAGAGAGTTCACCAACTGAATGTATATCATGTATAGGTTAGATTAGGATAGATAGGAAAACAAATAAGCTCAGCACTATGAGCATATTTCTACCTTATTTTTAGATTGTTTTTACCAATAAGAGAGAAAAATTATAAAAAAAAATGAAAAAGAGGGCAGATGAAAAGAAGAGGTACAACCCCATACCCAAAAATTAGTGACGCTGAAAGTGTGCAAGTCTAAATGCCACTACTTGTTTTTGAAAAAGAAGTCTTATTCAGTCATCTAGCCTAATCATGGTTGAACATGTTTTCAGTTTATTTGTTGATAGGTTGGTGAAATAAAAACTTTTCAAATCATGTAAACTTGAATTGTCAAAAGATAATAGATTAGGAATGAATAATGTTGGTTCCACATGCTTAAAACTGAACCAAAGAGAAAGATAGGATTGCTTAGCAAATGATAAATCACAACCCTTGTTTTTCTAGTTTTTTTTATACAAAAATAAAACTTGTGTGTAGCTTGTTATTATGCCATAGCCCATGGTGAATCAGACTGCCTAATCCTAATTTAGCCAAGTTTTCAATTTCATGTCACTAGCTTAGAGAATAAATTTTTTCAAACAGCTCAATCTTGACAAATAAGTAGACTAGGTAGAAAATAAAGAGAGTTCATTAGCCTAATCTGAACTCTCAGAAGAAATAAGGGTACATTTAGATAGTTTTTTTTTTTTTTTCAAAAAGAAAAATGTCAAGGGTTTGCCAGTTCAAGTGCACCCAAGGAAGAAAAAATGTTAGGCAAGTAGGTTGGGTAGGTAGAGATGATGCTGATATAAATCATGTGTTTTCAGATTACTAAGATCGTAGCCTCAAGCAAGCATCAACAAATGAAAAGAGAGAAAAAATTGCCCAATGGATGAGGCACTGGTCTCGGTAAAAATCGAGATCTGAAGTTCTAGACATCTCCTGAAAAGGAGCTGCCCTCCCCAAGTGGAGCCACTGTTAGTCATAAGTAATTTTTGCCTTTATAGGATGACTAAGTGCTTGTCATAAGATTTCTAGAAACAAAGTTCATGAAACATTGTGAGTTCTAGAAATCTCACTGCCTTCATTATCCTAAGATAAAATTTTCACTATATTATCATCTTGTCCAGTCATGCCTAGCCTACCATTCCCAGAAGACCCATCACAGGCTCATTCCATTCATTATTCACCATGTCTTGTCAACATCGCCTAAAAAACCTTTTTTTTTGTTTTTACCTACAACCCTCCCTAGCCAACTAAGATAACTTATCAAAGCAGCTCTGTTGTCCTTCCCAAAACACTCCAAGCATTGATGATCTCAAACTATTTTTGTAGACTCTTTAGACAGATCAAGTACATTGGATTTTGATCTTCAACACATTATTTTATCATAAACTCCATCTCACACTTGATAGAGCCCAAGTTCTAGGTTTAAGTCCAAAAGCCAAGTCCTAGAGAACCTCCACTAGGTCACCTAGGGTCTCATGAGTCCTAGGGTGGCTTTGGTATCCTGCAAATCTGTGTTTTATACCTACAAGGAAACTGTTTTCAAAAAAAAGAGGGAAAGGAACAAGTAACTTTGTCCAAAAATAATTAAGAGGTCCTTCAAGGGACGTCTTTGATCTGAAGCATGAATCTAGTAAGGGGACAGCTGCCCTTTGCTCACTTTCCTGCAAAGAAGACCAAAAGGGCCATCAAATCAGCTAGGAGTTAAGGTAAAAAAGGGGAAAATCATCACAGGAAGATCATCAGTGAACAAGAGATAGTAGCAAGCATATGTTTCAGGAAGATCAGGGTTGGTAAATGTTTTTGGCCAAACAAGGAATAAAATGCTAGGGTTGCAAGGGCAAAGGTCATCTAGCTCCATAAATGCACAATAATTGAAGATTTTTTGGAAATATTAAATGAGTTTTGTTAGGTTTTTAAGAACTCAGAAAATAACACTGATTATATTTTTCTGAGCATCCCTAAAACCCAGGGATTTGGAAAAAATGACAAAATTATCAAAAGATGATGATAGAGCCTCCTTCATTACAGCAGATGGCTACTAGAGAATTTCAAGCTACCTTTATAGGTTTGTCAAGAACAACATTGTTTTCACTTGCACTAAAAGGAGAGATGGCAAATAATATCAGTTTAAAAGGGCTAACCTCCCAAATGCAAAATGTCTTCAAAGTAAACAAGAGGAGGCAAGCATAAGGTTGAGTCTCTGAAATGCCCAAGTGAAACTCATGGCATAATATAGGTTTTTCTACTGTTGGAAAATAAACCTATTACTACCTTAAAAACAGGAAAAAGAGGAAAAGAAACAGTCTTCAGGTCACCAGTAGTAAAAAAATGCCAAGAAGGTTAAGATCAAGTGTTTTTTATGAAAAAAGCATGCCCAGGACAAATTTCCCAATGCCCAAGTTATCATAAAGAAGAAGGGTGAAAAGGACATCAACAAATCAACACCACAAGAGGAGAAAAAAGTGCCTTGAGGAAGTTTTCAAGACCCTCCAAAGGACAAAAATTATGAGACAAATGGAAAAAGACCATGACATAGTAAAAATGGGTTTGTTAGTTTGATTTATCTTTTTCAAAGGCATAAGGTTTTTTGAATTCGATGTTGAGCTCATTTCCACACTTGGTAAGGAAGGAAGAAGCTCCAAAGAGAAATTCAGGGTTTCTGGACCGTTTCTGGGCAAACTGTTCAGGCACTGCGCAAAAAGGAGCCAGCCCTATGCAAACCCCCATCCCTCCTGTTCAATTTTACACGACGCTACGCAGAAAATCTTCAGCGCTATGCAAATGCAGGCCCGACTAACCCTAAAACCGGTAGACCCTCCATCTCGCCCGACACCTCAACTCATTTACCCGGGCGCTGCACAAACGGGATGCCTGACTCGCCCAACCGATGTGCAGTGGCTGCCTTTTCCGCCCAGTGCTACACAAATAGATGGCCCGACCCGCCCAGAAGCCGTGTAGACTGCCCAGCTCTACACTAACTCTTGTTGAACCTTGCCCAGTGCTTCACAAACCGCCCGACCCGACAGCTCGGGCAGAGGTGCTGCGCAAAGTTCAGGAAGGTGCCAAATTGAAAAAAAGACTCCCTGATGCCTAAATTAATCCTTTGAGGTGCTTCCAAGATTGAAGAAATTTGAAGAAAGTGGTAAGTGGTATTTTCTCTTGATCCCCCAAGAAAATTTGCAAAAAAATCTTGTTTTTTTTTTATTGAGGTAAAAACCCTAGGAGGGTGAAACCTTAGGTCAAATTCACCAGGAACTTTGTTCTTCTAAAAAAAATTCTTGAACCAAATTTGATAGCATGGGTGGGTAAGAAAAATTGAGGTTGTTACCATCCTCTAAAAACCTCTTCAAACTACAACACCATTCAAAACCCTAAGAACTTATTTTTTTAGCTAAAAGTTGACCTCACCATCATTTCTCACTTGATTTTTCCACTAAACCTCAATTTTCAGACCATTGTCTCCCATCACCATGTCAGAGACTCAAAACAGCAGTGGTAGTGGAGGATTTCAAAGTCCTTCAAAGTCAAAGAACAAGGGAGGGAAAGTTAATAGGTTGGAACCCCAAAATACAGTGGTTATCACATCTTCTCCTAGGATATTGTCATGCTTTCAAAACAATAGGTGTTTTTAGTTTTGTGAGAAGGTAAAGCAGGTGAAGAGAAATCTTGAGCTTACAAGGCTCCTCATCCTCAAGTTACAAAACAAACATGCTAACCTTGCAGGGGTGAAATTTTAGATTTCAGCAAGGTCCATATCTGAAGCCACTGGTATCCCTTCAGTGGGTGAGAAATGGTTCAAGAATGATAAGCTAGAAAGGGATTTATTTGAGCCATTCATCAAAAGGAGGTATAGAGAAGGCAGTATGAAATTTTTCCCTTTCTCACATCTCAAACACAGGTTTGCATCCTTGATGTTGGCTATCATGAAATGCTTCACCTATGAAGGGAGATACTTCAGGGTCTATACCTATCATCTTAGACTCCTTATGCATTTCATAGGGGTTAAGGCACTTGAACTACCCTACTATCTCTACAGGAGTATTATGAAAATGTGTTCTATTGTCCAAAGGAGGAGTTACCCCCAACAAATTTACAGCTTGTTCCACCATTCCTTGATCAAGATGGTGGTTGTACATCAGCTAGAGCAGCAGGGTGTACCTTGGGATGTTTTCATATACAATGATTTCTTATCAAACCCACAACATCGTCATCAAACAAATTTTCCTTCCTCATCTGCACAAGTTCCCTCACCACTGGCACACATCCCTTCCTCTCCTTATCTTGATGCATCAGGTGAAGCAGGGAGTGGAACTGAAGGATCACATAGAGATTAGGGTGAGGATGAAGAAGTCAATGAGGAAAACACATAAATGTATGAAGAAGAGGTAGAGGATATGGGAAGTGATGGAGAAAACAATGATGAAACACAAGGCGGTAAGCATAATGAACAAACAGATCACAGTGGAGATTATGGAGACAGTAGGGAAGAGCAGCATGATGAGGAAGGTAGTCGGAAAAGTGCACGAGACAGCCAAGGAAATATTCATGACTGTTGGAACAGGGTCTCCTAACAAGCTGCAAAACTGGTCCATTTTGAATATTTTTTATTAGATTTAGTCTAGCGTAGGGATTTTGGGGCAGGGCAAAGCCCGAACGCATTGTAATGGGTGAAAGGGTAAACTAGGGGTCTGAAAAGCACGGTTTGTGAACCATAGAAAAGTCTAGGCTAGATTGTTATAAATAGAGGAGAATTTTGTATTGTAAAGGACAAGAATGATAGGCTATTGATGCAAATTGTGGTTTAAGCTATCTATTTGGGTTTTTGGGGAAAGGACTCCTGCTGGCTCTATGCGCGGAGATCCAAGTCTAGCTGTGTGCAGACCTTGTTGCTGTGTGCGTAGGTTGGGAAGGAAATTGTAAGGAATAATTGATGAATGAATGATTAAGAAGGATTGATAGAGAACTGAATCTGTGAGTAATCTTGTGCAAATTATTGGGTAGTTGTTGTATTGTGCATTTTCTGTCTTTAAGTTGCGAAGATCTGTGTAAGTGTGTTTCTGGATCTTGATCTATTATGTCCTGTTTATATAATGTTGTGTTATTATCACAAAAGCATATAACTATAGATCTAGCACACGTGGATGCAAACAGAGACCTAATTAACCATATGCAGAACAAGGTAATCTAGGATTACAAGACCTAGCGTAGCTCTGCTTGCCTTACCCATCCTTTCTCAGGGTGGGGAAACCTAGTTCTAGCACCCACCCTTACTACTTCAGGTGAGACTTTGACCTGCGTAAGGAGGTCACTACCAAAATGGCTAGTAGTATAGGGGGTTGTTGGTGAACCTTGCACACCGAACCTGGGTCAGGACCCCTCAAGCCAACAAATGGTTCCGTTGCAGGGACCTGAAGAAGTATGAGAAAGGGATTGGGTAATGACAAGAGAATAATGGAAACCTAAAAGAAAGGAAATTGAACACTGGTTCGAAAGGCAGATCCAGGAATTCGCAGTAAAATAAAATCACAGTAAAAAGTTAATAGCGGAAAAGTGGAAAAATAGGTACATCCTTATAGAGAGCTATGAAATATTCTTTGTGACATTTGCGATTGAGCTCCAGGAGTGGCTGGCTAGACTGGTCAAATTCCATAAGTGCTGGAAGGATGAACGAGTCACTCAGTGGACCTTGGAGCTAATCCGACAGCTCGAAAAGGCTGATAATATTATCACGCGCACGGTATATCACTGGGTGGATAGTGTGTGTGGAGGATTTGTGATGGAATTCGCCATTGATTAGTTTGTCTCATATTCTGAAGCTGAGCGACGATTCTTTAAAGGGTTCCAGGGAAAATTCCTAAGGACATTATGATTGTTGATCAAGATATTACTGTGTGAAAAGAGCATTCCGTGTAGTCAGACCGAATGACCTCAGATCTAGACGGGAGCGCGACACGAAGTGGTAAATACTATCGGACCAACCTTGATGGAGGGAGATCCGCCTATAATCTATTGCAAGAACCAGCTGTGCAAGATCCCCCAGTTACATCACCACCTAGGCCACACAAAGGTAAGAATTCACCCATACCACCACCCCCCCTAAACAGTGATATGGTTGTGCACTTGAAACTACCTACCTTCAAGGGGGTAGGAGATGAGGATATGGACCAGTTTTGGTTCATTGCAGACTCCATCTGGACTGCGCAGAATGTGGCGAGTGATACAGTAAAGAGGGCACAACTGTCGCTGGCATTCGAGGATAGGGCCCTGGACTGGTATATGCGATACATTTCCCAGAATGGGAGCGCATCCATTCAAGATATCAAATATGCTCTGAAGCAATAGTTTCGGAAGACGAAATCTTATTCCTAGATGGTAGCGGAAGTAAAGGACTTCAAACAAGGTGCATCTGAGTCAGTATGGGAGGCTGATCAGTGGTTGAAGGAGGCAATCAGGGAAGGAGGATTCGAGTATGATGATAAACAACATACGTAATGGTTCATCGCTATGTTGTTACCTCACCTGCGCACGCCAATGAGTCATCAGACCTTTGAATCGCAGGAGAAAGTTGTGGAAGTCACTATGATACTAGAAGCTACCACCTGAGAGGATACATCGGTAGGGGTACAACAAATTTAGGAACAACTTGGGGCTATGCATATAGAAATACAGAACTTGTGAAAGGAGCGAGGAAAGGATGGTTGCACAGATCTTTAGTGCATACGATGTCGGGTGTCTGTCCATACAAAGGATCAGTGCCCTCTACTAATGGATTACATGCAAATGGGAGGACCTAGTCTGGTACACCCAGGGGCAAGTAGGGAACCTATTCTGTCATGACCAGGGTCAAGTAGACCTACGTTATGGTGTGATGATTGTCGGGTAGCAGGACTACATGATACGAACCATTGCCCTCGGCTAGGTGCGTATGTCCTAGAATTGAAGCAACAATGGTGCATATTCTGCCGATCAGTGGGACATGATGAGAAGAAATTTCGTACTTATTATTTAATGATGGATTGTGGGAACTTATATAGGGTAAAATCGGACCCCGCATCACCAAGAATTTCTACGCACTTTGGAGGATCACCGGCCAGAGGTAGAGGAGGTCGGGGAGGAAGTGCAAGACGAGGACACAGGCAGCTAATCTGTTATAACTGTGGAGAAATAGGAAAATTTTCCAGAGAATTCCCAAATCCCACTAGACCATCGTGCAAGTATTGTAGGCAGCTGGACCATGTGGTGGAGGATTCCCCAATTTTAATAGCCAAGATGCAGGAAAAACAACTAACTCCTACGCAGAACATACAAAGAGTTAAAACCGAGCTCAGAAATAAAAATCCAAGTGTAAAAGTCATGCCGCACAGCGGTATGGTCACCTAGGGAGAAAAGGAGGAGTTTTCCCCTCAGGAAGGAGTGAATTTCAAAGAACAAGTACCCCTGATAGGCCCCGTACAACAGCCGATGCACCCCCAGATAGAAGAGGGAGTGGAGCCCTTTTTGGAGGCATGTCTGAAGTTGCTATGAAACTCGAAGGCCGTAGGAAATATCCAAGAATTATTGAATGCCTGCGTAGCTCGGCCTAATCTAATCTCTGGGACCAAGGATGTACACAAACTATACAGCTATAAGAAATGCACCGGAAGAGAAATGCGATTGACTGCGCAGATCGGTGACGACGAGATGGATTAGGTCATCTTAGATCTTGGATCAGATGTGAATGTATTACCAAAGAAGACATGGAAATGAATGGGAGAGCCTAAATTAGAGTGGTCCACCATCCAACTACGAATGGAAAATCAACAAAAATTCATCCCTCTAGATAGGCTACCAAAAGTCATGGTTGACATCGCAAGGGTAAGGGTCCTAGCCAACTTTCAAGTAATAGAAATTGTGGAAGATGCAGATCGCTACCCTGTGCTCCTTGGACTGGACTGGGCAATAGACATGGGGGGTGTCATCAATCTTAAGAAGCATAGCATGGTGTTTGAAAACAAAGGTATGCGTGTCATAGTGCCACTAGATCTAGCAGAAGGCGCGTGGTATACAGAGCCATCCTATGAGGAGGAGGAAATAGATCACATTTATAAACTGACTGCGCAGGATGAAGATTAGGTTAACCCCATGGACGAAGGAGTGCTCTGCTGGGAAAATGAAAGTGAATTTTTTTCCGACTCTCATGAGGAGCTGGAGAATTGGCAAGGTCAGTTGCACGAGGTTTCGGCGCTACGATGTCCTTGGGTCGCCAAGAATTTCCATCTCATCTCTACCAAGTAAAGAGACCTGCCTTGCCATGATGACGCAGGAGATAGTCAAGAGATTGTTGAACCTAAAATCCCCACGGAACGCAGGCTGGGAGCACCTGCCCAAGGGCCGATATTCTTCACTCAGGAGAAGTATTGGAGTAGGGTGATCCTGCGCTTAGGGAACCCAATTGCCAGATGGGCTCCGCAGTCAATTGACCTACGCAGATACTTGCTGACATACAACACTCAAGGGTGCAATCGAACCCTGCCCGAATAGGCTCACTTGGTTACTGCTGCCCTAAGTGTGCATTCGATTATGGACCCACCTGAACCCTCGTGCAATTGGGATAATTTTTGCTCACTTCAAGTAACTGATGGCACAAGGATGCTTGAGGCAACCCTACCAGACTAGGACATCCCACCCGAGGATGAAGCGCATGGATCGAGAAGATTGGTGGCCAACTTGCAGATCTGGTACCTGAACCCTATTATGGAACACTTAGCATCAACCTTAATTTAGGGTACGTGAACAACACATAGGCATCATCCGGCATCTGAAATTTCGTGGAAGAGACATCAGGCACAAATGACAACTGTCAGCACATCCCAATATGATAACAAAGGAACCTTATAGGTACGAAAAATAGGCAGCAGATCATCAATGCAGCCAATTATGGTAAGATTACTCTGAATGGTCGATGGTACATTTCCCGAATGGGCTACTCCACCATTAAATAGCTTCAGATGGTGTGCAGTTGGCTAGATGACTTCGCACCAGGCTATTTATTTTCTCTCCATCATGCTCCTACTATTTGCCTACTATTTTTCTGAAATCATTAAAATTCTCTGGGAGGCCCATTTTCTTGTTGCTAAGATGGACCCTAACCCTCTGAATGATCCGTTCTCGTGCTGCTCAATACCCATAGACATCCTCTTGAGAGGGCCTAGGAATGCTGAGTGTAGTCAAAGGATTGAGCACTATCTTCTTGCAGAAAGAATTGGCTGCGAGCCACGCACAGAAAGGCACCAGTACTACACAATGGGAATAACCGACCTTCTCACCCCAAGGACCAACACGGGACCCAGCTGGATGGCCTTGATAGTAGAGGAGGGTACATTAGTACCGCAGTCTCCTGCCCATAGCATCACAGTTAGGTCACCACTGGTTCTGCAACAAGAAAGAACGCTGAGATACAGGGACTTGCTATGACTTCTCCGCAACTCCAGAGTACCGCCCAACAGAAGCAATGTTTGTTCGCTCCCTCGCACTGCCCTATTAACCATCATGATCCGACTGCTGGTGACATCCAAATATATTTGGTGTAGCTATCTCACACAACGTTCCAAGAATTATACACCAGAGTGTTGCAAGAGGTTCACCACCGTAACCAAACTATGAAAAAATAGTCTGACATACCTCCGGAAGTACGGGCCCAACGGATTGCATTGGTCACCAACGCAATGCATATTATTCGGGAGAAACTTACACAGGGTGCGTAGTTGGTCAAAAAAAATACACAACTATGGACAGCAGTTCGGCACCATTCTATGCTTCAGCATATCCAGAAGGAATTATGGCAGGCGGAGGTTGCTTTGGATCAAGTCAGCGCTTCCTCACCCTCCAACGTCTCCGTGCAGTGTTTATCCATCATGGACAAGATTGAGAACCTTCGCCACACCAAGCATGTCATCCAAAAATGGTTGAAACCATGGGCCGAAACCGCACTCCAGCTTTCCCACGATGTTCAGTCCGCAATCGCGCACCTCCAATGGCTGTTAGAATGGGTTACCACGGCTCCAGATGTCCCTACCTCCCTAACACTTGTCAATATTGTGTATTAAGCTGCAGCCTAAAGTCAGGAAGTGCTCCCTCTGCTCGTCTGCGCTCTTTCTACCTTGCGCACACAAATGGAAGCCGCACCACCACAGTGACTCGGGACGAGTCACAAGATTGTGTTGGGGGACTGTTGGAATAAGGTCTCCTAACAAGCTGCGAAACTGGTCCATTTTGAATATTTTTTATTAGATTTAGTCTAGCGTAGGGGTTTTGGGGCAGGTCAAAGCCCCGAATGCATTGTAATGGGTAAAAGGGTAAACTAGGGGTCCGAAAACCACGGTTTGTGGACCATAGGAAAGTCTAGGCTAGATTGTTATAAATAGAGCAGAATTTTGTATTGTAAAGGACAAGAATGATAGGCTATTGATGCGAATTGTGGTTTAAGCTATCTGTTTGGGTTTTTTGGGAAAGGACTCCTGCTGGCTATATGCACGGAGATCCAAGTCTAGCTGTGTGCGGACCATGCTGCTATGTGCGCAGGTTGAGAAGGGAATTGTAAGGAAGAATTAATGAATGAATGAATAAGAAGGATTGATAGAGAGCTGAATCTGTGAGTAATATTGTGTGAATTATTGGGTAATTGTTGTATTGTGCATTTTCTGTCATTAAGCTGCGAAGATCTATGTAAGTGTGTTTTTGGATCTAGATATATTATGTCCTGTTTATATAATGTTGTGTTAATGTCATAAAAGCATATAACTATAGATCTAGTGCATGTGGATGCGAATAGAGACCTAATTAACCCTGTGCAGAAAAATTTAATCTGGGATTAGCGTAGCTCTTCTTGCCTTAACCATCCTTTCTCAGGGTGTGGAAACCTAGTTCCAGCACCCACCCTTACTACTTTGGGTGAGAATTTGACATGTGCAAGCAGGTCACTGCCGAAAGGGCCAATAGTATAGGGGTTTTTTGGAAAACCTTACACACCGAACTTGGGTCAGGACCCCTCAAGCCAACAATGATAGCCATGATAGCTGTCATGACTATCATGACACTAATCAATTTCTAGATAACCAAGAAACTCAAAATTATAGTGCAGGAAATGACCAAGGAGAGAACCTTAGTAAAGAACAAAGCCAAGATGAGGTTGATGGCAGTGATGAGGGTCAAAGCAATGATGAAAACATGGTCAAAACCACCATCATCACCCCTCACAAATGCACATACTACAGAGGACAAAGAGATGTGTTTGCTGCCTTGAAAAGGAAAAGGGCCATCTCTCCTCAAGCTATCAAAATAGTTGACAAGGGAAAGGAAAAGGTGGGAAATATTGAGCAGCAGGTAAAGGTGAGGAGGAGCATACGGATAAATAAAACTACTCAAGGTCCTGAGTTCATTGACTTAGATAGTGATAATGAGGATGAGGATATGACCACTAAAATGCTACTCCTAGACAAAGATGCAAAAATCAAGGAGTGGGAGAAATATTTTGAAAGAGCACAATGCATCATTCAGTACGACAAGAATAAGCATAAGTGCTTCAATAGGATCAAGAGAGGCCTTGCTCTCCAAAAGAAGATGACCAAGCATTACGCAAAGAAGAGCAAGTTTTCTTGTGCCAAACTCAAGGAGGCTCTCCTTGAGGTAAAAAACCTAAAAAGGGAAAATGAGCATAACAGCCTTGGAATTTTGGCTGAGGCTTCTCAGAAATTATATAATAACATTTAAGGAGGGTCTCCACCAATTTTGAAGGAATTTGGAGAAGATTTTGTTTTTTGAGAAATTTTGGCCTCATTTGCGTAGCGCCACTGGCGCTCCACAAAAATATGGAGCATATTTAGGATGAAATCTTGAAATTTTTGGATTTTTCATGACCTTCACATCATCCACACAAAATTTCAGAATATTTGGAGCAGTTTTGACCCCTCAAAATTTCAAAAAACACCTCAAACATCACTTTTCTGCCTCTGTTTTAGGCCTGGTGCTACGCAAAAGATATTTTTGAGGGTTTTAAATTTTTGATAGGGTTATAGGAGCTAGATCATAAAACCACAAGAATTTTTAAAAGTAGACTCTTTAGGCTTTCCCACGAGCCATCACAAAGCCAAATCCGACATCAGGAAGTGGCCCAAAACTTGGTTGGAAAACAACCTATTTTCTGCAAAAGTATCACCGCAAACTGACTGTCTTTTTGCCAAAAGTCAACAAAAGACACAAATTTATGGGAAAATAGTTTTTTAATATTTTTTTGGGAAAATCACTCCAGATTTGATTGAGGAGTTATGTTATGATATTTTTCATTTATTAGCTTATCTATTATGTGTCTTGGGCCTTGCATGGTCATTAAGCACATAAATGACATTTATGACAGAATTAGGGTTTTTGGAAGCCTCTTATGGTTTCCACCTCCTCACTTGCTCCATAAATAGAGCATGAGGCTCTTATGTATTGGGTTGGACTTTGATGACTGATTCTGAAGTAACACATAGTCCCTTGGAATTTGAAAAGAACTTGATGTCTTGGAGTTTATGAATGCCCTAGTTTGTTTGTTGATGGAGGAGGACTGGTTACAGGATCCATGACTCTGGTTGATGGTGAAGTGTTTCTTCTTGTTTCTTTTTTATGGTTTATCATTGTGTTTCCATATTTCTATGTTGGAGTAAGACAAAGAATTTATACTAAGAAATTTTTTCTAATGGCACCTTAGGTTTATTTGTTCTTCACTACCTTAATGTTTTCTTCTGCTAGGACATGTTAGAGAATCCTTCTTTGATCTCTAAGGATCTCCTAAGCTTGTTTATTTCTTGAATGGTTTAAAACAGATGGTATCCAACATGATTTATGGCTATCCCTATTTCTTGTTTCCACTAAGAACACTATTCTTTAAGTCATCTATTTAAAGCATCATTACTTAGGTTTGTCAAAGAAGTTTGTTTCAATCCTGCGCTTTACATTTACTTAACTAATTGTTTTAAGGGACCTTCATAGCTATAATCTTCGATGTTAAGGGTTTATATCCTTCTCTGATTATAGTTATTTGTGCATCTTAAATTTTTTCTGTCTTTGATGATGAAATCACTGAAAGTTAAATAAGTTTCTTGCCTTTTTGTATTTCATTTGAATGTTTGTTTTGGATAATTATCTTCTTTAAGTCTGAATCAAAGAGTTTAGGGTTTTCACTGCCTTTGATTTTCCCTCTATGCTTATGATTCTTCCAAATCCATTTGTTTAAGTATATGATAGATAATTCTTTACTTCTCTTTGTCAAACTTTGTTTCTCAGAATTAATTTCCATCTCATGATCCTTCAAACCCCAAAGATCTACTAACTAGGCTAGATTTTCCCTACAATACTCCCTAATCCGTTAATGAACCTATCATGACCTTGTTAGACTCCATTGCCCAATGACTTGAAGTTTTCCTTGTTTCTATATAGTATATCTAAGTATCATACCCAACCAAAAAACAATGAACAAACCCAATATTTCATAGCTAGCCTAAAGTCAACCCTAATCAGCAAACAAGTTCGCATCTTTGCACCTAATAGAGAGATCCCTCTTTGAATCTAGGAAGGCTAGGTCCTTGGATTCCAAATCTAGGTTTGATGTTACTCTTGTCCATTTGTATCTCAATCAATCTAGCAAATTATGGGCAGCTAACATATTCTTGGCCAGGTTTAAAGCATGATAGAACATGGTTATAGTTAAAAACAATAATTTTTTGAATCCAACCTAGGCCTGAGTGATTTTTCTTTCTAGGATGACCGGTCATGTTTTGGATTCTTCCTCCAGTGGAGTCTTCAAGTATATTGAGACTTTGTGGAGTCACTAGGTGGATGATTTCAACTATTTTAAGGCAAGCTGCTATCCACCATCAACAATTGAATACCAATCTAAGGGTTTTTGTAGGTTTTCTGAGATCTAAGGAACACTTAGTTTGTCACTAACTCAGAAGGTCCCATCATGATCACCATTATGTTAGGGTCTCGTGATTTGGCAGATTTGTAGACCAAATGAAAGGGTAATATCAGACTAGTATTTGGAGTCCTAGGACCTAGCCTTCCTGGACTCAGAGAGGGCTCTCTCTATTGTATGAAAAGGATGTGAACTTATTTTCCTTTTGGGTTTTGATTTTTAGGCTAGTTTTTAAGTGTAGGGTTTGTTGTTTGTTTTGGTTGGGTAAGATGAACAACTAGAATAGGTGGAGTGAGAGATCTTCAAATCATTAGACTATGGAGTCAATGAAAGTCATGGATATATCAATAATGAAGCAGAGTGCATTTCAGGGCCAATCTAGCAATGTTATTGGATCCTTAAGGTTATATGTGAAGTGGGATGGACATCAAGTTGGTGAATAAGGTAGGGCAAAGGGAAATCAAGAATTCTTTGTCAAATACCTATAACAAGTAGGTCTTAAACACTAAAAAGAAAAATATATAACTCATGAGGTAGGGGAAACCGTTAAGCTCAATGAAAATACTTAAACCAATAACCATTCAAGGCAAACAATTTCAATGAAATATAGAAGGCAGGAAACTCACTTAACTTCTAGTGATTTCACCTTGAAACTTTAGAAAACATTTAAGATCACAAATAACTTTAATTAATGAAGAGGGAACTCCTAAAAATCATAAATCAAGCTATAAAGAACTTTGAGGCAAACTGATAAGCATGGACAAAGGGAAAGATCAAAACAAGACCTCTTTGACTTAACCTAGCAAGCAGTACTTCAAAGAGAGGTTTCAAGATAGAGTTTAGATAGCATCAAATAAGAACGGCTTACCATGAAACATATTTTTAAACTAGCATACTAATCCATTAATGAAACAAACAAGTTTAGGTGGGCCTAAGGAGCAGTTAAGAATTCCTTAAGCTGACCCAACAGAGGAAAACATCAAGGCAATAGTAGGCAGGAGGACTAAGGTGCTTCAAAGAGCATTTCTCAACCTATAGTACTTTTCTGTTCTACTGCAACAAAGAAGGATGAAATATAATGATAACAATAAAACATGAAAAAATTAAGAATACATCACCATTAACCAAGCTCAGGGATCCTGCAAACAAGCTTCTCCATCATCAATCCAAGCAAGCCATTCATAAACTCCACAACACCAATTTCTTCTCCAAGCTCATAAAAACCATGTATTGCTCTCAAACATCATCAAATGGAAACCTTTACAATGGAATCCTCATGCTCTATTTATCTTAGCAAGTGAGGATGTGGAAACCATAAGAGGCTTCTAGAAACCTTAATTTCATCATAAATGCCATTTATGTGCTTGAAGACCATGCAAGGCCCAAGACACATAATATCTAAGCTAATAAATGAAAAATAACATAACACAACTCCTCAATAAAATCTGGAGTGATTTTCCCAAGAAAACATTAAAAAATTATTTTTCCATCAATTTGTGTGTTTTGTTGACTTTTGGCCAAAAACACACTACATAGTCCATTTGCACAATGCCACCTTTAGTAGAAAATAGGCTCTGTTACTACCAAGTTTTGGACCACTTCCCGATGTTGGATTTTTCTCTGTGATGACTCGTTGGAAATCGTGATGAGTCCTCTTTCTGTATATGCCTTTTTTTTCTAATTAAGCACAAGTAAAATGTTCAAAAAGTTAATTTCCCAAGACTGCTATAAGCGTAGCACCACCTCCACCAAAAAATAGGCTCTATTGCAGCCAAGTTTTAGACCACTTCCCGATGTCATATTTTTCTCTGCGATGGCCTATTGGAAAGCCTGATGAGATTAAATTTCATAAATTCTTATATTTTCCTTATCCAGATCTTGTAACCTATCCAAAATTTCAAAATCCCAGTACTTCCATTAGCACAGCGCCAGGTCTGAAATAGAAGCATAATGGTGAAAAATGAGGGGTTTTTGACCTTTTGAGGGGTCAAATCAGCTCCAATCCCTCTGAAACGTGGTGGGAAAAGTTTAATATCCATGAGAAGTCCCAAAAGGCTAAGTTTGCCTCCTGAGGATGCTCCAGGGATTAGCGCAACACCAAAAATAAGTACTTTTGCAACCAAGTTTTGGACCTCTTTCTGATGTCGGATTTTTCTCAGTGAAGGCTCGTTGGAAAGCCTGATGAGTCTACTTTCTAGAAATTCTTATAGTTTCTTGATCCATCTCCTGTAGCCTATCCAAAATTCCAAAATCCTAGGACTTCCATTAGCGCAGCGCTAGGTCTGAAATAGAGGCATAATGGTGAAAAATGAGGGGTTTTTTTACCTTTTGAGCGGTCAAATTAGCTCCAATCCCTCTGAAAATTGGTGGGAAAAGTGTACTAGCTATGAGAAGTCCAAAAATGCTGAGTTTTCCTCCTGAGGATGCTCCAAGGATTAGCGCAACGCCAAAACTAGGTACTTTTGCAACCAAGTATTGGACCTCTTCTTGATGTCAAATTTTGCTTCGTGATGGCTCGTTGGAAAGCCTGATGAGTCTACTTTCTAGAAATTCTTATAGTTTCCTGATACAACTCCTATAGAATTTCAAAAATTCAAAAATCCTAATAATTATATTAGTGCAGTGCCAGGTCTGGAATAGAGGCAGAATGGTGAAAAATGAGGGGTTTTTTGACCTTTTGAGGGGTCAAATCAGCTCCAATCCCTCTAAAACTTGGTGAGAAAAGTGTAATAGCCATGAGAAGTCAAAAAATTCTTATTTTTCCTTCTGAAGATGCTCCAGGGATTAGTGGAGCACCAGCGGCACTATTCTAATAGGCCTCCAATTCTAAAAAACCTAAAGTTGCCCAAATTTCCTCAAAATTGGTGGAGGTGTGCCTTATGGGGTCTGAGAGACTTGTTGAGAAGCTTGTGCCAAAATTCTAAGGCCTTCTTGGTATTTTCCTCTTTTTAGTGCTTGATTTTCAATTAGTGCCTTCTTGAGTTTTTCCCTTGTCAAGTGGCTGAGTTGAGGTAGATGGTAGGGTACATTTCCCTTTGGAGGCAGAAAACATAGGCCTTGACCCTCTCTGATATGTAAATGAAAAAAGTGTGATGGTGGTCTTTTTAGTGGCTTGACTATGGCTATGATCCTTGGTGTTGTCATCAACTCCTTCATCATTTCTTGTATTTTTCTCACCTTCATTTCCTTCATCATCATCATGCTCACTTCCCCTTTCTTCATTGCATGCCTCTATATCTTCTTCACTTTGATTTAGCTCATCACTAGGACTCTTTTCCTCTTCATCCCCTGTACTATCATTACTATCATTATCACTGAGAGGCTGATTGTTGTCATGACTGTTGTCATGAATATCATGACTATCTTCTTCCTTGTTGTTTTGTTCCTTACTGTCCTCTTTATCAATGTCATCCAACTTTTGGTTACCCTATTCTCACACCTTTCGGATTTGATGATGATTTACTTAGAGGTTAGAATCAGTAATTTTGCAATGAGGAATTAGGGCTTTCCAAACTAGGGTTTAATCCTTTCTCTAGCCACAAAAGTAGGAAAATTTCTTGGAGGATAAGGAGGAGAGGCCACCTACCAGCTTTAAATCTTCTGCAGCCCTTTGAATTTAACTTGTAGGATGAATTTGAGCCTTGGGGCAAGTTCTTTCCTTGTTTGAGGAGCCTCTGCATTAGTGCAACACCACTTATTTGCGCAGCGCCAAAAAATGGCCCACTTGAAGCCAAGTTTTAATGACCTTCCCGATGTCAGATTTGGGTGCGTGATAGCACGTTGGAAATATTAACCTTTCTACATTCCAAATATACCATTTTTTCCCTGATTGGAGTTGATTTTCCTTGCCAAAATTTTATTTTCCCAAGACTAGTAAAAAAGTGTTGAATGATGGTGCCGAAATGCAGAGTGCTGGTGCATACAAATTTTGGATGCCTTCCTCAACATCAAATTTATTTCATCATAGATCATTGGAAATATATCCTAGTATAGGTGTCGTGTGACCCATCAAGAAATTCATTTGGACACTCCAGCTATGAGAAAACCGGATTTTCCCAAGGTCACTCCAACAGTGCAGAAATTCTCCTGTGACACTTGTATGTTTGAAATTTCTCCCAAACCATGATACTTGTGTAAACAATGAAGGAGGTTTTTCTTCTTGGCCCTATGATGGAAAAAATACCCTCTCACGTTTTCCAAATTCATCTATGTTTGGTCAGAAACATATTTTTAAACAAAACTAGCCCTTGGTGTGGCAAATGACTTGGCCCTTGGAATGAATTATTGGAAAATGATGGAGGCATGATGTTTATGAGTTGGTATGGAATTATTATTACTGATATGATATATCAAATGGATCCTTTTCTCTTATTATTACTTTCCATATCAAAACCTAGCTTATTTGGAAGAGTAAATTAGGGTTTGGTGTAGGGGATTTAGGACTGCCTTGTAGAGGGAGGGGAATGAAGGGGTTAAGGGTTGTCTAAATTCTTGGGGAAATTTTGGGGGATAGGGATAGATGTTAGAGAGTAGGGGAAAGTGGAATTTCAAGAATTGAGTGAGAGGAAAGGGTCCAAAAGGGCAATACACAGGCCTAGTCTCGAAAAAGGTCAAATTGTAGCAATAGGCTAGGTTTTGTAGAAAAATGATGAGTTTGATGGATAGGAGCGATGGGAAGTATTTATGAAGGTATATTAAGGATAGGATGAGGTGTAAGAGCATCAGGATACAAGCCTTTTTGATTTTTTAACCATGGAGGTCATGAAACCAAGAAAAATTCCCTTAGAAACCCTAGTTGGATAATGGAGTCATAGGCAAGGGACAAATAGAGTAATGAGATTATGGGTGGGAAAATGGGACAGAGATGAGAGGCATAAGTCCATGAGGGATCTTCTGTGAATGATAGGCTGACTATGACATGATAGAGTAGGGAGATATTGAAAATTTATCTTAAGGATAATGAAGGCGGTGATATTTCTATAACTCACAATATTCATGAATTTTGTTTCTAGAAATCTAAGATAAGCATTTAGTCATCCATGAAAAGAAAAAATTACTGATGACTAATAGTGTCTCCACTTGGGGAGGGAAGCTCCTTTTCAGGAGGTGTCTAGAACATCAGATCTCTGGTTTTATGAAGACCAGTGTCTCATCCATTGGGCAGATTTTTACTTCTTCTCATTTTCTGATGCTTATTTGAAGTTGTGATCTCAATAATCTGAAAAAAAACATGATTAGCTCAGCTTCATCTCTACCTAGAATATTTGACTGTCAAGATTAAGCTATATGACATACTTCATTCTCTAAGCTATTGACATGAAATTGAAAACATGGTTTAAATCAGGATTAGGCAATCTAAATTACCATGAGTTGTGGCATTAGGACAAGCTGCACACAAACATTTTTTTTGTACAAACAAAACTAGAAAAACAATAGCTGTGATTTATCATTTGGGATGCATCCCCATATTTCTCTTTGGTTCAGTTTTGAGCATGTGGAACCAGTATCTTTCATTCCTATTCTATCCTTTTTGACATGTTCAGCCATGATTAGGCTAGATGACTAAACAAGACTTTTTTGGCACAAGTAGTGGCATTTAGGCTTGCAAAATTTCAACATTACTATTTTTTGGGTATGGGGTTGTACCTCTTTTCAAATCTCCCCTATTTTTTCACCTTTTCTATGTTTTTGTGTTTTCATTTTCAAAACAATCTATAACTAAAAGATGTTAAAAGACTGAGCCTATTTGCATGCCTATCTATCCTAATCTAATTTTTACATGATATACATTTAGCTGATGAACTCTCTTTTCCAATAAAACCAATCAAGCAGATGATTGCATGAGGGATCTTGGTTCAACTCTTTGAGGGTGCTGACAAAATTAAAAGGCCACTCCCACCTTACTTGTGTTTGAATAGTAGTGCCTAAAATTTTCTTACACTTTGCAACAAACTGCTCTTGACATGATTTACTCCCTCTTCAAATGTTTTTAACAAATCAGCAAAGGGATCTTGAAACAATACCTGAATGTGAATATTTGGTAAATAAGCTTGATCCAGGACTACTTCTTCCTCCACTTGCTTGAGCTTGGGACTCGTTTGGGAAAGAAAATATACCTCTTCCTCATGATCATCTGAACTAGTAGACTCATCATAGATTGCAATGTTATTCTTTAGAAAACCTAATTGGTTTTGATAGAGTGGGCTGAGTTCTGTATGAAAACCACCATGTTGATGAGTAGGAGAAATCCTTGGCAACAAATCTTCTTGAGAAAGAAGTGCAGAAAATTTCTTATGATCATCAATTTTCAAGCCTTCATTTGCTTCCAAATTTTCTAAGCTTTCCTCATCAATGTCATAGTTGTTATGCATTGGTTGGTTACCTTTCTCAATTTGATGAAACTGAGCTTCCTCCCAAAAACCAAGTGCTGAATGATCTGCAAATTTGGCTTCTTTTTGGAGAACATCATCATTATCAACATATTGATCAAACCTTGGATAATCATCAATATAATTAATGTTACCAACCGCACATATTGGACTATCAAATTGTTTCTCTTTGAATTGATCTATAAATCCATTTTCTATCTATGTGATAACTAGGATTAGGAGGAAAATAAATAGAAATTTTCTATTCATATGAAAGATTAGAGGCTGACTGCATGTCTATTAGCTGATCTGTCTCCTCTTTAGTTAAAAAAGGAGGCATTTTTCTCTTTCTTTGGATATAACTACAACAGTCCTCTTTCTCTTGTGGAGGTTGATTTTGAGGCTAAATTTCTTCTTGAGCCTCATCTAGGAGAGATGATGAATCATCATTTGTGCCTTTAGAGAGGTCCCGTGGGTTCTATGTCATTCCCTGATTGATTTCATCCTCAACCAAATCTTCTTGATTTTCATGATAGTTAACTTAGGCATGAAATTCATGAATTTCCTCTGATAGATCCTCAGGGTGAAAATTTCTTTTTATAATCTGAAATGAATCAAAGCATAAAGGTATAGACCCTAAAGGTTTTGACTCCTTCTATATTTTAGATTTTGTGATTTCAAAATGGCTTAAGGGAAAGACCCCTGGATATGCAAAAGGTTTTGCATCATCTATCTTGTCCCTGTTTTATTCTTTAGAGCATTCCACCTTGTTTCCATTTGCAATTTTCTTGTAGTGCTCTCTTAGTAGTGAAGCACAAGATATAGGAAGGTATCTAGTACTTACTTGACAACTTTCAACATCTTCTTCTTTGTAATCTTGCTCAATATGCATATTTTGATTATTATTCTTGTCCTGTAATGACAGAGTTTGTTCTTCCCAAGGAAAAGGTATAGGTTGTTTTGAATAAGTAGCACCAACCTCAACCTTGTACTCTTCCTCTTTCCTACCAAGTATATGCATCATTTTGCTGATTGTATCTGTCAACATCTCTAGCTTTACCTCTAATGATATCAGTTTCTCTTGAGCTTCTTTGTCCTTCTTTATTGCATCTAAATTTTCCTCTCTTTCTAGTATGTTGAATTCCATAGTAATTGCCATATTTTGCATTTCTTCCAGGTTTGAAGGGTTTTTTTCTCTTATCTAGAAAGCCATCTCCATGTCAAAAGCATTTGGGTAGTGCAAGAGAGCCCACCCTAGGGGTGGATTTATCTTAGCAGGTATTTCATGGTATACTTTATTGAACCTCGCTGAAAATTGTTGTACTATCTGTTTGGTCAATTTAGTGTGTCCTAAATTGCTGCATTTAATTTGTCAATCAGGGAATCGTAAGCTGATGAAGTGCGGCGCACTATATGTGCAAGATAACCTATTTCTTAACTTTTTGTCGTTTTTGGTTTTCTAAGGTGGAATGGAAATTCTAAGATGAAAACAAGTTTGGTTATGTTTGTTCAAGGAAACATCCCTACCTTGATTTACCAACTTGAAACCTTAAAAATAAATTTGAAATTTACAATGACAAGACTTTGAAAGAAAATGAAAATGTACTGCTGAAATGAAAAGGTGCTGCTAATCTAATAAATCAAAACAGTGAACTAGTGAGCATGAAAACCAAACTATTCTTGCTGCTAACTAAACACAAAATAAAATTATGCTTAAGGAAATTCAAAATTGCGACAAAATAAATCTAAATCAGGTTACATCAATTTATCTTCTGATCCTTCATCATTAGTCCAGCTATGATTTTCGGAAGTAATCATAAACAACTTGAGTAACTGATATCTAACTTGTAGAAAGTAAACTAATATCAAACCATACATTTATGATTCAATCCCTCACCATCAGTCCAGCTGTGGCTTTCGGAGGCAACTGAAGATGTCATGCACAATTTAATATATCTAAATTGCAGAAAGGAAACTAATACTAAACTACACATTTCATAATACAATCCCTCACCATCATTCCAGCTGTGGCTTTCGGAGGCAACTGAGGATGTTATGAGAAGCTTAATATATCTAAATTTGCAGAAAGGAAACTAATACTAAACTACACATTTCATAATACAATCCCTCACCATCAGTCCAGCTGTGGCTTTCGGAGGCAACTGAAGATGTTATGAGCAGCTTAATATATCTAAATTTGCAGAAATGAAACTAATACTAAACTACACATTTCATAATACAATCCCTCACCATCAGTCCAGCTGTGGCTTTCGGAGGCAACTGAAGATGTTATGAGCAGCTTAATATATCTAAATTTAACTACTGAAGCAAATGAACAAAACTGAATTAAACAAAGCAATACTGAAATTAAAACAAAAACTATGAAAAGAAAATTAGCAGCAGAACAATGTTAGTTCCATGTCATTAGTCAAAAAGCTATGAAAATGCCCGGGCTGCCTATCTATAACCTGAAACAAGAACACTGATCAGTGATTAACAACATAAAACATGAAAGACAAAAGTGAAATGGAAATTATGGAAGTTTATAAACAGAAATGAAGCAAATGCAATGTATAAACATATGAATGGATTATGGCACAATGAGCTTTAAAGAAACAAAATGAGAACTATACACTAATGCACAAAACCTTAGCTGAGCAGGGGCCCTCTACACCAGCCTTGGCAACGATCTTCAAACACGAATTTCGGTTAAAAACAAAGTCTTCTTATATTAAAAAGCAGTCATTACAGGAAGGTGATGTTACGACACAAGTGCAGCGTAATCACACTACAGAGCAGACTAATAAAAGATAACAGAGACTAACATCGACTAACTCTATATGCGTATGCAAATGCATTATATATAACAAAAGAAATATAACTGTCTCCTAAAGTTTATGCTGGTGGAGAACACGTAGACCATTACGTCCACGGATCTAGGATCATGGCCGTGTTGGAAAGTAAATCTACGAGGAGTGGATGCTTGAATTCGACTCAAGAGCCATGTACAGATGTCGATTTTATCCTCCGCAACTTAGAAATGGCCGTATGAATCTTCATGTGACACGAAACAGAGTCCGGCCGACATGAGACTCCATGGTTGACTTCCATGTGGACGCCTTTGACTGCGGCTTCTTTAGATGAGTTTGCTCGAACCAATAGGACACGAACCATGTCCACGTCATTCCTGACCTGCCCATGTGGCTCGTTTCCCTTGTAGACACCTGTAGCATAGAGTTTCACAAAATAGCTGCGGAAAGTTGCAGCAGCTGCGGAAAGTGGCAAGATTCCGCAACTGAATGAACAAAATCTAAATCAAATAGCAAACACAAAAATATAATTAAAAACCATGTTAGATGCTCTTTTGCACATGATATTGACAACTTGGGAGGTTCAGGTGAGTGAAAAAAGGTATAGAAAAGTGTATGGAAAAGATGCAGATTTGAGACTCAACATACCCCCACTGTGAAGGTGTTGCATGTCCTCATGCAACCAAAATTTTGATAATCTTTCTTTAGTTCATGTGCCTTGACACTTCAGCCAGCACATCCAATCCTCTCCTCTTCTTCCTTGGTACTGCCAACATTCTGGGTTTCTTCATTAAGCACCTAAATTTGATATTAATGAGTGCTCTGCTCAGCTTCTGGCATTTCCTTTTCAATTTCTTATTCTTCTTCTGCCATATTCCCAAATGTAGCATGGTATTATCATGGATGATTTTGTCCAGTTTTCCTTGTTCTTTCAATGTCTCATTTTCATTTTTGATGTGCCTATTTAAAAGCTCTAGCTCAAAAATTTCTTGTTTTAGTGATTGGACCAAATCATCCTGCAATGTATGAGGCTGAATGGACGAAGTACTTGGACCTGTGGCTGCCTTTTCCAAAGATTCTATATAGTCATATACTTCCTACTGCTTGGGGTCTATTTCAGGTGTCATTTTTATTGGGTTGTCCCCAAAATGCCGTGAAGGAGAATTATCTTCAAAATCTGGCTCAGAAGGGCTCACATCAATATCTTGCTGAGAATGGGATGGAGTATGTTCAATGTCTGATTGGGAATGAAATGAACCAGGTTCACTAACTGACTGAGATGGACTATAGTCAGCTGGGGACTATTCAGATGTCTCCTCACCCAAATCAATGAAATGAGGACCCTTAATTTTTGTTTTCCTCAATTTTCCCTTAAGTCTGCTGCTTCTCCTCACACACTGTGGTACACTATCCTTTTGTTTTTGTTTTCCTTTCTCTGCCTTCTTGGGTATAGATGACTGTTTTTGAAGATAAACTAATCTTTCATATAGCACTTGATGATCTTCTTCTTTAGAAGAAGGAGTTTTATGTACAGCCTCAATAATTTTTCTCTCTTTTGGTGTTATTGGCTTCTTACCCTTGATTTCTTTCTTCTTCCTCTTTGACAGTCTCTCTTCCCTATCAGTTCTTTCCATAGTAGTAGTAGGAGTATTTTGGATTTCATCAATTGTTCTTTTTCTCCTACTTCTTCTTGCTGTGCTACCTTCAGGATTTCCTTGAGTAGGAGTAATTTGGTTTTCAACATTTATTCTTTTTCTTCTACTCCTTTTTGTTGAACTACCTTCAGGAATTTCCTGAGGTTCCTCAAAGAAATTTCTAACTAGAAATTGTTCCCATGTGTCTTTCTTTTCTTTTAACTCCTTTTCAATCAGAATTTTTACAAGGCCGTGGTGATATAGATGGGGTTCTACATCTCCCAAATGTTTCTGAACAGTCACAGCCATTTTCTTCAAGCTATTTAATAGAAAATATGGAAGATTGAGAGCTTGATTATCTAGAAAATTCATCAATAACCTGGTATGGTACATATACATGGACCCAAAACGGCCTTCACATGTAATGAATTTCTGAACAACTAGCAGTAAAGTAGCCCATTCCTCTTTCAATGCATGCACAGGAATTCCTCTTTTAAAAACAGTTATGTCCATACCTTGGTTTCGTAAAATTGTTCTCCATGCTTCATCACTTATGCTTTTATTTTTAAACCAACGCTCACCCTCCTGAAGAAGTTCCATGGTTGTTGCTATAGATGCTTCATTGACCGCAAACTTAAGGTCTCCAATCTCTGCTTCCAAGCCATTAAACGACCTTGCGAATGCCTTCGTCACTTCTTTATGATAACCTTTGAATTTCTGGATAAACCGCAGCCATTTTGCTTTCTTCAATATCTCCCTTATTTGCGGATATCCCTCCATAAACTTTGGTCCTTCCGGTTCTGCTCTTAGCAATTTACCCATTTCTCTTTTCTGCTCTTCACAATTTTGCCTGCGTGAGGGTTTAAATGGAGATAGAATGGTTGAATGCACAGGAACGAGCACAATGACTGTGGGAATGTATCATAAAATGGGAATGAGCACCATAAACGGAATGGAGTGAGACTGTGGGTAGATATCCGAGAGTGAGAATGAGCACAAGGAACGAAATGGAGTGAGACAGAACAGAGTGGGGTTTCATAAACACGGCAGAGACACGACATTCGGCAGCGTTTTGAATTTTGGTGGCTGCATAATAAATATGAGCACGTTTTAACAACGGTTATGGATTTATGCGGCTGTAAGAGTCCTTGGTCAAATCAAATACGTCTCATTGTCTCCGGTGGGATATTGGAACATGAGTGAAAATCGGAAATTTAATGATGAAACCGTTTGTGAATGAATGCGAGAGGATAATATGGAGATCGTGAAAGGTTACGGAATTGTCAATATAATCATTACACGTAATGGATAGAGCTCATGGTTTAGAACTATATAAAAATGTGTTTTTCAATGCTATTTGAAATAAATTTTATTCATACCTTTGGAATCTTTGCCTTTTCCCTTGGTCTTCAACTAATTGATCTCCATTGGTGTCTTGAATGCTCCATGTCTTCATTTTTGATCCTCTCACCTGCATTTTATTTCATAATTATGGAAATAACATCTGACTATACATTCTTTTTGAAAACAGAGTAGTAGCTGCGGAATCTGCTTCTGGCTGCGGAAACTGGAGTCAGCTGCGGAAACAGATGTCAGCTGCGGAAACTGACACAGCTATTACTTGGATGAATGGAAATGAACAGATGACAAATGACCAGATGGAAATGGTCATGAAAAATATTTTTATTGATGGAATGGAATGAAATGGATAAAATGAAGTGGAATGGAATGAAATGAAATGAAATGAAATGGAATGAAGTGGAATGAAATGGAGTGGGTGGTGACAAAACTTGTGAAATGAAAGAGAGATTTTTTTTTTGGAAAATATAGAGTGTCAGGTGTCCCTGATTTTCACCCTATATTTTCTGTATAAGACTGCCAATCAATGATTGGTTTTCAGGCTTATACCATTTTTTTCTTTTTTCTTTTTTCTTTTTTTTTTTTTAACTGAAAAGAACAAAAGCTAGGCTGGTGGAGAAGAAGAATTCTTCTATACCAGCCTGATTGCAGAACTTTCTTGAAACAATTTGACAAAATCCTCTTTTGAAAGTGGCTTATGATAAATTTTCAATCTATGGCCATTCACAATAAGAGGAGTTTGAAATTCATCAATGGTCTTGATTCTTACCGCTCCATTGCTAAAGATCTTGTCAATCTCATATGGCCCAAGCCAATGAGTCTGAAATTTTCCTTGAAAATCTTTAAACTTGGAATCAAATAACAATGCCCAATCTCCTTCTTGAAACTTCTTTTCTTTGATATACTTGTCATGCCATTTAGCTCTTTGATATTGAACTAGATCAGTTCTTAGAATTGCTTCTTGTTTGATCTCATGTAGCTCATTCAACTGCTCCATTCTATGCTTTTGGGCTTCTGATAAGTCCATCCCCAACTGAACTGCTATCTTGAAGGTCTTGACTTGGAACTCAATGGGAAGCAAGAATTCTTTCCCATCAACAAGTTCATAGGGAGAATGTCCTGTTGTATTCCTCCATGTAGTTCTGTAGGCCCACAAGGCTTCTGGAAGCCTTTCTGCCCAATCTCTTCTATGTAGATGAACAGTTTTGGTGATGATACTTTCAAGAACTTTGTTTGTGGACTCCACTTTATCATTTGCTTGTGGATGGTAAGGAGTAGATTTTCTGTGCTTGATTTTGTATTCTTCCATCAACTGCTCCACCAAATTTGATGTGAATTGGCTCCCCTGATCTGTTACAATTTTTCTTGGAACACCAAAGCGAGTAAAAATATCCTCATAAAGAAAATGAACAACTGAATTTTCAGTAGCAGATACTAATGCTTTAGCTTCTACCCATTTAGTAACATAATCAGTACAAACCAATATATACTTCTTTTGCTTGGATGGTGGATTAATAGGTCTAATGAAATCTAAAGCCCACTTTTCAAAGGGTTCAATGAGTACCGTGTTTGCAGTGGCATTTCATTTGAAAGGGTAGGTTTCCCTACTCTTTGGCAGCTGTCACACCTTTTGACATATTGTTTTGCATCTTTGAAGAGGGAAGGCCAATAATATCCTAAAGAAAGGATTTTATAGGCCGTCCTTTTATCTGCAAAGTGTCCACCGCATGGTTCATCATGACATGCCTTAAGAATATCAGGCATTTCATCTTCCCTGACACATCTTCTGATCACAAGATCTGGCCCTGTTTTAAACAATTTGTTAGAAATCCATGAATATCTTGAACTCTCCTGAATAATTTTTCGTTTTTCTCTTGGAAATAAATGTGAAGGTAGTTTCCCTGTAACCAAATAGTTAGCAATATCCGCATACCAAGGGGTCTTAATAGTTACTGCAAACAAATATTCATCAGGAAACTTATCTTCTACAGGAGAATCTTCTTTAGTATTCTGAATCCTAGACAAGAAATCAACTACTGTATTTTGTTTTCCTGGTCTATCCAACACAGTAATATTGAATTCTTGCAAAAGTAAAAGCCATCTTGTCACTCTGCCATTAGTAACAGGTTTGTTCATTAAATATCTAATTGCAGAATGGTCAGTATGAATAAAAGTTTCATAGCCCGTTATGTAATGTCTAAACTTATTAATTGCATGAACAACAGCTAAGAACTCTTTTTCAGTCACAGTATAATTCAACTCTGTGGGAGTCAAATTTTTACTGGTGTAATAAATGGCATAAGGAATTAAATATTTTTGACCCAACACAGCTCCAAGAGCTGTATCTGAAGCATCCGTAGAAATATGAAAAGGGAGTTTCCAATTTGGTCCTCTCAAGATAGGTGCTTCAGATATTCTTGTTTTCAAAGTTTCAAAAGTTGATTGACAATCAGGATCCCATTTAAATTCACAATCTTTTGTAAGCAATTTGAAGAGTGGAGATGCAATTTTAGTGAAGTTTTCTATAAATCTTCTATAGTAACCAGTAAATCCTAGAAAACTTCTAACATCTCTTCGACAATTTGGAATAGGTAACTTGGAGATGACTTCAACTTTTGATCTATCAACCTTAATCCCATCTCCTGAAATATGATGTCCTAAAACAATCCCTTCAGCAAACATCATAAAGCATTTTTCATGGCTTAATGAAAGGTTTGTTTCTTTACATCTTATAAGAACTTTTTCCAAATTTTCTAATGCCTCTTCAAATGAATTACCATAAACTGTAAAATCATCCATATAAACCTCTACACAATCATGGATTAGATCAGAAAAATTTCCTAGTACTGCTCTTTGGAATGTTGTTGGTGCATTACATAACCCAAAAGGAAGCACTCGGTAGGCGAAAGTTCCCCATGGACAAGTAAATGTGGTCTTATCTTGATCTTCAGGTGCTACCTGAATTTGATTATAGCCACTAAAACCATCCAAAAATGAAAAGTACTTTTTACCTGCTAATGTATCCAATACCTGATCGATAAAAGGCAAAGGAAAGTGATCCTTCAAATTTTCTTTGTTCAATTCCCCGTAATCAATGCATACCCTCCATTTACCATTCTTTTTAGGTACTATAACCAAAGGAGAAACCCATCGGCTATCTGAAATTGGATAAATGAAGTTTACATTGAGAAGTTTTTGAAGCTCTTCTTTCACTATCTCCCTAAGATTTGGATTCATCCTTCTTTGAGGTTGTCTGATTGGTCTACTGTTTTCCTCAATATAGATATGATGGATGCAAGTCTTAGGATCAATACCCTTCATGTCAGTATACTCCCATGCAAATGCAGTAGAATGTTTTTGCAAGATTCTCGTTAGTTCTTCTTGTTGTGACTTCTCCAAATGTTTGTTGATATTCAATGTTTTTTCTGGAAAAATCTCAATAGCAGAATTACCAAACTCTTCCATAGAGTAAAGAGACATTTGTCTAGATGATAAATATTCTATGTCAGATTCCAACTGAAATTGTGTGGGGTCATATTCTCAAGATGTCTCAAAATTTTCTAATGTGTTCAGAATTTGACTATCCTCACTGATTTCAGAAATGGTAAAGACAGGTTGTATAGTGTCCTCATCATCAACCCATTCATTGTCTCCTACTTCTGTAATTGCTTTTGCTGGAGGATACAAATTGAATTTCTTTGTCAAATTACCATTAGAAATGTACATATCCCCAGATCTACAACTAATAAAAGCATCAGCTGTGGCTAGCCAAGGTCTTCCTAAGATAAGTGGGTGTCCTCCTAGATTACTCTTGGGAGTCAAAATCATAAAATCTACCGGATATTCCCAAGAATCTAAGGAGACTGAAATATCTTCTAACACACCATCTGGTTTGATAATTGATCGATTTGCAAGTTGCAGTAAAGTAGGTGTAAAAACAAGGTTAGGAAGTTTTAGCTGGTCCATAGTCTGTCTACTCATAATGTT
The DNA here is from genome assembly GCA_034641835.2 of Pinus albicaulis. Taxonomy (NCBI): domain Eukaryota; kingdom Viridiplantae; phylum Streptophyta; class Pinopsida; order Pinales; family Pinaceae; genus Pinus; species Pinus albicaulis. The sequence goes on along the minus strand of CM076570.1, from coordinate 755,248,053 downwards.
GATACCAGCCCCTAAGTCAATCAATGTGTTTGGAATTTCTATCCCATTTATATGTGTCTTGACAATTGGACTTCCTGGATCTACATACTTCTGCATGGTAATTTTTCCCATCATAATATCTGCAATCTTTCCTACCAGGTGGATTCTTCTTGTGTCTTTTAATTTGTTTCCCGGTCTTTTGAAACTCAACTCCTTCATGGTTTTTGCTAGAATAGGAATTTATCGAATGGCTTGTAGCAAGGGAATCTTGATACAAACATTTTTCAATTCATCTGGAAAGTCATAGTTAGGCAACAAGATTTTTTTTTCCACCCCCTTGTCAATTTGTAGTCTTTCAGGAAAAGGAGGTGTAAATGAAGATGTTGGTTGCTCAACTATAGGAGTTGTGGGTGTTAACTTTTCTTTTTCTTTTTGCATGCTTGGATTTTGAAGAGATTCTTCCTCAGAACCCTTATTGACTTGAAGAGAGTCCTCCTCAGAGGTATCTTGCTCTTGAATATCTATAGAAGGTTTTTCTAAAACTCTACCGGATCTGAGTTGTACATCGTTGAGAGGAACAATCATATAGGTAGGAAATTGTTGTCCTTCTACCATATAAGTAGTTTGAGGATTCTTATTGTTAGGATTTGGCAATGGTTGAGCTGGAAGTTGATTTGTCTTCTGTTGGTATGGAAGCATGAGTTGAGGATTTGAATTTTGTTGAGAAGGTTGTTGTTGTGGAAATGGCAATGAAAGTTGTGGATTTGGGTTTGGAAGTTGTGGAGCTTGTTGATTTTGAAAAGATGGAGGATATTGATAAAATTGAGCAAATATCCCATAAGGATTTTGCATACCTTGTACCCATGGCTGATATAAATTTTGAGGTTGGGGCCAAGGTTGTTGCCAAGGATTCCAATTTGGTGGGGTTTGAAGATTCATAGGGTTGCTAAACCCTTGAGTTTGTTGTCCCTGCCAAGGTCTTCTTGCAACAAAACAGAGAGATTCTACCGAATTTGGGTCTTCTTGAAAGACAGCTTTGAGTCCAGGAATTAAAGGACAATCCTTGGTCTCATGATTCTCTGAGCAAATCATACATGTTTCTACAACTTTTGCATCCAAGGGACATTCCCTTAAAGCATGTTTCTTCCTACATTTCGGAAAAAAGATGGCTAAAGCATCTGTTTCTGCTTTCTGCTTGTTTTGGATTTTAAGGGTGTCTAGTTGTTCACTAAGGCTCCCTAAGATATCAGTTTTGAATTCATCAAGCATGTTACCAATCTCTTCCCTACTTACTGATCCAGTTGCAGATTTGTTAGCCCTAATAAGAGAAGGATCCCTAGGCCCTTTTCCTGTTTTAGATTTTCCTCTTGAGAGATGGACACATAGTTCTGTTATGTCACGAAGTGGAAGTTGAGAAATGTCTCCTTTCCCCATCATGTTTAAAATATCTATCCATTCAACTCTAATGGCTTTTAATATGAGAGCTTTCAAGGTTTCATCATCTAAGTTTCTCATCTTTGCTCTTTTCAAGTTGTATTGAAATCTTTCAAGTAAATCTTCCAAGTTTTCGTCTTCTTTTTGCATCATTTTGAATACCTCATCCTTGTGATTGGTGGGCATACAATAGTCCAAGTATCTATCCAAAAAATTTTGTTTCATATCATTCCAAGTCCTGATAGATTGAGTGGCTAATCCCATGAACCATTTCAAAGCATATCCCTTCAATGTTGAAGGAAACAGTTTGAGTTTTTGAGAATCTTCCATATAGTCATAAGTTCGGCACACAACTTCAAACTCAAACAGAAATGTTTCAGGATCCTCACTTCGCAATCCATAAAAGTTAGGGAGAATAGATGGTGAGATATTTTTCATTGTTGCATGAGTTTCCTCATCAACTATAGGGAAACCAAACAAATTGTCTCCTTCCCTATTTCTACCATTATTTCCTTCACCATTGTTGTCTCCATTGTTTCCTCCTCTTCTACCTCTACCTCTACCTCCATCTATTACTTCCTCTGCCATGATAGTTTCTTTAGAGTCCTTAACGTCCTCTAGTTCTTCTACCGAGGGAGGATGAGAGAGAGTCTCTTTGTTTTCTAAATGGGTTTTAGTAGATGGTATAGGAGAATCCTCTAATTCAGCTGTTCCTTGACTTCCAAAAATCTTAAGGCTAGGGGTAGATGGTGGTGAATTGGGTCTATGCCTTGAAGAAGATGGAGTTGTGAAAATCGAACTCTTGGCTTTAGCTATAAACCTTCCCCTAGAATCTCTTGCTCTATGCATGTCATTTTTATTATTTTTTTAAGTTGGGCTAATAATTCTCTTTCTGATCTTCCAAGTCACACTAGGTGCAAGAAGAGAGCATACTTAAGAAATTATCGAACCAATAACTCTCTTTTCTGATCCTCCAGATCACACTAGGTGCAAGAGGAGAGCATACTTCAAGAAGTTATCAAGTTTTCCCTTCTTTTATGATTTTGTGGTTTTTTTTTTTAAGAAATTGGCTACCTAGTTACACTTCCCCGGCAACGGCGCCAAAATGTTTGGTCAATTTAGTGTGTCCTAAATTGCTGCATTTAATTTGTCAATCCGGGAATCGTAAGCCGATGAAGTGCGGCGCACTATATGTGCAAGATAACCTATTTCTTAACTTTTTGTCGTTTTTGGTTTTCTAAGGTGAAATGGAAATTCTAAGATGAAAACAAGTTTGGTTATGTTTTTTCAAGGAAATGATCTCCCCTATAATGATTTACCAACTTGAAACCTTAAAAATAAATTTGAAATTTACAATGACAAGACTTTGAAAGAAAATGAAAATGTACTGCTGAAATGAAAAGGTGCTGCTAATCTAATAAATCAAAACAATGAACTAGTGAGCATGAAAACCAAACTATTCTTGCTGCTGACTAAACACAAAAGAAAACTATGCTTAAGGAAATTCAAAATTGCAACAAAATAAATCTAAATCAGATTACATCAATTTATCTTCTGATCCTTCATCATTAGTCCAGCTATGATTTTCGGAAGTAATCATAAACAACTTGAGTAACTGATATCTAACTTGCAGAAAGTAAACTAATATCAACCCATACATTCATGATTCAATCCCTCACCATCAGTCCAGCTGTGGCTTTCGGAGGCAACTGAAGATGTCATGCACAATTTAATATATCTAAATTGCAGAAAGGAAACTAATACTAAACTACACATTTCATAATACAATCCCTCACCATCAGTCCAGCTGTGGCTTTCGGAGGCAACTGAGGATGTTATGAGCAGCTTAATATATCTAAATTTGCAGAAAGGAAACTAATACTAAACTACACATTTCATAATACAATCCCTCACCATCAGTCCAGCTGTGGCTTTCGGAGGCAACTGAAGATGTTATGAGCAGTTTAATATATCTAAATTTGCAGAAGGGAAACTAATACTAAACTACACATTTCATAATACAATCCCTCACCATCAGTCCAGCTGTGGCTTTCGGAGGCAACTGAAGATGTTATGAGCAACTTAATATATCTAAATTTAACTACTGAAGAAAATAAGAAAAACTGAAATGATCAAAGCAATACTGAAATTAAACAGAAACTATGAAAAGAAAATTAGCAGCAGAACAATGTTAGTTCCATGTCATTAGTCAAAAAGCTATGAAAATGCCCGGGCTGCCTATCTATAACCTGAAACAAGAACACTGATCAGTGATTAACAACATAAAACATGAAAGACAGAAGTAAAATGGAAATTATGGAAGTTCATAAACATAAATGAAGCAAATGCAATGTATGAACATATGAATGGATTATGGCACAATGAGCTTTAAAGAAACGAAATGAGAAATATACACTAATGCACAAAACCTTAGCTGAGCAGGGGCCCTCTACACCAGCCTTGACAACGGTCCTCAAATACGAATTAAGTTGGAAAACAGAGTCTTCTTATATTAAAAAGCAGTCATTACAGAATGGTGATGTTACGGCACAAGTGCAGCGTAATCACACTACAGAGCGGACTTATAAAAGATAACAGAAACTAACATCGACTCACTCCATATGCGTATGCAAACGCATTATATATAACAAAAGAAATATAACTGTCTCCTAGAGTTCATGCTGGTGGAGAGCACGTAGACCACTACGTCCACGGATCTAGGATCATGGCCGTGTTGGAAAGTAAATCTACGAGGAGTGGATGCTTGAATTCGACTAAGGAGCCATGTACAGATGTCGATTTTATCCTCCGCAACTTAGAAACGGCTGTATGAATCTTCATGTGACACGAAACAGAGTCCGGCCGACATGAGACTCCATGGTTGACTTCCATGTGGACGCCTTTGACCGCGGCTTCTTTGGATGAGTTTGCTTGAACCAATAGGACACGAACCATGTCCACGTCATTCCTGACCTGCCCATGTGGCTCGTTTCCCTTGTAGACACCTGTAGCATAGAGTTTCACAAAATAGTTGCGGAAAGTTGCAGCAGCTGCGGAAAGTGGCAAGATTCCGCAGCTGAATGAAAAAAATCTAAATCAAATAGCAAACACAAAAATATAATTAAAAAACATGTTAGATGCTCTTTTTCACATGATATTGACAACTTGGGAGGTTCAGGTGAGTGAAAAAGGTATAGAAAAGTGTATGGAAAAGATGCAGATTTGAGACTCAACATAGAGACTCAACACTGTATCCTCTGGGTGTCTTTTCAAATGGTTGTAGTCCTTTATGATGAGAAGAGAATTTCCCATGGCTACCCACCTATCTAAGAAAACTTGAGTGAATTGATGAAAGTTGCTAATGCTTGCAGCTGGAAGGTCCTTAAACCAACTCTTAATTTCTCCTTGTAATGATAAGGCAAACATTCTAATACGCACATCATCTTCTTCTATTTCAAATAGGTCAAGTAAACCCTCAAGATTTTGAATGTGTTCTTCAGTGGTGACTTTTGAGTTTTCTCCATCAAATCTGGGTAGTTTATTTGCAAGATTTGCAGGGGAGGGCCTAGAGGATAAGAGGAAAAACTAGAGGCTTGTACCTTTCTGGGCCCTTTGTGGATATAGGTAGTGTAAAAAGATATTGATGATTGTTTTAGGTTTCAAAAAGAGTAGGAAAGGTAGTATGAGGCTCATGTTTCACTAGATCTTCCACATGTGTATCTAGGGTAGGCACAGGTGTATAAGTCTGCTCAAGGTCTGCAATTTGAGGTTTAGATTTTTGAGGCTTGAGATATTTCCAATGATCAGTGTAGATCTCATCAGTGTATTCTTGATTAGGCTTAAAGCATGATAGAACATAGTTATAGTTAGAAAAAATAATTTTTTGAATCCAAACTAGCCCTGAGTGCTTTTTCTTTCTAGGATGACTGGTCATGTTTCAGATTCTTCCTCCAGTGGAGTCTTCAGGTCTATTGAGAGTTTGTGGAGTCGCCAGGTGGATGATTTGAACTATTTTAAGGTAGGATTTTGTCCACCATCAGCAACTGAATACCAATCTAAGGGTGTTTGTAGGTTTTTTGAGATCTAAGGAATACTTAGTTTTTCACTAACTTAGAAGGTCCCACCGTGATCACCATTAGATTAGTGTCCTGTGATTTGGCAGATTGGTAGAACAAATGATAGGGTAACATCAAACCAGTCTTTGGAGTCCTAGGATCTAGCCTTCCTGGACTCAGAGAGGGCTCTCTCTATTAGATGCAAAGGATGTGATCTTGTTTGTTTTTTAGGGTTTTGATTTTAGGCTAGTTGTTAAGTGTAGGGTTTGTGGATTGTTTTGGTGGGGTAAGATGAACAGGTAGAATAGGTGGAATAGGAGGTCTTCAAATCATTAGGCTATGGAGTCAATGAAAGTCATGGATATCTCAATAATGAATCATAGTGAATTACAAGGCCAATCTAGCAAGGTTAATGGATCCTTAAGGTTATGTGTGACGTGGGATGGACATCAAGTTGGTGAATAAGGTAGGGAAAAGGGAAATCAAGAATCCTTTGTAAAATACCTATAACAAGGAGGTTCTAAACACTGATAATCAAAAGATATAACTTATGAGGTAGGGAAAACCATTAAGGTCAATGAAAATACTTAAACCAATAACCATTCAAGTCAAACAATTTCGATGAAATATAGAAGGCGAGAAACTCATTTAACTTCTAGTGATTTCACCTTCAAGCTTTAGAAAACATTTAAGATAAAAAATAACTTTAATTCATGAAGAGGGAACTCCTAAACATCATAAATCAAGCTATAAAGAACTTTGAGGCAAATTGATAGGCATGGAAAAAGGGCAAGATCGAAACAAGACCTCTTTGACTTAACCTAGCAAGCAATACTTTAAAGAGAGGTTTCAAGACAGAGTTTTGATAGCATCAAATAAGTAGGGCTTACCATGAAACATATTTGTAAACTAGAATATTAATCCATTAATGAAACAAACAAGTTTAGGTGGGCCTAAGGAGCAGTTAAGAATTCCTTAAGCTAACCCAACAGAGGAAAACATCAAGGCAATAAAAGGCAGGAGGACTAAGGTGCTTCAAAGAGCATTTCTCAACCTATACTTTTCTGTTCTACTGCAACAAAGAAGGATGAAACATAATGATAACAAGAAAACATGAAAAAATTAATAATACACCACCATTAACCAAGCTCAGGGATCGTGCAAACAAGCTTCTCCATCATCAATCCAAGCAAGCCATTCATAAACTCCACAACACCAATTTCTTCTCCAAGCTCATGAAAACTATGTATTGCTCTCAAAGCTCATCAAATGCCAACCTTTACAATGGAATCCTCTTTCTCTATTTATCTTATCAAGTGAGGAGGTGGAAACCACAAGAGGCTTCTAGAAACCCTAATTTCATCATAAATGTCATTTATGTGCTTGAAGACCATGCAAGGCCCAAGACACATAATATCTAAGCTAATAAATGAAAAATAACATAACATAACTCCTCAATCAAATCTGGAGTGATTTTCCCAAGAAAACATTAAAAAATCATTTTTCCATCAATTTGTGTGTTTTTTTGACTTTTGGCCAAAAACACACTACGCGGTCCATTTGCGCAGTGTCACCTTCAACAAAAAATAGGCTCTGTTACAACCAAGTTTTGGACAACCACTTCCCGATGTCAGATTTTGTTCCGTGATGGCTCATTAGAAAGCTTGCTGAGTCCTATTTCCAGATATTCCTTTGTTTTTCTGATTGAGCACATGTAACCTATTCAAAAATTTAATTTCCCAAGACTGCTATAAGCGCAACACCACCTCCAGCAGAAAATAGGCTCTGTTGCAGCCAAGTTTTGGACCACTTCCCTATGTCGGATTTTACTCCGTGATGGCCTGTTGGAAAGCCTGATAAGTCTAATTTCCAGAAATTGTTATATTTTTTCTCCTGTAGCCTGTCCAAAATGCCAAAATCCCAGGACTTCCATTAGCGTAGCACCAGGTTTGAAATAGAGGCATAATGGCGAAAAATGAGGGGTTTTTGACCTTTTGAGGGGTCAAATCAGCTCCAATCCCTATGAAACTTGGTGGGAAAAGTGTACTGGCCATGAGAAGTCCAAAAATGCTGAGTTTCCTCCCGAGGATGCTCTAGGGATTAGCGCAGCGCCAAAAATAGGTACTTTTGCAACCAAGTTTTGGACCTCTTCCTGATGTCGGATATTTCTCCGCGATGGCTCGTTGGAAAGCTTAATGAATCTAATTTCCAGAAATGCTTATAGTTTCCTGATACAACTCCTGTAACCTATCAAAAATTCCAAAATCTCAGGATTTCCATTAGCGCAGCGCTAGGTCTGAAATAGAGGCAGAATGGTGAAAAATGAGGGGTTTGTGACCTTTTGAGGGGTCCAATCAACTCCAATCCCTCTGAAAATTGGTGGGAAAAGTGTATTAGCCATGAGAAGTCCAAAAATTATGAGTTTTCCTCTTGAGGATGCTCTAGGGATTAGCGTAGTGCCAAAAATAGGTACTTTTGCAACCAAGTTTTGGACCTCTTCCTGATGTTGGATTTTGCTCCGTGATGGCGCGTTGGAAAGCCTGATGAGTATACTTTACATAAATGCTTATAGTTTCCTGATATAGATCCTATAGCCTGTCCAAAATTCCAAAATCCCAACACTTCTATTAGCGCAGCGCCAGGTCTGAAATAGAGGCAGAATAGTGAAAAATGAGGGGTTTTTTTGACCTTTTGAGGGGTCAAATCAGCTCCAATCCCTCTGAAACTTGCTGAGAAAAGTGTAATAGCCATGAGAAGTCCAAAAATGATGATTTTTCCTTCTGAGGATGCTCCATGGATTAGCGTAGCGCCAGTGGCTCTGCGCTAATAGGCCTCCAATTCTCAAAAAACCAAAAGTTGTCCAAATTTCCTCAAAATTGGTGGAGGTGTGCCTCATGGGGTTTGAGAGACCTGTTGAGAAGCTTTTGCCAAAAATATAAGGCCTCCTTGTTCTTTTCCTCTTTTTAGTTCTTGATTTGCAATGAGTGCCTTCTTGAGTTTTTCCCTTGTCAAGTGGCTGAGTTGAGGTGGATGGTAGGGTACATTTCCCTTTGGAGGCAGCAAACATAGGCCTTGACCCTTTCTTATATGTACATGAAAAAATTCTGATGGTGGCCTTTTTGGTGTCTTGAATATGGCTGTGATCATTGGTTCTGTCATCAGCTTCTTCATCATTTCTTGTATTGTCCTCACCTTTATTTCCTTCATCATCAGCATGCTCACTTCCCCTTTATTCATTGCATGCCTCTGTATTTTCTTCACTTTGATTTGGCTCATCACCAGGACTCTTTTCCTCTTCATCCCCTGTACTATAATTACTGTCATTATCACTGAGAGGCTGATTGTTGTCATGACTGTCTTCTTCCTTGTTGTTTTGTTCCTTACTGTCCTCTTTATTAGTGTCATCCTCTTCTTCTCTATCATTGTTTTGCTCACTGTCATGCTGCCTTGTCTTGCTCACTGTTTTCATCTTCATCATCCTTTGTTTCTTCATGCTCGTCATCATGACCCTCCTATGTTTCCATGTCTTCCACTTCTTCTTCATCATCTGCCCCTTCATTCTCAAGGAAGTCAAAACAAAGGGTCACTTTTCATTTAAGACCTAGGGTTTGCACAACTAGGGTTTGAAGGATAAAAATGAAAATGGTGGTGATGGCAACCTTTACAAATGAGTGATATGGAGACAAGTGTATGATTGTTTTACCTTGAATTTGAGAGAGGGTTTATTTTGAACCGGCTTGTGGTTACCCTATTTTCACACCTTTCTGATTTGATTATGGTTTACTTGGAGGTCAGAATCAATAATTTTGCAATGAGGACCTAGGGCTTTCCAAACTAGGGTTTAATCATTTATCTAGCCACCAAATTAGGAAAATTTCTTGGAGGATAAGGAGGGGAGGCCACCTACCAGATTTAAATCTTATGCAGCCCTTTGAATGCAACTTGGAGGATGAATTTTAGCCTTGGGGCAAGTTCTTTCCTTGTTTGAGGAGCCTCTGCATTACCGCATCGCCACTTATTTGCGTAATGCCAAAAAAGGGTCCACTTGAATCCAATTTTTAGTGACCTTCCCGATGTTGTATTTGGAACCAGGATAGCTTGTCAGAAAGTGTAACTTGTCTACTTTCCAAATATACCATGTTTTCCCTGATTGGAGTTGATTTTCTCTGCCAAAAATTTATTTTCCCAAAACTGGTCAAAAAGAGTTGAATGATGGTGCAGAAATGCAGAGTGTTGGTGCAGACAAATTTTGGATGCCTTCCTCAACCTCCAATTTAGCTCATGATATCTCATTGGAAATATCTTCTAGTATAGTTGTCTTTGAACCCATCAATAAATTCATTTGGACAGTACAACTATGAGAAAACTGGATTTTCCCAAGGTCACTCTAGTAGTGCAGAAATTTTCCTATGACACCTGTATTTTTGAAATTACTACAAAACCATGATACCTGTGTAAAATCTAAAGGAGATGTTTCTTCATGGCCCTATGATGGATAAAAAATGCTCTCACTTTTTCCAAATTCATCTCTGTTTGGTTAGAAACATATTTTTAAACAAAACTAGCCCTAGGTGTGGCAAATGACTTGGCCCTTGGAATAAATTCTTGGAAAATGATGGAGGCATGATGTTTATGAGTTGGTATGGACTTATGCTTGATGATATGATCTATAAAATGGATCCTTTTCTCTTATTCCTCCTTTCCATAGCAAACCCTAGCTTAGTTGGAAGAGGAAATTAGGGTTTGGTGTAGGGGATTTAGGATTGCCTTGTAGAGGGAGGGGAATGAAGGGGTTAAGGGTTGTATAAATTCTTGGGGAAATTTTGGGGGATAGGGATAGATGTTAGAGAGTAGGTTAAAGTTTAATTTCAATAATGAGTGAGGGGAAAGGGTCCAAAAGGGAAAAACATAGGCCTAGTCTCGAAAAGTGTCAAATTGTAGCAATAGGCTAGGTTTTGTAGAAAAATGATGAGTCTGAAGGATAGGAATGATGGGAAGTGTTTATGAAGGTATATTAAGGATAGGAGGAGGTGTAAGAGCATCAGGATATAAGCCTTGTTGATTTTTTAACCATGGAGGTCATGAAACCAAGAAAAATGCCCTAAAAAACCCTAGTTGGATAATGGAGTCATAGGAAAGGGACAAACAGAGTAATGAGATTATGGGGGTGAAAATGGGATAGAGATGAGAGGCATGAGTCCATGAGGGATCTTCCATGAGTGATAGTCTGACTATGACATGATAGAGTAGGGAGATATTGAAAATTTATCTTAAGGATAATGAAGGTGGTGAGATTTCTAGAACTCACAATATTCATGAATTTTGTTTTTAGAAATCTAGGATAAGCATTTAGTCATCCATGAAAAGAAAAAATTACTGATGAGTAACACTTTATCAGTTTACCCTCTTTTCGTCCGTACCATAGACCATACTCTGATGTGCCCCTCAGGTATATCAGGACATGCTTCCTCTCCTTCCAAAAGAGCTTGGTAGGCTTAACCATAGCTTAACTCAGGTGGCTAAATGCGTAGAAAATATCTGGTCTCGTGTTCACTAGATACATTAGTGAACCCACTAACTGTTGATAGATAGTAGCATCCACTACCTCTCCAGAAGTAGCATTCTCTTTCCTCCAATTTCCTGGAAGAGGAGTGTCCATGGGTTTTAAACTCTCCATGTTAAACTTACCCAGTATCTCCTTTGCATATTTTCCTTGAGACACAAAAAATTCACCGTCTCGCTGTCATATTTCCAATCCAAGGAAATAATGAAGGAGTTTCATGTCCTTCATTTCGAACTCCCTTGCAATATCCTCCATGCATGAGTGTATCAGATGCTCATCACCAGTCATAATTAAATCATCAACATAAAGAACAATTATCAATAGCTTACCCTCAACCACAATTTGGTACATTTTTGCATCTACTTCACTTTTGGTGAAGGCCAGTCTGGTGAAATAGTTGTCTACCCAAGTGTACCAAGCACGGGGTACTTACTTAAGCCCATACAATGCTCTTTTGAGTCGGAACACATGCGACTCATTGTTGAAGATATTAAAACCTTCAGGCTTCTCTATGTACACCTCTTCCTCAATGATACCATTGAGAAACGCAATATTCACATACATCTGATGAATGTGCTGCCCATCTCAGGCTAAGAGTGTAATGTTCCCTTTTTAGAAACATTGTCGCATGACAAGGAGAATCATTCCAGATAGACTACAAAAATACTGGATTTTTCACCTTTAAACAAAGGATGAGCTCCAAAGGCTACCTAGCCCACTAGCAGACTTTGTCTATAGAGTGATTTTCAAAGGACAATATCCCCAATAGGGAAATACAACAAGATTGGGAATCTCCCAATATTGCAGCTACAACAATAACAAATAAATCAAATGGAAAGTAGTGACTCATGAACACATAAAATGTCAGAGAATCCAATGGCCATCATATATTATGACATAGCATCAATACGTATACAAATCTTGAGGAAGAATGATCACTCAAGCAAAGAACTAGAAGCCTCAAGAAACCTGTACTTGTAAACATGAAATACATAGCTGCATAAATAAAGCCCTAGGCCATGATTGTGTAGTTTATAGAGGTACTGCTGCATAAAATATAATAATACAAGTATATAGCAATATGAGGCTCAAATAAAGTGGGGGAGCATGATCTCAACCCCTGAAAAATACAATACATCAATCGTCTAAAAGGATTGGCTGAAATCTATACAAAAATGGCATTTTGCAGAAATGCCGGAGTTACTGGGTAGCAGCAACTCAAGAGATGGAAATACATGCAAAAGGCTGAAATATCTGCAACAACTGAAGAATCCTCCTCCAAAGGAAATCTGAAGTGAAGGGCTGATCCTTTCACCCAAGACTTCTCCTCCAAATGGATGTCAATCCCTCACAATAAATAATCACCAATGGGAACGCTGTCTAAGAGAGGGACTGCGCTACCTATAATGGAAAGTGGTTGGCTTGATGCAAAATATGGTGGGATATGATAAATAACCACCTTTTCTGATCTCGCAGTGAATAGAACATCTCTCCACTGAAGAACAAGCTCCGAATGGTGTGTGGAAACCTCCCCGACAACACCCAGCAACACTGTACAATAACTGCTATAGAAACTGCACTGATGTAGATGGTTGAAGCTATGGCCTGAATGCCCGAATATGGGGAATGGAGTGCAATCCTTCATGAGCTACTCAATAAGGAGAGGAAATCCTCAATAGGACTCCCTCGTGCCCGAAGGCACTGCAACTTTGCTGAATAGAAAGAGGCAGCAACAAGTCTCCAAGACTTGGATGTAAAAATGATCAAAGATGGTCTCAATGGCTACCTTGCTCCTCTTTTAAACAATGAGCCTTCCCTCCATGGGCCCTACTTCAAATTAGGGTTTCCTCCCTCTAGAATCTTCCCTCCTACGTTGTCCCACATAGTGCTTTCCAACTCATGCCAACGCAGTTTGACTTGGTCAACCTTGGCCAAGCCTTTATGCAAAAACCTCCTTTCACACATGGAGGTGTGAAATCTAGCTCCAACATGATCCTCTTTCATACTAATAGGATTTTTATTCTCTAATCATGCAAAGAATGGCCCCCCTACACATTTTATTCATCTCCTTAACAAAAATTAATGTTCCATAAAATTTGGAACATTACAGTCCTCCCCTCTCAAAATATTGCTTGCCCTTAAGCAATTTCAAGGATGAACTGAGTTTATTTCTACCCTTCCTCCTATAGAATCCTTACATAATTATCTCCTCAAGAAAAATGATGCCATATCAGCAATCAAGTCTCCCACTGTCCCTCCAACATATGCAATCTAGCCTTGGGGTGAACATTCCCAAAATAGCTATCATGTAGAAACAAGTATCCATGAAGGAGAAGGAGCTATCTAAGGGCCTCCTTGAGGCATGAGATCTGATGTATAATGGGACTTATCATCCCCCATATGAATCTCTCATCCCCAAGCCATCAATCATGAAAATAAGTTGCCTCCCAACAAGACAACTCATGGAAAATCTCCCGCCACCTTGAGCTCCGGAAATGAAGGTGGGCTGAAAATATGATCATGGAAAGCATTATAACTTGCCCCATGATGTCCTCTCCCCCGCTTATGACAAGTGTGGAGTTTATGCTGATCCTGGGTTGCAAATGTGTTGCCCTCAAATGGAAAAATGAAGAGTAATTCACCAAGAATATCCCCTCCATCAATGAAAAATTAGTTGGCCCAAGACATGTCTTCTATGATGAATAGTACAAGATCACCACCATATTTCATGACATGTTACATCATTTTTTTGGTCATCTAAAATATTAGCATTAGATGAACCCAAGTACACCATGTAAGACCAATTTTACCCTAAGCAAAATTTCTTTCACCATGTAAAATAACTTATTTGTTTATATTTCCCGGTCATATTTAACCCAAAACAAGGAAATCAATTAAATAAATCCTTATTTATTTGATTATTTCCTAGGAATAAGTTATTTAAATCCTATTTAAATAATATTCCTAGTTAAATTTGACTAAATCATTTATAAACAATTAAATAAATCATTATTTATTTTAGATATATTCCCACCATATCCCCTAAAAATAATAAATAAATCATTTATTTATTTATTGTTTATAGAATAAAGGAATTGGACCAAGTCAAAGACCTTTTCCTCCAATGTAACATAATAAAATATTCCTAAAGGGTGGTTCGTAAATGTGATTAATAATATTCTTATTCACATGCTCTAGTTCTAGATAACCCTAATATTTTGTTATAAATAGAAGGGTTTTCCCCATTCATTAGTCACCTTCATTGCATTAGATCACACTAGATCTACTCTTGGTCACCATTTTCCATTTTTTGCCTTGTGAGCTCCCATTGAGTTCTATGTTTGTTTGGGTTTCCTACCACAATAAGAGAGAGGAATTTTAGATCTGAAACACTAAGGACTTTCAAGAACCCATCCCATTGAGGAGAACCAGAAAACACCTTTCTTGTTTTCCTCTCAGGTGCCCCATTCTTTAATATAATATAAAATTCTTTTAAATACGTTGTTCTTGTCTTGTCTATTGGATGCATGGAGCCACATTGTGTTTTATCTGCTTAACGTCTTTTGTGCTTAGATATGGATTTGTGCAGTAGACTTAAAGATATTTTGCAGACATAATCGATTTTAGGGCTATTTGTTATGCGTAGCTAAAGTGATCTTTTACGATGAAATAATCATACTAACAATTGGCGACTCCACACAGGTTTTCTTTTGCGACCGCTGTCGTTTTATATATTCCTGCATATCCAGCTATTTCAGACCCTAGGGTTTCTCTTCCATTTTATGTTTTTCTTATTTTTATGGTGCTTTCCACCTCTAAAACCCTCAAACAGTCAAATTTTTAACTTCCGTGTGTTTCTGGCATTATTGCGAAGGTGACAGACATCAGCTGCAACTGAGACGACAAGCTTTTTTGAAATCTGCCACCGAGAGAGCTGGATCTACAGGTCGCACTTATCAGCCCAAAAAGTGTGACCTGGCCTTGAGGTCGCACTTTTTTGCCCCAAATATGTGACCTGGACTGCAAAACAGGTCATAACCTGCGACCTGCACTATTTTCTGCAATTTTCCAGCACTTTTTCTGGGTTTGTCTGAAGCTTCTGTCAGGGTTTTCCAACCTCTGTCTCTGCTCGTTTAGACCTGTTTCTGATCTGTTTCACTCAACTAAGTGGGAATATTTCCCCTTAGGGATCTAGTACCCTCCACTTTTTGTGGGAGAGTTTTTTCTGTTTCAGAAGTCTGAATTTCCAGAGTTTCAACCTTATTACTTTCGGTTCTGATACCTTAGTTTCAGATCTCTTTAGATCAGCTCTTCCCCCTTTCAAATCACCTCATATAGTTTTGTTTGGGTTCATTTCTAGGGCCGCCTCATGGTCCCTTCTATTTTTAGCTGATCTCCTCATTTTTAGCAGCAACCTTGCCTCTGCCTCTTTGCTATTCTCTGCACCTCTTTTCAGCAGATTCCCCCTTTAGATCCCCATCCCTCCCGACCTTAGATCTATTGGCCTCTTTTTAGCATGATTTGCTTATTTTTTCCTTCTTATAAACTAGTTTTGAGAGACCCACCTTCTTGGGTTAGATTGTTGCATTAGTAGCTGTTAATTTTCTGATCTTTTAGTCTTATTTACTACATATTTATTTTCAATTACGTAGCACACTTTTTCTTTTACTCTCAAAACGTCTGGGTTTAAACAATTAAAATTAATGCATGCCACACACTGACCCTAAGTGAAGAAGAGCCTGGTTATCACTACCTGGCAAAGCCTTTAAAATCAATTGACACTGCACCTCTTTTCCCTTGTTTCAACATTGATCTCTCTTGATTTTACCCCTACCTGCCCCTGTCGGTTTTCTTCTTCCATCATTACACCTCCAAGGCGTTTTTCCCAGAGACTGCTTAGCCTTCACCCTCAGTTTCCGGTTGGTCAACTTCCTCCTTCTCGTCGTCATCGAGTAAGTCCTCCCCCGAGTCCACACTCTGACTCTTCCTCTGATTGTTTAGGTTCTCCCCTTGCTCCCGATTCCCCACCTGTTACCTTCACCATGTCTAGTTCAGGACCTAGCCCTAACCCCACTTCTACTGCTGGGTCCATTTCCAGTGGAACCCCTACGAGACCTACCTCGACTGCCCCGTTACTCCCTTATATGGCCGGCCTCAGTCTCCCCGATTTCAATCAGTTGATCAATGATCCTATTCTCCACGATGTCAGTTGGCCTGCTATGCCAACCAAGCTCCCCTCCGACATTCCCAAGTTCAAAGGCCTTCCTAGTGAAGATCCTTCCAACCATATCCGATCTTTCCACATGTGGTGTTCCTCTAATTCCATCACTGATGACTCCATCTGTATTCGTTTGTTCCAATGCACGCTTACCGGCGAAGCTTCTAAATGGTATGTTGATCAAGCCACCTCTTCCCATACCACCTTTGCGACCATTGCCCAAGCCTTTTTATCCTATTTCCAGCTCCCTCTCCAATACGACACTGGTATTGAACTCTTAACTTCTTTTCATCAATCCTCTTCGACCCGCCTTTCCGCTCATGTCAAGGAATGGCGACGAAGACGAAGCTTGTGTCGTACTCCCCCCTTTGAAGATCGGGTTTACATGGACTGGTTCCTTCATTCTCTCTTACCTCCCATTGGCGAAGATGTCGCATCCCATTTTCCCCAAACCGAAGAAGTCGCCCTCCAAATAGCCTTGAAATATGACCTTATTTGTGCCCAATATGGTTATGTTTATATTGTCCTTCCTGACCTCCCCAAGCCCGGCGGTGCTAACACCCCGGGCGCATCTCACTCTACCGACGGTATCGTTGGAACTCTTTCACATACCTCTGCTCAGCCTCTTATGGGCCATGGTTTCCCTCCAAAAGGGGCCAACCCCTCCAGCACTTTTCCCCCTCCAGGTAGCATGTATCCAGGATACGGCATGCCTCCTCCTTTTTCCCACACTCTTGCTTACCTCAATGTTGCCCATCCTAACCCTTATCCTTACCCACATCCTGGTGTCCCAGATCCTCCAACATTTGGACCTCTCACCCCTTTTCCTTCTCCACCCCCGCAACTACACTTACTACCCCCTCTAGGGCAAGTATTTGCACAGCAGGGGGCAACTACTTTTCTTCCCTCTCAAAGAAAGAGAAAAGGCAATCAATCCGCTTCTGGTAATCATGGATCCAATCCTTCCCGTATTGACTCTACCACTGCCAACCAGGCTCAGGGCCCTCAGCCCAAGCCGAACAGGCCACTTCGCACCAATAAGTCCTGATTGTGTTGCAGTGTTTATGGTCACTACACTCACGATTGTCCCTTATTACCACAAATGCGGCAGATGTGGGATTCTCAGGCCACCGTGCGGGGACAACACTCCTCCCTTACTGTCCCTCCCACCACAGCTACTTCTCAACCCACCGTGTTTACCGATCCTTTCCCTCAACAAGGATTCGTGGCCACTCGACCACCTCATTGCTCAGTAACCACTCAACCTTCCCCTTTTGGTTCCTTTGATTACCATATTCTCATGATGGCCTCTGACCCACCTCTCACCATCGACCTCAACCTTCAAACTCGGTCCCGTCAGTATTCCATGCCTCCCGTCTCACTTGTCTCTGAGTCTCCATCTTCAGGTTTTACCGAGCCTCTATCGACACCCAATGGCCCCTTGCAACTCCCTTCGCCCAAAGCTAAGGTTCATCCCAAGACTCCTAAGGGACCATTACATTGAAATGTTGCCTCTGGTCGGGTTGCCCATTCATACAGCATAGTAGATGATCTGGCACAATCTCCTGCTGCCATTTCAACACTGGAACTCCTCCAGTCATGTCCTTCTCAAAATAAGGCTCTACTATCTGCCATGGGTGCTGTAGATCCTGTTGATGACCAATTGATTTATTTCAACACCCGTTAGTCCACCATCCCCCTCTTCCTCCTTCGGTTGCTTTCAAAATCCCAGTCAAAATCCGAAATTCCAATGTTGCTCAGTGTATTATTGATGAGGGGGCATCTACCTATGTAATGTCTGCTTCGGTTTGGAAACAACTTGGATCCCCTGAGCTGGCCCCTTCCACAATCACCCTTCATGCATGGAATGGCCATGCCTCCCAACAAATTGGCCTATTCCATAATTGTCCTATTACCCTTGCAGGTAAGACTGTTTGTGTCGAAGTTGAATTTATCGACGCCCCTCTTGACTACAAAATTCTCTTGGGGCGTAGTTACACTTATGCCATGTCTGCCATCCCATTCACAGTCCACCGCAAGATGTTCTTTCCTCATAATGGAAAGATTGTCACCATTGACCAGTTGAACTACCATGAACCAAAATCTCAGACCTCCCCTGAGTCCACCATCTCTACTGTCACCAATAAACCCACTGTTGATTCTTTGACTAGTGTTTCCCCTGGCATCTACAAATACTCCTCTTTGCTTGGAATTTTTCCTGGTCCTCCCCCTCCTCCTATCCTCGATCCTAGCATGGCGAATGTTTTCATGATGCAATCTTCTTGGGCTGACCTTGCCCCCGCTAGCCTACCTTCTTCCTTCGAAATCTCCTTCCCCGCACATTCCTCCTAGCCATTTCCCTGCTGGTCAGATTCCTTTCCTTGCTCCCCCTCCTGGCGCTCATTCCGTCCCTATCTTGGCTACACTATCCCTCCAAAACTTAACCTTGGGTATACTCGTCTGGTACCTAGACCCCCCAGCCACTACCCTACCTGACCAACCCAAACCTTATCTTGATTTGACCCCAATTCAACCGATACCCATGGCTTCTCTCGCTACACCTATACCTCAGTCCCCTCATTAGGAACCACCCTCGATGGCGCCCATGTTAGGTGCCACTAGCAAAGCTCGTAAGGGGGCATCTAAGGACAAAGCTGCCCCGACAACTCCTGCCCCTCATCGACCTCCTAAACCTCCCATCCAGTGTGCCTTGTGTGATGTTGTCGGACATGCTACCCATACTTGCCCTGAATTACCACATCTAAAAACCATGGTCAATGAAAAGTTTCCAAAATATGCTATTCCTGAAGTCCATCTCACCATACCCGATTCTCTCCCTAAACTTAAACACTTGCGCACCAATCACCCTTGTTCTTTGTGTGATTTCCATGGGCATTGTACCCATCTTTTCCCCTACCTTGACGAGTATCGCGCTTCTTTAGCTGCATACCGCCAATGCGAAGCAGCGCTTGCCCGTCATCCTTCTTTCTTAACACCAGATGCCATGTCTCCCGCGATCACCATTCCTCATCCTGATACTGAAATGACCGAACCTTCAGCCACTCTTTTCTACCTTTCTTCATCCCTGCGTTTTCCGGCAACCGATCCTTTAGTGCCTTCCCCCGACGGTTCGCTTACCCACTCATCTATTCGCTTCGCTGTCACCCCTCATGTCGACACACATGTGAGCCTTCCCCCTCAAAATCAGGTGTCTCATATTTCTACCTCCTCGGATCCTCTTATTCCACCCACTCTTCCCATCTTTCAGACCGATGAAGACATCATGGAAGCCATGACCGCACCTGATTTTCCATGGGATGATATGCACCATCGTGCATAATTCCTACCTCACCAATCTCATGAACAATATACCCTCAAATCTAAAGACTTCATTTCTGATAAAGTTGATTGGTTCAAAAACCCCATCCCTGCACCTGATGCTTTCGAAGAAGGAAATATGGCTAATATCTCTCCTACCATCAAAATAGACATTTCTTTCAAACCAGGTATTGAAGAACATATCACCATGGGCACCCAATGCACTCTGGAAGAACTTGAAGCCTACACCAAACTCTTCAAAGAATTCTGTGATATTTTCGCCTGGTCCTACTCAGAAATGCTCGGACTCGATCCTGCCATTGTCGAACACCGCATCGACACATGGCCTGATGCCATTCTGGTCCGTCAAAAGTTGAGACCCATCCATCCCTCTAGACGTGAAGCCATCAAATATGAAATCGATAAGCTCCGACAGGCTGGTTTTATTTACCCCGTTGAATACACCACTTGGGTGTCCAACCCAGTTCTCGTCCTCAAAAAACAAGGCACCATTCATGTTTGCACCGAATTTCGCAATCTGAACAAAGCTTGTCCCAAAGACAACTTCCCCACACCATTTATTGACCAAATAATTGATGAGTGTGTGGGGCACGAGATTTTATGCTTTATGGATGGCTTCTTCGAATAAAACCAAATCATTATCCATCGTGCTGATCAACTTAAAACCGCGTTCATTAGTCCATGGGGCACTTTCGCATACCGCGTCATGCCATTTGGCCTTAAAAACGTCGGTGGCACTTTTCAACGAGCCATGTATTATTGCTTCCATGACTTAGCTCATATCATCCTTGCCTATTTAGACAACCTTACTGCGCGTTCTAAACATCAGGTGCAACACCTTCATGATCTGCGTACCATTTTCCTCCGATGTCACAAGTATAATATTCGCCTTAACCCATTGAAATGTGTCTTCTGTGTTCCCACCGGTCGTCTCCTCGGCTTCATAGTGTCTAAAGATGGGATAACTCTCGACCCTTTGAAGGTTCAAGCCGTTCTTGAACTTCCTATTCCTTGTACCTTACGCCAGCTACAAAGTCTCCAAGGTAAAGCTAATTTTCTTTGTCGATTCGTTTCGTACTACGCCACTACCGCACATGGCTTCCTTAGACTTCTTCGATCTCACACCCCATTTTTATGGGATACCTATGCTCAAGAGTCTTTTGATGCCCTCAAGAATGCTCTCACATCCGCTCCCTTGATCCGTCCTCCTGACTTTGACCGAGATTTCATCCTATACATCTCCACTTCCACCTATTTGGTTGCTGTTGTCCTTATCTAGGAGGATGATAATGATATCAAACATGTGATATATTATGTCAGTAAGAACCTTGCTGGTCCACCTGTGTCCTACTCGCATGAAGAAAAATTAGCACTAGTTGTCGTATTCTCGGTCCAAAATTGTGTCATTATATCCTCATGTGTTCCACCAAGGTTGTGAATGATTCCAACCCCATGGATTTCCTATTGAGTCGACGCATCCTCAATGGGAAGTACGCTCGTTGGGTCGTTATCCTCCAAGAATTCGACCTTGAATTTTTCACCCCAAAAAGTAAGAAAGGTTTAGTCCTCGCTGAACTCATTTCTGATTTGCCTACCAGGATGCAAGATACTCCAATTAATGATGCTCTTCCTGATGAACATTTATTTTCCATCAGCACCGACGATCCTTGGTATGGTGACATCCTTACCTACTTGCGAACCCAAAAATTCGCCCTTCATCTTGATTGTGATGCTTGACGACATATCCGAAACCAAGCCTCTCGCTACCTTCTAATCGGTGATGACCTTTATCGTCATGGGGTAGATATTGTCCTTCATCGTTGCCTCACACACGTTGAAGTTGAACAAGTCCTCAATGCCTGTCATAGCAGCGCTTGCGGTGGCCACCTCTCCGGCCTTTCCACCGCCCAAAAAATCATGCGCGCTGGGTATTTTTGGCCTTCTCTCTTCAGTGATTGCATTGAAGCAATCAAACACTGTTCCAATTGCCAACATTTCACCCCCAAGGCACAAGCTCCTCCCGCTCCCCTCCATCCTTTCGTCACAGCTGGTACTTGTTGTAAATGGGCCATTGACTTTACGGAATGTCGACCTCCATCTGTTGGTAACCACAAATATATCATCATGGCGGTTGACTATTTCACTAAATGGGACGAAGCTATGCCAACATTCAGCAATATGGCAGCCACAACAACCCTCTTTTTCTTTAACCACGTCATTGCCCGATTCGAAGTTCCAAAACAATTAGTCTCTGACCATGGCTAACATTTTGAAGATGAGATTTGGTGTGAGCTATCCTCCCTATTGGGTTTTGAGCACCAATATTCATCTTCCTATTACCCCCAAGGTAATGGCCAAGTTGAAGCGGTCAACAAAATATTTAAGACCATGCTTCAACGCACAGTGAATAAGCACAAAACCAACTAGCATCTGATGCTCTTCCCCGCTTTGTGGGCTTATCGTACTTCTGTTAAAACCACCACTGGTTTCACCCCTTTCCACCTTGTCTTTGGTGAGGAAGCAGTCTTACCAATCAAGTGTGAAATCCCTTCCCTTCACTTGGCCGTCGAACTTCTCCCTGATACCCAACCTCTAGAACAACAACTTATGATGCTCGAGCGCGCCTCTAAAGACCGTTGTGTTTCATTACAAACCCTTGAAGCGACCAAAAAACAAATCAAAGCTCAGTATGACCAAAAATTCCACCCTCGCACCTTTCATGAAAGTGATCTTGTTGTAGTATATGACTAGGCCCACGATACCCTCGATCATGGGAATTTCGACTCATTATGGCTAGGTCCTTACATTATCAGTAAAAACCTTGGTAAGGGGGCATATATTTTAGAGGACTTTGAAGGCCACATCCTTCCTAATCCTCGCAATTCACTCTATCTTAAGAGATATTACCCTTAGCATTTACCATTCGCAATGGAGGTTTTATTTTCTTTTAGATAGCCAGATCTGTTTGTTTTCTCATTTCGCTACTTCACCAGGATACCTGTTGTCCACGAAGCCTTACTTCACCTCTCCTCAAAATCGGATTTTCTCACTTACAACACATTTCATTGGGGGCACCACTTTGCCTCTATACTCATTCCTATTTGTATCAATTTCCATCATGAGATACCATTTTGTACTCATATTTTTTATGGTCCCCCTTGGATTATCCCCCATTTTATTATCATCATTTCTATCTATCTTTTCATCGCTCTACTATTTTCCCTCGTGCCTTAGTTTGGGTTCCCTTATTGCCTCACCTATGGCAGACCTACTTCTGTCGACATCAGCTCATTTAATCTAGAAGCCAGGTCTAGGGGGTAGTGTACCTTGGTTTTAGCTCTTCTCAGCATGATCGTGAACTATACACTTGATGGTCCCATGCTGCAATAACAGCCATTGGTGATTCCCGGGCATGTGTGAGATTTCTCAACCCTCATGATAGGGTGGCCCTGCAGGTAGCCCCCCACATGCCCGAATGACTTCGTCATTCCACCCTTGATGCAGCTCCTACCATTTGATGATGTCAGCCTCAACCGCTTGCAGCGCCTCTTCGATTTGCATGTATCAGTTAGATTTTGTGAGCCCTTCCCCATGTGTAGGGGGCATTTGGGTGTATTTGTATCTCATGTACTCAAATATTCTTGTATAAGTCTTGGTGGTTATTCCAGGCATCACATGTATGTGGGATTCATCATTTTAGTTCTCTGGCTCATATTTAGGCCAACACATGCTTCCTTATTGTGTTCCGTGGTTTTCCGGGTGCCTTATTCTTTGTACTCTTGTCTTGACAGGCATAGGTATGCCTCCCCCTCCACCTTTAACACTACTACCACTTCCTCACCTAGAGACCTGTTGCACCTGTAAGTCTCGTCTCCTTCGAGTTTAGTCCTTTAGCACATTAGAATACCTTACATTCCTCTCTCTCCCCCCCTCTTGATGCCTAGTGATTGAGTTCTTACAATGTACTTCGGTCATAAGATTTGCTCCTAACACTTGTACGTTGGGGGGCAATCTGTTACACCATTTTTTTGGTCATCTAACCCATTATCATTATATGAACCCAAGTACACCATGTAAGACCAATTTTACCCTAAGTAAAATTTATTTCACCATGTAAAATAACATATGTCTATATTTCCTAGTCATATTTAACCCAAAACAAGGAAATTAATTAATTAAATCATCATTTATTTAATTATTTCCTAGGAATAAGTTATTTAAATCATTATTTAATAATATTCCTAGTTAAATTTGAATAAATCATTTTTAAATAATTAAATAAATCATTATTTATTTAATTATATTCCCACCATCTCCCTAAAATAATAAATAAATCATTTATTTATTTATTGTTTATAAATAAAGGAATTGACCGAAGTCAAAAGACCTTTTCCCTCCAACAAATATAATAAAATATTCCTAAAGGGTGGTTCTAGAATGTGATTAATAATATTTTATTCATGCAACAAGTTCTAGATAACCCTAATATTTTGTTATAAATAGGAGGGTTTTCCCCATTCATTAGTCACCTTAATTGCAAAAGATCACACTGGATCTACTCTTGGTCACCATTTTCCATTTTTTGCCTTGTGAGCTCCCATTGAGTTCTATGTTTGTCTGGGTTTTCTACCACAATAAGAGAGAGGAATTTGAGATTTGAAATGCTGAGGACTTTCAAGAACCCATCCCATTGAGGAGAACTGGAAAACACCTTTCTTGTTTTCCTCTTAGGTGCCCCATTCTTTAATATAATATGAAATTCTTTTAAATACATTGTTCTTGTCTTGTCTATTGGATGCATGGATCCACATTGTGTTTTATCTGCTTAATGTCTTTTGTGCTTAGATCTGGATTTGTGCAGCAGACTTAAATATATTTTGCAGCCATAATCGATGTTAGGTCTATTTGTTATGCATAGCTAAACTGATCTTTTACGACGAAAGAATCATACTAACAATGTTTGCTGTAGGTTATGCAATGTGCAGCAAGGTACAAACAATGTCTCATAGGGTTACAATGCAATCTCACCCACTGTAGCTGCAAAAAATAGCATGGCAAGTACTGTACAGAAAATTTCACCTCTACTATTGAATAGTGAATAAATGAGTGAATAAGAAATACAAAATCGAATACATGCCCATATACATACAATGGATGGATATCATCATCAGACTCATGGACCACCTCCAAAGAAATAAAATAAGTGGCTATGGTGACCATGTCTCTCCTTATGTTCCCATTAGAACATGCCATGCATAAGCTGTGGGAATCACCTTCCCTCAAGGACACACCAACCTCATGTGTCAATCTTCTAATCATGCTTCCAATAATGTGGGAAATATCATAAAATGGAAACATTCTCCTCACCAAAAATAGAGGAAGTACTGATGGTTTTACATGATGCTTGATGGCATCAACAGTCTCCCAAGCAGCAACACTGCAATTTTTCAAACTGCTACTTCAGAAATTTATCTGGAAAAATGTTTTTGAATACATGTTCAAGTATATGAGTTGGATGAATCATACATGTAGTGAGAAAACCTTTGCCCAAGGCCACATAAAATATGGTTGTCTCCATCATACAAATTGGCCCAATTTTATCCATGGAGCAATCTGAAAAGCTTGCCCTCTTGTAGAGCCATGCACTGCAAAATAATGGTAAGAGTATACAAATCAGCCAATGTAAGAACAGATTTCTTACCATATACCAGGACTAAGATGATGTATGGATCCATGAATGAACCCTCCATATTTTTTTGGCATGCTCCCATGAAGAGGAATGGACTAGGTGCTGCAAGAATATCCTTCTTCTCATGCTTGGGAATGCAAGTTAAGAGGAATGTAGCATAGTAATATATCTACTACCTCATCCATCTCACCTCCTCTTTGTCCATCAAGTGAAAAAAATATGAAATTCTCCTGGGAGATGTGGGTTATGGATCCACCACACTTCCGCTGGGCACACTTCATCAATAGGTCACTGCTCCAAAGAGACAATGTTGTTGGCCTATGCCCATAGGCTCTCATCAATACCAAGCTCCATTCCTTGACATACTCTTTGTCAAAGATATCTTTCATAATGTTGCAATACATAAGAATCACCTCCTAAGGTGGAAGTACCTCTGTCATCAAAGGCCAAGGATATAATTCCATATCCTCCTCCTGCAACATCATGCAAAGTATGAGAGCAATTCTGCCCTTGCTCTCTCAAGCAAAGCAACAAGGTACTCTGCTGCCCTCCCATACTTCCATCGTACAACTCATGTGATGAAGACAAAATGAAGGATATGAGTATCACATCAACATCATGCATTCATACTCTATGCTGCTCAATGATGCAAGTATCATGCCATATATTTCCATTCTTTTGGTACTCCTCCCATGAGGGCTACCATCCTCCCAAATCAATTCTTGCTCTTTGCATTTCATGAGAGTTTGAAATGCAGATCCTTGGATAACTTTTAGGAAAGGCCTCTCTCCCATGAATAAGTTGGATCTATGAGGATCCAAATGTGATGGAGGTGATGTCTCCTCTCCACCCATGTTCAACAGTGCTGTTGGTTCCTCCAGTGATGTAGCAGTTGTCTCCTCCTCTGGTTCACAAATTGTTTCAAGATTCGCCATGGAGGTGTCATGGTTTACTTCATCCTCCAAAAGTTTACATTTCCACCTTGAAGGCTGAATGAAAATCATCAAAGATGTATGAGGATGAGGGTTCTTCTCCTCCTTGAACCCTTTTCACAGCGCAGTGCAAACATGAGGCCCTAAAGTGGTCATGTGATTTGATCTTTGGACCTCTTCATATGGAATTCAACCATCCTTAAGATTATTTGCTGAAATAGAAAGTGGAACTTTACTCGTACCTTGGTGGGTCTTGGGATCTTCTTGTGTGGATGCAATGGCTGCCTCATCCATATATGTAGAAGGCTTCTCCTCCAAATCTGTAGCAGTGTTGGTGCAATCCTCCTCCCATGGTGGTGTGAGCTTCTCTTCCTTTGTTCTTTCTCCATCAAAGGTTTGGATCAACCTTTGAAAAAAGACTGAAAAATAACTCACCCTTGAATGGACCAAGGGTTTGAACCACAAAACAGAGGTTTCCTCCTCCATGTATAGCACTGCCATCTCCACTGCTTCTTTCTCTGCCACTAGATGCATCAATAAAAATGCCTCCAGCTTCTTCTCCCAAGATCTAGCTGAAGTAACCCCATCAAATGTAGACAATAGAAACCTATTACCTTTGATTTCTCCTTTTCCATACGGCCTTCTCTCCTCCATCTACTAAATAGACTGTGGGAACGTTTTAGCTCCCCTAAATGCTGCAGAATGGGGTTTATAGTCACCCAGGTACTTGCTTAATATCTGAAAATCCAAGCATCTGCCATGCTGGTCTTCAAGAGAATAGGAAGTGCATGGACCTTCCTCTTCTCCCCTTTTCTTCTCCTCCTCCTTAGGGAGGCTCTTCCTTTATCCAAAATTAGATTAGATCAGTATCATCTTCTTCATCATTCTCCTCTGAAATTGAACTCATAGGTTGTGCCAATTCGATACTCTGATACCACTGTAATGTTCCTTTTTCAGAAACATTGTCAGATGACAAGTAAAATCTATTCCATAGATAGACTGTAGGGGAATTTGCTGGATTTTTCACCTTTAAACAAAGGATGAGCTCCAATGGCTACCTGGCCCACTAGCAGACTCTGTCTATAGAGTGATTGTCAAAGGAAAATATCCCCAATAGGAAAATACAACAAGATTGGGAATCTCCCAATATTGCAGCTACAAAAATAACAAATACATCAAATGGAAATAGCAGTGACTCATGAATGCATGAAATTTTGGAGAATAAAATGGCCATCATATTAAGACATAGCAGCATTTAAGAATACAAATACTTTAGGAAATGATCACTCAAGAAAGGCACTGGAAGCCTCAAGAAACCTGTACATGAAAATGTGAAATACATTGATGCATAAACAAAGCCTTAGGCCATGACTGCGCAGTTATAGAGAGGAACTGCTGCATAAATAATGAATATATAAATATATGACAATATGAGCTCAAATAAGAAGGGGGAGCAAGCTCTCAACCCCTGAAAATACAATACAACAATCCTCTAAGAGGATTGGTTGAAATCTATACAAAAATGGCATTTTGCAGAAATGCCGGAGTTGCTGGGTAGCAGCAACTCAAGACCTGGAAATACATGAAGAAGGCTGAAATGTCTACAACAACTACAGAATCCTCCTCCAATGGAAATCTGAAGTGAAAGGCTGATCCTTTCACCCAAGACTTCTCCTTCGAATGAATTTCAATCCCTCACAACAAATAATCACCAATGAGAACACTTTCTAAGAGAGGGATTGCGCTGCCTCTGATGGAAAGTGGTTGGAATGATGCCAAAGATGGTGGGATATGCTCAAGAACCACCTTTTATAATTTCCCAATGAATAGAATCTCTCTCCACTGAAAAAAAAGCTCCGGATGGTGTATGGAAACCTCCCCAGCAACACCGAGCAACATTGCACAATAACTGCTGCAGAAACTGCACTGATGTAGATGGCTAAAGCTATGGCCTGAATGCCTGAATATGGGGAATGGAGTGAAATCCTTCATGAGCTACTCAATAAGGAGAGGAAATCCTCAACAGGACTCCCTCGTGCCCGAAGGCACTGCAGCTCTGCTGAACAACAAGAGGCAGCAACAAGTCTCTAGACTTGAATGTAGAAATGATCAAAGATAATCTCAATGGCTACCTTGCTCCTCTTTTAAACAATGAGCCTTCCCTCCATGGGCCCTAATTCGAATTAGGGTTTCCTCCCTCTAGAATATTCCCTCCTACGTTGTCCCACATAGTGCTTTCCAACTCATGCCAACACAGTTTGACTTGGTCAATTTTGGCCAAGCATGTATGCAAAAACCTCCTTTCACACATGGAGGTGTGAATTCCAGCTCCAATATGATCCTCTTTCATATTTAGAGGATTTTTATTCTCTAATCAAGAAAATAATGGGTCCCCTACCCATTTTATTCATCTCCTATCAAAATTTAATGTTCTATAAAAATTTGGAACATTATAGAGTGAAAGGATGGATCTTATGGAAGAGTACCTTACAAGAGGTGAAAAAGTCTCATCATAATATATCCCCTCAATCTATGAGAATCCATGGGCCACAAATCTGGCCTTGTATTCATCCGCACTCCCATTAGCAGCTTTCTTTATTTGGTAGATCCATCTCGATCCAACCATTGATTTATCTACCGAACTTGGGACAATCTCCCATGTGCTATTTTTGACAATGGAGTCATACTCCTCCACCATTGCATCAACCCAAGTTAGTTGCTGCACTGATTCCTAAAAGGAAGATGGTTCAGTAACAATACATTTTCTCATAAGTGCCATGTATCCAGTAAATCAGTTAGGAGACTGTCTCTGTCTGCACTGTGAATTAGGGGCTCCTACATTCTCCGTAGCGTCAAGTCTCAATCTTTCAGCTTCCATGGTGCGCCTTCTGCCATTTCTGATGGATGGTTCTGCATGAGCGTTTTCCTTCACTCCATGAACCTCCTCATGTTGTTTCTCCACATCTTGAGGCTCATCCTTGGGAACCAAAAGTTCCTCCTCTGCATGCAAGTCCAACTCCCTCTCAAGGGCTAATCGCATGACTTTCTCCTCATCAAATTTTATATCCTATCACACAACATTCATTATGTTGTTTTGGAAATACAGATGATAATTATGGGGTGTTTCAGTGTACCCCACAAAAATCCCAATCTCAGTTATCGATTCCAGCTTCTTCTTGGCGTCCTTGGTCACATGTACATAAACAGATGAGCCAAAAATCTTAAAGTGTGAAACATCAGGTTTCTTACCAGTGAAAGCCTCTTCAGGTTTACTCATGCCAAGTATCCTATGAGGACAAAGGTTCTGCACAAATACCACAGTGTTTCATGCTTCTGCCCACAGATGCATCGGTAGGCCTTGATCATGCAACATCACCCTTGCTGCACCCACGATCTTTTTGTTCTTTCTTTTCGTGACCCCACACTACTGTGGGTTATGAGTTGCTATCAGTTCTCTTAGAATTCCTTATTTGCTGCAGAAGTTATCATTAGGATAATTTTGAGGTCTAAAATAGGCCTCATAAGGAAATTATAAAATAATAGTGGAAATAATAAAATAATAGTAGATTACATCATCAAATTTTGGAGGGAAAAATGAAAAAAACTAATTTTTCAACTCGTATTTTCAACTCATCTCCCTAAGGGTTTACTCAAATTTAGAGTGGGAACACTCGTTGGATGCATAATTTTATTTCTCATCCAAGGAGTATGCATGTTGCATACTTTCGATGGACCCTGTTACACGAAAAATGAAAAATACATGAAAAACGTGATTGCAATAACGTTTTTCATGTATTTTTCATTTTTCGTGTAACAGGGTCCATTGAAAGTATGCAATGATGTTTTTCATGTATTTCTCATGTTTTGTGTAGCAAGGTCCATCAAAACTATGCAACATGGGTACTCCTTGGATGAAAAATTAAAGTTTGCATCCAACGAGTACTCCCGCTCGAAATTTTGAGTAAACCCTTAGGGAGATAAGTTGAAAATAAAAGTTGAAAAAGTAGTTTTATTATTTTATTATTTTTTAATATTTTTACTTTTTTACCCCAAAAATTGTGAATCATCTCCCATGGTTGACATCATCATATTGATTCCTATTGGTTCTTATAAATTTTATTTTGGTTGTACATTTTTCTTAGGAGGCCCATTTTAGACCTCAAAAGTTCTCTAATGTGAATTCGTTAAAGATGTATTCTCCACCATTATCGCTCCTAAGGGTCTTCACTTTCTTCCCCGAATATTTCTCCACCAGTGCCTTAAAATCAAGAAAATTAGAGAATGTCTGATATTTCTTCTGCATGAAGAAGATCTAGCATTTACGAGAAAATTTATCAACAAATATTACATAGTACTTATGTTTTGTTGTTGAAGCAACATAGAATGGTCCACACACGTCTGTGTGAACTCTCTCAAGGATCCCCGAAGCTCAGTTCTCCTTCTCATGAAAGGTGGCCTTTACATATATTCCCATAGTAAATCCCTTGCATGTGTATGAATATGCAAGTGTACCCCTGGGAAGACAAGTAGAAATCTATTGCATGAATTTCAAGGATCCATGGTGAAGATGGCCCAATCTCCTGTGCCATAATTCGCCCTCATCTCGGCTCACCACTTGATCTGCCTTGCCCGTCATTGCTGTGCATCCATCTACCTCCAAATTGTAGAGATTCTTAACTCAAATCGCTATCCTCTTGTCTTTTCCTGTTTTTTTGTGTCACAAGAAATCTTTTCCTTCACTAAAAACAACATAATAGCCTCTGTCATCCAACATTGCGACTGTGACTTAATTTTTCTTCAAACCTTGTACATGCATTAAATATTTTAATTGAAAGGGTTTACTTGACTACCTCAGGAAGGTAATGATACCAATCTTAGTAGCACTGTACCGCCTGTCATCACCCATTTCGATATGCATATGGACATCCTTCTCCTCCAAGTCACTAAAAAGTTCCTTGTATCTCGTCATGTGAAAGGAAGCGCCACTATCCAAATACCACACAGATCCTAATGCACTTGACACCATGCATGTGATCAATGATAATTCAAGCTCAAATTGAGAGGCCAAAGCCTCACCAGCTACAGATCCTCTAGCATTATTGTTCTTCTTATTTTGTGGACAGTTAGTAGCAAAATTCCCATGCTCGTGACAATGAAAACACTTCACCTTGGACATGTCCTGCTTATTTCCATTCTTGAACTCAGATTTGGAATGGAATTTATTCCCCTTCATCTTCTTCACCTTGGCAACCAAAGCACAACCTTCTTCATCTTCATTCTTAGATGAAGATCCATCTCTGGTGTTCCATCTGAACTCCTCCTGCACCAAATCCAACCATAATCGTTCCCAATCTAGAAATGTTTCCCCTCCATTGAAAAAGTACTGGTAACTGTTCCAACTATAGAGAAGTATTAGGAGATCCAAGCTCACCAAATCATCATCAGAGATAGTTATACCAATGCTCCCCAGTTCATCCCGATATTGGACAAACTTTGTTATATATTTTGGGATGGAGTTGCCCTTCTCCATCTTGATCTTCCTAAGTTTATCTTTGAGCGCCAATTTCCTATGGTCGTTGTTGCTCTGGTATGGATCTGTCAAAGCCTTCCACATTTCATATGGTGTGGCTTTCCCATGGAGGCTTGAGATAATGTGGTCTTGTACTTCCTCCAACAGGATCCTCCTCACCTTTGATACTTTCTTTTTCCATGCATCAAGATTTGCAGCATCTATCACAACGGGTTTAGGAACATCATTGTCAATGAATTCATTCAAGCCATTATCTTCAAGTATTGCCTCCATCCTGTCCTTCCAAGCAATATAGTTTGACCTGCCCTCAAGTGCATACTCCAACCTCAAGCCATTGAAAGCCATTTCGATCCTGAATGAGCTGTAGCAGCAATAAATTATTTTTGCAAATTCGAATTCTATCTAGTCACAAACTCAGCTCCTTCTTCACAATTGTGATTTCCTATTCTCTAATACAATGCAGAAATTATACAACATGCATTTATATCTTTTATTTAATCTGATCTAACAATGTACTAAATATAAATACTGAATCTCTTTTATAAATCTTTTGCATAATTAAAAACACAATCGCTAATCACATGAAGTAAAGAAGAATCAAATCGAACCACAACACAAATAATTTCCTGGGAAAATCTTGCTACTCAAAACCCCACTATCTTCTATTGTATATTCAGCATGGATCATGAAACAATTACATATGAAACTCTTCTCACAAGAGCCCTCCATTACTCAGCTAATTGTCTCACATTGTCATACAAAAACTAACCAATACTTAGCCAATTTACCGCCTCTAAACAGTATACCTTGCTTGCGCAATCCCTGACGAATGAGGTCCCTAAAAGATATGAATTTTGGCCTTCCTTGACTGCGCAAGTATCATGGGCACTACAATGGGTGTTTGGTTGCATGGGTGTAACCCAATGATCCTACAACTTATAGTCAACTTCCCTTTCACCTAGATCTCAACTGGGTCTCCACTGGATCTGACATGCATGCAACTAATAATATTAAATCCTCAGTTGCATGTGAGATCACTTATTATGAATTAATTAATATTTAATTTACTTGATCTCTCACTAGTGTATCTTCAGTTACAACTAGCACAACTGAGTTTAACTCACTTAACTGAGTTAAGTTGATTGCAACCTGCATTAACTAATGCACCACTACACTTCGAACTCTGTTACAACTAGAATTACTCTGCATGCCTCACCAACTACCTCTAACTCGAAATCCATGAGATAACTAAGTTTATCACTCTTAGTTAACTATTACAAGTTATTTTTGAGAATAAATTACATCTTATTGTCCATATTAATTAAGGGATAACTGAAATAGACATGCACCAAAAATAGCATTGTGGGCCCCACCCTAGTGTAGGTGCTTAATGCACTAGGCGTGGATGCTGAAATTTTCTTGTTGAATTTCAACATTAATTTCATGCATATCCACAACATATGTTGGATAGGATGTTTCCCCACTGTAAACCTATTGTGCCTGCTTGTTGTTCGGGTTCAGATTGAGCTGGACAAGCATCTGAGGAAACTTAGGTGGAGCAGAATGAGTGAGATGAGGTTGAGGTTGGGGTGGAGGTAGTAAAATACATGGTTGGTTGTGTTGGGGCCTCCAACCTTGTGAAGGGTTGCTCCACTAAGGTGGTTGAGGAACATACTACTAGAAGGGTTGTTTCACAAGCTGAGGGTGATATGGAGGGGCATAAGGCCAAGTAGGAGGTGCAGGCCATGATGGAGGAGTGGAGGTATACCAAGACTGCATAGGTGCATTATGGTTTTCATGGTAGTAGAAGTAAGGTGAACCTTGAATGCCTTGATGATATGACAAAGGTCCTTGAGGCCTTCATTGATTTATGAAACAGAGTTGCTCTAGTCCTCCTTCCCCGCCTTGATATACAAATTTGAGACTAGGTAAGGAGGGACACTTATATGTGGCATGATTCTCTTCACAGACTAAGGAAAAATCTATGAAATTTAATGGACATTCTTTCGAGGGTGTTTCATAGTACATATAGGGAATAATATAGCTAAGGCCCTATTTTCTTCCTCTTTTTTCCTCTTAATTTGCATTGTTTCTAGTTGCAAAGAAAAGGTGTGAAACATCTCACTTTTTAAATCCTCCAACATATTTCCAGTCTCATGCTTGAAGGAGTTGGAAGAGGAAGGGGTGTTGGTCATGCTTTGGCTAGCTCTACATTTCTTCCTAGCTGCCCTAGAGTGGTTTGTAAAGACAATTTTGATCTCCTCATAAGGTATCTAGTAGATATATCCTTCATATAGCATAATAATAGTTTCTATCACCTCTTCCATAATCCCTAGGAGAAGTACCAATATGAGTGATCAAGGATCAAGGGTGTAGTTGGCTCTTTTATAGTTCAGTTGGAATCTTTCTTCACAATCCTCCAAGGGTTCATCAGGTCCCAAAGTCATCCTAAATATATCCTCTTTTGTCTCTTTGGACTTGAAATACTATATATATTTATGGTTAAAGGACTCTTGCATCTGTGCCAAGGTAGTGATACTTTTACCAGGAAACACATGAACTAGTGCAAGGCTACATCCTTGAGGGTCGATGGGAACAAATTTAGATTTTGGTCATCTGAGGCATAGTCATAAGTCCTGCAAATAATAATAAAATCGAACATGAAGGTGTCAGGATCCATAGAAGTAAGGCCATGGAAATGTGTAAGGGTTGAGGGACTGATGTTCTTCATTCTATTTTCTCCATTAGTTTCTCTAATGGGAAAGACTCCTTGGGCCCTAGTTTCATCCATGACTTTGAATTGGTGAAGCAACTTCCTTAGGTGAAGAAAGTTCCTATTCTTACCCAATAGGTTCTTCAAGGTTTTCAAGTGGTTCACCTATAGGGTGTTATAACTCATAGTCACTAAAGAAGAGTGAAGGGTGACTGTGTGGGGATGTGGGGGTTTTTGGTAAGAATTTTTCTTAGTTATCCCTAATCCTACGAGGCATGAAAGTAAAACTTTTTTTGTATTTTTCAATATTTTGGAACTGAACGTAAAATATAGAGTAGAAAAGAATTCTAAATCATAAACAAGCATCTACTTAGACACTTCCCTAGAAAAGACACCAAAAAGTGGCGAGCCCTGGTTGTAATATCCCAAATGAGGGATTTTCTACAACAATAAGAATATCTTAGGATATTATAAAGTTGGAGATGCAGAAATATAGTTCATAACAGATATTAAATCATGTGTCCTTCAATAACACGATAAAAAACAAGCAATATGATTCATTTCTTCAACTCGAAGTGGGGAAAAACAACTATTTCAGCCCTAAAAATGTTAATTTCAGGGATGTGCATAAAAA
This sequence comes from Pinus albicaulis, assembly GCA_034641835.2. Taxonomy (NCBI): domain Eukaryota; kingdom Viridiplantae; phylum Streptophyta; class Pinopsida; order Pinales; family Pinaceae; genus Pinus; species Pinus albicaulis. The sequence goes on along the minus strand of CM076570.1, from coordinate 755,212,967 downwards.
TAAGGGAAAAGGATAGTGGGATCCCTTATCTTAGGTCGTGAGGGACTTACATACCAAATTTTAGCTGAAAAAAATGACTCTATCTATCTTAAACAGATCTCCCACTCCCAATATGGCTTAAAAATGCCCAATCCCCATGACTTGACTCAACAAAAATTAACTGAAGCTTATGAAACGTGATTTTCTGAAGGGTTTGAATACAAAATAGCTTGACTATCAGATCTGGATTTTATTACATGAAATAATGAAGGAAAATGGAGATTCAACTCCTCTATACATCAAAGAGGATAACCCGGCAAGGGTTTCATGAGATACACTGTATAAAAGTGCATATCTGTAGATCTAGATCTGAAAAACGTAGTATACTACAGTATTAGATTATAAATTAGATCTAGATCAAGATAATACATAAACAATTAGATCTACAACAGATCCATATGTAAAAATGTCTTTATTATACATACCCCTTGGGGTTTTCAGCATTACATGAAAGAACAGGAGTAGATCTGAGTTTTAATGCAGAAAATATGCAAAATGATTCAGAAAATATGAAGCAAAAATAACAGTAAATATATCAGATCTGAAATAGACATGGATTGGATGGCTAATCCATGGATCACCATGGTGAAGGAAGAATCCATACACAAGAGATCTCTCCTCCAAACTATCGCCAAAACACCCTGCAATTATACAACTGAAAATAACGCAGTTTCAGGGATAAAAATACGTTGTAGGCTTTGAGGAACATTTTTCCTGATGCCAAGATAAAAATATTATGCCCAGCAGTTAATACACTCTTCCAGGAGGATAAAAGACTCACTCACTGAGAAGAGGCACTAGTATAATCTAGATCTGAGTAGATCTAGTCTCCACTTGCTCCAGCTCACTGAAAAAAGTAAACACCAATAGGATTTATGCTATCTAAGGGAGATGGAGATTGGCCAAATTCCTGATAGTGGAAGAGTAGTACAATACCCTCCAAGAGCTACTCAATGGAAGGAGAGAGAATCCCTAAACAGGAAATCCTCACAATTCTCTGCTAAACAACCAAGAGAATGAGATATGTATAAAAAGATAATATAATTTGAAAACATAATATCATGAAAAAACTTCTCTTGAGCCTTCCCATTCCTTTTATAAGATGAGAGCTTGAGAAACCCTAAACCACTTTCAAAACTCTAACCCTTTTCACATGAAGATCCTCCATCTAGAACTGCGTTGATCAACAAGGAGGTTCAATGCATCTAGATAGTGCTGTGATTTGGTCTTGTTGACGCAGTTAATCTCCTCAATCCTTTTTCCACATACAAGGTTATTTTATTGAGACAACACTGATTTTCCTCTGTTCACATTGGGCATTGATTTATTTTGATGTTTTTAGGAGTTTACATGTCCTCCTTTACATTTTATTCATCAATTAAGAAAATAAAAAAAAATGAAATATTACTATTAGCTTGGGCTAATTAGGAATATTACAGCCCTCCCCTCCAAAAGCATTTCTTTCCCTCAAGCAACTAATAAGGTGAGTGCTGCAAATTCTCCCATGTTCTCATTAGAACATATATTGTAGAAAATGTGGGAATCTCCTTCCCAAAAGGACACATTCACACCATGTGCCTCACTCAAAATCATGCCTCCCATCAAGATAAAAACAACATCAGCAAGTGGGATCATGATTGGCATCAAAACAGGGGAATTATTGATGGTTTCATAAGTTTCTGGAAGGTACCAACAGTTTCCCAAGTGATGACAGCGCAGTTTTTCAAACTGATGCTTCAGAAAAATACATGGCAAATTGTTTTTTGATACATGGTTAATCATATGAATCAACTGAACATACGTGAAATGAAAAAACATCTGCCCAAGGCCACATAAGAGATGGCTATCTCCATCATATGGTTTGGCCCAACATTGGTCATGGAGCAAAATCAAGAGCTTGCTTACTTTTGGAGAAATGCACTGCCAAGAGATGGTAAGAGCATGCAAATATTGTGTTGCAAAAACAAAGCTCTCACCATATGTTGAAAGTAAGAAGACACATGGATCCATGAATAGATCCTCCATAGTAGTTTGGCACACTTCCATGAAGAGAAATGAACCAAGTGCTGCCTACAAATCCTCTCCCTCATGCTTGGAAATCCAAGACAAGAAGAGTACATCATAGTAATAGATGCCACCATCTACTACCTCATATTCCTTACCTCCTCTTCGCCCATTAAGTGCATAAAGTTTGAAGTGATCCTGGGGATACTCCATCAATAAACCCCAACTCCAAAGTGGCAACATTGTTGGCCTATGAAAATAGGCTCCCTCTAACTCATGGCTCTAATCTTTGACATGCAGAATGTCAAAGGCATCTCCCATAATGCTGCTACACATAAGAAGTCTCTCCCATGGGGAAAATACCTCTTGAACATCTCAGGCCAAGGAGTAGCCCCTTTGCACTATGATAGTGCCATCTTCTACTCCTACAACATCATGAAAACTGTGAGAGAAAATCTGCCCTTGCTCTCCCAAGAACATCCCAAGCAAAAAAATCTTTTGATGCCTCCTCATAATTCCATCATCCAAATCATGTAGTGAAAACATGGTGATTGACATGAAGAATGTTATGTCAACACAATGTGTCCATACTCCTTGCTGCCCCATGATGCAAGTATCCTGCCACATACCCTTGGAAAGAGGATGATGACCAAACTCTTTCAAGAGTAACCAATGCAGCCAAGCCTCCTGTTGCCCAGTATCATAGATTTGCAAGTAGATTTCCAACTCCTTGCTCATCATCCACACCCATCCATCCATATGTGGGTGCCTCCCGTCTTGTTATTCCTTAGCACTCTCCCAAGGAAGGCTATTACTCTCCCAAATAAGATTTCTACTCTTACATTTCATGGGATGTTGAAATGAAATCTCCTCAAGGATCAATTTGATCCCATAATGACCCAAATAGGTGGTAGGAAAAAACCTCCCATCATGATGTGTATGGCTCAAGAAGTGTCCAACACAAACATGAGAGATGTTATCCATCTGAATATGTCCTCCATCATCTATCTATTCCCCCTTGAATCCATGAAGATCCAAGTGTGAGAAGGAAAGAGCCTCCTTAGACTGTTGAAGAACTTTTCACTTCATGATGTGTTGAAGTGCACCTCCAATGAAATCTCTCCATGAGATTTCCTCCTCATGCATGGCCTTCCAAAACCAAAGAGGCTTTGGATCTACTGCAGGTAGAAGTTTCTCTTTGAGCTATGGAGTTCTCATTGAGAAAGTGTCATTTAGAAATGAGAAAGGGTTTCTCACTTCAAGATATCTACCATCTACCATTCCTTCCTCCATTGCTTCATGAATGAAGCTGCCATGTGAATGCTCCCATAAGGCATGGGTCCTCTTTTCTTCACCACTGCCTTTGTACAGCGCAGTGCAACTTTGTTGCTCTAAGTCAGCAGCATGCAAAGATGTCGATCCCTTCATATGATTTTCTAAAATGATAAGAATTGGAAATTCAAGCATACCTTGGTGAGATGAAGAAGCAAGAGCTCCTTCCTCAACTATGTTGCCTTCCTCTACTGCTAAAAATGAAGGTTGCTCCTCCAACGTTGTGACAGCGCTGGTATATGCTTCCTCAAGTGGTGGGGAGGGCCTCTCTTTCTCTTATCTCTCTTCATCAAATCTCTTAATCACCCTTTGAGTGAAATCTGCAAAAGAAGAAAATTTTGCATGTCTCACATTACTGAACCACCATTTTCTTGCTACCGCCTCAAGGTCCAGCACTGCAATCTCCACTGCTTCTCTCTCTACCACTAGATGTAGTAGGAAAAAGGCATTGAGTCTTCTTGCCCAACCTTTGGCTGCAGATGTCCCATCAAAAGTGGACAATAGAAACCTATTGCCCTTGCTTTCTCCCTTGCTGCAGTGTCTCCTCCATTCCTTCAGTTGAATGAACTGTGGGAAGGCTAGAGTCTCCTTGAAGGCTCTAGGTTGAGACTTATACTCAACAAGGTACTCACTCAGGATCTAATGATCCAAGTGTCCTCCATGCTTCTTGTCTTCTGCTTTGTGAGAGTAGGAAGTGCATGATCCTTCCTCTCCTCCTTCTTCTGCCTTCTTAACCTCCTTGGGGAGGTCCTTTCTGGATCTTAAAACTGATGAGAGTAATCTCATCCTCTCCATAATTTTTTTCTCTTCTTCTTCTTCTTATTCTTCCGATAGCTAGATCTCACAGGCTAAGCCAGAGATCATGCTTTGATACCACTATAATATCCCAAAATAGGGAATTTCTACATTATTGGGAATATCTTAAGATATTACAAATGTGGAGATCTAGAAAAATGTAAACACAATTTTGAAAGAGCAGTGTTAAATCATGTGTCCTTCAATAACATGATCAACAACAAGCAATATGATTCATTTCTTCAACCCAGAGTGGGGAAAAATAGTTATTTCAGCCCTAAAAACGTTAATTTCAGAGATGTGCGTAAAAATAAGGGCAAAGGACAGTGGTATCCCTTATCTTAGGTTATGAGGGACTTACATACCAAATTTTAGTTGAAACAAATGACTCTAGCTATGTTAAACAGATCTCCCACTCCCAATATGGCTTAAAAATTCCCAATCCCCATGACTTGACTCAACAGAAATTAAATAAAGCTTATGCAGCGTGATTTTCTAAAGGGTTTGAATAAAAAATATATTTACTATTAGATCTGGAGTTTATTAAATGAAATCATGAAGGAAAATGGATATTCATCTCCTCTATACATCAAAGACGATAACTCGACAAGGGTTTCATGAGATACACTGTATAAAAGTGCAGATCTGTAGATCTAGATCTGAAAAACGCAGTATACTATAGAAGTAGCTTATAACTTAGATCTATATCAAGTTAATACATAAACAATTAGATCTACAATAGATCCATATGTAAAAATGTATTTATTATACATACCCCTTGGGGTTTTCGGCAATACATGAAAGAACATGAGTAGATCTGAGTTTTACTGCAACAAGTTTGCAGAATGATTTAGAAAATATGAATTGAACATAACAGTAAATAGATCAGATATGAAATAGAAATGGATTAGATGGCTAATCCATGGATCACCACGGTGAAGGAATAATCCATACACCAGAGATCTCTCCTCCAAACTATCGCCAAAACACCCTGCAATTATACAAATGAAAATAATGCAGTTTTAGGGATCAAACCACGTTGCAGGCTTTGAGGAATATTTGGTCTGATTCCAATATCAAAATATGATTCCCAACAGCTAATAAATTCTTCTAGGAGGATAAAAGAATCACTCACTAAGAAGAGGCACTAGTATAATCTAGATCTGAGCAGATCTAGTCTCCACTTGCTGCAACTCACTAAAACAAGTAAACCCCAATAGGATTTACACTGTCTAAGGGATATGGAGCTTGGCCAAATGCCTGATAGTGGAAGATTAGTACAATTCCCTCCAAGAGCTACTCAATGGAAGGAGAGAGAATCCCTAAACCGGAAATCCTCACAATTCTCTGCTAAATAGCCAAGAGAATGAGATATGTCTAAATAGATAATATACTCTAAAAATATAATATCATGAACAACCTTCTCTTGAGCCTTCCCCTTCCTTTTATAAGATGAGAGCTTGAGAAACCCTAAACCACTTTCAAAACTCTAACCCTTTTCACATGAAGATCCTCCATCTAGAACTGTGCTGATCAACAAAGAGGTTCAATGCATCTGGACAATGTTGTGATTTGGTCCTGTTGACCCAGTCAATCTCCTCAATCCTTTTTCACATACAAGGATCTTTTATTGAGACAGCCCTGATTTTCTTCTATTCACATTGGGCATTGATTTATTTTGATGTTTTTAGGAGTTTACATGTCCACCTTTACATTTTATTCATCAATTAAGAAAATCAAAACAAAATGAAATATTCCTATTAGCTTGGGATAATTAGGAATATTACACTGGTATTGCACCAAGAGTGCTACAACTCCTAGAGGTTCTTCAAATTTAATTTATCGACCCGGGGTTCATACAAACTTGGAGGTGACAGTGTTATATGCACAACAGATGAACTCTACTCATGCCATCCTCATCTTAGTTCTACAATGAGGAGCTAATGCTAGGGTCACTTATAGGAAAGAAATTTTGTCTCACTTATAATGTAATCTAAGGCTTGAAACATATCATAACCATTACTCTATCAACAAGGAAAGAAAATAATCTAGATCACACCAACTCATCTAACTATTTTCAAGAAATAAAGATTCACACTTGTGCAAATGCAAGAAAGAAAATTACACTAAGTGGCATTCATCATCTAGATTACTGAATTGAATTGCAAAAAATGAAAATAATGTAGAGTACACATACTGAATCGATGACTAACTAATTCCTATCTAAATTATTCTTAACTACTGTGTTTAATGATTCATCTTGTAATGAACTAATCACACTTTAGAATGAATCTTTTTTGTAGCAAAAGAAGGAGGCACCTAGGTGGTCTAAGAGGGTCCCTCGACCAAAGTTTCAAAGTTTAAGGTATATTCTTGGCTTGGCTAGGATTATATGAGGTGGAAGAATGATTTTGGGCTGAAGGAGAGGGTGGTTGGCACTACTAGAGGGAACTACTACAGGATTTCCTGTAATGCTACAGGATGTCCTGAAAAGATACAAGAAACAAGATGAGTGGATTTGAGGCTAGAAATGGTGAGAAAAAGATTAGGAGAGGTGGGGTAAAGGTGGATCTTGTAGAAATTTGAATAACTGATATGTTGTCCACCGAGATTCTCTTGATCACACACTATTTTAACTTCATTCACAATACAAAATCTCTTCTACCATTGATCATTAACTGCGAAAATAAAAACAATCGCATGCACACATTAAAACCATAAAAAATCACACATATGAACACAGTATTTCATGGGAAAGATTAAAGATGAAAACCCCAACTATCTGTATATTATATGTCATATAGATCATGTAACAATCATCATACAAAGCTCCTCACAAGCTCTCAGTACGATCTCTAATTGCTACACACTAATCAAGCTAGATCTTGCAAAACACATGCTTGAATCTTTGCCACCTGATAGCCTGCCTCTACTGCACAATCAATGCTGAAGAATGGCTCATAAATAACTTCGAACCACCTGGCTTGTACTACGAAATCCTCATTTCACAACTGATAGTCACACTTCTCTTTCACAACAGTATAGTCACACTGCTCTTTCACAAGAGTATAGTCACACTGCTCTTTCACAACTGATAATCACACTGCTCTTTCACCTATCTCTTCACTGGTCTCCACTGAAACTGTCCATGCATTGAAGTTAACTGATGTATTCTTTAGTTGATTAATGAGTTTACAATTAGTCAATTAATTCATAATTAATTCACACCACTCTCACTAGTGTATCAATCAGTTAGACTAGATACAACTAGCTCAACTATGTTTAGCTTAGTTAAAATGAACACAACTCCATTAACTTCCTGAATCAACTCCACCAAACTCTCTCACATGAGTTCTAACTGAAGTATCCATGCAATAGCTCCACTTAACCCTTAGGAATAGCGTAATTCCTTCTGTCAGCTCCTGTGCCACATCTGTGCACTTAACTGAAGTGCTCCAAGAGAATGAGATAATGTTTAGAGTCCAAATATTATTAAGAGCTAATAATATTCGACATATCTATTTTTAGACTGGCAATCTAAAAATATATTCTGCCCAATATGTCTAAAATTAGAAGTCCATATATTTTTCCAACTTGACCAAACATCCACAAATAGCATCCTGCAACTCATAGAATATGATCCATCTGTCTAAAAATAGACATAGTCTAAAAATAGACTTTGCACCAAAAATAGCCTTCGGGCCCACTTAGTGAAGGCGACTTCTTTCCACTAAGCTCATCATCTTGTTGCAATCTCAACATATCTTCATAGATGAAGGGTATCCAAGCCATTTTACAATCTAAAAACTCTTCACAAATCCCATCTTTCACCCTCAATGTTGCTCTTGGTGAGGTGGTGGTGACCTCAAAAACAAGGTTGTAGGTGACTTGGATGGAAGGTGGTTGATGAAGGGTGAAGACTGAAGATGATGGTGTTGAAGGGGTCCTCCTCTGCTACTCTATTCAAAACTGCAATCAATATACATGTTCATGCATTCATCATTGAAAAAATTATTATAAAAATGGTGGAAAAGATGATTTGAATTTGAATAAACCTACCTATGCAATTGAAACATAAATCTACCTTTGCACCTTCAAAATGTTCATGATAAGAAAAGTAAAACTATAATTTTTTTTTTCCAAGAAATCATAAACTGAAAATATGTTCAGTCTGTGGTGGAAGACCTTCCTCCTCAAGCTCAAGTGGAATAGGTGAGAGGGGGAGGCTTATCACACAATTTTTATGTTTTATATGCTACCAAACATGAAATTAAAGAAATCAACTACTACAACATAAAAGAAAACACAAGTACATAAGAGAGATTGAGGCCAATGTATTGGGCCCTAACCCACAAGCTCAACTCCATGAAACTAACTTTGTGGAGGAGAAACCAAATGCTCATCTTATTTCAGAACAAGTCTTTTACATGAACCATGAAAGTCAGAAATGTCTAATACAAAATCCAAGAGTGCTCTAGGTACATCCAAAATTTGAATCCTAGTGAGATCTTTCTCTAGCCTATTTATGCTAGAGGGTAGCTACCGAAAACTCCCTAAAAATTAGGTCTTTTTTCTCTTGGAACTTGAGAGAAGTGGAGCTTGGCTCCCTTTGATCATTCACTTTCTTAGTCGCCTCTGATTTCGAGTTGTTGGAGGAGAATATTGAGGAAATATTGGCTACCGTTAGGATTTAAGAAGGTGGTCAACCCTCCTACAATCACTCCTTGTTGTCTATTTCGAGCCTTGATTGTGTAATATTTATAAAAAATGGTATTATTCCCTTGATTTTTCTGCATTTAAACCACAATAGGCCTTGAATCATGACAACCCTTAATACACCATTCTCACTAAGAAAAATATGTCAAAATTAAATTAAATGAGAGAGAGAGAGAATAATTAAGATAAAAAGGTGGCAATTAACCCCTTAGAATATACCTAATAATTGTGCTCATCAGTTAGATTCATTCCCTTTTTTCATCCCCTAGGGTTGGTTCTTGGTGTATATATTCCTCTTTTGACGTTTCTTGTTCCTCTTATTCCTCCTCTTCATAGTCTATTTAAAATAATTTCTTCTCAACAAACTTATGACCGTTAGTGTATTTTATATTACAACTATAACAAAGCCCTTTTTCTTTTTTTTCCTCCAAATTTTGTGGTATCAACCTTGTAGGTTGTGGAAAGCTAGGAGCGACAACACTTTCATATTTATAGTTCTAAGTGGTAGACCTCCTTGTTTCTGTCATTTTTCTTTCAACATTTCTTGACACCCTAAACACATTCTTTCATGACTTAGGTTCCTAAAGGTTAACCTCATGTTGGATACATTATCCTTTAAATTCCCTATGAAGGCATTGGTCATATGGTCTTCTAGAATATCAGGTACCATAATATTCAGTGTTTGGAAGTTCTCAATGTGCTTTGAAACTAAACCCCTTTATCTAAGTTTTAACAATTTCCTAAAGAAGGCATTTCTTTGTGTATCCTCATAATGTGTTATCAATTCCTCTGTAAAAAAATTGCAAGTGATAAGTGATTTACAAGAAAAAAATCTATCAATACCACACAAATTCATTAGTTTCTAAATATAATATGAAATGTGTACCTTTTGTTTTTGTTTCACATCATGTAGATCAAAGAATTTCTCTATATATAGTATCCATTCTACTAGATCCTTTCCATCAAAATTCCTCATATCGATCTTTGGAATATGGTTGGTCTTCAAACCAAATTTGGAGTCTCTAAAATCATTATTCACATTATGTTTGTTCTCTTCACGAGATTCATGAAATACCTTATCACCACTAGGAATCCTTTCTTCTAACAAGTTTTTCAAACCTTCGTTCAAGCCTTTCATGTCTACTTTAAGATCATTCATGTTGTATTTGATTTCTTCTTTCAAACTTTTTAGCGCAAGGAGTCACTCCTTGACTACAAAATGAGTAAGCCTTACACATCATAGTTAATTTCAAATTTTAAAGGGTTGTTTGAGTGGTGGGATGGCTTCTCAAATATTTTTAAATGATTTTTTTTATATTCTTTAAAACTTTCATGCATTTGGAAAGTTGTGTCAAATATAAATTGTATGGGTAAATTGGTATTTTTGGGAGAAGAGTGTAACAAATGAAGAATATGGATAGCTGATACCTATTCTAGGAAATATTCATATCCTAAATCAATAACACAACTATGATGATGGTTCTTTACACAAAATCTATTTATGCAAACTAAACAACATTCAAAAAGTATATTTCATGTATAAAGTGTTCCACAAATCCTTTATGAAATCTTCACTCACATGTTCTACAACACATATATGATTTGAATAAAAATGAAAGAAAATAATTTACTATTAAATCCTTTAATAGTTTCTCACTCACACCTTACTAGTTTTTGCAACTCATAATTTAGAAGAAATTAAAAAATAAATAAGACACACCATACATTATGTGGTTCTTGAGTCAAAAAATCCTCCAACATGAAGTAAAAAAGGATTTTCTTTATTATATTCAGTCTTCAGATAGACCAACATCCATCCTAGAAATGGTATTTACAAATGGTATATATAGATAGAGAGGCACCAAATCCATCTCTTATAAAAAGAAAGAAACATTACTCCTAACATTACATAGGTGTCATAAGACATTAAAACCATATCCCATCGAAATCTAACTGAAAGGACAGATGTAGAATAAATAAGAGAAGAAATTTCGGTTGAGCTGTTGAGTGTGTTGTCATGTTGCCCCTTTTTCTGTTGATTTGTCTCCTTATGTCTTTGGTCTTTAAATAATCATGTATCTTCATTTAATATGGCCTCCAACAACGTCATAACCACCTTTAACCAACACTTGTTATATCCATTTGGTTATGGGTCCTTATCCTTCCTTAACTGGATCGAAAAATTTGCTGACAGGTGTCAAAATTCAGTTAAAACAGTCGCTACCGGAAATGCTAGTAAAAACGTGTAACTACGTTAAAACTAGAATGTTACCGGAATTTCTAGTAGTGCTTTGTTTATTTTTCAAAAATGCATAGAAATGTAAAAAATCCTATATAGAATTATATTCTTTGACATCCAAGTTGTTGTTCAAAATTGTGATTAATAAGAAAAAAGGTGTTTGTATAAAAAAAAAACTTTTTACCTTCCTTCCATGTTGGCTACAACTTCAGCAAGCTTATCCAATTCTATCTTTTTGTCAACAACTAATCTTGATTTGCTTGTTCTTGTGGCATCTTCCTTGACAGTGGCCTTCTCCTCCTTAGAAACCTTTTGTATATTTCTTCTCTTTGAGGGCTCTGAGTGTTTCTCTAAAGTGGTTTTGTTTTTATCTTTTTTCTTCATTTTCTATGTCTTTAACCCTTCGAAATTACCTTCTATATCAATGACCTTTGTAATTAATCTTGGATTGTGTAGATCCTTGGACTTAAACCTGAACTTGTTGTTGTATCTGGTATGCCGTTTTCTGGTAGCAGCAACAAATTTTGGCTTCCTCTTTCTTCTTCTTGCTACTGATCTCATATTCAACATTTTTTAGGAGATATTCATCATATTTTGTAGGCTGATACTATTTCTGCATCTTCTATTGCATATCTGCTTCCAGAATTTTGGGTAGCATTTGTGATTTAGATTTAATTTCAATTGTAGACCTTCCTCTTCAAGCTCTAGTGTAGACATTAGGAAAACGAGGAATGGGGGGCACCATTTTCACAGACTTGGGTTTATTTGCTGAGGAACTATCTCCTTTTTCCAACTTTCTCTTAGCCTTGACTGCAGAAACCTTTTATTTATTGCTCTTGGATTTACGGATGTTCTCATTTGTAGCCTTTCTCTTAGTTCTTTTTGCAGGCTGAGGGTGTTGTTGTGAGGATGGAGGTGTAGGTGCAAGTTGGCCTGCCCTATAAAATAAGAAATGGTCCCAGGTTTGATTTCGTTTCCTCAACTCTTCTTCAACTAAAACCTTGATGAGAGCTTGATGATAAAAAGATATATTCTGAAAAAGAAGTGTGAGTTTGGATCCTTACTGATATCTTTGTCAAACTCTTTAGAAGTAAGTATGGAAAATGTAATGTCTTCATAACTGCAACATGACAAATAAATATTATATGATAAAGAGACACAACTTTATACCTCCTTTCACAAGTGAGGTAAATATTGATAATTTTAATAGCTTATGCCCAAAAAATTTTGAGATAGTTTCTTGGAGTTCCCTTGGCCCAATTGGGATCTCTGTGTGCATCATTGAGGAAAATTTTAAGGTCTCCTCCAATGATAACCTCACCTTTAAACCAACTCTATCCTTCCTGTGGAAGGCTAAATGCTTCAACAGTTGAGTCTGTTGAAATATACAATGTAATACCATAGACTGTGACTTCTTGTCCATTGAAAGAGTTTGCAAACTCTTGAGCTAGTCCTAAGTGAGAGCTTCCTAGTCTGGTGCACAAAGAATACCACCCTGCCTAGATAAAAACTCTTCTCAACTTTGAATTTGCATCCACTAGGTCAGTGCCCTATGGCTCAATTCGTTTTATTTTGCCTCCTCTTTTAGTCATCTTCAAAAATTAATGACTCTATCTCTTGAAACTGATAGGTGGTAGAGCTAGAAGAACTTCACCTTACAAGTGTTGCTTGTGTTTTCCTCTGAAATCCTGTTTGAAATCTAGACTCCCCTCAAACTGAAACTCTATGAAATTTGATCTCCAATAGCTATACTCTCAACTGATAATGCTCCTACTTTTTCGGTGGTTTTAAAACAACAACCATGGTTCATCACCCAATGCAAATCATTTTTCATTATGGAAAATATTCTTGACTGTAGTGTGCACCATGTGATGGCCATCATCATCTTCAGTTGGCTGTGTAACTTTGTATGGAACTCTACAGATGGCTTGAGGCAAGCAGATCTGTGAATGGCAGTCACCTCCGCTATCTTGTTGATTACTGGCCTAAATTTCTCGCAACTCTTATTGTGTGATCATCCAAATAATCATTGCATTAAGTTTGATGATCCACGATCTTCTCCGTTTGAAAAACACGTACCTTGAGATGATATTAACTAACTTGGATGACAGACGGGACAAGATTAACGGTTGGGTGTATAATTGTGGGTTGACACCTAATAATTACACGTATACCATGACTTGACATAAACATAACTGACCGCGTACAACTCCTATCATATGATATAAATCATTTAAAAAAAATATTTGAAACATATTCACATCATAACACGTGGCTTGACAAAAGCGGATGCACCTTTTTGTTTATTTTTTAAAAACATAGGATGTTATCAGAATTTCTAGTAACATTGGAATAAAATAAAAACAAAAAGAAACAAGAATATAACAGACTGTATGAAAAGGCTAAAACATGTTCTACCGGAAATTTCGGTAGCAACCAATTTTTTTAAAATTTTTCAAAGTTTAATCCTAAAAACAAAAAATCTAAAATGGACTCATGACTTAGCAAAGAACTGTGCTGACATTGGCTCCATAGGGGATAGAGCTCTCCCTGCGAGGCTCTAAGAAGATTTTGTAGTTTCAGTGCCTTTTCATTGGGCTATGGAGTCTTATTATGAAACACACCGGTATTTACAATGAACTTAGGCCACCAACAGCCCTAGTAAAAGAATTTTTTGAGAAAGTGCCCATTGAATGGGCCTCCAAATAGTTTTGTCCCATCAAGATGTTGCAACTCAAAAGTATTGTTCTACAAAATATTTGATATTCTGAAAGGACCAAGCCATAAAACATCAAATTTGGAATTCTTACCTGGATCTTGATGTTGTGCGTCCCATTTCAACACTAGATATCCAATCTGAAAATATTCTTTTTTAGTTCCTCTATCAAAAACTTGCTTTACAGCTTGCTGATATTTTCTCACCAAATCAAATTTTTGTTCTCACTTTTGCTGCACTTCTATGATTCGATAAATTCTCTTGGTCATATCATCTGGCTTAGCTTCATGATCTTACAGAAATTTAACTACAGGAATGGCCAATTGAACTAGAAAAACAACATCCGCTCCATAAACCATTTGAAAATGTGATGTATTAATAGAATTTTTTATGGTCACCCTGTCAGCCCATAAAGAAAACTTCAATTTTGAATATGAGGCTTTCTTGTTTTTCTCCAATAGTTTGGTGATGATTATTACCAAAAAAAAATTTGATGATTCATCTAAACCATTCCCTTAGGGATAGTAAGCTGTAGAGTGAGTGAGCTGAATACCATAATATTCACAAAAATTTACCAATGGAGTAGCCTTAAAAGCAACTGCATTATCTACTACTAACCTTGATGGACATCCAAGTCTGGTTATGATTCCCTCTAGAAAATTGACGATGACTTTATGAGTAGAATTCTTGGTAGGTATTTCTTCAATCCATTTGGTGAAGTAATCAGTTGCAACAAGAATCCAATGATGTTATCCACTTGACGGTGGATGAATTTCTCCAATGAAATCTAAGCCACATTACTGAAAAGGTGTAGAAACAACGATGGGCTTAAGAGGCAAAGACTTCAAATGTTTCTTACCAGTGAATTTTTGACACTTTTCACATGCTCTCACCTCAGCACATACATTAGAAAATAAGCTAGGCCAAAAATAGCCAGCTCTCAATATTTTCTATGTAGTAGTTCTTCAATAGTGATGACCTCCACACATTCTACTATGCATGTTAAAAATAACTTTCTTGGACTCATTTGGGTCAATTCGTCTCAAAAAAACTCCCATAGGATCTTTCAAATATAAACAATTATATTTAATGCAAAATTTAATAGTTTTCAGCTTCAAAGATCTTACTCCGCTTTTATCATAATTTGGAGGAGGTTTAAAATGTTGTAGAAAATAGATGATGTCCTTATACTAGCTGCATTTATGTAATGTTCCAAAATTTTCACACAAGAAAATTGGAACATTAGATGTTGCTACTTTCACCTATGGGAGGAATCAATGGGTAAGGAGGCCCATGAACAATAAAATTATGAATAAATTCCACCTTATTAAGGAAGGAGATCACCTTAGGAGCTGGTTTTACACTTCCAAGTGTGAAAAAGGACAAATTGGATGGGGACATAGTCAAGTTTGACTAAGTCATCATGCATTCTTGAGGAGGAAGGAAACACTTAAGTAAACTAGCTCAATGTGAACAAGGATCAGCCTAGAAACACATATGAGAACCAGATTGAATATCCCTTGGTGTGAACAGAGGCATTGCAGGTGGATTGGTTATAGTTGACCAAGTCAACAACGTTGTCACAAAGAGGAGGGAAGCTAGCTAGGGCAGTGCAGTTTTGAAAGAGGAAGCTTCATGAAGAAGTCACCTCAACATTGTGTGGGGTCTGGGATCAGGAGGCTCACCAAAGATAAAAGGAAGGCATATAATCAAAGGGAATTCATTCATGTATTCATCTATTTTTTTCTTGAGACCACTTGCATGCTTCAGTTGTTTAGCCAGAGTTGTTGCACTGCTTAGTGCAAGGAATTCCTGTGCGGGAATTCCATCCTCTCTTTGGAGCAACTTGCTTAAGGGATTAATTTGAGCTTCATTTCTGTATTTGGATTGAGGAAATTCATCCACATTCAGCCATAGCACATTTCCCTTCATAAAACTACGTCTTTTATGTAGGGGCAGTAGCAGCAGAGTTGCACCCTTTGATCTTGTGCCAGTCTTTGAGGAGGAGGTGTTTATTTCCCTACGGGAGTTTAATAAGAAGGCATAAGGCCATTTTATCTATTATTCAGCTTTCATATGTTATATTTAGTCATTTTCAATACATAAATGTAGTGACTACGTTATTTTCTGCAGTGCTGCTCTGATTCATGTATAATGCTGGAAACCCTTGCCGGGTGTATTGTTTCTGTTGTATAAGAGGTTAAACCTCCATTTATTTGCCATATGATTAATAAAATATTATTATCAATATTATTCCATCATTTCCTGTATAAATACTCATGAAAATTACGCTCTCACAGTATTCAGAAATTTTTGTTTAGCAAAGTCATGGGAAATCAAGGTTTTCTAGCCTAGTCGAGAAAGGAGAAGCTATTTAGCATAGCTAGAAGCATTAGTTTGAGCTTAAATTTGGATCATAGGTTCCTCGTGACCTAAGATATCATTTCCATCCATTTCCCCTACTTATTTTCACGTGCATTTCAAAAAACACCCTTTTTAGGGCATAAAATGCCATTTTTCCCCACTTTCCGGATCATTAAACAAAGTAAAAGTTTCTGATATAGCTAAAAATTATTTCTATGTGTTTCTTATATATATTTTAAGCTTATTCATCATAACAGGACCATTATACAACTTATTCATTGCTGAGTTCCAGATTTGGAACATTACAGTGGTATCGGAGCTTCGGACTTGGCTCAGCCTGTGGATTTCAGACCCAATCAGAAGATAAGAAGAAGAGGAGAACAAAATTATGGAGAGGATGAGCTTATTCTCATCCATTTTTATATGCAATAAGAAATAATAAGAGAAATGCATTGAAACTCCAAGAGGGTTTTAAGGAGGAAAGAGTTACAGTGAGACCTCTAGAAGGTTTCAAGAAGTAGAAGAAGATGCATGCACTTCCTATTCTCATAGAGGAAGTGAAGAGAAAGGGGACCACTTAGAGCATGAAATATTGAGTGGGTATTTGGCGGAATACAAGTGCCAACATATGGCTTCCAAAGAGACCTTAGATTTTCCTCAGTTTGTTCAACTAAGAGAAGAAAGAAGATCTTGCAGCAAAGTAGAAATTAAGGGCAATAGATTCCTATTGTCTAAATTTGATGGGTCAACTACAGCAAGAGCTTGGGCAAGAAATCTTGAGGCATTCTTCCTACTTCATCCAGTGGAAGAGAGGGAGGCAACAGAAATTGCAGCACTGCACCTGGAGGGTGAAGCCAATACTTGGTGGTGCAATCACTTAAGCCACAAAAGAGTGACTTCATTTTCTGATTTCACTCAAGATCTGATCAGAAATTTTGATGAAGAGAGATCAAAGGAGAGAGGGTCGACACCACCATGGGAAGAGACAAGTAACAGCGCTGTCACAGCCTTGGAAGAGCAGCTTTCTACATCAGCAGTTGGGGCAACCATTACATTGGAGGGAGAAGCCTTTGCAGCTCTACAAGAGGTTCCCACATCTCACCAAGGTATGGGAAGATTTCCACTTTTACTTATTGCAGAAATTTTTTCTAAAAGTTGTGGAAATATGTTTTCATATGGCCCAGGATCAAACATTGTTGCTAGGGTAGAGCGACAATATTGCACTGCACTGTGCAGACTTGAATGGTTCAAGAAACAAATGAACCATCATCCTTTTGGACCCTTGTTGAGTTGCACTCAACCCTTGAGGTTGAAGTGTGATCTTTTGGGGGAGTCATGAACCTTGAGATGGAGTATGAGGCAACAACTATGTCTTTGGAGGGACTATCAGTGCTGTCAAACAATGGTAGGGAAGAGGCTTTACCTTTTTCACCTTGGGATCTTGATGGATTCGAGATGACCATGGACATGAAATCTTCTCTAAGAGATCTTCGAGGAAATGCATTCCAACATTTCATGGCATGCAGAAGAGAGGAACTGATTATGGAGGATGATAGCCCACATGGGGAGAATGCCAAGGTAAATAATGATAGGAGGCATCCACATGGTGTTGAGTGGATGTGGGGGAAGAGCAAGAGGCTAGTGAGCCACTTGTAAATTTATGATACAGAGGAGGCCAAACTGTGTTGGCTACTCTTGAGAGAATTTGGCCATAATGAGACATATCTTTTTTCCAAAGGTATGTGGGAAGAGAATACTTGGCAGGGTACATGCATCATGGGGCAGCAAGGAGTGTGGATGCATTATGATGATATAATCATCATGTTTTCACCACATGAGTTATATGATGGAGGTATGTCGGGGCAGCAAAGACATTTGTTGCTTTGGAGGATTAAGAGAGAGCAAAGGTAGAGCTGCTCTCACATTCTGCATGATGTTTCAAAAGGAGGAGATGGCAACATTATGGGAGGAGTCTTTGACATTGGGCATGTCAAAGAATGGATTTATGAGTTGGCAGGAGCCTATTTTCATAGGCCAACAACGTTGTCACTTTGGAGCATGAGCTTATTGATGGAATTTTCCCAGTATCACTTCATATTTGATGCACTTGATGGGCATAGAGGGGGTGATATTGGTAGAATGGTGGATGGAATCATTGGTTATTGTGGTATGCTCTCCTTGAATTGGATTTCCAAGCATGAGGGGGAGGATTTTCATGCAACATGTGGTTCATTCCTCTTCATATGGGTATGTCATGCCACTATGGAGGATTCATCTGTGGATCTTGTCACCATCTTGTCTTCATTACATGGTAAGAATTCTATTGATGCATTTATTGATTGTTTAATACAATATTTGCATGCTCTTACCTTTTCATTGCAGTGCATTTCTCTACAACGGGGCAAGTTTTTCTTTAGGCTCCATGGTCTATTTTTGGCCAGCTATTATGATGGAGACAACCATCTAATGTAGGATCCGGGGAAAGTATATGGTTTCTTCTTGTGTGCTCAGTTTACATATTCAACCATCTACTATTTACTAGTGGGTGTGATGGCTTATACAACAAGCCATTTGTCAAGAGACAACTTGCCATACCATTGTCTGAAGCTGCAGTGGGAAAGACTGCGCTGTGACCACTTGGGAGACAGTTGGTACTTTCCAACACTACATAGACCCTTCAGTATTTTTTCCATTATGATGCTGATCATGATCCTATGTGTTGATGTTATTCTTGCCTATATGAGGAGCATGATTGGAAGAGGAACACATGGAGTGGGTGTGTTCTTGGGGGAGAAGCATCCCCACACTTTCTGCATTAGATGATCTAAGGGGAGCATGGGA
Organism: Pinus albicaulis; assembly: GCA_034641835.2. Taxonomy (NCBI): domain Eukaryota; kingdom Viridiplantae; phylum Streptophyta; class Pinopsida; order Pinales; family Pinaceae; genus Pinus; species Pinus albicaulis. Next base: position 755,193,921 of record CM076570.1, on the reverse strand, counting down.
AGAGACATGGCCTCTACGGAAAAATATTTGTCTTTTTATGAGGAGAACCATGAGATGGATGGAGTGCCATATGATGATGGTTTCTTATCCATCATGTATAAGATGGTTTGGGCTAGCTTGATGCACAACGCTGGGAGAGGGACCTTTGGAGGTCTAGCTTCCTTCTTTCCATTTGAGGGCAACATGATGGCAGCCCAAGATCAGAAAATCCTTTACACTTGTCTTAAGTGGAGAGGAGAGTAGCATGGGGTAGGCCACCTATGTCTACCATGATCAGAATTCCAGCCCACCTACTTTGCCGGAGCTTCAGGTGGGGGATGATTTGCATGAGTTACCATTTTGGGGGGTGGCTCATTTTGCTTGGTTGATAGCTTGGAAAGGAGAGATTCAAAGGGGGATGATGAATCCAAATCTATATCAGCCTTCCTGCCCCAAGAGAACCTTCAAACAGTCCATTGTTGCCTCCATGGATGATCCACTGTCAAATAATGCTAGCTACTTGGATAGCTTACATACATGGGAGAGGAAACTTGGAGATATATTGATGATGCAACACCTTGATATTTGGAGGATTTCATATTATGAGGTTGCTACAGGGGAAGAGAGGATTCTCTTCAGTCCTATCCTTGCAGTTGCTTGAGGACAAGCAACATTTGGGAGGGGAGGACTGTAATGTTCCAAAATTTGCACACAAGCAAATTGGAAAATTATATTTTGCTACTTTCACCTAGGGGAGGAATAAATGGGTAAGGAGGCTCATGAAAAATAAAATTATGAATAAATTCCACCTTAGTAAGGAAGGAGATCACCTTAGGAGCTATTTTTACACTTCCAAGTGTGAACAAGGACAAATTGGATGGGGACATAGTCAATTTTGACTAAGTCAACATGCATTCTTGAGGCTCAATGTGAACAAGGATCAGCCTAGACACACATATGAGAACTGGATTGAATATCCCTTGGTGTGAACAGAGGCATTGCAGGTGGATTGGTTATAGTTGACCAAGTCAACAGCACTGTCACAAAGAGGAGGGAAGCTAGCTAGGGTAACGCAGTTTTGAAAGAGGAAGCTTCATGAAGAAGTCACCTCAACATTGTGTGGGGTCCGAGATGAGGAGGCTCACCAAAGATAAAAGTAAGGCATAGCATCAAAGGGAATTCATTGATGTATTCAGATATTTTTGTCTTGAGACCACTTGCATGCTTTAGCTGTTTAGCCGGAGTTGCTGCACTGCTTAGTGCAAGGAATTCCTGTGCGAGAATTCCATCCTCTCTTTGGATCAGCTTGCTTAAGGGATCAAGAGGGAAGGATTTGAGCAACACATAAATCTTAGCTAAATAGTTGAAGAGAGCAAAAAGTCTAAACAAACCATAAATCCAAATATCAAAACATAAACATAATCATCCATGGCTTCCATCCTCTTCCTTATATAAGTGGTGAGCTTCCTCACCCTTGACCCCACTCATTAAAGGCACTACTTCCATGTATGGAGTATCCATCCCAAACTGCGTTCTCCCATAATGAATACCACTGCTCCATGACAACATTGTTGATTTGGTCAAAGTTGACCCAGTCTATGTGTTCCATCCCCTTTTCACACATAAGGGTGTTTTATCAAGCCTCTAAGGTGATCTCCTTTCACATTAGCAGTGATTTTATTCCTATTTAGGAGATTTATGGGTCTCCATACCCTCTTATTCATCAAACAAGGAAGAGGAAAGAGGTAGCTGTGATGACTCCTTCAAAGAGTTATGTATCTCCTCCATCTACAAATGTTCTATGCATCTCCTCAAATGCTGATATATCTCCTATTCAAGGCCTTCCCAAGTATAACCCTCCATGATGGTGTGGTAAGCTCTCATGGAATAAGTATGGCTGAAAAGAAAATATTCATGTGCTGCATGTAGTAACTTCTCCTTGAGCTTGGAATCTCTAGAAAATAATATCCTACCATGATAGTAGATGACCTCATATTTGACTGAATATCCCTCCTCTAGTAGTTGGTCATCAAGTATCATGCATGTAAAAAAATCCTTGGAATAATCCACCAACAGCTAGGATTTCCAATATGGATCTATCCTCCAAAGTGACAATGTTAATGATCTATCATAGAAAGCATTTGTCATGTATATGTAATCTTCTTTGACTTCTCCTATGCCAAGGGCACATATTGGAAGGCTACTATCCTCCCTCTGTTGCTCATTTCTTAGCGCAAGATCTGAGATGAGAGTGGGTAATGATGATGTTGGGAGAATGTCTCCCTCCTCCTTGAGTCTACCTAAGACTCTCAAAGATGTACCATGACCTCCCAATGCCCCCAATCCTCTTAGATCTATGAGTGGTGCACCATGATACGAGACATTCCTCACCAACTCTGGATCAGGTGGCCTCCCGAGTGGTTTTCCACAAAATAATGATGTCTCATGGACAAAATTCATATGCATAACAGATAGGAATGTCAGGTCCTTTCTTCCATTGTGCAAATCCAACCTTCTTTTCTATGTGGAAGTGTTATGATACTTTGGTACTACTCTCAATGATGCAAGAGTCCCTCAAATTGGAGAAAATTCTCCCTTCTCACCTTCTAGTGGTGATGGATTATCTCCTGTTATTCCATCATTGTGACCTCCTCCTGGTATTTTTCTTCTTCCTCCTCATCATCTGAAAATACCTCTATATAGTGTGCCTTCCCTGCTACAAATCTATGTCTAGGTGCCCATGATTCTTGGCAAGTGAAGTAAAGCTTCCTTCTCCTCAAATCTCTTTGTACATCATCACTAAGAGGTACTTTGCTTTGGCTCTCCTTTGAAAGAGGAGCCTTCTCATCTTTTCCCTTGGATGGAAAAGTGGGCTTCTGCTAAAATGTTGCCTTTGCTTTTGGCAAGGCATATTGTAGATCCCTAGCCCTTTCAATGGCATCTTGAAGGGTAGTGGGCTTGGTAGACTTAACCAACCCATGAAGAGGTTTTGCTAACCCATCAATAGACATATAGACCCTTCTTGTTGCAGATAAATTAGGAGCCATAATAGAAATTTTTAGAAATTCAGAAATATAAGCTTCTGGACTACCTAATTGTTTGAGCTTTAATAGCCACATGAAAGGTGCCTCCGGGTCTCTCCGATCAAACCTCTCCACCAAACTCCTTGTGAAATATTAATATGAAGTCACATTGGCATGACCCAATGTAGACAAGCCATGAAGCCAACAATCATGTGCTTCACCCTCAAGGTGCAGCGCTGCTATCTTGATGGCCTCCATCTCTGGTACTTGGTTCATCTGGAAGTAGATGACTATCTTCTCTACCCATGATTTGGCAATGCATTTAGATGACCCATCAAATTTGGGTAAGAAAAATCTGCCCATAGTTAGGTGTAGATCATGATTCTGTATGAATCCTCCACCTCTATTATGATGTCGGGTCTCCTATTGTCCTTGATTTGAAAAAATTCTTGAAAAATCAAGTGATCCCTGAATCTCTGAGATTGAGACTCATACTCCATGAAATAGTCTTCAAGCGTTTCTTGTTCTTGAAACCCTCCATTTCCCACTGCTAAGAATGTAGGCATTGTAGAGTGTTGGGAAACCTTCTGCTGCTTCACTGGTTGATCACTCCAGTGATGAGAAATGTCAAAGCCTTCACCATGTAGAAACCCTTTAGGGGATTCTTTATGTCTATCCATCCTTATCTCCTTTATTTCTCTAGCAATTTCTTGCATAGTTCGAAAAAGAAGCTTTAGATACTCCTCCTCATATCCTTCTGATAAATGGGTTTTACCCTTGTCTTCCTTATCATCTGTATAATAAAACTTCTGAGATACCTCTTCTCTTTATCTGTGAGAGGATCTCCTTCTTCTGATGACATATTGGCTTAAGATTCACAGGCTGAGCCAAGATTATGCTCTGATACCATTGCAATATTCCCAAATGGGAAAATAAAAAATATAGTGCATAAACATGGAAATAGCAGTGTAGATCAATGCATAAATGCGAGAGACCAATATGGAGCTTCTTTATACATCATAACAACAAAAAACATGTATAATATAATGGGCCACAAAGCATACAAAATGAAATATTAAGCATCCAATAAATAAATCCATCAAGAATGAGGTGCTTCTACTATATAAAAATGTTGGAGACACTACTACAGTGCAATCCTAAGAGCACTACTACAGAAAAATGAAAATACAAAGATAAAGGGCTGATATATGCCTCAAGAGATATAAAAATGAATATCTAGGATCTATAACAACCTTCCAGGACAACCCAAGAGGGTTTCCAGGAAATACACCCTATAATACAATATGAGTTGCAGCCCTAGTGCTAAAAGTATGCTGCAAAAGGTAACTGAAGAGTAATGGCTAAAGCTGATATGAAAATAAGTATGCTCTCCTCCAATGGATCCTTCGGATGAAAGGCTGGCCCCTTTACTGAAGAAATCACTCCCCAAATCACCTACTACAACTCCTCCCTAGAATAATGAAGATCCAGACTGATACTACGTTGTAGGGGACAAAAACACTGTGGCCTGATGCAAAATATATCAATGATGCTCCAGGGCCTTCTTGAATAGCCACCCAAGAGAAAGGAACCTTCCTCCAATGATATCTAGCTCAGAAATCACCCAAATCAACCCTTTACAACTTCTTCCCTGCAACACAACACAACCTCATGTAATATTCACAAATGGGGAATTCAGCAATATAGCTCATAAAATGAAAGAAGCAGCAAGTATTTAACACATGAAACCATGAGGCTAATATATATTCATAACATTATGTATTTATAACATCAAATCAATACAAACAATGAGGCATAGATAATATACAATGAGGAAACAAGCCTCCCATAAGTAATCACTCTCAAATATGAGTTGTTGTCACAAAACAAAATGCTAGAGAGAAACTAAAGCGCAGTCATATCATGTATAAATAAAGTTGGAGATGACACAATGATGTAAAAATACTGATATAGGCCCCAATAGAATCTCAACATACAGATCCAGGCATTAGATCAGCTTTCCAAGAAAACCCAAGAGGGTTTCCAGAAAATGCACACAATGTGCCAATGTAAGTTGTAGCCCTAGGGATGAAGATATGATGCGACAACTGAAATGATAATATATGGCTGAAGCTAATGTATAGAACTAAAAATCTTCTCCAATAGATCCTTTGGATGAAAGAATGGCTCCTCCATTGAAGAAATCACCTCTCAAAACAACCACTGCAACTATGCCTGCAGCTCCCCCCCTAAAATAACATAGATCTGGACTAAAAATGCACTGTAGGGGATAAATATTACTTAGCCTACTACTAAATGTGTCAATAAAGCTCAAGGGTCTTATTTACAGGCCTTCTAATGGATGGAAACCTTCCTCCACTGCAAAACTAGATCTAAAGACACCCAAAATGATCCTCCACTGCTGCACCCTGCAACATAGCACAATATCCTGTAGAAACTGTGCTGATGAAGAAATTTGTAGCTTGGTCTGAAACCTGAATGTGGAAATTAAATTCAATTCTCTTCCAAGAGGCCTATCAAGGAAAGAGGTGGTATTCCCGCTCAGGAACACCCAGTGCTAAACAACACAACAATCTCAACTAAATAGTTGAAGAATGCAAGAAGTCTAAATAGACCACATACAAAATAATAATCCAAAACATAACCCCATATGGCAGCCATCCTCTTCCTTATGTAGATTATGAGCTTCCTTGCCCTTGGCCCCACTCAATTAGGTCATTTCTTCCATGCAATCCATCTCCCTCCAAAACTGCGTTATTCCTCATTTAATGTCCACTCCTCCATAACAGCATTGTTGACTTCGTCAAATTTGACCTGTTCAACATGAACCAACCCCTATTCATACTCAAAGGTGCTTTATTTAACTACTGAGAATCTCTCCTTTCACACTTGAAATGTTTTTATTGCTGCTAAGAATATTTATGGGCCTCCCCACCCATTTATTCACCTACCTAGTGACAAAACAATCTATAATATTCCATTTCGCTAAAAGCCAAATTTTAGGAGTATTATAGTCCTCCCCTCCAAAATGTTTCTTTTCCTCAAGCAACTGTAAAGGTAGAGAAAAATTCTCCCCTCCTCCTCTTATGGCCTTCTCATCAAATAGTATCCACCATTTCTTCAAATATTCTACAACAATTCTGCCTCCCAATGGTTCCTCCCATGTGTGCAAGTTGGCCTTTGGTGGATAAACAAAATGGCTCTCTTCATGAGAAAAATGGAAGGTCTATATGGAAACCTTCTTGTTTTCCAATGGCTTCCTCAAGGTAGGAGTGATGGCAAGCATAGGGGATCCCATTTCTTCTCCATGCTATCATCCAAATGAAATGAATCACCTTCCAACATGGTAATTCATAGAAAAGTTCCTCCCATTTTTTCATGAGAGGCATATCCCAAGTGCTCCAAACAATCATATGGCCCACCTCATAAAGAAATAAGTGATCTACTGTAGTGGCCATATCATCTCCCATGCTCCTCTTGAAGCATGAAGCATAAAAGTTGTGGGAAATTTCTTTCCCCATGGACACATCCATCCAATTTTCCTTCCCTGCAATCATGTTCCCAACAAATATAATCACATTATCAACAAATGGAATCAAGATCAAAGTCATGCTAGATGCCATGTGTAGTAAGGGCGAAGTACAATGGCCCTAATGTGCAATCAGCACAGTTTTACTCCTAACTGCCATAGAATATGATATAACAAGTGTTTCCCCCACCACTTGTTTGATGCCCCATTCTCCTCACACACTTGGAGAAGGTGTATGATGTTTGGTGTCAATGAAGCACACCATGAAGAATACATCATCTCCCCAAAATATCCTAGTGATTGATCAAAATCATCACCGCTCATTATCCCAAATATGATCCGGATTTATGCAGGAATGCAACATAATAAACATATAACCATAAATACAGAGATGCAGTAGAAATAACACTTCATTTCATTAATATCAAAGAACTGAAATTTGCTTACAGACAGAATGGAAATAAAACTAGCTAGGGCGCTGGTAGCTATCTCTGAGAAGATATGTGGTGGCTCAGCTACAGGGCCTGCGAGCTAATTAAAATGAGGCTCGAGGGCCTATTTATTATTTATAAACAATGGAGAACCCTAAACATCCAAAAACCTAACCCTAGGAGATGAAGCGCCAAAACTATGGGCCCCGTTTGGGTAAATTGGTGTTTCAACTTCCCAGGGACGTAACTTTGGCATACTATCTCCGTTTGACGCACATGATACATCATTAGAAAGCTCTATCCGAGGACTACAACTTTCGCCATGAATATCATTCCAAAACAAAATGATATTCACTCGAGGCGCGATGCCCAAAAAGCGTCGTTGAGGGCCTCAAAATGGCTCCGGAAGTTCAGGACCCGAAAAACTGCTAAAAATAGAAAGTTATGCCGAAACTGAAAAATTGAAAGAGACAATGGTGGGGGCCCAAGTGGAATAGGCGAGTGGCCACCAATATCCACCTCGATCAAAATAGCTCAAGAATCCAATAAGAAAGAGTGCCCCCTCTTGGGGAAATGGCTTGCACATGGGTGGTAAGAAAATGCAAGTATATAGTAAGTATATAATGATGCTCAAAAATACAATCCTTACCATACACTTCGTTCAAGCTAGTGAGGTAGCTCATGGATGAGCTCCCTCTCACACCCAACGAGTAAGGAGGTGGTGATGATAACTCTTTCCAAGAGTTAGGTTTCTCCTCACCCTCCAAACAATCTATGCACTTCCTCATATGATAGTGCATCTCCTATTTGAAGCCTTCCCACATGAATCCCTCCAAGATAGTATGGCATGCTCTAATGAAACTAGTGGGATTGGAAAGCAATATCTCATAGGCCGCATTCAATAGTTTGTCCTTGAGCTTTGATTCTCTAGCCAAGAAGATCATATCCTGATAAAATATGACCCCATCTCTCACTATGTATCCTCCATCTGGAAACTGGTCATCAAGTATCCTACATGTAAAGAGATCCTTGGAGTATTCCACCAATAGCTAGGATATCCAATAAGGACCTAAACTCTCTAATGGCAGCACTGCTGATCTATACTGTGTAGCCCCTGTCATGTGGTTTCCTTCTTCCTTGACATCTCCTATGCCAAGTTCAAGCACTGGTATGCTGCTAACATGCTCCTGCTGCCCCTCCTATAGTTGCTCATGCTCAAGTAAAGTTTTAGGCTTTTGGAGGTTAGTCTTCCATAGGAAGTCATCACCTCTCCAAAATATCCCAAGTTTTGCCAATGCATGCATGAGTGGCCACCCTCCTCTACCAAATGAGGAAGATTCCTCCCTATGTGGAATCATCCTCCTATTCTCCCATGCCATGGAGTGGTCTTCTTGCACCATGGTGGTGCCATCCTCCATCTCAGAAACATCTTCTCCCAGCACATAATAGCTTATGAGAGTGGGTAATGGTCATATTGGGAGAATGTCTCCCTCCTCCTTGATCCTACCCAAGACTCTCTACGCTGTGCTAAATCCTACCAAGGTTCTCACCCCTCCTGGATCAATGAGTGGTGAGATGTCTCTCATCTATTGAACTGGTGGTCTCCCAGGTGGAATGCCTCCATGAAATGAAACATCAATATCAAGAGTAGACTGCATATATGAATGGACAACTTTGTCCTTTCCCTTAATGCACAAATCAGTTTGCCTCTTCTATGCATCAAACTTATGAAATAGATAGGGATGTGTGCTCCTAATCATATGATGCTTGCCATCCTCCCTACCTTCTCCTTTCATCTGCAAGGTCTCACAATCTATCAAGAATGGCACATGCTGTTCATGGATTGTGCCTTGATCTCCGCATATGGGATCTTTTGGAACTCCTTGTGAACATACAAGAATTACTCTTTTTGGAGAAATTGCTCCATCTTCCTCTTTATGAGGTTCTAGATATGCTCTGGATATGACAGCGATGTTGCCTCTAGCTTTCTCTTCTTCTTCAATATGAATGGGAGTCACCTTTTCAATAAGAGGACCCTCTTTTGAAAAAGGGATCTTCATGCCCTCTTTTCTAGGAGTATGAGATAGAGATCTTGCCTCTAGCAAGGTATTGTGCAATATGTTAGCCTCTTCAATAGTTTTCTGAAGTGGAGTTGGGTTTATAGATCCTTCCCACCCATGCAAAGGTTTTGTTTGTTTTGGTTTGTTTAGCTCCACCAAAGGTCTTTCAAAATGTTTTTCATCAAGCCTTTCCACTATTCTCCTAGTGAAATTCACATAAGTATATGTATTTGAATTTTTTAATGAAAAAAATTCAAACATCGACCAAGCATAGGCCTTACCTTCAAAATACAACGCTACTACTTTGATGGATTCATTCTCTGAAACTTGGTGTTGCTGCAAATAGGTGTCTAGCTCCTCCACCCAAGCCCTAGCTGAACATTTACGTGAACCATCAAAATTAGATAGAAATAATCTACCCACATCATGTTGCTTCCTCCTTGTGCTTCTTTCCTCCTTGATCTTGCAAAACCCTTGAAAGTTTAAGTGATCTTTGAATCTCTTATATTCAAATTCATATTCTTGCAAATAATCACCAAGAGTCTCCTTCTTTGGCACATCTTCTTCCTCCATTTCTCTTATAGTAAATATGGGCATAAGACTGTGTTGTGGATCATAATGTGTGGCTTCATGCTCACACCCATCATGAAAAAATCTAGATCTTGATTCATATTCAAACCCCCCTGGAGATTCCCTACACCTCTCCCTTCTCATCTTCTTGATATCTCCCTTGATGATCTACATAGTTTGAAAATGAAGCTTTGAGAGCTCCTCTTCCTCTCTTCCTCCAAATAATGGAGTCATGTTTTTTTTTTCTTTTTTCTGTACATATCCTCTTCTTGTGAGAAGCTTCTTCTTATGGTGACATATTGGCTGAATGCACAGGCTAAGCCAAGATTATGCTCTGATACCACTGTAATATTCTCAAATGGTGAAATCGGCAATATCACTCATAAAATGAAAGAGCATCAATTATTTAACACATGAAACCATGAGACCAATATGGATTCATAACATTATGTATTTAGAACAGAAAATCAATAAAAATAATGAGGCATAGATCATATACAATGAGGAAACAAGCCTCCCATAAGCAATCACTCTAAAAAATGAGTTGTCGTCACAAAAAAAAATGCCAGAGAGAAACTATAGTACATTCATATTGGGTATAACTACAACTGGAGATGATACAATGATGTAAAAATACTGATATAGTCCCCAATAGAATCTAAACATACAAATCCGAGCACTAGATCATCTTTCCAAGACAACCCAAGAGGGTTTCCGGAAAATGCACACAATGTGCCAATGTAAGCTGCAGCCCTAGGGCTGAAGATATGCTGCAGTAACTAAAATGATAAGATATGGCTGAAGTTGATGTAGAGAACTACATATATTCTCCAATAGACCCTCTGGATGAAAGAATGGCTCCTCCACTGAAGAAATCACCTCTCAAAACAACCACTACAACTACCCCTACAACTCCTCCCTAAAATAATGCCGATCTAGAATAAAACTGTGTTGTAGAGGACAAATACTCCTTATCCTGCTGCTAAATGTGTCAATAAAGCTGAAGGGTCATATTTACATGCCTTCCAATGGATGGAAACCTTCCTCCACTACAAAACTAGATCTAAAGACACCCAAAATGATCCTCCACTGTTGCACCTTGCAACATAACACAATATCCTGCAGAAACTTTGTTGATGAAGAAATTTGTGGCTTGTTCTGAAAAATGAATGTGGAAATGAAATGAAATTCTCTTCCAAGAGGCCTCTGAAGGAAAGAGGTGGGATTCCCACTCGAGAACACCCGGTGCTAAACATCACAGCAATCCCAACTAAACAACTAAAGAATGCAAGAAGTCTAAATATACCACATACAAAATAATAATCCAAAACATAAACCCATATGGCTACCATCCTTTTCCTTATATAGAGTATGAGCTTCCTTGCCCTTGGCCCCACTCAATTAGGTCATTTCCTCCATGCAATCCATCTCCATCCAAAACTGTGTTATTCCTCATTTAATGTCCACTCCTCCATAACAACACTGTTGACTTGGTCAAAGTTGACCTATTCAACATGAACCAACCCCTGTTCATACTCAAAGGTGCATTATTTAGCTGCTTAGAAGGTATCCTTTCACATTTGAAGTGTTTTTATTGCTGCTAAGAATATTTATGGGCCTCCCTACCCATTTATTCACCTACCTAGTGACAAAATAATCTATAATATTCCATTTAGCTAAAAGCTAAATTTTAGGAATATTACACCTCAACAGGAACTGGGTTGTAAATTAAGACTAAAGCCTTCACCTGATGCCTGAATGTGGAATGTAGTGCAAAAAATATTATTTATAGGTCACCCAAGGAAAGAGGTGGGATTCCCACTCGAGAAGACCCTGTGCTAAAAAACACTGCAATCTTAGCTAAAGAACTAAAGAGAGCAACAAGTCTAAATAGACCACAAATAAAAATATCAAAACATAAACATAATCAACCATGGCTGCCATCATATTCCATATATAAGTGGTGAGCTTCCTCACCCTTGGCCCCACTCATTAAAGGCACTACTTCCATGCATGGAGTCTCCATCCCAAACTGGTATGTTCCATAATGAATTCCACTCCTCCATGACAACGCGATTGATTTGGTCAAAGTTGACCCAATCTAGTGTTCCAGCCCCTTTTCACACAAAGGGTGCTTTATCAAGCCTCTAAAGTGATCTCCTTTCACATTAGCAATGATTTTATTCCTATTTAGAATATTTATGGGTCTCCATACCCTCGCATTCATCAAACAAGGAAGAAAAAACATAAATTAATATTCCAACTAGCTCATGGCTAATTGGGAATATTACATACTTCAATTCTTCTTCTCTAAGAGATTTGCTGAAAAATGCTATGGGAGCTTCCTTATTTTCGGAATCATTTTGTAATAAAACAACAAAAATAGTATCTTGGGAGGTAAATGAGAACATCAAGAAAGGCTTTGAGTATTCAGGGCTTACCAGCTAAGGTGCTTCAATGATAGCCTTTTTTATCGACTTAAATGAATTTCTAGATTCAATTGCCCACTTGACTTCTTTGTCCTTCTCCAGCATGCAAGTAATATGCTTCACCACTGCAGCAAAATTTTGAATGAACCTTCTTAAGAAATCGATCTCGCCAAGGAAATATTGAACCTCTTTCTTGGATCTTGGAAATGATAAATCCTGAATTGAAATCACTCTTGTAGGATAAATTTTCACTCCATCTTTAGAGACTATGTGCTATAGGATAAACTGCTTGGGTGGTTGGTTTTCGTATATCCCTCTTAGGGCTTTCCGGTGCCCAAGGCAGACAGTAAGATTAGCTATGCTGTTCACAAAGATGGCATGAGTATGTTCATATTAGCTTTGAAATAAATTGAAGGAATACAATAGAGAATTACCTCTTTGACGGTCTTGGAATCCCTTGGAGAGCGCTGTGCAGCAAAGTAAGAGTCCTTCTTCGCCGGCTCCAAATCTGAGACCTGCAATCAGTCAAAGCACCCGTGTAATTTCTAATATAACAAGTATCCTATCAATTAAATCAATATACTACGAACATCTAGATTATACACATCTGAGCCATTCATATCATACTAAGTAAATATTGAAACAACAATAATAACATTAAGCATTGAATGGACAAAATGAACACAGTTCTATTGATTTTGAAAGAAGGAGGATTACAACCATCGGTTGTACCAAGCCCTCCTCAGTCTCCCAATCTCTCTTCTCTCTCTAGTGAAGAAGTCCAAGCCAACAAGCTCTCTAGGAGCCTCTTTCACTCTTGGCCTTCACAATGTCACACTATTCTCTATTCCACAAGTATGCAAGAACCTTGAGCAATCCTTCGACCTTCAATTAAGATCCTTCAGCTCCTTCTTATAGGAGAGGGAGAAGGCCATTGTTGCCCTTCTCTTTCCACTAGTTTGGAATGGAAAAGGCTTAGATGTTTCCTTGATCTCCATGCTTTTTCCTCTCTTGGAGTTCAGTCTTCTATGGCAATGACCAATAATGAACTGGTGCTTCTGCAGTTTCCTTTGTGCACTGACTCCTTTGTGAGGGAAAGTCGGAGATTCAAATATTTCTCCGCGCTCTTTTCCCAATTCAAACTTAAAACATAGGTAACGCGTCCCTCCAGTGTAAACAGAGCATTTCCCTAGCCACTAACGCGGCCAATGTATTGCTTGCCTGCGTTATAACGCTCTTGTTATGTTCTATATATGCGTTACCCTGTCATAAATAGGTTTAATTTAGGTCTTTGTACTTCTTCCATATTTGTCTTCCCCTCTGAGCTGATGAGGAGGTATTTTGACCTGTAACAGATGCCCCCTAAAGTGTGAGGTCAGAGACGAAGATGATGGCCGAAATACTTTATAATTTGTAGAGATAGAGAGATATTGAAAGACTGAGGAAAACATGAAACAACAACATATGTCATAAAATATAGTATTTGCCTAGAGTCGGGCATGTCCCATGCTCAGTAGCTTTAAACAACATGATTTCTCTAGAATAGAGATATGAAGAATCTATCCACCAATAGGCACAATGTGGAAGTGTCTGTCATAACAGGATCAGGCTGAAAAAGCTGTCTCCATAAACAATATCGCGGCTTGGGGAAGGGAACACAACTTTAATGATGTAGCCTTTGCCCCAAGGTCTTGACCTCCGATTCACTTAAACTGCATATTTCTCAACATGTGAATGAGGGAGTTGTCGTTGAACATGTGAGAAATCGTCTGATTACCAGTCAATAATGAAAACTGTTAACAGACGCGAAGGTGGCCACCGATAATGATGATGGTCCCTAAGATGCCCAGTACAATCTAGCGAGTGTGAATAAAAGGATTTGAAGTCGAACACTCGTAGAATCATTCGACCAAGAGCCAATGATGAATACCCTTGATCAAACACAAGACTACCTGCCACTGATGTCTGCAAGTATCTGGGTACTGATGGGTTTCTGGATCAACTTCCTAGATAAGGTGTTGAAGTCGATAGGAAGTGATCTGTTGAAAGGTAGGCACTGACGCGTCCTACATCAGTCAACACGAAACGGAAACCAACTGATTTTGTTTATGATTTGAGATAAGGAAGAGTGAATGGGAACGTCAGACGACAAATAATTTCTGGCATAATGAACGGTTTGGTTGATAACAGGAGCAGTAGATAACGAGATCTTCTTGAACAATAGAAGGCACTCTAGCAGGGTACTAGGCAGCTGAAGCATGTTGAACACCAAAGAGTGTGTTAGGATTTTACCGGTGCAGGGACACTGGGAAATGAAGGCTAATACTCATAGATGGTAGGGTTCGGCTAACTACGAAAGATTTTTCTGGGAAGTGCCATGTTCAAGAATTTTGCTGCCAAATCGACCTTTTTGAAAATGTAATAGAGGTAGTATCCATTTTGTCCAAATGTTTCCCCGTCTGATTAAGTTTAACGAGTCCAGACGAGTAAACTCGGTGAATTTTTCATGTTTAGAGAGTCTGAAAAATGTCAGGAAAGACAACTCTGTGCCCCATCTGATTAGATTTAACGAGTCCAGATGAGCAAACTCGGTGAATTTTTCATGTTTAGAGAGTCTGAAAAATGTCATAAAAGACAACTCCATGTCCTATCTGATTAGGTTTAACGAGTCCAGACAAGTAAACTCGGTGAATTTTTCATGTTTAGAGAGTCTGAAAAATGTCATAAAAGACAACTCCATGTCCTGTCCGATTAGGTTTAACGAGTCCAGACAAGTAAACTCGGTGAATTTTTCATGTTTAGAGAGTCTGAAAAATGTCGTAAAAGACAACTCCATGGGGTACCTTTGTCATGTCTTGATAACCGGGCATGGCAAAGGGGTAATAGTAAGCCCGAAACAGTTCATTTTCCGTAAGTTAGTCCATGGAATCTGGAAAAGTGAGAAATCTATGTTCAATGGACGTCTACCTCATTTTGTTATGAGTACGAGGAGATGAAGTAAACTCAATATTCTTTGTGAAATTTTAACTAGTCCAACAAAGAAAACTCAGTACCTCCGTGAAATTTTAACGAGTCACGCAGAGAAAACTCGATTTACTTTTTCTGTTTAAAGAGCTTTGAAAAAAGAGGAAAAGAATGGCTCCTTGTTCTTTGTCTTAATAGTTTAACGAGTCTGACAAAGGTGACTCGGGATTTTTTTGGTTTTATGAGCGAGAAAAAGATTCCTAAAAAGAATGCTCAGTACTTCTCCATAGTTTTAATGAGTCTGAAGAAGAAAACTCTAGGTTTTTCGGATTAACGAGCAAGAAAAGACCAAAAAAATAACGCTCGATGCCAACTTCGTATAAGTTTAACGAGCCCGAAGAAGAGAACTCGAGGTTTTTCGGATTAATGAGCAAGAAAAGACCAAAAAAGAATGCTCGATAAAACATGAGTATGTCTGCACATAAATCTTGATCCCTTATAAGAATCATCAGTACCAAATCTCGAGATTTGCGACATGTGTACAGCGAGAAATCACGACTTTGCCGACTGACTTAAGAGAGTCATGCCCCAGAAATTGCTATAAGAAGGTCAGAAGACATTCATTTTCACTATTTTGAGTGCTGTGAAGAAGCTCTGGAGTGGAAAAGAGGTGGAAATTTCAGCTGACGATTACGGTTAATCCGGGCAACAGTCTTCTATTCCGCGAGATCCAGGTAAGAGCTAGAATCTCCTGTTATCATTTAATTGCCAATTTTTTAGTTTTTGCTGGTTTAAAATTAGGAAATTTTGAGGCCCTAGAAAAATATTTGCGCCTAACGCGGGTCAGGAGTACAACAGCCGCGTTAAACGCATAACCCGTGGGGGAAGTGCGCGTTAGAACGCTCTGTTTTGTATTAGTGCCCGCGTTAGGCGCAACATGCTTTCTAACAATTCAAGTTTTCCATTTTTGAAGTGGTCCAGGCAAATTTTAATCGGTTGGAAATGTTGCATTTGCAGGTGTTCAGCTGTTAATCATGAGTATCTAGCGAGAGAGAGAGCATGAGCGGGAAGAACGAGAGATGGTGACGGATGCGGCAAGTTTAATGGCTCTCCGGAGGTGCAGATTGCTTAAGTATGCCCGTTTAGAACTGATGAGGGGTCAAGAGGACCACCTGAGGTGGCTGATCCAACAGTGGGACGAACGGCATCATGTATTTCGGATTGGTGGAAACAAGCTCGCCATCGAAAAAGATGATGTTTACTTTTTGACCGGCTTGTCATGTCGTGGGGCAAGGCCCAATTTGACGGGGTCCAGAGCTGACCCTCGTTCCACTACTGATTTGATCCATGCGCACTGCATACGTGGCACCCAGGCTGTGAGTAACCGGATACCTATTGCACAGGTGACTTTGAGACCCTTGAGGTCTATTCTATGGATGATTGTTCGCTTGGCGGGTGCCAAGAGTCAACATGTGGCTACCAAGGCCCAGATGCTCCTAGCCTTGGATTGTATGCAGCCTCAGGTTTTCGACTGGTGTGACGGTGTAGTCCGTCGGGTCCGAGCAGAGCTTACTACATCCAAGACCCGTACTCAAAGAGAGTTTGGGTACGGAACACTGATTGTTTCTTTCATATTGGAGTGGATACCACTGATGAAGCCCAGGATCCCTACAGCGCCATTGGGTCCACGTGAGCCGAGGCAGGCTCGGTGGGCCACTTTGCTTCCACGGACTGGAGAGGGTCCCGTCCGTCACTGTTTTGATGAGGGATTTTTTGATTGGCTGGACTCTCAGATCATCATGATTGAGGATTATCCCTATGCAGGGATGAACTTCACAAGTGATCCTGAGTTAGTCTTGCCCCCTGGCACCCAGTGGGGGCCCGATGGTAAGAAAAAATGATCAGTGCTTTTCAAAGAAGTTTTTGTTTTTTAGCTTTTGAATGTTTATGTAAAAAAAAAAATTTGTTTTGGAAAGGGGTGAAAATTTAGTTTTGACATGAAACTTTTGCTTGCTTGACACAGATGTGGCACCTGTCCATCCAGCTGAGGCCCCTCACTATGCACGGCGAGGATTGCAGCTACCCGGGGCTGGCGCACCTGTAGAGGATGCGGAAGCCGACGACGACGATGATACCCAAATTTTACATGAACTCTCCAGGAATCTGGAGGGTCTGAGCATGGGTATACCGCCGCTTCCTATGCGGGAGGTTCCAGTTCGTCTGCAGTGGCATACTGTGGGTGTGCTGGAGAGATACCTGGTTCCTCTGAGGAGGATAGCTAGAGCAGTTGTATGCTATTATGAGCATCAGGCTTAGCTGGTGGAATAGATGTATTAGTGTTAGAGCATGGCTTAGTGTAGCCAAATTTTGTAAAACACCCCAAGTTTTGGGAGATTTTTCTCTTTGATGTTTATTGTGTACTGGACATGACATATGTATATATATATATATATTTTTGGTGATTTTGTGTTTTTTAAATTTTTATGCATTTTTTGATGGGATAAAAATATACGTACTCATGAGTAAATCTTTTACAATAAATGTGATAAATGCCAATCTAACACATAATTTGCCAAAGAATCGGCTAATGCATTAAATTCTCTAGGAACGTGTTCAAATGTGATTGTTTGAAATTGACTTTCTAAAAGTTGCACTCGTAAAAAATAACGTAACAACACAGGGTGGCGGACACGGTAATGATTGTTTAACTGCATAATGATGAGTTGGGAATCTAACCTGACCACTAAATTGGAGATGTCACGAGATGCCGCTTTTGTGAGGAGTTGGATCACTGACATGTACTCGGCAACATTGTTGGTGGCGTTACCTAGGAAGATCCCCCCGGAACCAAGAAGGTTCGACTCAGGAGTATAGATAACCCAAGCAGCTGAAGCAATGTGTCTAGTGTGACGACTAGCCCCGTCTGCATACCCGACGTATGATAACGAATGTGATGACATCTATGCGAAAGAAAAAGATTACATGAGAAAAACACCTTAAACCAAACAAAATAATCCAGAAGCATCAAAATAAAAATAGGAAAAACTTATATACATAAAATTACAAAGCATATGCCTAGTGTGAAACTAGGCAAAATACTTCTTCAGATAGAGCCCGTTGTGGGGCTCCTCGAGTGGAATTCCATTACAGTCCTGTAGTTCGTAAGATCCTTTTGAGAGGGCTTTAGTAACGATGTAAGGACCGAGCAACAATGGTTGGAGTGTTCCTGCCCCCAAGAGGTCGTGTTTTTTATCATAAAGTAGAACAAGATCGCCCTCTTGGAAAGAACGAGGCTTGACAGATTTGTCGTATTGAGCTTTAACTCGGCGCTGGTGAGCTTCAAGTGCTAATGTATCATCTCGACAAGTTTCGTCCAACTGATCGAGCGAGAGCAAGCGCTCTTCTGTGGCGGTGGTGCCAGGCAGGAGTTCAATGGCAAGTTTGAGGGATGGGATTTCGCACTCGATTGGAAGTATTGCCTCCAGGCCGAAAGCAAGTTGGAAAGGTGTGATATTTGAAAAGAAATACGGAATATTTTCCATGATACCTGTCTTGACCGAGATATCAATGAGTAGCGTCTTGGAAAGATTACCCATGTTCCCTTCCGAATCGATAGTGTGGACAGTCGTATAAGAGGAGGGAACGATCTCAGGTTGGTCAAAAGACGGGATTTCAGTTTTTATCGCCTCCGAATCAATCGTCGAAGCGCGATGGTGGAACTCTCCCCAAGGTCGTTCTTCTAATGACATGATCTCTCGAATAGCTTCGTCTGTAGGCCAGACTTCATTGAGGAGATCCTTAGAGAGAACTGTTATGGGAGAGGGGGTTGTACCTGTGGTCGAAACCATATCAGTGGAGGGTTCAGATCCGGTTTGGATGGCTTGGTAAGCCAACTCAACCGGCGAAAGTGGCATCTGATCTCCATAGGAATCAATATCTGAAGGTGCCGGGATGATCCATGGGTCGATAGAGCCATCCGAAGAGGTGGATATCATTGCAACTGTGTTTGGGATCTGCAGCGGCGGTAGAGGAAAACAACCCAGTAGGGAAGATGCCTTCAGAAGACCGGTACTGATACTGACGTAAGAGTCAGGGACACCTCCTATTAGGGGTACAGAGCTACTTGGTAAAGTGGAATAATCAGGGGTGCAGAAGGATAGCTGGTTGACCGTGACTATTTTCCCATCCAATGGAAATAGGATGAGTCGGAAGACCGAAGACACGATGGCGGTCATAGCATAAGACCAACTACTACCGAGCAATAGATTATAGTCGAGATGACGCTCTACGACTTCGACATCCACGATTACCGTTTTCCCACTCAGAGTGATGGGAAATTTAGCAAGGTATCCTTTTGGTAGGAAAGTGTGGCCATCGAAAGCTTTGAGGGAATTCGATGGCGGGGTTAGAGTAGGAGAACCTAAATTCAGCCAGCAAGCTTGTGACATAATGCAGGTTGAAGCACCTTCGTCTATGACAGTGCGATGGATGGGTCTCCCTTTCGACACAACCTGCACCTGGAATGCGAGTTGATGCGAGAGGCGAGGTTTAGCCTTTTCCATATCAAAGACTGCTATCATGGAATCCTGGGGATCTATTCCACCAATGGCTGAAAGTAAGGCTTTCCTTTGTGCTGGACAGGTTTGTAATACTTCAAGTGCAGACATAGCTGACGGTGCCTGCACCAAATCTTCTACAATATTGTAGTTTTGGGCTGCACGTGCAGAGGTATTATGAGTCGTGCGTCGAAGTGTCCCTTTGGGGGGATGAATTACAGGTTCAACAGTAGGCCTTTCGATATGTAAATCGTTGGGCGGCGGCGGATTGGAACTAGTTCCCGGTTCCTGAGCATCTATGGTAGGAGTTCCATAAATCTTGGCGCGAGTTTGAAGGTCAATACTCTCGATGCCATAAATGGCATATGGTCCTTCGCCGGAAGGATACAAACCACCATTGCCCCGTTGATGGGGTTGTGGCAGGTTGTCAACCATATGTTGATGTTGCTGCTGTTGATTGGGGAAGGGATTGTGAAGAACGACAGGTGTTCTCCTAGAATCCTTGTTAGCAATAAAATTGGTGCATTCCTGCAACCGAGGACATTTGTATGTCAAGTGGTCCTCCGCACAGATTTTACAAGGAAATTTCATGGGTTTATCCTTTCCTTTGTCATTTCTAGCAACATTTTTCTGATTAGCGTTATTCTGATTATTATACTGCTCTTCTGAATAAGATGTTTTCTTCTTATTCTTCCTATTTTTTCCACTAGGTTTCTGTGATGTTTGCACCGAATTTACCTCAGCGGAAGGGAGAGGAGTCGTTTGGTTTGGGGTGGTGGCAGCCGAGGATGGCTGGGAGGTTTGCCCCCGAGACTGATTGGTGGCTACACCAGAGATCGTGCCAACGAGACCATCGGCATGAGCTCTGGTTTTCTGAGTAGCCGGAGGATTTGGGTTACCAGGGGCATGGGGGAGAAGATTGTAAAGCGTGCCGGATTGTGAATAGATTAAATCTAAGTGTTGGGCACGACGAATACATTGATCTTCTATTACTGCACCAGAAAGGCCATTGTCTTTAGAGATGTGGGGTAAAAGAGACTTGCAAAACCAATTGGCCAAGAGATGGTCCGGTATTGGCGCTTTGACTAGCCTGCTCCTACGTCTCCATTCATGAATATGGTCGGAGATGTGGGTGGCGGTGTCTTGGCGCAGCGATGTTAACAATTCTGTTCCGGTTTCCACTCTAATTGGTAGTTGGAAGTTCTTTAAGAACTCCGTCGCTAAAGCGCCAAACGTATTGATGGCGGCACGTGGTAATTCAATGTACCACTTGGCGGCATTGCTTGTAAGGGTGCGGGAAAACAGTCGGAGTCGGACACTATCATCTACCATGGAATTGGATATGGACCATAAATGGAAGGTAGTGATGTGTGCGGCGGGGTCGTCCCCATGCTTCCCGTCGAACTTTGGGATATCGGAAGGAATCTTATGCGGTATTGGAGGCCAAAGCGAGTTATGGTTGATGGGGTCGTTCGTCATCTTATGGATGTCGGGTATGTCCAAAGCTTCCAAGAATGGCAATTGTGGACTTGCCCCTGAGTCTAACCAAGGCAGTATGGGATGATTATTTGGACCATAGGGTCCCCCCATCCATGTGTTACCAGAAGGGTAAGTGGGACTTTGATAAAAACCTCCCATAGGTGGAGGAGTAGGAACATACGGTTGCTGTCCATAGGGCATAGTGTATTGAGGGGCAAATGGTTGGTTGCCCCCAGTGTAAAAGTGCCCTCCCACTCCAGACGGAGGTTGGGGTTGGTTAGTCCAAATGGATGCAATATAGTTTCCCGGAGGCATACTAGTATTTGCATAATTTGGCAACGGTATAGATCCTACGCCTATGTTTGAACCACTTAAGGGGATAGTATATACAATGGGTTGTCCCATTTGTCCTAAGGATTGCATAGGAAGAGAAATATTCCCTGCTACCTGTGTACTGATAACACTGCCCCCTGGTATAGTGGCCAGGGGGTTTGAACTCAACAGAGGGTTCCAACCGAAAGGGTTGCTAAAGGGCATCGAAGTAATCGTGCTCGTGGGAGGAGCTACCGTGGTCCCCAACGTGGTCACGGTAGGAGTAGATGCCGAAGGGTTCGGTAAACTACTGACAGTTGTGTTGACCATAGGGTTGGGGGTAGGCATATGTTGACTACTGGGGTTACCCAGTAATGGCATGGAACTGACCACTGGCGGGGAGGATGGTGGCGAACCAAGGATGGTTGCCATTGGCATCGTCCCTGTGGATGCTGGTGGTGAAATAGATGTTGGTGTGGCTGCAGACATATCTGGGCGTGGTGGAATCTGGACTATCACAGGTCCTAACAGATCAATGAGCGGAGGATTGTAGTTGGGTACAATGCCTTCAGTGAAAGGGTCCTCCGGGAGTTCCGGCTGATAAGGGTCTATGTGATAATCCAGATTAGTTAGAGGAGACTACTCTCCCGTAGAAGGCCCGGGTTCACCAAGGTTCAATCTTTCCTCTAGGGTGAGAGGAGGTAGACCTTGCTGTCATCGAGACAGACGGCATGGGTCAGGGGACGCCACGGTGACCGGTTTAATTTTAACAAATTTTAAAATGTGATGTATTATGAAGTCTCAAATGACAGTATCCACACAACTACTAAAAAGAAAAGACTCTCTAAAATCAATCAGCAAGCAGCCAGAATAGGGTGCCATGTCTGAGTACTACTGTTCACTAGTGATGAAATCCAGTATCACAATAGCATACGGAGAGGGTTGGTAGAAAGTACAGTTACGGTCACTCTAGAGCTTCGCCCGAACCTCAAATGATAGGTGTAAGCACTCTCGTGAAGATGAGTACCCTCCTAAAGACCGAAGCTAGAGTGGGTCTGTCTGTTTCAGGTACTAAGATAGCCCATCCCAGTCACCTTGTGTAAGTCCCTAAAAGTATGGCCACTAAGGATACCTAAAATCACAGACATCATCAGGGGGGTCCACGGTCAAGGACAGTGTGCTATATGGGCAGAATACCTAGATCCCCGATCTAGTTTCGACATCCCTGAAGGGAACCCCAATATATAACACACCCATAGGATGCAGTCGAAGGCGGGCTACTTTCTAGTGCACCCAAGTGTTGTCTCGCGCTGAGCTCCGGTAAAGGAACAGTCCCAATAATGTGAGTGCAGCAGGATTTCACTCGTTAATGACTCTAGTTTTCAAGTTTGGAGATCTTGGGTAGTTTTCTCACTTTCCTAACCCAAGATCCTAGCCTGAACTATTGTTTGTGTGAGCTCAAAAAAGAGTTATTAGATTGATTTTATTATCGCTTTGTTTTTAGTGTACTTTTTTATTAGTCTTGTGGAGGGGGAATGGACGTATGAAGTATAGTGAGACTCTGACTCAATAAACCATGCAAAACATGCTCTAAATATTAACTTCAATGAAGAGTGTTTCTACAAGGAGAGGTTTCTTTATCAATCATCCATGCACCAACATGTAAATAACATAGCTCAACTTTCAAGATTCAGACTTCTATCTACCTCTTTTAACAGTCTGTGAACTAAACTTTCAGAATAAACTCAGCTAAATGCAAAAAAAAAAAAAAAATCTCTTTTACAAAGTAAATGTTTTGCACACTAACTAAATAAGAGAAACAAATAATCAATGCTAGCTTGAGCAGACAAGCACAGGGATTCAGTCTGTGAAAGGTACTGGTGGCCAAAAAACTCTACAGCTAAAACACAGTCACAGTAGTGAACAGCAGGGTTTTTGGCTGAGTAACGCTCTGTCTGTGAGAAAATACAGCATTATAACGCACTGTATTTAAGCCTAGACCACGTTATAACGCACTAGATGAACTGCATAGGTCGCGTTAACCAGGGAAAAGCTCTTCAGTTGGCCAGACAGGAACAGGATTGAACTCTGCAAGCGTTTGGTATGTCTACTGGGCATCAAAAAATGGTCGGAAGGATACTGAACAGAGGAGGGAAGAAACGAAAGGGAAAAATAGTCCGGAAACTATGGGGAAAATCCCCAGTGGAGTCGCCAATTCTGCTATAGGATAAACTGCTTGGGTGGTTGGTTTTCGTATATCCCTCTCAGGGCTTTCCGGTGCCCGAGGCAGACAGTAAGATTATCTATGTTGTTCACAAAGATGGCATGAGTATGTTCATATTAGCTTTGAAATAACTTAAAGGAATACAATAGAGAATTACCTCTTTGATGGTCTTGGAATCCCTTGGAGAGCGCTGTGCAGCAAAGTAAGAGTCCTTCTTCGCCGGCTCCAAATATGAGACCTGCAATCAGTCAAAGCACCCGTGTAATTTCTAATATAACAAGTATCCTATCAATTAAATCAATATACTACAAACATCTAGATTATACACATCTGAGCCATTCATATCATACTAAGTAAATATTGAAACAACAATGATAACATTAAGCATTGAATGGAAAAAACGAACATAGTTCTATTGATTTTGAAAGAAGGAGGATTACAACCATCGGTTGTACCAAGCCCTCCTCAGTCTCCCAATCTCTCTTCTCTATCAAGTGAAGAAGTCCAAGCCAACAAGCTCTCTAGGAGCCTCTTTTACTCTTGGCCTTCACAATTTCACACTATTCTCTATTCCACAAGTATACAAGAACTTTTGAGCAATCCTTCGACCTTCAATTAAGAGCATTCAGCTCCTTCTTATAGGAGAGGGAGAAGGCCATTGTTGCCCTTCTCTTTCCACTAGTTTGGAATGGAAAAGGCTTAGATGTTTCCTTGATCTCCATGCTTTTGCCTCTCTTGGAGTTCAGTCTTCCATGGCAATGACCAATAATGAACTCGTGCTTCTGCAGTTTCCTTTGTGAACTGACTCCTTTGTGAGGGAAAGTCGGAGATTCAAATCTTTCTCCGCGCTCTTTTCCCAATTCAAACTTAAAACACGGGTAACGCGTCCCTCCAGTGTAAACAGAGCGTTGCCCTAGCCACTAACGCAGCCAATGTATTGCTTGCCTATAACGCTCTTTTTCTATTCTATATATGCGTTACCCTGTTAGAAATAGGTTTAATTTAGGTCTTTGTACTTCTTCCATATTTGTCTTCCCCTCTGAGCTGATGAGGAGGTATTTTGACCTGTAACACTATGTGACCCAACATCTTACCTTATTTGAGAGAAAAATGAGACTTTTTTGGATTCAACGATATACCATATTTTTTTCATTTAACAAATAATTGTCTCAAGAGTTGAAGATGTTCTTGATTTGAAGTTGGAAAAATAGTAATATCATCCAAATAGATGACCAAGAATTTTTCCTTTTCTCCAATGAATGAAAAGTCCATAGCACATTGAAAATTTTCTTCATAATTCATAAGCCCAAATGGCATCGTTGCATATATGAATGTTCCCCAAGGAGTAGTGAATTTTGTCTTTTCTCTGTCTTCTGACCAAACGGAAACTTTATTGTACCCAGAGAATCCATATAACATGGAAATTATGTCTGAACCAATTACCTTTTGAAGAACATGCTCCATCTTTTGCAATGTATAATTATATTTCTTGGAGCATTTGTTAATATTTATGAAATCTAAACATAGTTTAACCTCACCACTCTTCTTTCTTACTGTAACTATATTAGCAACCCAGTCTAAGTATCTCAATGGAATGACGGTTCTGGCATCCAAAAGTTTCTTCAGTTCCTTCTCCATTACTAGTAACAATAGTCGATTGATTTGTCTTAACTTCTGCCAGAAAGGCTTAGTACCATCCTTCAATGGTATTCTATGCTCAATGATGGTTGTATCATATGTCTTAATATCCTCATATTTCTAGGAAAAAACATCAAAAATTTCACAAAAAAACTTATGGTATTCAACCTTTCCTTCTTCTGATAAACTTTTTGACAACTTCACATACCTTGGTTCTTTTTCTATGCCCAAATTGAATTCTTCCAATTATGCTTCTATTTCAGCCAACTGTGGTTTGACTGAGACATCATTATGATCAAAGAGCTTCTCATGTAGGATTAACCCCTTGGGATTGTGATTGGTAGGCAGTTGAATGATAGGTTGATCAACAATATGTTTTTGTAGATTTTTGGTATCTTGCAAATCAGCGTCATCCTTCATGAGATCTTCATCTTGATCAATGTTTAGGACAACAGACTCTTCAACAGCTTCAATGAATCTTCTAATCTCTTGATCATCTTCAAAAAAATTCCAATGCTTGACATTATCATGAATGCTAGGTTTGAAACTAACTTCCATTTCATATTCCAAATTTATAGGTATTGGAATATTGAATGAGCTTGTTGAAATATAAAGTAAATCAGCCAAAATATTACTTTCTCTTGGAAAAAACGAAATGTTAAAAGACAGGAATGAGTCTTCTACATTACTTGATACTGCATTCCAAGAATATCTGAGTCTGGGATGCTTAGTTTGATAAACATTTCTGATTTTCTGAATAATAAGTTTGGCATCTCCAGAAACAAAAATTTCTGAAATATTCATGTCTTTGGTTGTTTTTAAACCAATCAGCAGAGCTTCATTCTTAGCCACATTTTTAGTTGCTTCAAATTCAAGTTTTAAAGAAAAAGTGGAGCTCTCTTTCAAATAATAAATGAGAACTATTCCTTCCCCGACTCCTTCTTTGGCACATGAGCCATCAAAATACATTTTCCATAGTTGGGAACATTCATGACTAATATGTTTTTTAGAAGGCTTCAAAATCTGAAAATTTTCTGCAGATAGGACAACATTATCCATGTGTAAAATGCTTGAACCAGCGTCATTTTTTCTAGCATAATTTGGATGATTAGTGGGGTGTTTTTTGTCACTAATGATATATGCCAGTTGAGCTTTTCTATAAAGTCTCCTTTGTTGTCCTCCAAAAATAGGGACAATAGCATAAGTGAGATCCATTTGCAAAATTCCTCCCAACCTTCTAATACATGACCTAGAAAGTAACATGCCAAATCCTAGAGGAATGTATGCTACAACAATATCCATCACCATCCCTCTCATGGGTAACTAAAAAAGTATTACTAAAAGATCTTTGATTACACCAAGGCATTGAACTTTCCGGAATCAAAGGAGTAGAGATCTTGGTACTCTCTAGTGACTTCAAGACCCAGTTCATCCATGACTACCTTGGGCATTAAATTATGTGAGGCTCTAGAGTCCATTAGGAAATTATGCAAGATCTTATCATGAATATTCAGAGATATATAGAAGGGAGGGGTAGAGTCATCTATGTCTTCTACCAATGGACCTAAAATAACAACGGGCTTGTCATCTTGAAGGTTAACAAAATCAGAAGCTACTTCGGTAGGTGGAGGCTGAAGAGATTTCATAAAGGTATTTTTGAAATCATAATTTGTCATGAGCTCTACAAGAGAAACATGAATCTTTATCTTTTATATCTCATTTTCAAAATTGAAAATAGAAGGTATCTTTTGAGAAGTTTTTACCTCAGGTAAAAGAGTATTAATTTCTACCAATATTTTCAGTCTGCTTGGTTCAAAAACTTGTTTTTATGTTGGAATTTAAATTGCATCCTTATTCTTCTTGGGCTGTGCAACATGCTTTGGATTATCATGAAACTTATTTTATATGAGATTGTATCTAATTTGATGATCAACTGCAATCATGGAATGATTAGGAGCCACGTCATTATTCTGAGTATATGACATAAGATCTTCATACTTTTCTTGTGTAAGATGGATCGGTCCTTCTTTATCTCTGAAAATTGATATGAACATCTTTCTCCAACCTTTCAGCTTCCTGTTCATCTTCAAATATAGCATTCTTCAAAGGAGGCTGCAATTTTTTATCATCGGAATCTCTCATTTCTCGCTACAAAATTTGAGCAATAGGTCTTCTAAATTTATGCCTATTAGGCTGATCAAATGAAACATTTATAGTACTATCTGGTCTTTCTTCCATCTTGAGCTTGGACATCTCAGTAGTTAATGACTTGACCATCTTTCTCAGCTCATCTAACTTAGGATCTATGTCTGAAGTTCCTGAAGTTGAAAATCCATCTTTTTGCTTTATGTTTTTTCTATCAATCCCTCCTCTGAGTCTATCACTTGCTAACACATTAGATTCTACCTCCAGTGCGTTGTATTATATTTGTGTTAGTGTTGTACATCTTGTTGGAGTGGGTTCCCCTTACTGCAATTTTGGTACAATTTTGTAATAGCTTAGTCTAGCACAGGGGCTTTGGGGCGGGTCAAAGCCCCCAATGAATTGTAATGGTTCAAAGGGTAGACCAAGGGTCCACTAACCATGGTTTATAAACCATAGAGTAGCATAGGCTAATATAGTATAAATATAAGGATAAATCGAGTCTCGAAGTAGAATTTAAGTTTGAATCAAGTCTGGATATGAATTG
Organism: Pinus albicaulis; assembly: GCA_034641835.2. Classification (NCBI taxonomy): domain Eukaryota; kingdom Viridiplantae; phylum Streptophyta; class Pinopsida; order Pinales; family Pinaceae; genus Pinus; species Pinus albicaulis. The sequence goes on along the minus strand of CM076570.1, from coordinate 755,166,017 downwards.
TAGAGATCTATTGTGTGGATTGTCTGGGTAAGGGCTCCTGCTGGCTGTGTGCGCCAAGACCCTAAGTCCTATTGTGTGTGGACCCCACTGGCTATGTGTGCGGGCTGGTAAATATTATGTAAGTGGGATATGAATATGAATGAATGAGAAGACTGTTTTGTGATATCTGAGTATTTATGTGCTATGTTACTGGCTACGTTATCTGTGATTTTTGAGATTATGTTTGTTTACTTAATATTGGTAATTAATTAATGTGCATGTGGATGAGAATCTTGGAAAGGGTAATGAATGCTTAGATCTGGTTGTGTTTACCTTATTACCTCTAATTATTGGTTAACTTGTGGTTCATGAGCTTCGCTTGAGTTATTTTGACCAATATATTGTTAAGCATTTCTGGGTTATGGCTTCTCCAGCTCAGGCCTGTTAGAACTGAAGGGGCCAACTTTCAGTAAATTTTCTATCTTAGGGTGAAGAAGCCTAGTTCCAACACCCTCCCATACTAATTTATGTGAGACCATGACCTCCACAAGTAGGCCATTGCCAAAAGGTCTAGTAGTACAAGGGTTTGTTGGTAGACCTTAAATTTGAACCTGGGTCATAACCCCTCAAACCAACAAATGGTTGCATTTTTGGGAGAGAGAGAATTTTGAGAGAGAGATTGGGTAATTCCATGGGATCATAGGTAGCCATTGAAGCCTGAACTTGAGGACTGATTTGAAAATAAGATTCAAGAGTTTTCCCTAAAAGAGAATAGAAGTAACAAGCTATCTGTCGAAGAGTGGAAGAACACGTACATTTTTACAGAAGTACATGAAATATTCTTCGTAACCTTTGCACATGAACTGTAGGAGTGGTTGGAAAGGTTAGCGAAGTTATAAACCTGTTGGAAGGACAACCAGGTCATGCAATGGACCCCTGAGTTGATCCAAAAGTTGGAGAAGGCTGACAACAAGATCACTCGGGCTATAGATCATTGGGTTGATAGTGTTTTGGGAGGATTTGTAATTGAGTTTGTAGTCAAGCATTTTCTGTCCTATTCTAGAGCAAAGCGAAGGTTTTTCAAAGGATTTTGGGGAAAGTTCTTGCAAACATTGTCATTTCTGATTAAGATGCTATTGTGTGAAAAGGGTGTCATGTGCAGTCACACCAAGTGAATGACCTCCAACCAGAGTGGAAGTACAACAAAAAGTGGTAAATACTACCAGGTTAATCATGAAGGGGAAAAATCGGTGTATAGTCCTCTGAGGGATCCACCTGATCTCAACCAAGGCGGGGTTGTGCACGTAGAGACCAGTCCCCTAGCTACACCATCGTCGAACTCGCTAAAGGGTAAGAATTCTCCTAACCCACCTCCACCACCAACTGCAGATGATATGGTTACGCACATGAAGTTACCCACCTTTAAGGGTGCGAGGGATGAGGATATGGATTGATTCTAGTTTGTGGCAGCATCGATATGGACCGCACAGAATATTAATAATGATGCTATAAAAATAACGCAGCTATCAATAGACTTTGAAGGGAGGGATCTAGATTGGTTCATGGGATACATTGGTTAGCATGCCAGTCCCACAATACAAGAGATTAAGGATTCCCTGAAGTAGAAGTTTTGAAAGCCTAATTCCTATACTCAATGCATAGTAGAGTTGAAAGATATTAATTAGGGACCTATAGAGTCTGTTTGGGAAGCTGACTAGTGGTTGAAGAAAGTCATAAATGATAGAGGATCTGTTTATGAGGAAAAAAATCATAAGGATTGGTTCATCTCCATGTTATTACCACATCTGCGTGGACCTATGGGTCAACAGAAGATTGATTCATGGGAAGAGGCTCTGGAGATTGCCCTGAAGTTGGAAGTTGCACGAAGGGATGATGCTCAATTTGGGGAACTGAAAATCTAAAGTCAGCTAGAGGTGATGCACTTAGAAATACATAACTTAAGAAGGGATCAGAGTAAATAAGCCAACACGGATGTCTAGTGCATACGCTACAGAGTATCAAGCCATACTAAGGATCAGTGCCCTCTGCTGTCAGATTATATGTAGGCTGGGGGACCGAGTCCACCGTGACCTAGAGATATTGCTGGATTAAGTACCCCCACACTATGGTGTACTGATTTTTGGGTAACAAGAAGACATGATACAGATCACTGCCCACGATTAGGTTCCTATGTCCTGGAACTGAAGAAATAGTGGTGTGGATTCTACTTGTCGATGGGTCACGACGAGCACAATTGCTGAAATTTTGACCTGATGATAGATAGGGAAACCTATACAGGGTGCAGGATGACCCTTCGTCGCCAGTATCTCCCTCTAGGCATGGAAGATCCCTTGCAAGAGGATAGGGAGGAGGGAGAGGTGGAAGCGCAGGTCGAGGAAAATGGAAACTAATTTCCAAAAAACTGTGGGGACGTTGGAATTTAAGCAAGAGACTACCCAAACCCTAATCGCCAATCCTATAGGTATTGCAGACAGTTCGATCACGTAATTGATGATTACCCTATGATGATAGAGAAAATGTAGGAGAAACAACAGACGCCAATGCAGAATGTGCAACAGGTTAAGGAAGAACCGCGTGATGATGGGCCGAGTATCAATGTAATTACACGCAGTGGTATTGCCACTGGAGGAGATGAGGAAAAATTTATGCCTGAACCACTGACTAGGAAGGCCTATGACAAAAAAGAAATCCTGGACCTGAAAAGGGAGAAAGAGACCTTCATTAAAGCTATGATTTATTTTTCTAAGGACGAAGAACCCACCTCAAGGACTTGGGTGGATTCGAAAGTAGATGAAGTAGTTAAGTCATTCCTTTAGGCATGTATGAAGTTATTGGGAAACCAAAAGGAAGTGGATAATCTCCAAGAATTAATAGATAGTTGTGCAGAAAGGGATGCCCCTTGAATAGTTAAAGTTATGAATAAGTTTTATAAGAACAAGAAAAGGATGGGTCGGTAGATGCGTATAACTATGCAGAAAGGGATGCCCCACGAACGGTTAAAGCTATGAATAAGATTTATAAGAATACGAAAAGGATGGGTCGAGAGATGCGTATGACTGCACAGATTGGAGAATATGAAATGGACCAAGTCATCTTGGATCTGGGATATGATGCCAACATCCTGCCCAAGAAAACATGGAAAATAATGGGAGAACCTAAATTAGAGTGGTCCACCATCCAACTACGTATGGCTAACCAACAGAAGATCATTCCATTAGGAAGACTAACGAAGGTTGTGGTATACATTGCGAGAGTTAAAGTCTATGCATATTTTGAAGTAATCCAGATTGTGGATGATGCAGACCCGTACCCTGTGGTCTTATGTCTTGACTGGGCTATTGACATGGAAGGTATAATCAATTTGAAGAGGAGAAGCATGGTCGTTGAGAATGATGGTGCACAGGTAATAGTCCCCTTGGATCCAGAAATAGGAGAACAATACAAAAAACTAGTGTGCGAGGAGGAGGATGTTGACCACATTTACAAACTGAATTCCTGAGATGATGATTGGATCAACCCCATAGCTGATGGCATGTTGTGTTGGGAGAAATAAATTGCATGTCTCTCAGACTCGGATGGCAAGATGGAAAATTGGCAGAACCAATTGCATGATGTATCTGCGTTGCGGTGCCTTAAGATCTCAAAGAGCTTCCGATGTATCTCCTCAGAGGTAAGAGAACTGCCCTACTTTGATGGTTCTGGTAGTGTTAAGGAATTTCTGAAAGAATTAGAAGAAAATTTCCCTAAATATTGGAGATTTTGGGCACTTGATTTGGCTATTCACGTGACCCCTACGCGATGGTGGGAAACCCATAAGGGGGCTTTTCAGGTTTCGAAGGAATACTAAAAAATGATGATCCTACAATTTGAACCTCTAGTTAACCCCCCCATGGAGTTCTTTTATGTCCGAGGGGACCCATGCAAGCACTTGGATATGTGGATAGAGGTATGGAATGAAAGGACTTGAAATGAATGGGTCCATATGTTTATTCATGCCTTAGGACCAATCCCCACAACCTGGTACTTAGATGAAGAGCTACACAAGCGCACTCACCACTAGGGCACCATGACAGAGGATTTCATGGTGAAATTTGGGTTAGTCAGAAGAACATAGAAATTGGATGAATACTTGCAAGATATAGATGCTCTTTTCTTTGATGAGTCCTTGCCTCGGAAATAATGTGTTGCGCCAACTTGGGATGCACAGAAGTAGGATATTGTCAACTACCGTAATTTTTCAGTAGAATACTATGATGAGGATCCCAGGAATATTACTATCCCAGAGTTGGAAGGAGAGCGCGTAGTTGCAAGACCCCTATTGCAGGCAGTAGATGTGACCAAACCATTAAAATTGAAGGAAGTTAACATTGGGATGGAAGAGCATCCCAAGTTGGCCAAAATTGGGGATTATATGGATAGTGATACTATTGTAAAGATCGCAAAGCTACTGACCGAATATCATGACCTATTCCCTACAAAGTTTTCTAAGCTCAAAGGAATTGTGGGAGATCTGGGTGTCATGAGAATCACCTTGAAGCCAGATCCATGGCTTGTCAAGCACCGACCTTATTGGCTGAACCCTAAGTATAAGAAGAAAGTCAAGGGGGAAATAGATAATATGGTGGCCACATGTTTCATTGATCTGGTAGAGCAGTCAGATTGGGTAAGCCCTATGGTGGTTCAAGAAAAGAAAACCAAGGGAGAGATAAGGATTTGCGTCAATTTTTGCAAGCTAAATGATGCCTGCATACATGATCCCTTCCCTATGCCATTCTCTGATGAAATCCTGGATAATGTGGGAGGTCAGGAAGTATACTCATTCACTGATGGGTTTTCAGGGTATCATCAGATCATGATTACACCAGAGGATCATAGCAAGACAACCTTCACAACTAACTGGGGCTACTTCCAGTACTTGTTATGCCTTTTGGGCTAAAGAACTCCCCTACCATTTTTTTGCACGTAGTTATAGCCGTATTCAAAGAATTCATCCATAAGATTTTGGAGGTCTATTTTGAAGATTGGAAAATATTTGGATTGGTGAAGAAGCATGCGTAAAACTTGCGCATGATTTTGGATACTTGCAGAAAACACCAGATCTTGCTGAACCTCAAGAAATGTATAATTTGCGTGCCATTTGGGATTTTTTTGGGGCACATTGTATGTCAAAAAGGATTGATGGTTGACCTAACCAAGATTGCAGTGATCATCAATTTAGAAGTCCCCACCACTGAGAATGTAATATTCCCAATTAGCCCAAGCTAATGGGAATATACAATTTTGTTTCAATTTTCTTGTTGCATGAATAAAATTGTAAAGGAGAATAAAAAAACTCCTAAAACAACAAAAAAAATCAATGCCCCATGTGAACAAGGCCAAATCTGGGCTGCCTTAATAAAATTCCCTTATGTGTGAAAGGGATTGAGACAAATGACTGGGTCAATAGCACCAAATCCACAGCACTGTCCAGATGCAATGAACCTCCTAGATGCACAACGCAGTTCTAGTTGGAGGCTACACATGTGAAAGGATCTAAACCTTTGAGATGGTTTAGGGTTTTGCAAGACATTTATCCTAGAAAAGGAAGAGGAGAGCAACAAAAGAAGGTTTTTGAACATATTGTTTTGGAAGAACATGTTTGTTTAGAAATTTCTCATTCTCTTGGATATTTAGTAGAGAATAGTGTTGTTTAGCACTGGGTGTTCCTGATCAGGAATCCCACCTCTTTCCTTGAGAGGCCTCTTGGAAGAGTATTTCATTTCTTATCCACTATCAAGATTTTGGCCAATATTTTCTTCCAACTACAATGCAGATCTTATTGAGGGTTTGGTTTTCTTTGTAAGCTATAGTAAGTGGAGGCTAGATATATTCAGATCTAAGCCATTCTAGTGCCTCTTTTCAGTGGGAAAACCTTCTATCCCCTTGGCAAGAGTGTATTGGATCATTGGAGCTTAAGATCCATACCTTAGCATCCAGCCAAACTATTCATCAAGTCTACACTGCATTTTATCTTCCAGGACTACGTTATCTACAAGAGGAAAGTTGCAGGGAGTTTTGGAAAACTTTGAGGAGTGATCTCTAGTGATGGGAATATGCCCTTCACTGTGGTGATCCATGGATTTATGATATATTTCATGTCATATTCAGATATGATATGAATACTCCTATATATGCTTCATAAATTCTGAATAAATCTGCATATCAGCTGCATGAGATCTCAGATCTATTCCATATGCTTCATGTTTTGCTGAAAACCCCAAGGGGTATGTAAAATAGAGACAATCTAGTGTACAGATATGATATAGATCTAATATTTTGTACATAGATCTATTCTAGATCTGAGTTGTAACCTACAGCTGCTATATGCTCATAAAAATAACGTTGTCAAGCCTTTTGCAGTGAAATACATTGTTGTAGCACCTCTTTTAGAGGGTTTTCTTCACAAAAGTCTTCTATCTTTCTCTTGTACATTGTATGGGCCACATTGTAAATATGATTTTCTGAAATATAAGCTATTTTTGAACCTCCATATTGGTCTATTTCTCTTACTCTATTGAACTGCGTTATTTTCTGAGCGGTGTTGTTAAATATTGTTGCAATCCCTTCCTTGGGCAATTTTCAAGCCATACTAGGTGTGGGAGGTATGTTTACCTCACCTAGTTTGATTTGTTTCTGATATCCTCTTGGATTCTGGTCTTATATTATCATATATAAGGGCTCTAAGGGCTGGTTTCAAATTATGTAGCATCCATTCCTGAAAATGCTTTTTTCAGACATGCCTTGCTAACAGTCCCAATTTGGGGATATTACAGTGGTATCAAAGAAATCATCTTGGCACATCCTATGATTTTATTTCTTGAAGAGCCAATATGTATTTTCATGGAAAGAAAATACTGATGAAGAACTATGGTTACAGTGAAGACACGGAAGAAAAGGGTAAGATCCCTTTAACTGGAATTTTGCAAAGAGAAGAGTTATCTAAAACTCTTTCTCAAGCTATGTATGAACTGAAAGAAGAAAGAAATATGGGGAATAAAGAGGGAAATACATGTAGATCTCTTTGGAGGATTTTTACATCAAGAAATCCCCATTACTTCTTACTATGTGTGTGAGCATTCAACCCCACAACCTGGTCTGCAACATTGGAGCATGCCTACTTTCTTGTCAAAGAAAGAAGGAAAAGGAGGAACACCAAAGGAGGAATATCTTGGTGATTATCTCCAATAATATGAGTCTCAATCAGATAGATTCAAATTCCTTCTCAGTTTCCCAGAGTTATATCAACTCAAAGAAGAAATATCCAGCAGCTACAGTAGAAGAAGAGGGTGCATGCAGCACACTTTGGCTAGATTCTCTCTACCTACTTTTGATGGATCACCTAAGGACTCAGCCAAGTCTTGGGTAAGAAATCTTGACACATACTTCCAGCTACATCAAGTTTCAAAATAAGAAGCCTTGAGAGTAGCAACGCTGCATCTTCAAGGAAAGGCTTATGCCTGGTGGCTATTTGAGTCTTCTTCCTTGAAAAGGGTAAATATCTCTTCTTATACAAAGTTCACTAGGAGGCTAGTGAAAATATTTGATGTAAGACATTCTGAGACTTCTTGGGGAAAGAAAATCAAGCCCAAGAAATCTGAATCTTTGCATAAGTTGGAAGATTCCATAGAGCCAACTCCAGTTCGAAACATTGTTGAAGGGGTTGAATATTTGCTGCACAATTTTCTAGAGGCAAAAGCCCCACTACAACAAGGTATCTTTTCTCAAGGAGAAAACATGAGGGTTCCTTATTTAATAAGAGATCAAGGAAAAGGGTCTCTTAATGATGAGGCATTCTCCATTGATGAGGAGAAGGGAGAGAAAGAGCAGAGAAGATCCTCCAGCACTGTGATAGCAGGAGGAGATCTATTTTCATCTAGAGATGGAGATGAAGCAATGGCATCCACTAGAGGGGCTCTTTCATATTTGCAAGGAGTTCCTGAGGATCTTCCATATGGAGGACATGAGCAGCATGTGTCTATGCTAAAATACAATGAGACAGAACAAAGGAGGGATCACAAAGCTGACATAGCAGAAGATGATCCACTATCAAAAGAAAATGGAGAAAATGCTCCCATAAAAGGCACTCTTACACCACTAAGAGGGGTCTCCAAATTTCATGAGACTTCCACACATGAAACAGAGTTGAAATTGTGCAGTGGAAGCAGGGACATTAGGATCCCATCTATTCTGCATATGAGGATGGTCCTTGAAACCTCATTATCTAGTCACAACCCACCTGGGAGGCCACCTAATTCAGATTCTGTGGGTAAAACCTCACAAATTGATGCTCCAAACACAGATCCAAGTGGGATTGGAGCACTTGAAGACAAAGATACAATGTTGGGAGACTTGGGCAAGCACAAGAAGGAGGGATAATTTCTTCTCTCATCATCTTCACCCACCTTCATTTCTGATTTTGCGTTGTTGGAGGAGAAAAAGGGAAGGTATGTCCTTCCTACATGTACCTTTGGCATAGGTGATTTCAAAGAGAGGATCAACAACATGACAGATACATTGGTTGATGCATCATCAACATTGTCATTGTTGAGTAGTGTAGATCTGTATTGGAAATCCCAACTGCTAGTCGATTATTCCAACGATCTTCACACATGTATGATAGTTGATGACCAATTGCATGAAGAGGGCTAATTATCCAACGAGGAGTCATCTATCATCATGGTAGAATATTTCTTTCTAGAGCTTCTAAGCTCAATCATAAGATACTACAAGGAGCACACAAAGAGTTCTGTTTCAGCCACATGTATTCCATGAGGATATACAACATCATCACGAGGAGCTTTGATTGGGAAGGCTTGAAAGAGGAACTATATCAGCATTTTCAAGAATTCATGAGCTATGTGGAGTTGGGGTAGCCATAGGACTCTATGCAAGATTCATTTCAGCCATCTCTTCCTTCTTTGGAAAGAGGAGAAATATCCATGCACAACTCCATGTGTAGGAGAAACATTGTTGGTAAAGGACTTATTCATGTAAAGCAAGTTTTATTTTCTAATTTTACATGTTCTTTTACCATTTTTATGCAGGCCATGACTCCTAAAAGGAGTAACGTATCATGTAAATCTCATGGAAACTATTGGGCCACTAAAATTTCTAAACTTGGCCACTCCCTTGATCAGCAAAGGAAGATTTACTTTCATGATGGATGCTTCCCAAAAGCACCAAATATATCTCACACTTTCAGCCATAGTGAGATGACACATGCAGCAAGTGCTGGGAAAACCACTAACCATGTATTGATTTGAGGCAGGCAGGAGATGCACTGTGTTGGAATCATATGTGGGATTATGACCCACCTCCTCATGCTCAATTTTCTATTTGTATGTAGATAGTTTCGCTTCTGTACATTGATGATATACTTGTACTATTTATGGGCTTGTATGGAGGGAGGATGGGGAGCATGTATGTACCTCATGGGATGGAGACTCTCCATGTACCTTATGCTACATGTTTCAGGGAGAGTTTTGGTTCAGCCATGATTGTTTCATTTGAGTTCTTAACTCCTTATGGGATGGGTCACTTACCTCTCATAAAAACATTTAAGAAAAAATTCATGGAAGGATGGTTTGGTGAACACTCAGCTCATGGAGGATTCTTATCACTTGATGGTGTAACCAATGGAAGAGGAAAGGAGTTGCAACACTCACTCTATTAGTTGCTTGAGGACAAGCAAAATTTTGGAGGGGAGGACTATAATATTCCCAATTAGCCCAAGTTAATGGGAATATAAAATTTTGTTTCAATTTTCTTGTTGCATGAATAAAATTGTAAAGGAGAATAAAAAATCTCCTAAAACAACAAAATAAATCAATGCCCCATGTGAACAAGGCCAAATTTGGGCTACCTTAATCAAATTCCCTTATGTGTGAAAGGGATTGAGACAATTGACTAGGTCAATAGGACCAAATCCACAGTGCTTTCCAAATGCAATGAACCTCCTAGATGCACAACGCAGTTCTAGTTGGAGGCTACACATGTGAAAGGAGCTAAACCTTTGAGATGGTTTAGGGTTTTGCGAGACTTTTATCCTATAAAAGGAAGAGGAGAACAACAGAAGAAGGTTGTTGAACATATTTTTTTGGAAGAACATGTCTGTTCAGACATTTCTCATTCTCTTGGTTGTTTAGCACTGGGTGTTCCGGATCGGGAATCCCACCTCTTTCCTTGAGAGGCCTCTTGGACGAGTATTGCATTTCTTGTCCACTATCAAGATTTTGGCCAATATTTTCTTCCAACTACAATGCAAATATTATTGAGGGTTTGGTTGTCTTTGTAAGCTGCAGCAAGTAGAGGCTAGATCTATTCATATCTAAGCCATTCTAGTGACTTTTTTCAGTGGGAAAACCTTCTATCCCCTTGGAAAGAGTGTATTGAATCATTGGAGCTTAAGATCCATACCTCGGCATCAGGTCAAACTATTCATCAAGTCTAAAATGCAGTTTATCTTCCAGTACTGCATTATCTACAAGAGGAAAGTTGCAGGGAGTTTTGGAAAACTTTTAGGAGTGATCTCTAGTGATGGGACTCTGCCCTTCATTGTGGTGATCCATGGATTTATGATCTATTCCATGTCATATTCAGATCTGATCTAAATACTCCTATATATGCTTCATAAATTTTGAAGAAATCTACAAATCTGCTGCATGAGATCTTAGATCTACTGCATATGCTTCATGTTTTGTTGAAAACCCCAAGGGGTATGTAAAATAGAGACAATCTAGTGTACAGATATGATATAGATCTAATATTTTGTACACAGATCTATTCTATATCTGAGTTTTAACCTACAGCTGCTATATTCTCATAAAAATAACGTTGTCAAGCCTTTTGCAGTGAAATACATTGTTGCAACACCCCTTTTAGAGGGTTTTCTTCACAAAAATCTTCTATCTTTCTCTTGTACATTGTATGGGCCCCATTGTAAATCTTGTTTGCTGATGTATAAGATATTTCTAAACCTCCATATTGGTCTCCTACTCTTACTCTATTGAACTGCGTTATTTTCTGAGTAGTGTTGTTAAATATTGCTGCAGTCCCTTCCTTGGGCAATTTTCAAGCCATACTAGGTGTGGGAGGTCTATTTACCTCACCTAGTTTGATTTGTTTCTGATATCCTCTTGGATCTGGGTCTTATATTATCATATCTAAGGTATCCAAGGTATGGTTTCAAATTTTGTACCATCCATTTCTGAAAAATGTGTTTTTCAGACATGCCTTGTTGACAGTCCTAATTTGGGGATATTACAGAGAAATAGTTGTGCTCCATCTTAGGACACACAACCTACTATAGGAATTTTATTCAATGGTATGCCTTGATCACTACACCAATGGAGAAGCTTCAAAATAAGGATGTATCCTTTTTCTGGGATGATGAGTGTCATAAGATTTTTGAGCTGCTGAAAGAAAATATGGTCACTACACCTATTCTCATATTTCCAGAGTAGATGAAGGTCTTTCATGTACATGTGGATGCATCAGGAATAGCCTTGGTAGCTATCTTAGTGCATCCCAGAGAAGTATACATTGATCATTTGGTTGCATTTTCTAGCAGGAAACTCTATAGCACAGTACGTAATTATTCTACTACTGAACGAGAAGGATTGGCAATGGTTTATTCCATACAGAAATACATGCACTATCTATTGGGAGGACACTTCAATATGTTCACGAATCATTTATAATATCCCAAAATTGGGAGAGAAGAAATATTGAATACAATAATGGGAAATAATAGTGAATATCAATGTAAAAACATATGATACCAATATGGAGCCATTACATTAATCATATCAGCAGCAAATAAGTAAAAAATACTGAGGCACAAATCATATGATATAAGAAAACAAGCCTCCAATAAAAAAACACTCTCAAAAGTGAGGTTTTGCTGCTATACAAAATGCCAGAGAGCTACTACAGCGCAGTCATACTGAACATAGCTACAACATGGAAACATAAAATGATATTAAATAACTGATATATGCCTCAAGATATGCTAGACATAAATATCAAGGCTCTATATCACCTTTCCAAGACAACCCAAGAGGGTTTCCAGAAATACACCAAAAATACAATGGTGAATTGCAACCCTAGGGTTGAAGATTCACTACAATAAAATAGCTGGGAAGATATGGCTGAATTTTATGTAGAAATATGTGGTTCTCCTATAATAGACTCTTTGGGTGAAAGGCTGATCCCTCCACTGAAGATCTAACTCCCCAAATCATGCAATGAAATCACCCCTGCAACTCCTCCCTAAAATAACGCATTCAAAGAGTGAAATTGTGCTGTAGGGGATGATGGTGACTTTTCCTAGTGCCAAATGTAGAAATAATGCCCAAGGACCTTCCTTTCTATCCTCCAAATGGAAGGAATGCTTCCTCCTTTGAAAAACTAGCTCTAAAGTGGCCCTATCAAATCCTCCACTGCTGCACCATGAAACATAACACAACTCTAAATAGAAACTTCGTTGTAGAAGAAATTTGTAGCTTGGTCTGATGCCAAAAGGTGGAAATGTAGCCCAATAAATTCTCCTGAGTAGGCACTCAATGTCCCCTGAGCATGAAGGTGGGATTCCCGCTCAGGAAAACCCTTGTGCTAAACAACACTGCAGTCTCTGCTAAACAACTGAAGAGAGAAACAAGCTATAACAAACTATAAACAAATAATAATCAATCATGCCTTCCATGGCTTCCATCCTCTTCCTTATATGCTTTGTGAGCCTGCTCACCTTGGGCCCCACTCATTAAAGCCACTAATTCTATGCAAGGAATCTCCCTCCAAAACTGTGTTGTCCCTCAATGAATGTCCACTCCCTCCATACCAGTGCTATTGATTTGGTCAAAGTTGATCCTATCCACATGATTCATCCCTTATTCACACAAAGGGTGCTTAAGCCAGCTACTTAGATGACCCGCATTCACATTAGGATTGATTTTATTCCTACTAAGGAAATTTACGAGTCTCCCTACCCTCTTATTCTTATAACTAAGAAGCAAAAACAAAATTTAATATTCCAACTAGCTGAAAGCTAATTGGGAATATTACATTCCTCCCCTCCCAAATGTTGTTTTTCCTCAAGCAACTGTAAAGGTGAGTGCTGCAACTCTCCTCCTCCTTCCCTTGTGACACCTCCATGTGATAATATCTCCTCATGAACCAAGTGTCCCCCAATCAATCCACCATAAAATGCTCCTCCCAAGTACTCATTAGATGCAAATGGCTCCTCTCATAAGGAAAAAAAAGGTCTAATGTAGCAATCATGGTTTGTCCAATGTTCTCCCTAAAGCATGAAGCATAAGAAATGTGGAGAATCTCACTCCCAATGGGCACATTCAATCCATGTGTCATCCCTCCAATCATGCCCATAACAATGATAAGAACATCACCAACATATGGGATCAAAATCAAAGATACACAAGCTTCCATGTGAAATATTGGAGGAGGATCATAGTCCCACATGTGGAACCAGCGCAATATGTCTCCTGACTACCTTAGAATATGATATAGTAAGTGGTTCTCCCACTATTTGTTTGCTGCCACAATATTCTCACATGCTTGGAGAAGGTGAAAGATGTTTGGTGCCAATGGAGTACACCCTAAAAAATATATCATCTCCCTAAAATATCCTAAGGAGTGGCCATGCTCATCACCTCTTATGGCCCCAAGTATACCATGAAATATATAAGAAAGAGTGCCCCCTCTTGGAGCAATGGCCTACTCATGGATGGTAAGGAAATACAAATACATAGTAAGTGAATCATGATGCATAGAAATACAACCCTTACCATGTACTTTGGTCAAGCTAGTGAAGTGGCTCATATATGGGCCTCCTCTTATTCCCAATGAGAAAGGAAGTGGCTGTGATAACCCCACCAAAGAGTTATGTCTCTCCTCCATCTACAAACAATCCATGCATCTCCTAACATGTTGATGTATCTCCTCTCTGAAGCCTTCCCAAGTGAATCCCTCTGTGAGAGTTTGATATGCTCTCATGGAATAAGTGTGGTTGAAGAGAAAATCCTCATATGTAGCATATAGTAGCTTCTCCTCGAGCTTAGATGTTCTATTCAAGAAGATCCTACTATTATAATAGATTACCCCATCTCTCACTGAATATCTCACATCTGATAATTGTCCATCAATTATCCTACATGAAAAGAGATCCTTGGAGTATTCCACCAACAGCTAGGATCTCCAATAAGGATCTATACTCCATAATGACAGCACTACTGATATACCATGTAAAGTACCTATCATGTAGCTTCCCTCTTTTTTGACATATCCCATGCCAAAGTCATGTACCGGGATTCTGTTATCCTTCCTCTACTGCTCCTCCCGTATTTGCTCATAATCAAGTCAAGATTGAAGTTTCTAGAGGTTAGCCTTCCTTGGGAAGCTATTACCCATCCAAAAATTCCATATTTTGGCCAATTTATGCATGATTGGCCACGAACCTCTACCATATGTCGAATAATGTGGAAGTATCTTCTGATTCTCCAAAGCCATGTAGTGGTCTCCTTGCACCATGATGGTGCTATCCTCCATCCCTGAAACATCTTCTCTTAGCGCAAGATGTTTTTTGAGAGTGGGTAATACTGATATTGGGGGAATGTATCCCTCCTCCTTGAGCCTACCTAAGACTCTCTACGTTGTACCAAGTCCTCCTAAGGTTCTCACCCCTCCTAGATCTATGAGTGGTGCAACCTGTTGTGAGACATCTCTCGTCAACTCCTGCTTTGGTGGCCTCCCAGGTGAAATGGCTCTAAAAATTAATGTATCATGGGCCAAATTCATCTGCATAATTGATTAGACTGTTAGGTCCTTTCTTTCACTCTGAAAATCTAGCTCTATTTTCTGTGTGGGAGATTTATGATAGGGATAATAATGAATGCCCCTAATCATCTAATTCTTGCCACTCTTTCTATCTGTCCACTCCATCTGTAATGTCTCCCAATCTGTGGTGACCTTCCCCAGAGTAATAAAACACTACACACCCAATATCATATTGGTGTCAGGTATGGAAATGACAAATAAGTGATCAATCAATGTATATGTCGGCATGGTGACAGATAAAGATGGAACATAATGCATGCACTACATAGTTCTAGCCCCTGGAACCAAGACTGAAAACCCCTCAAAGTCATCAGTGGGTATTTCCCTCCTTTGTACTGATTGGCCATAAAAGTTGTGGGTAGCCCCACTATCAATCAACACTAATACCCATTGATCTTGAATGGAACCTCGAAATCTCAAGGTCAAGTACTTGGGTACTCCCCTTAATGATGCAAGGGCCCCTCCATTTGGATCAAATTCTCCATTCACACCTCCTGGTGGTGGTGGATCCTGTCCTGCTATCCCAACACTATGACCTCCTTCTGGTTCCTCTTCTTCTTCCTCCTCATCATTAGAAAATACCTTTGTATAGTGTACCTTCCCTGCTGCACATCTATGTTTAGGTGCCCATGATTCTTGGCATGTGAAGCAAAAATTCCTTCTCCTCAAGTCTCTTCAGACATCATCACTAAGAGGTACTTTGTTTTGGCTCTCCTTTGAAGGAGGAGCCTTCACATATTTTCCCTTTGATGGAAAAGTAGGATTTTGCTGATATGATTCTTTTTCTCTTGGAAAATAATCTTGTAGATATCTAGCCCTTTCAACTGCATCTTGAAGGGTAGTTGGTTTGGTTGACTTAACCAACCCATGTAGAGGTTCTTCTAGCCCATCAATAAACATATAGACCCTCCTAGTTGCAGATAAATCAGGAACCATAACAGAAAGTTTTAGAAATTCAGAAATGTAAGTTTTTGGATTACCTAACTGTTTGAGCTTGGATAGCTCAATGAAAGGTGCCTCTGGGTCTTTTTGATCAAACCTTTCCACTAGCCTCCTTGTGAACTCAGAATATGCAGTTACGTTGACATGCCCCAATGTAGAAAGACCATGAAACCACCAATCATGTGCTTCACCCTCAAGGTGCAGCACTGCTATTTTTATGGCTTCCATCTCCAGTAATTGGTTCAACTGGAAGTATAAATCTAGCTTCTCTACCCAATATTTGGTTGTAAATTTGGATGACCCATAAAAAGTCGGTAAGAAGAATCTACCCATGGTCGAGTGAAGATCATTGTGTTGTATGAATCCTTCACCTCTATTGTGATGTCGAGGTCTTCTATTTTCCTTGATATGACAAAACTATTGAAAGCTCAAATGATCCTTGAATCTCTGAGATTGAGAGTTTCTTGTTCTTGAAATCCTCCATTTCCCACTGGTAAGAATGTAGGCATAGTAGAGCATTGGGAAACCTACTGCTTCACTGGTTGATCATTCTAGTGATGTGAAATGCCAGAGCTTTCTCCATGTAGAAACCCTTTAGGGGATTACTTTTGTCTATCCATCCTCATCTCCTTGATTTCTCTTGCAATATCTTGCATGGTTCGAAGAAGAAGTTTAGGGAACTCCTTGTCATCCTCCTCTCCTGATATGGGAGTTTTTCCCTTGTCTTCTTTATTATCTGTATAATCATATCTCCAGTTTCTTCTCTTGAGATACATATTCTCTCTATCTGTGAGAGGATCTCACTCTTCTGATGACATATTGGATGGAAATGCACAGGCTGAGCCAATATTATGCTTTGATACCAATGTAATATCCCAAAATTGGGAGAGCAACAATATTTAAAAAAATAATGGGAAATAGCAGTGAAGATCAATGTACAAATATATGATACCAATATGGAGCCATTACATTAATCATATCAATAGAAAATCAGTACAAAATACTAGGGCACAAATCATATGATGTAAGCAAACAAGCCTCCAATAAACAAACACTCTCAAAAGTGAGGTGTTGTTGCTATACAAAATTTCGGAGAGCTACTACAGCGCAGTCATAGTGAACATAGCTATAGCATGGAAACATACAATGATATTAAATAACTAATATATGCCTCAAGAGATGATAGACATAACAATCAAGGCTTTATATCACCTTTCCAAGAGAACCCAAGAGAGTTTCCAGAAATACACCAAAAATACAATGGTGAACTGCAACCCTAGAGCTGAATATTCACTGCAGCAAAATAGATGGGAAGATACGGTAGAAGTTGATGTAGAAATATGTGTCTCTCCTCCAATAGAATCTCTGGGGGAAAGGCTAATCCCTCTACTAAAGATCTAACTCCCCAAATCATGTACGGAAATCACCCCTGCAGCTCCTCCCTAAAATAACGCAGTCAAAGATTGAGACTGTGTTGTAGGGGATGATGGCGACTTGTCCTCATGCCAAATGTAGAAATAATTCCCAAGGAACTTCCCTGCTATCCTCCAAATGGAAGGAATGCTTCCTCCTTTGAAAAACTAGCCCCAAAGTGGCCCTATCAAATCCTCCACTGCTGCACCCTGTAACATATCACAACTCTAAACAGAAACTGCGGTGTAGAAGAAATCTGTAGCTTGGACTAATGCAAAAAGGTGGAAATGTAGCCCAATAACTTCTCCTGAGTGGGCACTTGAAGTCCCCTGAGGATTAAGGTGGGATTCTTGCTCGGGAACTCACTTGGGCTAAACAACACTGCAGTCTCCTCTAAACAGTTGAAGAGAGAAACAAGTCACAACAGGCCATAAAAAAATAATAATAAATCATGGCTCCCATGGCTACCATCCCCTTCCTTATATGCTTTGTGAGCCTTCTCACCTTGGGCCCCAATCATTAAAGCCACTACTTCCATGCAAGGAATCTCCCAATGAATGTCCAATCCCTCCATATTGTTGGTTCACAAAGGTGACTGTTACAGGAAACTTTGATGCTTCTCATTCATTGGTCAACCCAGGGCAAGTATTTTTATTTCAAGAGTGTGAGCACAGTATATGAAAGTGATATCAAGAAAAACTACTCTATATTACCTTGAAGAGGATTATCTAATTCTCGAAGTTCAATTAATTCAAATGAGAAATGGAATCGTAAAATGTTGTTCAACTATTTTGTCTAAGTAAGCGCAGAAAAGAACAACCTGCTATTGAAAAAAATATTGATTAATTGAACAACAATCCTATTGAATTGAATAGCAACTTCATAAAATTGAATAGTAATTGCTTATCTAATTTTGCAATGGAATTCTCTTTGTAACTAAACAGCTGACACCTTTCTGAATCAATTAACAACTAGATGCTTTACAGTACTGATGGAGAGATCCAATTCTTAGTTGTATACAGAATTGAACAGAAGTTGTGCTAAAGCTTAATGAAACAAATATAAAATCATTGGGAAATTATGGAAGAATTTAATAGCTATGAAAACATGGAATGTAGCTAGAAATCATGAACCATGAACTATTCTAATGAAAGAGAAGCTATAGTGTTCTATGTTCGTAACTCAACCAATGAATGATATCTCATGAAACGCTTTTGATGATTGAAATATAAACTATGTAATTGAGTGTATAGCATAGAAATTGGTGCAGAAACTCCCAGGGCTAGGCCCAAACCACCAGAAGTCTACCGCTAAGGAAAAATCAGAGAATGACTATTCAAAACACCAAAATTCTCTATTAAGATGAAGGTAAACACATGAATACAACTGGATAGTATTGTCTCAATACATCTATTACAGAAGAAAAATCCCTATTCAGCTCTATCTATCTCATTTATCTTCGGCCTTTTAAAGGAAATTTTGATTAGAGGTAACGGTCTTTTCCAAATGAGAACCCACTGCTCGTGGCTATTGTTTGAGTTCTTCAGACATGGATATGCCTTTCCGTCCTCAGTCGGCCCATGGGAGTCATTATGATTCCATTAGTATCTGCCTATCAGCTATATTCTAATTTTCATTGATTCAGTTGCTTTGTTTCCCTGTGAAGAAAGATACAATAAGTCAAATTCCTGTTGTTAAACATCCCTTTTATCGTTAGTTCATTTGTCTTGATTTTACATTAATCTTCCTTTACTTTACTATTAAGATGAGGAAAAATTCCTAAATGTGTATAACAATTTGCGGCAAACGTAGAGTGAAAGCATACCTTATTTTCAGCCCAACATACTCCGCCGCTTACCTATTTGCAGGTCCTCGTGCAAACAAATTACTGAGGTGTAACTGGGTCAGAGAACAGCCAGGGTAGACTTATTCTTTGTATTCTTTGAAGCCATGTTTCTGTCTGATTTTTTCAAAGGTAACATTTGTGTGTCCTTCTAGTAGTTTGTAGTCATGATCATAACCCGTAGGGGGTACCAGATGAGAGGGAATCTATACGTGCATCCTTTCCATGTAGGGCCCATGTTGAATACCATATTACTGTATAAAAGGAATCTAGAGGTAGCCGCTTTCAAGTTTTTGTAGCCAAATGGCTCCCTATTTTTCACATTATTCATGGAGGTTGTCCACCTTTGTTTGGATGCTTCTAGAGATACTTCCTGAATGTCTTCGAAATACTCCCTCCCATGCTGTATAATATCCTTATGGATAGGCCCCAGTTTAGTCCTTACTCCCTTTCTTTGCATGAAATTATTATGTTGGATGAACAGCTGCAGGGGTCTAGTAGGGTCTCCTCTAACCCGCAAATCTAGCCCATGTTCCCTCTTCTCTAAAATGTTGTAGGCTTTAGCCCACCAAATCTAGTTATTAGTGAAAGAGAGGAAAGCTTGGAACTGGATATCTCCTAAAGGGGCTGGGATTACTGTCCCTGTCCTCTTCTAGGAAGAATTTGTGCATGTATAGTTCACACAAAAGATATTGGACCTGCTCATTTTGATCATTGCAGCAATGAACGAATTACTATATGGTTTTAAAAGTCATGGGCTTCCCTACTCTAATGGCCTTGATCTTCAGTAATAAGTATCATTATAATAGAAATAGGGCATACTTGGTGGCTGGTGCCCTGCATGTTTGCACATCAGAGTACAGAGAGAAAACCATAGTGGTTTTTTTCTTGGCTTGTTCCACCTGATCCTGTGCTTTCCTTACCTTTGCCTTCTCTTCTCTGAGTTGAGAAAATGTCTCATCCACTGTTGCAGAAAGGTCTGTGAATTTCTTCAATAGTGTCTAATACTCTTGTGCAGGCACTACTTCCTTTCTGCATTGTGCTAACTCATGTTGTGTTCGAATTAACTCATTATGAAATTTTTGATTGGCAGCCTTTTCTACCAGAGGAGCATAGGAAGGGGCTTCCTCCGTTTGGGTTTCCTTTTCTTCTGTGAAGTCCAACCTAGTCGGCACAGAGGCTTCAGTAGTGTCCACTAGGTCTGTTTGTACCTCAATCTTAGTAGTGTTTGCTAATTTAGTCTATATCTCAACCTCAGTAGCATTTATTAAATTAGTGACAAACTCTATTTGGGTTTCTGTGGTGGTCAATTCTTTCTTAGGTTTCTGAGCCTTGCTTACTTCCTTCAACTGCTTCCTCAAATGTTTTACCATTTTCCTTAACCTTTTGCAGGTCATGCTCATTTTATTTAACTTATTTTCAGCTAAATTCTCTTCTGGCCTGGTTTTAGCAGAGGATGGAGGAGCAGCAACCTCATTTTTAGGAATGGTGGTGCCTATTTCAAGGTTGGCAGTGATGGTATTGTCTACCTGTACTCTGGATTTTACTTCTACATTAATTTCCTAGATGGGTGAAATATTATTCCCATTAGGAGTTAGAGGGACCGTTTCCATGCTTGCATTCTATGTAATATTCATTTTTGTTTTATTTCTTTTTTTAAAGAATAAGAGGGCAAAGGAGGTCCATATTTATCCTTAATAATGAATAAATCAATGCCAAATATGAAAGAGACAAATCTTGGCAGCTTAATTGAATCACCCTTGGTGTGAAAGAGGCTAGATCACTTTGACTGGGTCAACCTTGACCAAATCTACAGCGTTTTCATGGAGGAGTGTCCATCAATGAGGTTCAACGTAGTTTTAGATGGAGATGCTTGGTGTGAAAGGAGTGTTATCATTGGATGTGGTTTAGGGTTTGAAATTTCTTGACTTATAAAAGGAAGAGGATGGCAGCATTAGAAGGGTTGTTGATGTATATGATATTTCTGAATATATGGTCTATTTAGACATATATCTTTCTCTTGTTGTTTAGCTAAGATTGAATGTTGTTTAGCGTTGGGTGTTTCTGATTGGGAATCCCACCTCTTCCCATTGGGTAGCTCTTGGGAGAGTTTTTATTGCATCATCCACTATCTGGCTTAGGGCCAATATTCTTATTTCAAATACAACACAGATCCTATTGAGGGTTTGGTTGTTTTTGCAAGTTGCAGGAAGTGGAGACTAGATCTCTAGATCTAGGCCATTTCAGTGCTCCTTTTCAGTGGAGGAGGTTTCCACTTCATTGGGAGGAGAGTATTGGATGGAATTGAGCTCATTTTTAGATCTTGGCATCATGCCAACCTTATTTCGATCCCTATAATGCAGTTTTACTTCCAGATCTGCATTATTTCTATAGGAGGAGTCGCAGGGTGGTTTGGCACACCATTTAGAGAGTTGATTTTCTAGTGATGGGGATCTGCCCTTCACTTTGAGGATATATTGGAGGAGGCTATTATATTGATTATATCATATCAGCCACACTTTCCAGATTTATATTTTTCAGTATATATGCAGTCTTAGATCTCAGATCTACATCTTGTACTTGGTGTTTTGCTGAAAACCACTAGGGGGTTCTTTAGAGGAGTTTGTATAATGCATGGATTTGATATAGATCTAACTTTTTATGCACATAGCAGCAATATATCTGATGTATAATATAATGTTTTTGTAGAAGAAATAAAATGATGTTGTAAGGGTTTTCCAGCTTTTATGCATGGTTGTAGCACCTCTTATTACATGATTTTTGTCTATTGGAGACTTGTATTTCCTGTTATGCATCTTATGGACCATTCCTTATGTATATTTTGTTGATTTAAATACATATTAAAGGTCTCCATATTGGCCTCTTGCTTCATAAATGATGATCTACATTATTTCCCCATTTTTTTCCACTATATCCCTGCTTTTCCCATTTGGGAATATCACAGTGGTATCGAAGCATCATCTTGGCACAACCTGTGCATTATAAAAGCCAATATGTCATATGAAGAAGGAGAGCCTCTTACTGATAGAGAGAAGAGGTATCAAAAGAGAAGCCACAGAAGATTTGATTATACATTTGACAAAGAATCCCTAATATCCTTATTAGAGCCATGCAAGACATTGCTAGAGAGATGAAGGAGATGAGAATGGATAGATTCAAGGAATCCCCTAAAGGATTTCATCAAGGAGAAGGATCTAGCATGTCTCATCATTGGAATGATCAACCAGTGCATCAACCACAAGTTTCCCAACACTCTACAATGCCTACATTTTTGGTTGTGGGAAATGAAGGGTTTCAGGAGAAAGAATCCCTTGAAGACTATTTTATGGAGTATGAATATCAAACATTGAGTTTCAAAGATCACTTGATTTTTCAAGATTTTTGTCAAATAAAGGACAATAGAAGACCAAGGCATCATCATAGAAGTGGTGGATTCATTCAAAATCATGATTGACAACATACTATGGGAAGATTATTTTTACCCAATTTTGATGGGTCATCCAAGTGTACAGCAAAAATCCTGGGTAGAAAAATTTGACATCTACTTTCAGTTGAACAAGGTTCCAGAAATGGAGGCCATTAATATTGCAGCACTGCACCTTGAGGGTGAACCACATGACTGGTGGTTCCATGGTTTGTCTACATTGGGTCATGCCAATGTGACTTCTTATTCAGAGTTCACTAGAAGGCTGGTGGAAATATTTGATAGAAGATATCTAGAAGCACCATTCATGAGCCTTGCAAAGTTGAAACAATCAGGTAATGCAGAAACTTACATCTATAAATTTTTAAGACTTTATGTTATGGTTCCTGATTTGTCTGCAGCAAGAAGGGTGTACATGTTCATTGATGGGTTAGATGAACCTCTTCATGGGTTGGTTAAGTCTACCAAGCCCACTACCCTACATGATGCCATTGAAAGGGACAGATACCTTCAAGATGCCTTTCCAAAAACAAATGCAAAATTTCAGCATAAGCCCTCTTTTCCATGAAAGGTAAAAGAAGAAAAGGTTGTTCCTTCAAAGGAGGGTCAATACAAAAAACCTCTTGATGATGATGTCTGGAAAGATCTAAGGAGAAGGAAGATTTTATTCACTTTCCAAGAAGCTTGGGCACCTAGACATAGATGTGCATCTGGAAAATCACATTACATAGAGGTCTTCTCAGATGATGAGGAGGAAGAAGAAGATGAACCAAGAAGAGGTCACAATGCTGACACTGCAGGAGATGAAACAACACCGTCAAGAGATGGGAATGGAGCATTTGATCCTATTGGAGGGGATATTGCATATTTGAGAGGAGTATCTAAGTACTTGACCTTAAGAGTTTAAGGTTCCATCTTGAATCAGAGGTTTTATGTTTTGGTTGATAGTGGGGCTACCCACATTTTTATTGATGCCCAACTAGTGAAAAGGAGGGCAATAACCACTGATGCTTTTGAGGGATTTTTTGTTTTGGTCCTAGGAGATAGAACTATGAAATTCATGCATTATGTCCCTTCATTATCAGTCACCATGGGAACATATACATTGATTGATCACTTATTTGTGATTGACATACCTGACACCAATGTGATATTGGGTGTTCAATGGTTGATTACTTTGGGGAAAGTCACCACTGATTAGAGTGGTAAGACTCAAATGATCAAAGGCATGCATACATATCCCTCATATACAACTTCCACACAGAAATCAGAGATGGATTTTCACAGTGGAAGTAAGGACCTTATAGTCCCATCTATTATGCTCATGAGATTGCTGCATGGGACACTATTATCTAGTGGAAAACCACCTGAGAGGCCACCTGATTCATATTTGGTGAGAGATATCTCACAACATGATGCTCCAAGTATAGATCCAGGATGTATGGGAGCATTGGAAGATAATGATACAGTGTTGGGAGTCTTGGGTAGGCTCAAGGAGGAGGGAGATCTTCTCCCAACATCACCATTACCCACTCTCATTTCAGATTCTGCACTATGGGAGAAGATGCATGGAAGGAATGACCTTCCAAAATATACCTTTGGAATGGGATATGTCAAGGAGGAGAGAAGCCATATGACAGACATCTTTTTTAATAGATCATCAACGCTGTCATTATGGGAGATTGATCCATATTGGAAATCCCAACTGTTGGTGGATTATTCCAAGGATCTACACACATGCATGATACTTGATGACTAGCTACATGAAGTGGGATATTCAGTCCAAGAAGGAGTCATCTACTATCATGGTAGGATATTCTTATCTATATCCTCCAAGCTCAAGGAGAATTTACTACAAAGGGCCTATGAAGAGTTATTTTTCAGCCACACATATTCCATGAGATTCTATAACATCATCATGAGAAGCTACACTTGGAAGGGCTTTGAAGGAGAAATATATCAAAATTTTCAAATACGCATGAACCATGTGGAGAGGGGGTAGCAACATAACTCTATAAAGGAATTAATTCAGCCATCCCTTTCTCTTTTTGAGAGAGGATATGAATCTATGCACCACTCCATTTTTTTAAGGAGGAATGTAATATCCCAAAATGGGATCTACTAGCAAGGCATGCCTGAAAAACACATTTTTTAGGAATGGCTACTACAGGATTTGAAACCAAGACCTGAATCCCTTAGATAAATGTATCTAAGACCGAAACCAAGAGGAGGCTCAAAAGAAATCACTCTAGGTGGGTTAAACAGGTCTCCCACACCTAGTTGTCTTGAACAAGTGCCCAATGAAGGGACTGTAGCAATGTAGGAACAAGAAATGGAGCAACAACGTTATTTTATTAAGCATGAATACATGAAGATGTAGATAGCCAATAAGGGATGTTATAGCAGTAAAGAGAGTACAAATCCTTGAGGAAACAATCACTCAAGCAAGGCAATGCAAGCCTTAACAACACATGAAGAACACAACTATATAAGTATAAACCTAGGCTATGACTGTGCAGTCTATTATGGATAACTGCTGCAAAATGATGTCAATACATGGATATAGAAATGTACAGCTCAAAATATATGTGGGAACAATATCTCAACCCCTGGAAGCAACAATACAACAATCCTTAGAAGGATTAGCTAGAATATACACAAAATGGCAAAACTACAGAAATGTCGGAGTTGTAGTAGCAGCTGCAACTCAATAACTAGAAATGAATGGATATGGATGAATATGATGCAAAATATGAGTATACCTCCTCCAATGGATCTTCCAATGAAAGGCTTATCCTATCACAGAAGATCTCACCCTCCAATCAACACTGCAAACCCTCACTACAAATGTACTCTGAAAATGACACAATCACTGAGGGATACTGCGTTGTAGGTGGAATAGAATGTGTTGGCCAAGTGAAAAGATCTGAAATATGCTATGAATCATTCATTATTGTTATCCCAAAGGAAATAAGGCTCCATCCTCTGAAAAAAATCCAAGGAATGGTGTTATGGAACTTCCACTGCAACACCCTGCAACACGACGTTATACTTCAACAGAAATAAAACTGTAGCTGAAGGAGGTGGCTTGGCCTTGAGCCTAGATGTGGAGAAATGAAGTGAAATCCCTAAAGAGGCCTCTCAAGAAGGATAATTAATCCTAAACAAGAATTACTTGTGCTAAACAACATTTCAACTCTGTTAAACAACAAGAGACTGTAAATAGTATAAGCAGACCAAGAAATCAATAATCATAAGCATGAGTAACCATGGCTTCCTTTCCCTCCTTTTAAACAAATGCAAGCTCCCTCTCCATGGGTCCCACTCATTAGGGTTTCCTCAATCAAGGAAATTTCCCTCCTCTTTCACTGCACTGTCCCACAAGATGATCTCCACCTCCTATCACTGCGTTGTTTGACTTGGTCAACTTGACCTTGTCCTCATGCAAATTTCCCTTTTCACACTGGAAGGTGAAAAATACAGCTACTCTAATGATCCATTTCGCACTATGAGGGATTTTATTCATTCTCATGGGCCTCCTCACCCATTTTATTCACCTCCTAGATGATATAAAGAAAATCAATGTTCCAATTAGCTTCATGCTAATTTTGGGAACATTACAATCCTCCCCTCTCAAAGATTGCTTGTCCTTAAGCAAGTGCAAGGATAGAACTGAGTTATTCCTCCTCCTCTACCTGTAGCACCCATGTATGATGAACTCCTCCAAGTAAAAATATTCTATCTCATCAATCAAATCTCCACATTGCTCCTCCTCAGCATGCAAGTTAGCTATCAAGCTATCATCATGTAAAGGTGAAATAATCAAGAGGATAGCAAAGTGATGTCTAGAGGTCCTCTCAAGGCATGGATTCTGAAGTGTATGGGAAACTGTCATCCCCATATGAAACCTCCACCCCCAAGCTATCATCCATGTAAAATGAGTCGCCCTCCCACATGGAAATTCATGAAATATCTCCTCCACCTTAAGCTCCTGCAAGGAAGGTGGGCTGAATGGCTGAACATGATAGGCAAAGTGGCCTACCCCACGCTGTCTTCCTCTCCACCCATGACAAGTGTAGAGGAAATTTTGATCTTGGGCTGAAATAAGGTTTCCCTCAAATGGAAAGACAAAGGTTGGATCCTCAAAGACCCTCCCTCCAAAGTCATGCATCATGCTGGCCCAAAACTTTCCATTCAAAATGAATGGCACATCATTGCCTTATGGCATCCAAATCAGAAAATTGCTGAAGGTTATGTGCCAGTTTGGATGATACATATGGTCTCCATGGTGGATACAATGCAGTCTTTTCAACTGCTGATTTAGAACATCAAGTGGCAAGTTGTCCTCCAAAGAATTTTCAGCTATGCATGTTATCTCATCTACTAAGAAGTAGTAAGCAGCAATATATATCAGCTATGTCCAATCAAAACAATAAAACACTTGCCCAAATTCATGTAGAGATGGGTTATCATCATTAAAAAATTTGGCCCTAAAGTGACCATGGAACCCATGAATAACCTTGCTCTCTTGTGGAGCAATGTACTATTTACATATGGTGATAAGATACAAATACTCAATAGAGTAATCAACAAGCACGAGAAATGTATTTCTTACCATGCATCATGTGTGAGCTGAAGGTGAGGTTCATGAGTGAGTCCTCCCATGAGAATATTCTTATAAAATTATGCAAGAAGAGAGGGTGCCTACTCCTTTTGAAACACCCCATCAACAGAAACATGCTCTCAAGGGACAACACTATAGGCCTTAGTAACAAGGCTCTTGTCACTCTATGACTTCTCCCTTTGACATTCCACATGCCAAAGCCATCCACCATCATGATGCTATGTGATGACAACATAATGATTGATATGGATGTCATATCAACACAATGTATACACACTCCTTGCTGCCCAATGATGCAAGTATCCTACCAAGTTTCTCCCCTCCACATACCCCTTGGAAAAGGATATGTCTCATGATGGCCAAATTCCCTCAAGAGGAGCCAACGCAACATTTCCTCTTGCTGCCCTGTGTCATATATTTGCAAGTGGCTCACCAGCCACTTTCCCTTCATCCACATCCACTCAGCTCCTTGTGGATGTCTCCCATCACCCTCCATCTTGGTACCCTTCCAATAAGAGCTACCATCCTCCCAAACCAGTTTCTTCAATTTTCATTTCATGGGATGTTGAAATGCACATCCTTGGAGATCCCTTAGGAAAGACCTCATGCCCATGACCATCTCGAATCTATCAAGATACAAATGTGAAGAAGGAAAAGCCTCCTTACTACTATTGGTTGGCAGCGCTGATAGTTTCTCTAGAGGTGTAGTGGATGCTTCATGCTCCAACTCAAATATGAACATATGGTTTTTTGTAGGAGTGTTTTGATCGTGGTTTATTTCATCCTCCAAAAGTTTACACCCCAGCCTCAAGGGTTGTGTGAAACTCAAAAAAGGTGCATGAGGATGATGGTTCACCTCTTTCTTGAACCACTCAAGTTTTCACATCGCAGTGCAATCATTCTGCTCTAGAATAGCAATGTGATTTGACCCTTGGTCATGTAAAATAAAATTTCCACAACTTCCAAAAGGATTTGTTGCAATAATATATAGTGGAAATTTTTTCATACCTTGATGAGATTTGGGAATCTCTTGTAGGGATGCAAGAGTTCCTTCCTCCAATGTGTTGGCTGCCCCAATAGCTGATGTAGGTGGATACTCCTCCATGAGTGTGACAAAGTTAGTAAAATAATCCTCAAGTGGTGGTGAGGGCTCTTCCTTTTCTGTTCTTCTATTGTCAAACTTCTTGATCAAATTTTGAGAAAACTTAGCAAGAGTAGACACTCTTGCATGGCTCAAATGGCTGAACCACCAAATGTGCGCTTCACCTTCTAGATGCAGCGTTGAGATCTCAACAGCCTCTTTCTCCACTACGAGATGTAGTAGAAAAAATGCTTCCATCTTCCTCACCCAAGCTCTTGTTGTAGATGACCCATCAAATTTAGACAACAAAAATCTATTTCCTTTGATTTCTCTTTTGCTGCATGGTCTCTTCTCTTCCTTCAACTAGATGAATTGTGGAAAAGCTAGAGTCTCCTTGAAGGCTCTAGGTTGAGATTTGTACTCAACAAGGAAATCAATCAGAATATGATGATCCAAGTGTCCTTCATGCTTCTTTTATCCGTCTCTGTGAAAATAGGAAGTGCATGGTCCTTCCTCTTCTTCTTGAAACCTTCTGTAGGTCTCACTGCAACTTTCTTCTTCTTGAAACCCTCTTAGAGTTCCATTGTATCTTCCTTATTTCTTCTTAGATCTGAAAATTGATGAGAGTAATATCATCCTCTCCATAATTTTTTTCTCCTCTCCTTCTTATCTTCTGATTGGATATGAAATCCACAGGCTGAGCCAAGATGGCAACTTCGATACCACTGTAATATCCCAAAATGGGATATGCTAGCAAGGCATGCCTGAAAAACGCATTTTTTAGGAATGGCTGCTATAGGATTTGAAAGAAATACCTAGATCCCTTAGATCAATGTATCTAAGACCGAAATCCAATAGGAGGCTCAAAATAAATCACTCTAGGTGGGTTAAACAGGTCTCCCACACCTAGTTTTCTTGAACAAGTGCCCAATGAAGGGACTGCAGCAATGTAGGAACAAGAAATGGAGCAACAATGTTATTTTATTAAGCCTGAATACATGAATATGTAGATAGAAAAAAAGGGATGTTATAGCAGTAAAGAGAGTACAAATCCTTGAGGAAACAATCACTCAAGCAAGGCAATGCAAGCCTTAAAAACACATGAAAAACACTGCTATATATGTATAAACCCAGGCTATGACTGCGCAGTATATTATGGAGAACTGCTGCAAAACGATGTCAATACATGGATATAGAAATTTACAGCTCAAAAAATATGGGGGAACAATATCTCAACCCCTGGAAGCAACAATACAACAATCCTTAGAAGGATTGGCTAGAATATACACAAAATGGAAAAACTACAAAAATGTCGGAGTTGCAGTAGAAGTTGCAGCTCAATAACTGGAACTGAATGGAGATGGCTGAAGATGATGAAAAATATAAGTATACCTCCTCCAATGGATCTTCCAATGAAGGGCTAATTCACTGAATATGTCACCCTCCAATCAACACTGCAAACCCTCACTGCAAATGTACTCTGAAAATAACACAGTCACTGAGGGATACTACGCTGTAGGTGGAATAGAATGTGTTGGCCAAGTGCCAAGATCTGAAATATGATTTGAATCCTTCCTTACTGATATCCCAAAGGAAAGAAGGCTCCTTCCTCTGAAAAACAAGCCAAGGAATGGTGCTGTGGAACCTCCACTGCAACACCCTGCAACACAACGTTATACTTCAGCAGAAATAATGTTGTAGCTGAAGGAGGTGTCTTGGCCTTGAGCCTAGATGTGGAGAAATGAAGTGCAATCTCTCAAGAGGCCTCTCAAAAAGGAAAATCAATCCTAAACAGGAATTCCTTGTGCTAAACAACACTACAACTCTGCTAAACATCAGGAGACTGCAAATAGTCTAAGCAGACCAAGAAATCAATAATCATAAGCATGAGTAACCATGGCTGCCTTGCCATCCTTTTAAACAAATTCAAGCTCCCTCTCCATGGGTCCCACTCATTAGGGTTTCCTCCATCAAGGAAATTTCCCTCCTCTTTCACTGCAGTGTCCCACAAGATGATCTCCACCTCCTATCACTGCATTGTTTGACTTGGTCAACTTGACCTTGTCCTGATGCAAATGTCCCTTTTCACACTGGAAGGTGCAAAATATAGCTACTATAATGATCCTTTTCACACGATGAGGGATTTTATTCCTTCTCATGGGTATCCTCACCCATTTTATTCACCTCTTAGATGATATAAACAAAATCAATGTTCCAATTAGCTTCATGCTAATTTTATGAACATTACAAGGAATTTTGGTGAAGAATATGCTCATGTAAATAATGTTTCATTTGATTATTTTTTGCATTATTTCACCATGTATATGCAAGCCATAACTCTAAGAAGGAGTACTATAACTTATAAACTTCATGGCCAAATTTGGGCCACAAAAATTTATGAACATGGCCACTCCCTTGGAGGACAAAAGGAGATTTTTTTTCATGATGGGTGCATTCCTAAGGCACCAAATATATCTCACACTTTCAACCATTGTGATATGACTTTGGCAGCAAGTAAGTGGTGGGGAAACCACTTACCACATCATGATCTGATGTAGTCAGGAGATGCACTGCACTGGTTCCACATGTGGGACTATGACCCACCTCCATATGCACAAATTTCTATTCGTATATATGTAGTTTTGATCCCATACATTGATGATGTACTTGTACTTTTTATGGGAATGTATGGAGGGAGGATGGGAGGTATATATGTGAACTATGGGATGGAGTTTCTCCATGTTCACTATGCTACATGTTTCAGGGAGAACATTGGGCAAACCATGTTTGTTTCATTTGAATTATTGTCTCCTTATGGGATGGATTATTTACATCTCATGAGAAATTTTGAGGTGAAATTCATGGAGGGATGGGTTGGTGAACACTAAGCTTATGAAGGAAGCTTATCACATGTTGGTGTCACCAATAGAGGAAGGAAAGAGTTGTAGCACTCACCTTGTCAGTTTCTTGAGGGCAAGCAACATTTGGGAAGGGAGGACTATAATATTCACAATTAGTCATGAGCTAATTGGAATATTCATTTTTGTTTTATTTCTTTGTTTAAATAATAATAGGTCAAAGGAGGTCCATATTTCTCCTTAATAATGAAGAAATCAATGCCAAATGTGAAAGATACAAATCTTGGCAGCTTAATTGAAGCACCCTTGGTGTGAAAGGGGTTGGATTACTTTGACTGTGTCAACCTTGACCAAATCTACGACATTGTCATGTAGGAGTGGCCATTAATGAGGTACAACACAGTTTTAGATGGAGATGCTTTGTGTGAATGGCGTGTTATCATTGGATGTGGTTTAGGGTTTGCAAGCTCTTGACTTATAAAAGGAGGAGGATGGAAGCATTAGAAGGGTTGTTGATGTATATAATATTTCTGAATATATGGTCTGTTTAGAAATATATATTTCTCTTGTTGTTTAGCTGAGATTGAATGTTGTTTAGCATTGGATGCTCCTGATCAGGAATCCCACCTCTTCCCATTAAGTATCTCTTGGGAGAGTTTGTATTGCATTGTCCACTATCTGGCTTAGGGACAAGCTTCTTCTTTCAACTACAACGCAGATCCTGTTGAGGGTTTGGTTGTTTTTGCAAGTTGTAGCAAGTGGAGACTAGATCTCTAGATCTAGACCATTTCAGTGCTCCTTTTCAGTGGAGGAGGTTTCCACTTCATTGGGAGGATATTATTAGAGGGAATTGAGCTCATTTTTAGATCTTGGCATCAGGAAAACCTTATTTTGATCCTTACAACATAGTTTTACTTCCAGGTTTGCGTTATTCATGTAGGAGGAGTTGCAGGGTGGTTTTCCACACCATTTGGAGAGTTGATTTTCTAGTGATGGGGATCTACCCTTCACTTTGAGGATATATTGAAGGAGGCTATTCTATTGATCATATCATATCATCCACACTTTCTGGATATGTATTTTTCAATAGATCTGCAGTCTTAGATCTCAGATCTACATCTTTTACTTGGTGTTTTCCTAAAAACCCCAAGGGGGTTCTTTAGACAAGCTTGTATAGTGCATGGATATGATATAGGTCTAAATTTTTATTCACATAGTATCTCTAGATTTGATGTATAATCTACTGCTATTGCAGAAGCAATAAAATAACACTGTAAGGGTTTTCTAGCTTTTATACATGGTTGCAACACCTCTTATTGCATGATTTTTGTCTATTGGAGACTTGTATTTCATGTTATGCATATTATGTCTCATTCCTTATGTATATTTTTCTGCTATAAATACATATGAAAGGTCTCCATATTGGCCTCTTGCTTCATAAATGATGATCTGTGTTATTTCCCCATTATTTTTCACTATATTCCTGCTTTTCCCATTTGGGAATATTACATTTTGTTCTAAGGGGATGGTGTCTCTTGACTCGTTTTTTGATTTGGCTACCCCCTCGGCCTGCTCTTCCCTATTCACCCCATCACTCTCGAGAGGAGATAAGTCCCTAAATTCCTGTGATTCATATTCGTGGGGTAATATATTGGTGCGGCTAGAGCTGTTGGTGGTGGCAGATTGGTTTAACGATTCCTCTTTCTCTTCAGCTTGTTCAAATGGGCTTCTAGTTTCTCAGGATGCCCTCATTTACTCTAGAACTCGAGCCATATCTTCCTCATAGTCTTGTAAGGGTATGTTTTCAGGGCTTGAAGGTGGTGAGTGGGATGGCTCTACTCTCTCTATTAATTTCGAGGTTTCTTGTTGTAATTGTAGTCTCTCAGACTGTTTTCACATGCATGGTTTTTAGGTCGAAGCACGGGTCCTTTTCCTTCTTATTCATCTAGGTATGTTCATTCTAGGGAGATCAATTTTAGTCTCGACAGGGTTTTACTTAGGTGCCTACATGGTAGGGTTAACAAAGCTATCCCAGGATTTCTAATGTTTTCATAACTCATGCATGATGATTATCTTGATTAAACCATGGTGGCTAATGACTGCTTGGGGGTTTTTCGCATTTCTCATTCAAACATTAGTTTTGTGTAATATCGAATTTAAGAAATAAGGTAGATTAATTCAAATATTTTGTTTAAGAACAACTAACAATTTGAGTTGATGGGTTTTTACCACGTCTTGGCGCCCATCACATGTAATGAATCTATGGATGAATGTTGCCAAGTCCTACCATGGTTTTTGTAGAGAGATATGGTTAATCCCTTTTCCTTTTCGTTCCAATTGATTTTTTTGGATCTTGGTATGCTATGATTGCCTCTCATAGAAGAAGGTGATTTTCGGTCCATCTTTCTCCCTCTGCTCGTATTCCATAGATTTAAGCAGTGATATCTTCTGTGACCGGTATAATCCTTCCCCTGAGCCTGGTATGTCCCTTTCGTAAGTTTTGCAGGAATTCAATTGCTATCTCTGTGTCAAATCCTTGCAATTTGTGTAAGTATGGTAGCCAGCCAGCTTGCTAGAGAATGGTGCGAGTTGTGTCTGAGATTGGAAAGGTCATAGGCTCATTCCGGAGAGAGTTTCCTCCCATGGCTGATTCATTTTCTTGAGATAATTTCTCCTTCTGTATGTGTTTCATTTCGACCCTGTTGGTTAGAGTAAACACTGTATGCAAGAGAAAAATAAATTGCAGCCTTCTGTCGTAAATGTAGATAACTTCATATCGTAATTTCAATGATTCTTTGGTCTTATCAGCATATCCAATGAAATTTGTGTAGGGAATTTTCATGCTTGATATTTATGGATATTTACACCCCCTCTCTCAAAGTAAGGGCATCCACGTCCTTAAGTACAAGAGAGATTTAATAAATCATGAATGCATATGGGGGAAAATGGCAGGGGTTAGAAATCATAGTTTGTACACAAGAACGGTGTCCATGGCCTTGGAGCTGAAGGAAAGAGGGGTGATTGTAAAAATTATAAATGCATGTAGTGTAAAGGTCAGAATTGGAATTTTTTATAAGTGTATCTCATGCAAAAGTGACCAAAGAACGGAAGAAAGTAGTACATCAATTATTATGATCGGATGTCCTTATTTAATGGTATGGAGTGACGGAAGCATGGTTGTAATATATAATGATTGGTTGCATCATCCCAGAATTCAAACATGAAAGCATAGTTCATTTATAGTTACTTATGAGGTAAAACAAAATTATCACTAATTCGAGTAGTAGATTTATATTGGGAATGGAAGAAAATAGGAGATAAGGTATATGTAAGAGTAATTGGCTATCGTTGGAACATACTTTCATACCACAAGCAGAGCCACTGCTGCCAGTAGGTGTTCATAGCCTTGACAAGGTTGCTATTTTAACCCGAAGAATGAGGCAGAATCATTTATGTAAAAGGAGTTATTTTGCCAATTTTATGGAGAGATCATCGTGCTGATGTTGTGGCCAGATAGTCAAGGTGCCACTCACTAGAATTGTAACAGAGTGATCAGGCTGGCTCGTGATGAGACTTCCTGTCCTTCAAGAAATTAAGAAGGTCATTACCCGGGTGTGTTGGCCATTGTGGGCATGTCACTTGGTAAAATCTTATGATCTTGGTAGGCTAGCTTGTGATGATACCCCTATTCTCTCTTAAAAATTTGGATACAAACACAGTACTTCTTTTTGAAAAGTAGGAATTTTGTTTTACGAAGAGACCACTGTGCTGGTGTGGTAGCCAGATAGTCACAGTGCCATTCACTGGGATTGTAACAGATTGATTAGGCCGGCTCGTGATGAGACCTCTTGTCCTTCAAGTAGTTGAGAAGGTCATTACCCTGGTGTGTTGGCCATTATGGGCATGTCACCTTCTGAACCCTTATGATCATGGTAGGCTGGCTCGTGATGAGAACCCATCTTCTCTCTTAAAAATTTGCATGCCAGCATAATATTTATTCTTTATACATGAAGGGAGGCTCATTAACTCCTTAAGAGTTAGGGATGGCGTGAGAAGTAAGAAAATAATGCCAATACAATTAATACTCCTTATTCCTAAATCCTTATGTCAAAGGGAAATACTACTCAAGAGTGTAGAAAAATATAAAATTATAAGACTGTGTATTATGTGATAACATGTTTGAATAGGATATGTCTTAGTCGTTCATTGCATAGATGTACCATGTTAGCTCCTGGAGTATATATTTCCATTAAAGTTTCAAAGGATCATTATATTAGTAATATTGCTGCTTTTCTCCTCTTCAGGTGCCAATTTCCACTCGGAAATGTATTTTATAACTAGGGTGTGGAAGGAGGAGAGGTCATCAAAAAGAAAGAAAGAAGAATCATGCTTAAAGAGGGAAGAGAAAAATCAGTTGTTCAATCCGATTGAACAACAATAAATAAACATGCTAAAGGACACAATTTTTCAATCCAATTAAAAAATAGTTGTTCCATTGGATTGAACAGCAGTCGTTCAAGGATTTGAACAAAAAAAGTAAACACATGAAATACATGGCTGTTCAATCCGATTGACCAACAGCTGTCCAAATGGATTGAACAACAGTTGTTCAAAGGTTCGAATAGCAAAAGTAAAAAGGCAAAAACACGGTTGTTCAATTGGATTGAACAACAATCATTCAAAGATTTGAACAACAAAGAAAAAAAGAAAAAATAGGGTTTTTCAATCCGATTGAACAACAGTTGTTCAATTGGATTGAACAACAGTCGTTCAAAGGTTTGAACAACAAAGAAAAAACACAAAAATAGGGCTATTCAATTCGATTGAACAAAAACTGTTCAATTGGATTGAACAACAATCATTCAAAGGTTTGATTAGAAAAGAAAAAATGCAAAAACATGGCTGTTCAATTCAATTGAAAAGTAGCTATTCAATTGGATTGAAGAACAATCGTTCAAAGGTTTGAATAGCAAAGAAAATTCACAAAAACATGGTTGTTCAATTGGATTGAACAACAGTTGTTCAATTGGATTGAACAACAACCGTTGAAGGGTTTGAATAGAAAAGAAAAAATGCAAGGGGTGATGAAGGAAAATGATATTATTGTGAATATGTACAAAATGAATAAAAAAAATTGCAGGGAAATTATATACAATATTTACAAAAAAGAAATAGCAACTCTTATGTACTTGAAGTTGTGGGGTTGTCACCCCCTTCTGCTAGAATTTGGATAGTAGGATAATTGCGTACCTATTGGTAGAAAGACTCCTTTGTAAGGTGTTTGTGATAGAGGCACACTATGTGCCCATTGACTCGAAATGTAGAACCGGACCCGTCTATGGTGGTCAAGGTGAGGGTACTGTTGTTGTGTACTTCTTGAATATCGTATGGACCGAGCCACCTTGTTTTCAACTTCCCTGGAAAATCTTGGAATCTGGAGGCATAGAGAAGTGCCCAATCTCCTTCTGGAATGTCTCCTTCTTTATGAGATTTTCATGCCACTTGGCTCACTGTTGTTGTATGACTGTTGTGCGCTACACAGCCAGTAGCCATATTTCATCTAGTTCATTTATTTTCTAGAGTCTTTTAATCCAGGCCTCCGTCAAGTGTAGCCCTACCTACTGCGTTGTCCTTAAGGTTTTTATCTCAAATTCAATAGGAAAAATAAGCTCTCTTCCAAATACTATATGATATAGAGAATATCCGGTGGTGTTTCACCATGTTGTGCGGTAAGCCCATAAGGCCTCTGGTAGTCTAGTGGCACAGTCCCAACGATGTGCTGATACTGTTTTGGTAAGAATTGCCTCAAGGAATTTGTTGGTACTTTCAACCTACCTGTTTGCCTGCAGGTGGTAGGGAGACGTGACTCTATGGATGATATGGTGATTCTTCAGGTTGGCTGTAATTTTATTACCCACAAAATGTGCACCTCCATCAGTTATCACTTCCCGTGGTAAACCATATCACACAAATAGCTAAAAAAGGAAGCTAGTTACAGATACTTCCGTGGCTCTTGATAAGGCCACCATTTCTGTCCACTTTGTTACGTAATGTGTGGCAACTAGTATGTAGATTTTTTGATTTGATGGTGGGTTGAATGGTCCAACGAAGTCCAGTGCCAATCGTTCGAACGGTTCTACTACCAAGTGTGGCTGTAGCGGCATTTCATCAACTTGGCCCGGGCGGCCCATTCTTTGGCAACTATTGCAGGCTTATAAATATTTTTTTTCATCTTTAAAAATTGTGAGCCAATAATAACCCAATTGTAATACTTTGTGCCCCATTTTGCGATTTTCGAAATGGCCACCAGAAGGTTCATCGTGACAGGACCATAGGATGTCATAAATCTCGTCTTCCTGGATGCATCTACGTATGTGCATGTCGACCCCTGTATGAAAGAGGTATCCACCGATCCAGGAGAAACTAGCACTGTGTTGTACAATAAATTTACATTCCCTTGATGTCAAATGTTTGGCCAGCTTTCCTACTGCCAAGTAGTTTGCTACATCTGCGTACCATGGCGTTTTTACTGCAACATTGAACATATGTTTTTCAAGAAACTAATCGTCCACCGCTAGCTTTTCATCTATATTAGGAACCCAGGATAAGAAGTCTGCAACCACGTTCTCCTTCCCTGGATGGTCTTTGATAGTTATATCGAATTCCTGCAAAGGTAGCAACCAACGAGTTATTATCCCATTTTTGATTGGTTTATTAGCTAGATATCTAATGGTAGAATGATCAGTATACAGGAGTACTTGATAGCCAGTTATATAATGTCTAAATTTATTGATAGCATAAATGACAGCCAAGAACTCTTTTTCAGTCACTGTATAGTTTAATTCAGCAGGAGTGAGATTTTTGCTAATATAATAAATAACATAGGGTTTTTTGTCTTCTTCTTGACCAAGAACTGGCCCTATTTCTGCGTCGAATGCATCCGAAGAAATGTGAAAGGGCAACTTCCAGTTAGGACCACGTAGAATCGGTGTCGTGGAGACTAGTTTCTTTAAGTCTGTAAAAGCAGTGTCACATTTATCAGACCAATGAAATTCAACATTTGCAGTTAATGCATACAAGGGTGCAGCAATTTGTGATTTTTTTTTATAAACCTGCGATAATACCATACATATCCAAGAAAACTACGTACCTTTGTCTGCGTACAAGGTGTGGCTAATAAAAGGATTACTTCTATTTTTTCTGGGTCTACCTGTATTCCAACTGCAGAGATGTAGTGTCCTAGCATTACTCCTCCGGTCATCATCATGTGGTATTTTTCATTACTTAAACATAACCTAGTAGCAATACATCATTCAAATACCTTTTCTAGCGTTTCTAATGCTTGATCGAAGTCATCACCATATGGGGTGAAGTCATACATGTAAATTTAAAGTCTCTCATTTATTAAATCAGAAAAAATGCCGAGGATGGCTCTTGGGAAGGTTGTTGGGGCATTACATCATCCAAATGGTAGTACCCGGTAGGAAAATGTGGCCCATGGGTAGGTAAAGGTTGTTTTATCCTGGTCAAGAAAGGAAAAGAATCGTTTTCCTACCAATGTGTCGAAGACTTGGTCAATAAAAGGAAGGGGGAAGTGGTCCTTATGTGTTTGTTTATTCAATTCTCTGTAGTTCACACAGATTCTCCATTTCCTGTTCTTTTTAGGAATGACCACTAGAGGGGAGATCCACTTGCTGTCTGAGATAGGATAAATAAAATTTACATCCAACAGCTTCTGCAACTTGTCTTTTACAATGTCTTTCAGATGTGGATTTAGCCTCTGCTGAGGTTGCCAAATAAGCCGAACCTCCTTGTCAGTATAGATGTGATGGGTGCATAACTGAGGGTCTATACCCTTCATGTCTAGGCAATCCCAAGAAAACGCTCCCTGATACTTCTGTAGAACCTTTATGAGCCTTTGCTTTTGGTTGCTATCCAGATTTCCATTGATATTTAAAATTTTCCTGGGCTCAAATTCAATGGGTATGCTATTGCATACAACGGTTGTGGGTATATGTTGATCATCAAGGTCTGCCAAGGGATATTCTTGTGTTTCATCTTCAAGAACTGTTTTTCACATTTGGCATTTCAAGTTTTTAGATGTAGATGCCTGGTTCATGAAATTATTGATTACATCATCTTCAGTTTGATCCTTAAATTAAAGGGACTCAACTAATGTCAGAGGCGAATGAATATTTTGTTCCCAATATGTATGTGGATGCTTGTGAATGTTTACCGTGGGTAGACTTGGTTTGGCAAGTAGGTAAATGATGATATTTTTTATGGAATCTCCTCTAGTTATGGTCATGCTACCTATTCGGCAGCCTATGTAAGCATCAGCTGTTGCCAGCCAAGGTCACCCAAGTATCAATGGGTGTCCGTACACCCTACTCTTTGAGTTAATAACTAAAAAGTCAGCTGGATATTTCCATGAGTCCACGGAAACCAGGATATCTTGTAATGTTCCTTCTGGTCTGATAACAGACTTGTCAGCAAGTTCCAGCAAGGTAGTTTTGGATTTTAAGCTGATATGCCTAGCTTTTCACAGGTCCCCGTAGTTAAGATGTTAATGGCCGCCCCTAAGTCAACCAATGTGTTTGGAAAGGAGTGGCTAGAGAATTTCACAGTTACTATGGGATTCCCCGGATCCTCATATTTCACGGGTGTTTCCTTACCCAACAGTAAGTCAGATAGTGCTCCCACCACATGAACAGTGGGTATAGTTTTTTCTCTTTTCACTTGCTTCTTCCCACACAGTTCTTTAATTGTATTGGCATAGATGGGAATATCTTGTATGGCCTGCAAAAGAGGAATTTTAATACAAATGTTTTTTAATTCTCCTACGATATCGAAATCTGGAGAAATTATCGGTCTAGCCAACATTAATCTCTCAGGGAATGGAGGGGGATAAATCCTAAGATTTTCAGGCTTCCCTTGATCAACTGTTCCCTTTCCTTGCTCTACTTCTGTTTCATTCATATTTGTTTGTTTAGGCTCTATTGAAGTTCCAGATTCAGATTGTGGCGGGGTCATGTTTTCTAGTGGTGAGATAATACATCCTGATCTGAGCCTTAGTTCATTACACTGCTTCTGTTAAATTTTAGGGCTTGGATTTTCTATAGTCTGAATTAGCTAAATCGGCCTATTGTTGGGGTTAAGATTGGGTTGAGCTGACAATTGGGGCTGTATGACAGGCTGAGGCTTGTGTTGGACTGGGTATGGAGTTAGTAGTGTAGGTTGATTTTGAACTCTTGTCCCCAGTGGTATATTTCTCACTCCCAGAGGCCGCTACCAGTTCTGAGGCCAATTTGTGTTTTGTGAAGAGGAGGCTAGCCACTAGGTTTGATATGGAGTGTTTTTCCAATAAGGGGGAGAACAAGTTAAACTTGGCCAATTATTCCCTAAATAGGGTTTTGTTAGCCAAGGTGGCATAGGAAACGATTGAGATGGCCAAGTAGAAAAAGTTGGTTGACTCTGGAAAGCTACTGCAGGGTTTTGCTGGTTAAACTGCGGAGAAGAAAAGAACTAAGGTAGGTCTTGAGGCATACATGGTTGTGCTTACCATTGTCGATGTTGGTTCATTAGGTAGACTGGTTCTATCTCTTCTTCTTATTCTTTGAAAACTTCCTTCAACCCCAGAAGTGAAGGGCAATGGTCTGTGGCATGGCGCTGAGTGTAGATAGCACATGTCTGAAGCATGTCTAATGGGCATTTCCCTTTGGCTATGCTTCTTCCGGAAGCGTGGGAAAAATATTGCCAAGTTTTGTTTTGCTATAAATTTCTTCTGATTGGCTTGTAGAACATCAAGATGTGTTTTCAAAGTACCCAAGATGTTAGTTTTAAAATTTGTAATATCCCAAAATTGGGATAGCTCAGCAAGCCTGCTAAAATAACGCACTTCTGAGACTTCTGTGCACACAAATGAGTTTGTAGCTCCTAGATCCATTATATCATCTCATCTAAGATCTAAATCCAAAAGGAGAGAAAAAACAAATCAGACTAGGTGGGTTAAACAGATCTCCCACAAACTAATCTAGTTGAAAACACACCCAAAGAGAGGGGCTGCACCTATATGCAAAGGACTTCTTTAGAAATAACGCAAATCCACTAAAGCACAGTAGTAGGCTAATATTCATGTTCAGAAATCATATGTATAACATAAAGTAAGATGTACATTACAACCCATACATTATACAAGAGAAATAATAAGACTATATAGGAAAAATCCTCAGAAATGAGGTGCTACAAACAAGGAAAAAGTATGTAGAAACTTGACAGCGTTATTTTAATGGGCTGAAGCAGTAGTTTATTAATCCTTAGATATAGAGAATATATGTAAATAAAAATTTATATCTAATACAGATGTGTGTATAAGAAATTATCATCTATACATTCCCCTTGGGGTTTTGTGCAAAACATGAAGCACAAAGAGTAGATCTGAGATGTAAATTTGCAAATCTGCAGAAATATTCAAAAATTTCTGAAGCATACAATAGGACAGTAGATCAGATCTAAAACAAACATGGATTGGGTGGCCAATCCATGGATGACCACAGTGAGAGGAAGAATCCTAACACTGGAGATCTCTCCTCCAAAATGCAGACAAAACACCCTGAAACTTCTCCTTTGCAAATAACGCAGTCCAGGGAGAGAAACTATGTTGTAGGCTCTAAGAATGGTTTGGCCTAATGTAAAGGTTTGGATCTAAAGCTCACTCAGCTAATGCACTCTTCCAGGAGGTTAAAAGACACACTCACTAGGAAGAGCCACTAGTATAGACTAGATCTGAGCAGATCTAGTGTCTTCCACTACTTCAAATTACAAAGACAACCCAACCCTCAACGGGA
This sequence comes from Pinus albicaulis, assembly GCA_034641835.2. Taxonomy (NCBI): domain Eukaryota; kingdom Viridiplantae; phylum Streptophyta; class Pinopsida; order Pinales; family Pinaceae; genus Pinus; species Pinus albicaulis. The sequence goes on along the minus strand of CM076570.1, from coordinate 755,124,075 downwards.
TCAGTGCTGTAGGTTTAAGGTGAAGCTTGGCCTAAGCCTAATAGTGGAGAAGATGGAACAAGTCTCTTCCAAGAGCTGCTCAAGGAAGGAGGTGGGAATCCTAAACAGGAAAGCCTAACAAGGGATGTCTAAGCAGAAAATACCTTCAAAAAATAATATCTTCAACAACCCCTTCATGTTTCTCTCCTCTTCCTTTTATAAGATTGGAGTCTTGTCAAAACCCTAAACCACTTCATTAGTTTGGCTCATTTCACATGTAGAATCTCCTTCTATAACTACGTTGTCCCTCAAAGAGGTTCAATGCATCTAGACTGCGCTGTAGATATGGTCATGGTTGACTTGGTCAAGTGATCAACCTCTTTCACACTCAAGGTGTCTTCATTTTGTCTAGCTAGCTTGATTTTCATTCACATTGAGCTTTATTTATTTAGGATCCACTCTTTGAGAATAAATGTTGTTGACTTGGTAAAACTTGACCTTGTACACATATTTTAGACATTGGTCACACATTTGAATGCTTGATCTGGTTATTTCATGATCCCTATTCACACTATGAGGGATTTTTATTCATACTTGAGAAATTTATGAGCCTCCTTTCCCATTTATTCATCCATCTAGATTTAAAAGAAAAATTAATATTCCTATTAGCTGTAAGCTAATTTAGGAATATTACAGTCTCCCCCTCCCAAATGTTGCTTGTCCTCAAGCAACTACAAGGGTGCTGCAAAATCTCCCCCCTCTTCTCTTGTGGCCCCTTCATCGAATAGTCTCCAACATTGCTCCAAATTTTCTACAGTACTTCTGTCTCCCAATGGTCCCTCCTCAATGTGCAAGTTTTCCTTTGGTGAATAAACCCAACGGCTCTCATCATAAAGAAATGGAAGGTATATGTGGAAACCCTCTTGCTGATCCATGGCCTCCTCAAGATAGAAGTGATGACAATCATGGGGAATTTCATTATTCATGAGAGACTCCCATCTCCATGCTATCATCAGAATGAAGTGGATCGCCTTCCAGCTTGGCAATCCATAGAAAAACTCCTCCCCAATACATATGAGAGGCATGTTCCCAACAAACATATGGCTCACTCTACAAAGAGACAAGTGATCTATCATAGTGGCCATACAATATCACATTCTCCCATTGAAGCATGCAGTGCGAAAGAGTGGGGAAATCCTTCCCCCAAGGACACATCCCGCTAATGTGCCTCTCCTCCAACCATATTCCCAAGAGAAATAATATTCCCAACACATGGAATCATGATTAGAAGCATGCTAGCTACCATGTATGATAAAGGAGAAGGAAGATGTTCCCTCATATGCAACTAGCACAGTTTTACCCTTAATTGCCATAGAATAAGAGATGACAAGTGCCTCCCCCTGTAGAAATTTACTGAATAATAAATAATTATCCACCGAGACTATCCTGATCACATACAATTCGAATTTATATGCAACACATAATCTCTTCCACTCAACCAACTCAGATCATCACACATGCGGAAATAAAATCAAGCGATAACACATCAAATCATCATACACATTAACATAGTATGTATGGGGAAAGATTATAGCTGAAAACCCCGCAGTTATTGTGTATATGATAATGGATAAATCAAGTAACAAACTCAGTACAATACTCCTCACAAGTACTCAGTACTTTCTCATAAAGTTACTCACAATCTAGCTCAGTTTTGAACAGGTTACTGGTTCAAAACTCACCGCCAATTGCCTTGCCTCTATTGCGTGTTTGAATGCTATGGGATGGCCTCTTTATATAGATAAACCACCAGCCTGAACTGCGCAATCCTCATGGGCTTACTCCACCTATCTGTGTGTTGCAAATAGCAACAGTATGGTCACAACTGATAGCTAACTCCGCCCTTTCATCTACCTCTTTCACTGGTCTCCACTGAACTGATCATGCACTGTAGTGAACTGATGTGTTCTTGAGTTGAATAATGAGTTACTAATTAATGAATTAAATTATATTTAATTCACTCCACTCATAACTAATTTATTAGCTAGTTAAACTAATCTCAACTAGTTCAACTAAAATAAACAGAACACAACTCCACTAGCTGTCTCATTAACTCCTCCAAACTTCTGCCACTGAAGTCCAACTGAAGTCAACCATGCATGATGCCATCAAACCCTTGGGAACCACATGATTCCTTTGTCAGATGCATGAGCCACTTCTGTAGCTCGAACTGAAGTGCTCCAAGAGAGTAAACTGAAGTTTATAGTCTAAATATTATTAAGGGTAAATAATATTTGACTTCCATATTTTAAGGAGAGGCGGTCTAAAAATAGACTTCGACCTCTTTGACCTCAAAAATAGAGTCTCATCTATTTTTACCAACATGACACATACTTCAAGAATCTCAAACTGGAATCCCAGAACCATGCTCCATATGTCTAAAAATAGACATAGTCTAAAAATAGATTTTGCGCCAGAATTTGCCTGCGGGCCCACTTAGTGAAGGCGACTTCATTTCACTAAGCTCCATCATCTTGCTGCATTTTCAACACTCCCTATCAGCAAGATATGGATTATCTGCAACCCCTATCCTGCCTCTATGGAATTCGAACTTGCTCCTGGTGAGCGCCTTCGTCAGGATGTCGGCATCCTGATCCTCCGTGGGAACATATGAAAGCATCATGATTCTCCGCTGAACACAATCTCTGATATGATGGTACCTGATGTCGATGTGTTTGGACCTATCATGAAATAATGGATTAGCCGAGAGTTTAATGCAACTATGGTTATCACAGTAGATCACTGTAGGCTCCAAATGCAACCTGAACAATCCTGCGAGGATCTTCCTCATCCAAATAGCCTCGCATGCGATGGCTTCTGCGCCATGTGCTCGGCCTCGCCGGGCGAGTGCGGGGATCTGCTGCTTCCTACGTACCCGGGAAACTCTTTTGTCGACCCAATCTTTGAAAAATCCTTCGGATGTGCTTTTAGTCTGGTTGGACTCCACCTTGTCTGCATCAGTGAAGCTGAAAAGCTTCGCTCCATCCTCCTGTCCGTACCATAGACCATATCCCGATGTGCCACTAAGATAACGCAATACATGCTTGCCTGCCTTCCAGAAGAGCTTGGTAGGCTTAACCATAGCTTGCGAAAGCTGGTTAACAACATAGCATATATCGGGTCGTGTATTGACCGGATACATAAGCGACCCCACCAACTGTCGATAGACAGTGGCATCCACTACCTCCGCTGAAGTAGCATCCTCCTTCCTCCAACCACCAGGAAGAGGAGTGTCAACAGGCTTGTAGCCTTGCATGTTGAACCTCTCCAGAATCTCCCGGGCATACTTTCCCTAAGAAACAAATAGTCCTCCGCTGCGCTGCCAAATCTCCAATCCCGAGAAATAATGAAGGATGCCCAAGTCCTTCATCTCAAACTCTCGTGCAAGATCCTCCTTGCATGAAAATATCAACTGCTCATCGCCAGTCAAAATCAGATCATCTACATACAGTACGATGATCAACAGCTTCCCCTCCACCACAATCTAGTACAGGTTTGGATCTGCCTCACTCTTGGAGAATCCAAGCCCGGTGAAGTAGCTGTCTATCCGAGTGTACCAAGCACGAGGTGCTTGCTTCAGCCCGTACAGTGCTCTCTTGAGTCGGCACACATGCGACTCACTGCTGAAGATCTCAAAACCTTCAGGCTGCTCTATGTACACCTCTTCCTCAATAACTCCATTGAGGAACGCAGTCTTCATATCCATCTGATGAATGTGCCACCCCATCTGCGCTGAGAGAGCAAGGATCGTCCGTATGGAAGAGTACCTTGCGACAGGTGCAAAAGTCTCCTCATAGTCAATCCCCTCGATCTGTGAGAAGTCACGGGCGACAAATCTCGCCTTGTACTTCTCCACACTCCCGTCAGCCGCCTGCTTCACCTTGTAGATCCATCGCGAACCTACAACTGATTTCCCAACCAGTCTTGGGACAATCTCCCATGCACTGTTCCTGATGATCGAATCATATTCTTTGATCATGGCATCAACCCATGCGGGTTCCTCCACAGCTTCCTCAAAAGAGGATGGCTCCGTCACAACATATTGACTCACAAGAGCCATGTATCCAGTGTACCGATCCGGTGACTGTCTCTGTCTGCGCTGTGCTGTAGGTGGTCCTACAACCTTCTCTGCATCCCGAGCCGGTCGCTCAGCTTCTGTAGTGCGCATGCGCCCTCTGATGGTTGGCGCTGCCTGGGTGGTTTCTTCCACCTCCTGAACCTCCTCTTGTGGCTGATCCACATCCGGAAGCTCCTCCTTAGGAACTAACAACTCCTCATCTGCATGTAAGTGTAGCTCCCTCTCAAGCGAACACTGCATGGCTTTCTCCTCCTGAAATTTTATATCCCGTCGCACAACAGTCTTGCGACTGTCTGACAAATACACCCGGTAGTTGTGAGGTGTATCAGTGTACCCCACAAATATTCCAACCTCAGCAGTTGGATCCAACTTCCTTCTCGCATCCTTCGTCACATGCATGTAGACAGGAGAACCAAAAATCCTCAAATGGGAAATATCAGGCCTCTTGCAGAATAAGCCTCCTCCGGTGTACTCATGCCAAGAACCTTGTGAGGACAACGGTTCTGCACATACACTGTTGTATTGCATGCCTCAGCCCACAAGTGAAGGGGTAGGCCATGATCATGCAACATCGCCCGTGCAGCACCCACAATCGTTCTGTTCTTCCGCTCAGCCACCTCGTTCTGCTGTGGGTTATGGGGTGCGATGAGCTCTCTCCGAATCCCTTCTGCGCTGCAGAACTCCTTGAATTCAGCCGAGATGAATTCACCACCGTTATCACTCCTTAGAGCAATCACCTTCTTCCCCGACTCCTTCTCGACCGGTGCTTTAAACTCACAGAACTTCGCGAATGTATCGCTCTTCTTCTGCATGAAGAAGATCCAGCACTTTCGAGAGAAATCATCAACAAAGATCACATAATACTTGTGCTTTGCTGTCGAAGCAACTGAGAAAGGACCACACACGTTTGTGTGAACTCTCTCAAGGATCGTCGTGGCGTGACTATCCTTCTCGTGAAAGGTGGCTTTCACATACTTCCCTAAAGTACACCCCTTGCACTGATCTGACTGCACAAGGGTGCCCTTAGGAAGCCCAATAGAAATCTGCTGTAGAATCTTCAAAGCTCCATGGTGAAGGTGGCCCAATCTCCTGTGCCATAGTTCGCCCTCATCATCCCGGCTCACCACTTCTCTTGCCTTGCATGCCATAGCTGCGCAGCCATCTACCTGCAACTGATAAAGGTTCTTAGTTCGAACTCCTATCTTCCGGGTCTCTCCAGTAGTCTTACTGCGCAGGAAGGCTTTTCCTTCGATGAAGACCACATCATACCCCTTATCCTCCAACATCACCACAGAAATCAGGTTCTTCTTCAATCCAGGTACATGCATCACATCCTTCAAGACAAAGGGTTTACCAGACTCCCTCTGAAAGGATATGGTACCGATACCAGTCGCACTGTATCTACCATCATCACCCATCTTGATGTGCACACCCAAATCTTTGTCCTCTAGATCTGAGAACAAATTCCGATCTCCCGTCATATGAAATGGTGCACCGCTGTCCAAGAACCATACCGATCCCAACACACTTGAAACCAAGCATGCGATCAATGAAACTTTGACAGTCACCCCCACACTTCCCAGCTCATCTCTGCATTGAGTGAACTTCGTGAGGTATTTGGCGATACTGTCGCCCTTCTCCATCTTGATGTTCCTGAGCTTATCTTTGAGCGCCAGCTTCCTTTGGTCACTCTTACTCTGGAATAGATCCGTCAAAGCTTTCCTCATTAAAAATGGAGAAGCCTTTCCATGCGGGCTGGATACAATATGATCCTTGACGCCCTCCAATAGGATCCTTCGACATTTCGCCATCTTCTTTTGCCATACTTCGACTTCAGCAGGATCAGTGGGCTTTTGGACATCCGTATCTACGAACTCCTTCAGACCATTATCTTCTAATACTGCCTCCATGCGATCCTTCCATACAACATAATTCGAACTGCCTTCAAGAGCATATTCGAGTCGCAAACCGTTGAAAGACATTTTCAACACTGGCACCAAGAAAACAAAACTGCTGCAAAATTTCGAATTCCACCTCAAAGCTCAACCGCTCTAGATCGTGAGAACAAATTATTTCTAGCACAGAGATCGACTGCAAGGGGCGTTTACCAGACCTTTCACTTTCCGAAGAAAGATGAATTCGGAGGCTACCTGGCCCGCATGCAGACTCTGTCTACCGAAATAAGTTTGTAATCACTGTGATGATCAATCTGAACTTCAATAGCTCAAATACCATGTAGAAATTTGTTGAATAATAAATAATTATCCACCGAGACTATCCTGATCACATACAATTCAAATTTATATGCAACACATAATCTCTTCCACTCAGATCAACTCAGATCATCACACATGCGGAAATAAAATCAAGCGATAACACATCAAATCATCATACACATTAACACAGTATGTATGGGGAAAGCTTATAGCTGAAAACCCCACAACTATTGTGTATATTATAATGGATAAATCAAGTAACAAACTCAGTACAATACTCCTCACAAGTACTCAGTACTTTCTCATACAGTTACTTACAATCTAGCTCAGTTTTGAACAGGTTACTGGTTCAAAACTCACCGCCAATTGCCTTGCCTCTATTGCGTGTTTCAATGCTATGGGATGGCCTCTTTATATAGATAAACCACCAGCCTTAACTGCGCAATCCTCATGGGCTTACTCCACCTATCTGTGTGTTGCAAATAGCAACAGTATAGTCACAACTGATAGCTAACTCCACCCTTTCATCTACCTCTTTCACTGGTCTCCACTGAACTGATCATACACTGTAGTGAGCTGATGTGTTCTTGAGTTGAATAATGAGTTACTAATTAATGAATTAAATAATATTTAATTCACTCCACTCATAACTAATTGATTAGCTAGTTAAACTAATCTCAATCGGTTCAACTAAAATAAACAGAACACAACTCCACTAGCTATCTCATTAACTCCTCCAAACTTCTGCCACTGAAGTCAACCATGCATGATGCCATCAAACCCTTGGGAACCACGTGATTCCTCTGTCAGATGCATGAGCCACTTATGTAGCTCGAACTGAAGTGCTCCAAGAGAGTAAACTGTTGTTTAGAGTCCAAATATTATTAAGGGTAAATAATATTTGACTTCCCTGTTTTAAGGAGAGGCAGTCTAAAAATAGACTTCGACCTCTTTGACCTCAAAAATAGAGTCTCATCTATTTTTACCAACATTACACATACTTCAAGAATCTCAAACTGGAATCCTCGAACCATGCTCCATATGTCTAAAAATAGACATAGTCTAAAAATAGATTTGCGCCAGAATTTGCCTGCGGGCCCACTTAGTGAAGGCGACTTCATTTCACTAAGCTCCATCATCTTGCTGCATTTTCAACACCCCCAACACTTGTTTGCTTCCACATTCCTTCTGGATGCTTGGAGAAGGTGCATCATATTTGGAGTAAAAAAATCACACCATGAAGAATATAATAACTTCCCAAGATCCTCCAAGAAATGACCTGCATCAACATAGTTCATGGCCTTGAGTGGCCCATGAAACCCATCATAAATAGTGCCCCCTCTTGGAGTAATGTTCTGCAAATGAGTGTTAGAAAAATATAATCATATAGGAGATACATCATAATACTCAAAAGGACAAGTTCCTCTATATACTTGTTTTACATCTGTTAGTATGAATCTTTCGTCGTAAAAGATCACTTTAGCTACGCATAACAAATAGCCCTAACATCAATTATGGCTGAAAAACATCTTTAAATCTGCAATTAGATGATCCAAATAATGTTGCACAAATCCAGATCGAAGCATAAAAGACATTAAGCAGATAAAGTAAAATATGGCTCCATGCATCCAATAGAGAAGACAAGAACAGTGTATTTGAAAGAATTTTTGTATTATATTAAAAGGGGGCACCTGAGAGGAAAAAAAGAAAGGTGTTTTCTAGTTCTCCTCAATGGGATGGGTTCTTGAAAGTCCTCAGCATTTCAAATCTAAAATTCCTCTCTCTTATTGTGGTAGAAAACCAAGACAAACATAGAACTCAATGGGAGCTCACAAGGAAAAAATGGAAAATGGTGACCAAGAGTAGATCTAGAGAGATCTAATGCAATGGAGGTGACTAATGAATGGGGAAAACCCTTCTATTTATAACAAAATATTGGGGTGTTCTAGAACTTGGTGCATGAATAAAATATTATTAATCAAATTCTAGAATCACCCTTTAGGAATATTTTATTATATTTGTTGGAGGGAAAAGGTCTTTTGACTTGGGTCAATTCCTTTATTTATAAACAATAAATAAATAAATTATTTATTTATTATTTTAGGGACATGATGGGAATATAATTAAATGAATAATGATTTATTTAATTATTTAAAAATGATTTAGTCAAATTTAACTAGGAATATTATTTAAATAATGATTTAAATAACTTATTCCTAGGAAATAATTAAATAAATAATGATTTATTTAATTAATTTCCTTGTTTTGGGTTAAATATGACCAGGAAATATAGACATATGTTATTTCATATGGTGAAAGCAATTTTACTTAGGGTAAAATTGGTCTTACATGGTGTACTTGGGTTCATCTAATGATAATAGGTTAGATGACGAAAAAAATGGTGTAACAGATTGCCCCCCAACGTACGAGTGTTAGGAGCAAATTGTATGACCAAAGTACATTGTAAGAACTCAATCACTAAGCATCAAGAGAGGAGTGAGAGAGAGAAATGTAAGGTAGTCTAATGTGCTAAAGGACTAGACCCTGAGGAGACGAGACTTACAGGTGCAACAAGTCTCTAGTTGATGAAGTGGTACCTATGTTAAAGGCGGCGGGGGAGGCATACCTATGCCCGCCGAGACAATAGTACAAAGAATAAGGCACCCAGAAAACCACGGAACGCAATAATGAAACATGTGCTAGCCTAAACATGAGACAGATAAATGAAATGATGAATCCCACATACATGTGATGCCTGTAATAATCGTCAGGAATTATACAATAATATGGTAGTAGATGAGATACAAATACAACCAAATGCCCCCTACACACAGGGAAGGGCTCACAAAATCTGACTGATACATGCAAATTGAAGAGGCATTGCAAGTACCTGAGGCTGATATCATCAAATGAGAGGAGCTGCATCAAGGGATGAAATGAAGAAGTCATCCGAGCATGTGGGGGGCTGCCTGCAGGGCCACCCCCTCATGAGGGTTGAGACATCTCACACACACCCAAGAATCACCAAGAGCTGCTGCTGCATCACTGGACCATGAATTGTATAGATCACGATCATGCTGAAAAGTGCTCGAACCAAGGTACACTACTCCCTAGACCTAACTTCTGGAGTAAATGAGCTGATGTCGATAGAAGTAGGTCCGCCATAGGTGAGGCAATAAGGGAACCCCAACTAAGGCATGAGAGAAAATAGTAGAGTGACGAATAGATATACACTAATGATGATGATGGAATGAGGGATACGGAGGAGTGGTTGGACAACTTCTCTTGTTATAGCATAAGGGGCATGAATGGCTTGGCAGTAGCTGACACAATATCAAATAGGATAGGTGACAATGGTACTGAAGGCCATAATGTGCAAGATGAGAGAGGGACCAAATGATGAAGGAGGATGGAGGGCTATATCGGGGTACAAAGGGACGCGAGATAAACTCTATGACGGATGAGGACTCAACTCAAATTCTCTAAACAAGGGAAACTCGATGGTGCTACCTCAAAGTAGAGGTCCAATGGGGGACCATAAAAGCATGAGTACAACAGGGTGGCTCATGATGAAAATCAACACGAACAAAGACAAGTAAGGAGGCAAAGTGGTGCCCCAATTACAAATGTTGTAAGTGAAGAAATTCGATTTTGAGAAGAGGTGAAAAGACACTTCATGGAAAAAATGTGTCCTAGTGAAATATCAAAACATGAAAAACTAACAGATACCCATTTGAGCGCTCGGTGAGAGCTTTCCAACGGTGTAGACGGTGTGTCAAACGGGGCTACGGTTTGGTCACAGCAGGAGAAAGAAAAAATAGGGTTTTTTCTTCTAATAAGGCATTTTCCCTCCAAAATCATTCATTTGCTTATGTAGCTGTGGTGAATGTGGATAGGAGAGAAGGCCCTAAATCTTGTGGAGATCGTAGCGGACAAACCGACCATTGGAATCATGATCTGTCAGTTGCAGGTAAGAGGCCTAATCCTACTCTTTTTTTTTTTAGGGATTCAAAGTTCAGATTAGGGGTTTAAATCTTAGTAACTGCCCCTACTTCATCATTACGATAGGGTTGCACTTTTTGGGGCAAAAAATGCAACTTGGGACGTAGGTTTTGGCCTGAAAAGTGAAACTTGGCCCAGGATTTTCCCAAAAAGTGTGACCTGTTAGATGTGGGAGGTTTCAGTGCTGTTAAGGGCTGAGATTCAGTTTTTGTGTAAGTTAATGCAGTTTTGCTGATTTGTAGACTGACAAAAATGATGGTTTTGTGCAGATATGGCAGAGATACGGATCAAGTGGAGAGAGAGAGAGACCTAGGTACATTACGGATGGAAATCCAAGCGGATCAGGGTGTCTGTCGTGCACTGGCTAGGTATGGGGTTCTAAAATTTTTGGAGAACCCTTTGATGAGGGCTGGAGAGCCCTTGTTGGCCTGGACTATCAGTTATTGGGATCCAGATCATGAGGCATTTATAGTGCAGGGGCAAAGGATCGAGCTGACGGTCCAGGATCTGTATTTCTTGACTCGTCTCCCACCATTAGAGATGGTGGGAAATACGAAGCCAGTGTTACCACGGGGGCGTAATATTATGGATTTTGTTGAGCGACACTGTCGACCAGGTGTCTGAGTCAAAGGGAATCGGATATCCATTGGCGATCTAGAGAGGTTGGGGACCCGGGTAGTGGCCACAGCAGTGTTGCAGATTTTGGGCAGCCAGGCGTTCCATCACATCACTGGAGGGCAGATGATGATTGTAGAGAGTGTGTTAGGTGGGACCTACTATGGGTGGGCCTAGATGATTTTGGTGTCGGTGAAACGATAGTTGTCGCTATGCAAGCGACAAGTGAACCATGATTGTGCCTATGGGACGGTATTGTGCTCTTTCTTCTTTGAGAAGATCCCGACCTTACGACCTCATATACAGTTACCTGATGGAGGTCCGAGAGAGCCCTGGATGCGTTGGTGGGGACGACTACTATGTAGAGGAGGGGGAGGGGCGGTCGGATGGGTGTTCTGACCAGAGTTCTTCTCCCATTGGGATAAGATGCCATTATACATAGACTACTATCCCTATAGTGGGATGAGTTATTGGGGAGATCCAGACTTGCCGCTTCTGCCTGGTCGAGTGTGGGGGGCCGATGGTAAGTGACAAGCAACTAATCTATTATGTGCATTTTAGAGTTTGTGACTAGTATGCATGGTACTAATCCTGATATTTTTTGGAATGCAGATATAGCTCCGGTAAAACCGGCCGGATATATGGGATGACCTACATCAGCAGGAGCTACAGGTACAAGTGGATCAAGGATGACACAGAACAAGGATATGGCCGCTCTGTTGGAGGACATTCGTCGTAGATGTGAGGGGCTGCTGACCGGTGCGTCGGAGCGTGGTTGGTAGGATTTAGATGACCAATACATAGAGTTATGTATTGGGCTACCCTCGGAATGGTGAGGTATCATGCGATGCATGGCGATGGCTGGTCAGACTGTGCGTGATCTACGAGCTGCGGGAGCAGAGCCGTTGACTCGGGATCCTCCAAAGAGTGATTAGATGTAGGGCAGGTGGTGCCCCCCAGCGTCAATATAGGGGCAAGTGGTGCCCCCCATTTTTGTAGTTTGGTTTTTTATAACATGCTATGGGCATGTCATATGTTTCAGAGTAGATGGACTCTAAAAACACATGTTATATGATATATATATATATGATTTATATACATTTTTTTGATGATGTTAAATGTTATTGTCTTATGCGTGTTAAATGCAAGTCTAGAACATGATTTGCGATTTGATCTACGTATTGATTTTGACTTCTAGGGATATGGGTGAAAGTAATGGATCTAAATTCACGTATCAAAAGTTTCACTCGTAAATATTGTCTAAATAGGATAGGGTTATGCACACGATAGACACCATTAAGTTGTAAGACAAGAAGCAGGGAATCTAAATGAACGTGCATATGGAGGATGTGATGAGAGAGGGCATCGGCTAAGAGACCACGTACGGCATCATATTCAGCCTGATTATTGGTGGTCTTACCAATGCAGACCCCATTTGCAAGAACCAGGGTATGCAAGGGGGTAAAGATGGCCCATGTTGCCGAAGCAAGATGCCGAGAATAGTGACTTTCCCCATCGGCATAGCCAAGATAATGGGTGGATGAGAGGGTCGGGGGAATAGTGTCACAAGACAAGAAATGGGAGGGAGGAGAAGAAGTAATCCGGGTAGGAGGTATAAGACTCATAGATCGATGAGAGGGAGATGAATGAAAACTATGGGATGAAGAGCGGGAATTCAGGCTGCGAAGAACATCATAGATACGAATGGTATAAGCGTGATTATGGGAGGAAATGGAAAGGTCAAGGAAACCACATGACACTGCAAAGCTACCTAAATCATCAGTATGAGAAGAGAGGTGCAGATACGGGTCATCATAGGGAATGACAGAAGAACAGGTAAAAAGATGGTCAAAACATGAAGAGCCTAAGAATGTGGCTAAAGGAGAATCAAGCAAAACAGATGGAGTGGATTCAGAGGGAATGTACTCCGAGGGTCATGCGGATGATGATAGGTATAGGAGGGGGGCAGCAGGTTCCGACATCTCAACATCAGGGGGAGGAATGTCAATGGTAGCAGGGGGATCCTCGAGCAAACCTGACACATATTGACTAAGGATGGGAGAGGCAGATTGATTTTTTTCAACTTCATACTCGCGAATGACCTCTAAAGAGGCTCGGTAATATGTGAGGTGAGGAAAATGGTGAGAATAATGGCCATGGACACCGCACAGAGCACAGGGTTTGTTGGTGCGAAGAGTCTTTGGGTTCTTGGCTACAGAGGAGGAAGAAACAGAGGTTTCAGGGACCGTAGATTTTGGGAACGCGACTTTAACCATGGGTTGGATACGGGGTAACTCAGGACAAGTATGGGTGGGATGACCGATACCATCACACAAGGCACAAGGCTTGGCGGGTGGGGGAGGGGTAGGGTTGGGTGCGGTGGCCTTGTCTTTGGATGCCCTCTTGTGATTTTTTCTTTTCTTGCATATAGCTATCGCATCATGAGGAGGGTCCTGCGGAGGGGCTAGAGGCACTGTAGCGGTGGAAGGAGCGAAGGGAATCGGTTGCACTAGTGTCACAGCAATGTATGGTTTGGGGTGTCCTAGTGGGGTCTCAGCTGGAGGAGTAAGATACCATACTGGTATTCCCAAGGTTAAATTAGGGAGGGAAAGGGTGGCCATGATGGGAACTGAATAGACACCCGGGGGGGGACCAACGAAAGGTATCTGACCGGCAGGGTAATGACCAAGAGGTACGGCTCCTATATGGTGGAGACCTGAGGGAACTGAATCAGGAGGGTAGGGAGGTTCCTGAGTGTGAGGTGGATGGGAAGGTCCAGGCAAAAATGGTTTGGTTGACTGAAGATAAGGGCTAGGAGCAGGTTGCAGTGGGAAAGATTGAGGTTGCTGACTAGCCAAAGAAGGTTGTGGAGGGCCAGCCTGAGACAATTGCATCATGCAAACATTTGCTAAGCTGGGGTCAGAGACAGGGGGAGGGGGAGGACCAGGAAAATTTCCAAGCAAGGAGGAGTCTTGTAGACGCCAGGGGAAACACTGGTCAAAGAATCAATAGTTGGCTTATTGGTGATAGTAGAGATGGTGGACTTAGGGGAGGTCTGAGATTTTGGTTCATGGTAAGTCAACTAGTCAATCGTGACAATCTTGCCATTGTGAGGGAAAAACATCTTGCGATGGACTGCGGATGGGACGACAAACATGGCATAGGTGTAACTATGCCCCAAAAGAATGTTGTAGTCAAGAGGGGTGTCGATAACTTCCACGTCGACACAAACAGTCTTACCCACAAGGGTGATAGGACAGTTACGGAAAAGGCCGATGGGTTGGGAGGCATGGCCATCCCATGCACAAAGGGTGATTGTGGAAGGGGCCAGCTCAAGAGATCCAAGTTGTTTCCAAACAGAAGTAGACATTACATAGGTAAATGCCCCCTCATCAATAATACACCGAGCGATGTTGGCATTTCAGATTTTGACTGGGATTTGGAAAGAAACAAAAGGAGGAAGAGGGGGATGGTCTGACTGAAGGGTGTCGAAAAAGATCAATTGGTCATTAGCAGGATCTACAACACCCATGACAGATAGTAGAGCCTTTTTTTGAGAAGAACATGACTGGAGGAGTTCTAGTGTTGAAATGGCAGCAGGAGATTGTGCCAGATCATCTACTATGTTGTATGAATGGGCAGCCCGACCAGAGGCAGCATTTTGGTGTAATGGGCCCTTAGGAGTCTTTGTATGAACCTCATCTTTGGGCAGAGGGATTTGCAAGGGTCCATTAGGTGTCGACAGAGGCTTTGTAGGACCTAAATATGGGGACTCAGAGACAGACGGAACGAGAGGCGTGGAATACTGACGGGACCGAGTTTGAAGGTTGAGATCGACGGTGAGAGGTTGGTCAGAAGCCATCATGAGGATCTGGTAATCGGAGGAACTAGAAGGGGAAGGTTGAGTTGTTACGGGAGCATTAGGTGGTTGAGTGGCCACGAAGCCTTGTTAAGGGAAAGGATTAGTAAACACAGCGGGTTGAGAAGTAGCTAGATTGGGAGGGACAGTAGGGGAGGAGTGTTGTCCCTGCACGGTGGCCTGATATTCCCACATCTGCCGCATTTGTGGTAATAAGGGACAATCGTGCGTGTAATGACCATAAACATCGCAACACGAGCAGGGCTTATTGGTGCGAAGCGGCCTGTCTGGCTTGGGCTAAGAGCCCTATGGTTGGTTGGCGGTGGTAGAGTCAAGACTTGAAGGATTGGATCCACGATTACCAGAAGCAGGTTGATTTCCTTTCCTCTTTCTTTGAGAAGGAAGAAGATTAGTTGCCCCCTGCTGTGTAAATACGTGCCCTGGAGGGGGTAGTAAGTGTGGTTGCGAGGATGGAGAAGGAAAGCAAGTGGGAGGTCCAAATGCTGAAGGAGATGGGACACTAGGTTGTGGGTACGGATAAGGGGTAGGATGGGCAACATTGAGGTAAGCAGGAGTGTGGGAAAAAGGAGGAGGCATGTCGTATCCTGGATACATGCTACCTGGAGGGGGGAGAGTGCCGGAGGGGGTGGCCCCTCCTGGAAGGAAACCATAGCCCAGAAGAGGTTGAGCAGAGGTATGTGACAGGGCTCCAATGATACCGTCGGCAAAGTGAGATGCCCCCGAGGCATTAGGGCCACCGGGCTTAGGGAGGTCAGCAAGGACGGTATAAACATAACTAGATTGGGCATAGATAAGGTCATATTTCAAGGCTATTTGGAGGGCGGCTTCTTCGGTTTGGGGAAAATTGGATGCGACATATTTGCCAATGGGAGGTAAGAGAGAGTGAAGGAACCAGTCCATGTAAACCCGATCTTCAAAGGGGGGAGCGCGACACAAGCTCCGTCTTCGTCGCCATTCCTGGACATGAGCAGAAAGGCAGGTCAAATAGGATTGATGAAAAGAAGTTAAGAGTTCAGTACCAGTGTCGCATCGGAGAGGGAGCTGGAAATAAGATAAAAAGGCTTGGGCAATGGTCGCAAAGGTGGTATGGGAAGAGGTGGCTTGATCAACATACCATTTAGAAGCTTCACCAGTAAGCGTGCATTGAAACAATTGAAGATGGACGGAGCCATCGATGATGGAAGTGGAGGAACACCACATGTGGAAAGATCGAATATGGTTAGAGGGATCTTCACTAGCAAGGCCTTCGAACTTGGGAATGTCAGAGGGGAGCTTGGTTGGCATAGCAGGCCAACTGACATCATGGCGGATAGGATCATTAATCAGCTGATTGAAGTCAGGGAGACTGAGGCCGGCCATATAAGGGAGCAAAGGGGTAGTCAAGGTAGGTCCCGTAGTGGTTCCACTGGAAACAAACCCAGCAATAGAACTGGGGCTGCTGCTGGTATTAAGCCCTGAAGTAGACATGGTGAAAGTAATAGGGGGAGAACCAGGAGTAGGGGGAGAACCCGAACAATCAGAAGAAGAGTCGGAGTGTGGACTCGGGGGAGGACTTACTCGATGACGACGGGAAGGAGGAAATCGACCAAATGGAAACTAAGGGTGAAGGCCAAGAAGTCTCCGGGACAAACGCCTTGGGGGCACAATGATGACAGGAAGAAGAAAAATTGAAAAGGGCAGGGAGAGACAAAATCAAGTGAGGTCAATGTCGAAACAAGGGCAGAGAGGTGCAGTGTCAATTTATTTTAAATTCTTTGCCAGGTGGTGTTAACCAGGCTCTTCTTCACTTAGGTTCAGTGTGTGGGATGCATTAATTTTAATTGTTTAAACCCAGATGTTTTGAGAGTAAAATAAAAAGTGTGCTGTGTAACTGAAAATAAATCTGCAGTAAATAATACTGAAAGAACAGAAAATTAACAGCTAACAATGCATCTATCTAACCCAAGAAGGTGGGTCTCTAAAAAATAGTCTATAAGAGGGAAAAAACTAAGCAAAGCATGCAAAAAATAGGCCAATAGATCTAAGTTCAGGAGGGACGGGGATCTAAAGGAGAAATCTGCTGAAAAGAGGCGTAGAGAACAGCAAAGAGGCAGAGGCAAGGTTGTTGCTAAAAAGGAGGATATCAACTAAACATAGAAGGGACAATGAGTCGGCCCTAGAAATGAACCCAAACAAAACTATATGAGGTGATTTGAAAGGGATAAGAGCTGATCTAAAGGGATCTGAAAATGAGGTATCAGATCTGAAAGAAATAAGGCTGAAACTCTGGAAATTCAGACTTCTGAAATAGAAAAAACTCTCCCACAAAAAGTGGAGGGTACTAGAGCCCTAAGGGGAAATATTCCCACTTAGTTGAGTGAAAAAGATCAGAAACAGGTCTAAACGGGTGGATACAGGGGCTGGAAAACCCTGACAGAAGCTTTAGACAAACCCAGAAAAAGTGCTGGAAAATTGTAGAAAAAAGTGCAGATCGCAGGTTCTGACTTGTTTTCAGTCCAGGTCGCAGATTTTGGGCAGAAAAGTATGAAATCAAGGCGAGGTCATAGTTTTTTGGCCGATAAGTGCGACCTGTAGATCCGAGTCTCTCGGCGGCAGATTTCAAAAAAAGTTGTCGTCTTAGCTGCGGATGATGTCTGTCACCTGCGCAATAAGGCCAGAAACACACGAAAGTTAAAAATTTGACTATTTGAGGGTTTTAGAGGTGGAAAGCTGCTATAGGGTAAACTGCTTGGGTTGTTGGTTTTCAAATATCCCTCTTAGGGCTTTCCAGTGCCCAAGGCAGACAGTAAGATTAGCTATGCTGTTCACAAAGATGGCATGAGCATGTTCATATTAGCTTGAAATAACTTGAAGGAATACAATAGAGAATTACCTCTTTGACAGTCTTGGAATCCCTTGGAGAGCATTGCGCAGCGAAGCAAGATTTCTTCTTCACCGGCTCCAAATCTGAATCCTACAATCAGTCAAAGCACCCGCGTAATTTCTAATATAACAAGTATCCTATCAATTAAATCAATATACAATAAACATCTAGATTATACACATCTGAGCCATTCATATCATACTATGTAAATGTTCAAACAATAATGACAATATTAAGCATTGAATGGACAAAACGAACATAGTTCTATTGATTTTGAAAGAAGGAGGATTACAACCGTCGGTTGTACCAAGCCCTCCTCGGTCTCCCAATCTCTCTTATCTCTCAAGTGAAGAAGTTCAAGTCAACAAGCTCTCTAGGAACCTCTTTGACTCTTGGCCTTCACAATGTAACACTATTCTCTATTCCACAAGTATACAAGAACCTTGAGCAATCCTTCGACCTTCAATTAAGAGCCTTCAGCTCCTTCTTATAGGAGAGGGAGAAGGCCATTGTTTCCCTTCTCTTTCCACTAGTTTGGAATGGAAAAAGCTTAGATGTTTCTTTGATCTCCATGCTTTTGCCTCTTTTGGAGTTTAGTCTTCTATGGCAATGACCAATAATGAATTGGTGCTTCTGCAGTTTCCTTTGTGAACTGACTCCTTTGTGAGGGAAAGTCAGAGATTCAAATCATTCTCCGCGCTCTTTTCCCAATTCAAACTTAAAACACGGGTAACGCTCCCCTCCAGTGTAAACAGAGCGTTGCCCTAGCCACTAACGCGGCCAATGTACTGATTGCCTACGTTATAACGCTCTTGTTCTGTTCTATATAGTCGTTACCCTTGCAGAAATAGGTTTAATTTAGGTCTTTGTACTTCTTCCATATTTTTCTTCCCCTCTGAGCTGATGAGGAGGTATTTTGACCTGTAACAGATGCCCCCTAAAGTGTAAGGTTAGAGACGAAGACGATGGCCGAAATACTTTATAATTTGTAGAGATAGAGAGATTGAAAGACTGAGGAAAACCTGAAACAACAACATATGTCAGAAAATATAGTATTTGCCTAGAGTCGGGCATGTCCCATGCTCAGTAGCTTAAACAACATGATTTCTCTAGAATAGAGATATGAAGAATCTGTCCACCAATAGGCACAATGTGGAAGTGTCTGTCATAACAGGATCAGGTTGAAGAAGTTGTCTCCCTAAACAATATCGCAGCTTGGGGAAGGGAACAAAACTTTAATGGTGTAGCCTTTTGCCCCAAGGTCTTGACCTCCGATTCACTTAAACTGCATATTTCTCAACATGTGAATGAAGGAGTTGTCGTCGAACATGTGAGAAATCGTCTGATTACCAGTTGATAATGAAAACTGTTAACATACGCGAAGGTGGCCACCGATAATGATGATGGTCCCTAAGATGCCCAGTACAATCTAGCGAGTGTGAATAAAATGAGTTTAAGTCGAACACTCATAGAATCATTCGACCAAGAGCCAATGATGAAGACCCTTGATCAAACACAAGACTACCTGCCACTGATGTCTGCAAGTATCCGGGTACTGATGGGTTTCTGGATCAACTTCCTAGATAAGATGTTGAAGTCGATAGGAAGTGATCTGTCGAAAGGTAGGCACTGAGGCGTCCTACATCAGTCAACACGGAATGGAAACCAACTGATTTTGTTTATGATTTGAGATAAGGAAGAGTAAATGGGAACGTCAGACGACAAATAATTTCTGGCATAATGAACGGTTTGGTTGATAACAGGAGCAGTAGATAGCGAGATTTGCTTGAACAATAGAAGGCACTCTAGCAGGGTACTAGGCAGCTGAAGCGTGTTTGAACACCAAAGAGTGTGTTAGGATTTTACCGGTGCAGGGACACTGGGAATTGAAGGCTAATACTCATAGATGGTAGGGTTCGGCTAACTGCGAAAGAGTTTTTTGGGAAGTGCCATGTTCAAGAATTTTGCTGCCAAATCGACCTTTTTTTGGAAATGAAACAGAGGTAGTATCCATTTTGTCCAAATTTTTCCTCGTCTGATTAAGTTTAACGAGTCCAGACAAGTAAACTCGGTGAATTTTTCATGTTTTAGAGAGTTTGAAAAATGTCAGGAAAGACAACTCTGTGCCCCATCTGATTAGATTTAATGAGTCCGGATGAGCAAACTCGGTGAATTTTTCATGTTTAGAGAGTCTGAAAAATGTCATAAAAGACAACTCCATGTCCTGTCTGATTAGGTTTAACGAGTCCAGATGAGTAAACTCGGTGAAATTTTCATGTTTAGAGAGTCTGAAAAATGTCGTAAAAGACGACTCCATTGGGGTACCTTTGTCATGTCTTGATAACTGAGCATGGCAAAGGAATAATAGTAAGCCTGAAACAGTTCATTTTCCGTAAGTTAGTCCATGGAATCCGGAAAAGTGAGAAATCTATGTTCAATGGACGTCTACCTCATTTTGTTATGAGTACGAGGAGACGAAGTAAACTCAATATTCTTTGTGAAATTTTAACGAGTCCAACAAAGAAAAACTCGGTACCTCCGTGAAATTTTAACGAGTCACGTGGAGAAAACTCGATACTTTTTCAGTTTTAAAGAGATTTGAAAAAAGAGGAAAAGAATGGCTCTGTGTTCTCTGTCTTGATAGTTTAACGAGCCTAACAAAGGTGACTCGGGATTTTTTCGGTTTTATGAGCGAGAAAAATATTCCTAAAAAGAATGCTCAATGCTTCTCCATAGTTTTAACGAGTCTGAAGAAGAAAACTCTAGGTTTTTCGGATTAACGAGCAAGAAAAGACCAAAAAAAAGAACGCTCGATGCCAACTTCGTATAAGTTTAACGAGTCCGAAGAAGAGAACTCGAGGTTTTTCGGATTAACGAGCAAGAAAAATACCGTAAAAATAATGCTCGATAAAACATGAGTATGTTTGCTCATAAATCTTGATCCCTAATTAGAACATCAGTACCAAATCTTGAGAGTTGCGACATACGTACAGCAAGAAATCACGACTTTGCCGACTGAATTAAGAGAGTCCTGCCCCAGAATTTGCTATAAGAAGGTCAGAAGACTTTCATTTTCACTATTTTGAGTGCTGTGAAGAAGCTCTAGAGTGGAAAAGGGGTGAAAAATTCAGTTGACTATTACGGTCAATCCAGGCAACAGTTTTTGATTCCGCGAGATCCAGGTAAGAGCTAGAACCTCCTGCTATCATTTAATTGTTGTTTTGTTAGTTTTTGCTGGTTCAAAATTAGGAAATTTTGAGGCCCTAGAAAAATATTTGCGCCTAACGCGGGTCAGGAGTGCAATAGCCGCGTTAAACGCATTAGCTGTGAAGGGGTTCCGCGTTAGAACGCTCTATTTTGTACTAGAGCCCACGTTAGGCGCACCGTGCTTTCTAACAATTCAATTTTTCCATTTTGAAGTGGTCCAGGCAAGTTTTAATCGGTTGAAAATGTTGCATTTGCAGTTGTTCAGCTGGTAATCATGAGTATCTGGCGAGAGAGAGAACATGAGCGGGAAGAACGAGAGATGGTGACGGATGCAACAAGTTTAATGGCTCTCTCGAGGTGCAGATTGCTCAAGTATGCCCGTTTAGAACTGATGAGGGGTCAAGAGGACCTCCTGAGGTGGCTGATCCAGCAGTGGGACGAACAGCATCATGTCTTTCGGATTGGTGGCAATGAGCTCGCCATCGAAAAGGATGATGTGTACTTTTTGACCGGTTTGTCATGTCGTGGGGCGAGGCCCAATTTGACGGGGTCCAGAGTTGACCCTCGTTCTACTACTGATCTGATCCATGCGCACTGCATACGTGGCACCCAGGCTGTGAGTAACCGGATACCTATTGCACAGGTGACTCGAAGACCCCTGCGGTCTATATTATGGATGATTTTTCGCTTGGCAGGTGCCAAGAGTCAGCATGTGGTGACCAAGGCTCAGATGCTCCTAGCCTTGGATTGCATGCAGCCTCAGGTTTTTGACTGGTGTGACGGTGTGGTCCGTCGGGTCGGAGAAAATCTTACTGCATGCAAGACCCGTACTCAAAGCGAGTTTGGGTATGGTACACTGATTGTTTCTTTCATACTGGAGCGGATACCACTGATGAGGCCCAGGATCCCTACAGCGCCATTGGGTCCACGCGAGCCGAGGCAGGCTCGGTGGGCCACTTTGCTTCCACGGACTGGAGAGGGTCCCGTCCGTCACTGTTTTGATGAGGGATTTTTTTATTGGCTGGACTCTCAGATCATCATGATTGAGGATTATCCCTATGCAGGTATGAACTTCACAGGCGATCCCAAGTTAGTCTTGCCCCCTGGCACCCAGTGGGGGCCCGATGGTAAGAAAAAATGATCAGTGCTTTTCAAAGAAGTTTTTTGTTTTTAGCTTTTGAATGTTTATGTAAATTTTTTTTTGTTGAAAAAAGGGGTGAAAATTAAGTTTGACATGAAGCTTTTGCTTGCTTGACACAGATGTGGCACCTGTTCGTCCAGTCGGGGCCCCTCGCTATGCACGGCGAGGATTGCAGCTACCCGGGGCTGGCGCACCTGTAGAGGAGGCGGAAGCCGGCGACGACGATGATACCCAAATTTTACATGAACTCTCCAGGAACTTGGAGGGTCTGAGTATGGGTATACCGCCGCTTCCTATGCGGGAGGTTCCAGTTCGTCTGCAGCGGCATACTGTGGGTGTGCCAGAGAGATACCTGGTTCCTCTGAGGAGGATAGCTAGAGCAGTTGTATGCT
The DNA here is from genome assembly GCA_034641835.2 of Pinus albicaulis. Lineage (NCBI taxonomy): Eukaryota > Viridiplantae > Streptophyta > Pinopsida > Pinales > Pinaceae > Pinus > Pinus albicaulis. The sequence goes on along the minus strand of CM076570.1, from coordinate 755,101,642 downwards.
ATTATGAGCATCAGGCTTAGTTGGTGGAGTAGATGTATTAGTGTCAGAGCATGGCTTAGTGTAGCCAAATTTTGTAAAACACCCCAAGTTTTGGGAGATTTTTCTTTTCGATGTTTACTATGTACTGGACATGACATATATATATGTATATATATTTTTGGTGATTTGTGTTTTTAAATTTTTATGTATTTTTTGATGTGATAAAAATATATGTACTCATGAGTAAATCTTTTACAATAAATGTGATAAATTCCAATCTAACACATAATTTGCCAAAGAATCGGCTAATGCATTAAATTCTCTAGGAACGTGTTCGAATGTGATTTTTTGAAATTGACGTTCTAAAAGTCGCACTCGTAAAAAATAACGTAGCAATACAGGGTGGTGGATACGGTAATAATTGTTTAACTGCATAATGATGAGTTGGGAATCTAACCTGACCACTAAATCGGAGATGTCACGAGATGCCGCTTCCGTGAGGAGTTGGATTACTGACATGTACTCGGCAACATTATTGGTGGCGTTACCCAGGAAGATTCCCCCGGAATCAAGAAGGTCCAACTCAGGAGTATAAAGAACCCAAGCAGCTGAAGCAATGTGTCTAGTGTGACGACTAGCACCGTCCGCATATCCGACGTATGATAACAAATGTGATGACATCTGTGCGAAAGAAAAAGATTACATGAGAAAAAAACCTTAAACCAAAAACAATAATCCAGAAGCATCAAAATAAAATAGGCAAAACTTATATACATAAAATTACAAAGCATATGCCTAGTGCGAAACTAGGCAAAATACTTCTTCAGATAGAGCCCGTTGCGGGGCTCCTCGAGTGGAATTCCATTACAGTCCTGTAGTTCGTAAGCTCCTTTTGAGAGGGCTTTAGTAACGATGTAAGGACCAAGCCACAATGGTTGGAGTGTTCCTGCCCCCAAGAGGTCGTACTTTTGATCATATAGTAGAACGAGATCGCCCTCTTGGAAAGAACGAGGCTTGACAGATTTGTCGTATTGAGCTTTAACTCGGTGTTGGTGAGCTTCGAGTGCTAGTGTAGCATCTCAACGAGTTTCGTCCAAATGATCGAGCGAGAGCAAGCGCTCTTCTGTGGTGGTGGTGCCAGGCAGGAGTTCAACGGCAAGTTTGAGTGATGGGATTTCGCACTCGATTGGAAGTACTGCCTCCAGGCCGAAAGCAAGTTGGAAAGGTGTGATATTTGAAAAGCAATACGGAATATTTTCCATGATACCTGTCTTGACCGAGATATCAATGAGCAGTGTCTTGGAAAGATTACCTATGTTCCCCTCTGAATCGATAGTGTGAACGGTCGTATAAGAGAAGGGAACTATCTCAAATTGGTCAAAAGACGGGATTTCAGTTTTTATCGCCTCCGAATCAATCGTCGAAGTGCGATGGTGAAACTCTCCCCAAGGTTGTTCTTCTAATGACATGATCTCTCGAATAGCTTCGTCTGTAGGCCAGACTTCATTGAGGATATCCTTAGAGAGAACTGTTATGGGAGAGAGGTTTGTACATGTGGTCGAAACCATATCAGTGGAGGGTTCAGATGTGCTTTGGATGGCTTGGTAAGCCAACTCGACCAGCGAAAGCGGCATCTGATCTCCATAAGAATCAATATCTGAAGGTGCCAGGATGATCCATGGGTCGATAGAGCCATCTGAAAAGGTGGATATCATTGCAACCGTGTTTGGGATCTGTGGCGGCGGTAGAGGAAAACAACCCAGTAGGGAAGATGCCTTCAGAATACCGGTACCGATACTGACGTAAGAGTCAGGGACACCTCCTATTAGGGGTACAGTGCTACTTGGTAAGGTGGCATAATCAGGGGTGCAGAAGGATAGCTGATCGACCGTGACTAATTTCCCATCCAATGAAAATAGGATGAGTCGGAAGACCGAAGACACAATGGCGGTCATAGCATAAGACCAACTGCGACCAAGCAATAGATTATAGACGAGATGACGCTCTACGACTTCAATGTCCACGTTTACCATTTTCCCACTCAGAGTGATGGGAAAGCTAGCAAGGTATCCTTTTGGTAGGAAAGTGTGGCCATAGAAAGCTTTGATGGAATTCGATGGCAGGGTTAGAGTAGGAGAACCTAAATGGATCCAGCAAGCTTGTGACATAATGCAGGTCGAAGCACCTTCGTCTATGACAGTACGATGGATTGGTCTCCCTTTCGATACAACCTGCACCTGGAATGCGAGTTGATGGGAGAGGCGAGGTTTAGCCTTTTCCATATCAAAGATTGCTAGCATGGAATCTTGGGGATCTATTCCACCAATGGCTGAAAGCAAGGCTTTCCTTTGTGTTGGATAGGTTTGTAATACTTCAAGAGCAGACATAGCTGACGGTGCCTGCACCAAATCTTCTACAATATTGTAGTTTGGGGCTGCACGTGCAGAGGTATTATGAGTCGTGCGTCGAAGTGTCCCTTTGGGGGGACGAATTACAGGTTCAACAGTAGGCCTTTCGATATGTAAATCGTTGGGCGGCGGCGGATTGGAACTAGTTCCAGATTCCTGAGCATCTATGGTAGGATTTCCATAAAGCTTGGCGCGAGTTTGAAGGTCAACACTCTCGATGCCATAAATGGCAGATGGTCCTTCGCCGGAAGGATACGAACCACCATTGCCCCGTTGATGGGGTTGTGGCGGATTGTCAACCATGTGTTGATGTTGCTGCGGTTGATTGGGGAAAGGATTGTGAAGAACGGCAGGTGTTCGCCCAAAATCCTTGTTAGCAATAAAATCGGTGCATTCCTGCAGCCGAGGACATTTGTATGTCAAGTGATCCTCCACACAGATTTTGCAAGGAAATTTCATCGGTTTATCCTTTCCTCTGTCATTTCTGGCAGCATTTTTCTGATTAGGGTTGTTCTGATTATCCGACTGCTCTTCCGAAGAAGATGTTTTCTTCTTGTTCTTCTTATTTTTCCCGCTAGGTTTTTGTGAGATTTTCACCGAATTTATCTCAGCGGGAGGAAGAGGAGTCGTTTGATGGGGGGTGGTGGTAGCCGAGGATGGCTGGGAGGTTTTCCCCCGAGACTGATTGGTGGCTGCACCAGAGATCGTGCCAACGAGACCATCGGCATGAGCTCTGGTTTTCTGAGTAGCCGGAGGGTTTGGGTTACCAGGGGCATGGGGGAGCAGATCGTAAAGTGTGCTGGATTGTGAATAGATTAAATCCAGGTGCTGGGCACGACGAATACATTAATCTTCTGTCACTGACCAGAAAGGCCAATGTCTTTAGAGATGTGGGGTAAAAGAGACTTGTAAAGCCAATTGGCCAAGAGATGGTCCGGTATTGGCACTTTGACGAGCCTCCTCCTACTTCTCCATTCATGAATATGGTCGGAGATGTGGGTGGCAGTGTCTTGTCGCAGCGATGTTAACAATTCTGTTCCGATTTCCACTCTAATTGGCAGTTGGAAGTTCTTTAAGAACTCCGTCGCTAAAGCGCCAAACGTATTGATGGCGACGCGTGGCAATTCAATGTACCACTTGGCGGCATTGCCTGTAAGAGTGCGGGGAAATAGTCGAAGTCGGACACTATCATCTACCATGGAATTGGATATGGACCATAAATGGAAGGTAGTGATGTGTGCGGCCGGGTCGTCCCCATGTTTCCCGTCGAACTTCGGGAAATCAGAAGGAATCTTATGCGGTATTGGAGGCCAAAGCGGGTTGTGGTTGATGGGGTCGTTTGTCAGCTTATGGATGTCGGGTATGTCCAAATCTGCCAAGAAAGGCAATTGTGAATTTGCCCCCGAGTCTAACCAAGGCAGTATGGGCTGATTACTTGGACCATAGGGTCCTCCCATCCACGTGTTACCAGAAGGGTAAGTGGGACTTTGATAAAAACCTCCCATAGGTGGAGGAGTAGGAACATACGGTTGCTGTCCATAGGGCATAGTGTACTGAGGGGAAAACGGTTGGTTGCCCCCAGCATAAGAGTTCCCTCCCACTCCAGATGGAGGTTGGGGTTGGTTAGTCCAAATGGATGCAATAGAGTTTCCCAGAGGCATACTAGTACTTGCATAATTTGGCAACGGTATAGATCCGACACCTATGTTTGAACCACTTAAGGGGATAGTATTTACAATGGGTTGTCCCATTTGTCCTAAGGATTGCATAGGAAGAGAAATATTCTCTGCTACTTGCGTACTGATAACACTGCCCCCTGGTATAGTGGCTAGGGGGTTTGAACTCAACAGAGGGTTCCAACCGAAAGGGTTGCTAAAGGGCACCGAAGTAGTCATGCTCGTGGGAGGAGATACCGTGGTCCCCAACGTGACGTGGTTACGGTAGGAGTAGATGCTGAAGGGTTCGGTAAACTACTGATAGTTGTGTTAACCATAGGATTGGGGGTAGGTGTATGTTGACTACTGGGGTTACCCAGTAATGGCATAGAACTGACCACCGGCGGGGAGGATGGTGGCGAACCAGGAATGGTTGCCATTGGTATCGACCTTGTGGATGCCGGTGGAGAAATAGATGTTGGTGTTGCCGTAGACATATCTTGGCGTGGTGTAATTTGGATTATCACAGGCCCTAACGGATCAGTGAGCGGAGGATTGTAATTAGGTACAACGCCTTCAGTGAAAGGGTCCTCCAGGAGTTCCGGCTGATAAGGGTCTATGTGATAATCAAGATTAGTCAGAGGATACTACTCTTCCATAGAAGGCCCGGGTTCACCAAGGTTCAATTCTTCCTCAAGGTTGAGAGGAGGTAGACCTTGCTGTCTTCGAGACATACGGCATGGGTCAGGGGACGCCACGGTGACCGGTTTGATTTTAACAAATTTTATTAAATTGTGATCTATTATGAAGTCTCAAATGACAGTAACCACACACCTAAAAAAAAGAAAAAGGACTTTCTAAAAACAATCAGCAAGCAGCCAGAATAGGGTGCCCTGTCTAAGTACTACCGTTCACTGGTGATGAAATCCAGTATCGCAATAGTATACAGAGAGGGTTGGTCGAAAGTACAGTTACAGTCACTCTAGAGCTTCGCCCGAACCTCAGACGATAGGTGTAATCACTCTTGTGAAGACGAGTACCCTCCTAAAGACCGAAGACAGAGTGGGTCCGTCTGTTTCAGGTACCAGGACAGCCCGTCCTAGTCACCTTGTGTAAGTCCCTAAAATTATGGCCACTAAGGATACCTCAAATCACAGACATCATCAGGGGGGTCCACGGTCAAGTACAGTGTGGTATATGGGCAGAATACCTAGATCCCCGATCTAGTTTCGACATCCCCAAAGGGAACCCCAATATATAACACACCCACAGGATGCATTCGAAGGCGAGCTACCTTCTAGTGCACCCAAGTGTTGTCTCGTGCTGAGCTCCGGTAAAGGAGCGGTCCCGATAATGTGAGTGCAGCAGGATTTCACTCGTTAATGACTCTAGTTTTCAAGTTTGGAGATCTTGGGTAGTTTTCTCACTTTCCTAACCCAAGATCCTAGCCTGAACTATTGTTTGTGTGAGCTCAAAAAAGAGTAATTAGATTGATTTTAGTGTCGCTTTATTTTTAGTGTACTTTGTTATTAGTCTTGCGGAGGGGGAATGGACGTATGAAGTATAGTGAGACTCTGACTCAAGAAACTATGCAAAACATGCTCTAAATATTAAATTCAATGAAGAGTGTTTCTACAGGGAGAGGTTTCTTTTTCAATCATCCATGCACCAACATGTAAATAACACATCTCAACTTTTAAAGATTCAGACTTCTATCTACCTCTTTTAACAGTTTGTGAACTAAAACTTTCAGAATAAACTCAGCTAGATGCAGAAAAATAATCAAAAAAAAAAATTCTCTTTTAAAAAGTAAATGTTTTGCACACTAACTAAATAAGAGAAACAAATAAAAATGCCAGTTTAGCAGACAAGCATGGGGATTCAGTCGGTGAAAGTTACTGATGGCCAAAAAACTCTACAGCTAAAACACAGTCACAGCAGTGAACAACAAGGTTTTTGGCTGAGTAACGCTCTGTATGTGAGAAAATACAGCGTTATAACGCACTGTATTTAAGCATAGACCGCGTTATAATGCACTGGATAGCCTGCATAGATCGCGTTAACCAGGGAAAAGCTCTTCAGTTGGCCAGACAGGAACAGGATTGAACTCTGCAAGCATTTGGTATGTCTACTGGGCATCAAAAAATGGTCGGAAGGATCTTTGAACAGAGAAGAAGAGAAGAAAGGAAGGAATAAATAGTCCGGAAACTATGGGGGAAATCCCCAGCGGAGTCGCCAATTCTGCTATAGGGTAAACTGCTTGGGTTGTTGGTTTTCGAATATCCCTCTCAGGGCTTTCCGGTGCCCGAGGCAGACAGTAAGATTAGCTATGTTGTTCACAAAGATGGCATGAGAATGTTCATATTAGCTTGAAATAACTTGAAGGAATACAATAGAGAATTACCTCTTTGACAGTCTTGGAATCCCTTGGAGAGCGCTGCGCAGCGAAGCAAGAGTTCTTCTTCACCGGCTCCAAATCTGAATCCTGCAATCAGTCAAAGCACCCGCGTAATTTCTAATATAAAAAGTATCCTATCAATTAAATCAACATACAATAAACATCTAGATTATACACATCTGAGCCATTCATATCATACTATGTAAATTTTCAAACAATAATGACAATATTAAGCATTGAATGGACAAAACGAACACAGTTCTATTCATTTTGAAAGAAGGAGGATTACAACCATCGGTTGTACCAAGCCCTCCTCAGTCTCCCAATATCTCTTCTCTCTCAAGTGAAGAAGTCCAAGTCAACAAGCTCTCTAGGAGCCTCTTTGACTCTTGGCCTTCACAATGTCACACTATTCTCTATTCCACAAGTATACAAGAACCTTGAGCAATCCTTCGACCTTCAATTAAGAGCCTTCAGCTCCTTCTTATAGGAAAGGGAGAAGGCCATTGTTGCCCTTCTCTTTCCACTAGTTTGGAATGGAAAAAACTTAGATGTTTCTTTGATCTCTATGCTTTTGCCTCTTTTGGAGTTCAGTGTTCTATGGCAATGACCAATAATGAACTGGTGCTTCTGCAGTTTCCTTTGTGAACTGACTCCTTTGTGAGGGAAAGTCAGAGATTCAAATCATTCTCCGCGCTCTTTTCCCAATTCAAACTTAAAACATGGGTAACGCTCCCCTCCATTGTAAACAGAGCGTTTCCCTAGCCACTAACACGGCCACCTGCGTTATAACGCTCTTGTTCTGTTCTATATAGGCGTTACCCTGGCAGAAATAGGTTTAATTTAGGTCTTTGTACTTCTTCCATATTTTTCTTCCCCTCTGAGCTGATGAGGAGGTATTTTGACCTGTAACAAAAGCACCATAAAAATAGGAAAAACAGAAAGTGGAAGAGAAACCCTAGGGTCTGAAACAGCTGGATATGCAGGAATATATAAAACAACAACGGTCACAAAAGAAAACCCTAGTGGTGTGACCAATTGTTAGTATGAACCTTTCATCGTAAAAGATCACTTTAGCTATGCATAAAAAATAGCCCTGACATCGATTATGGCCGCAAAACATCTTTAAATCTGCAATTAGATGATCCAAATAATGTTGCACAAATCCAGATCTAAGCATAAAAGACATTAAGTAGATAAAGTAAAATATGGCTCCATGCATCCAATAGACAAGACAAGAACAGTGTATTTGAAAGAATTTTTGTATTATATTAAAAAGGGGGCACCTGAGAGGAAAACAAGAAAGGTGTTTTCTGGTTCTCCTCAATGGGATGGGTTCTTGAAAGTCCTCAGCATTTCAGATCTAAAATTCCTCTCTCTTATTGGTGTAGAAAAACCCAGACAAACATAGAACTCAATGGGAGCTCACAAGGCAAAAATGGAAAATGGTGACCAAGAGTAGATCTAGAGTGATCTAATGCAATGGAGGTGACTAATGAATGGGGAAAACCCTTCTATTTATAACAAAATATTGGGGTGTTCTAGAAATCGGTGCATGAATAAAATATTATTAATCAAATTCTAGAATCACCCTTTAGGAATATTTTATTATATTTGTTGGAGGGAAAAGGTCTTTTGACTTGGGTCAATTCCTTTATTTATAAACAATAAATAAATAAATGATTTATTTATTATTTTAGGGAGATGGTGGGAATAAAATTAAATAAATAATGATTTATTTAATTATTTAAAAATGATTTAGTCAAATTTAACTAGGAATATTATTTAAATAATGATTTAAATAACTTATTCCTAGGAAATAATTAAATAAATAATGATTTATTTAATTAATTTCCTTATTTTGGGTTAAATATGACCAGTAAATATAGACAAATGTTATTTCATATGGTGAAAGAAATTTTACTTAGAGTGAAATTGGTCTTACATGGTGTACTTGGGTTCATCTAATGATAATAGGTTAGATGACCAAAAAAATGGTGTAACAACATCAGTGGGGTAACTCATGGATGAGTCCCCTCTCACACTCAATGAGAAAGGAGGTATGAGTGATGGCTCCTCCCAAGAGCCATGTTCCTCCCTCTCTAACAAATAGTTCATGCACTTCTCCATATGATAGTGCACCTCTTCCTTGAAACCTTCCCATATGAATCCACCCAAGAGAGTATGATATGCTCTAATGAAACCAGTGGGTTTGGAAAGCAGGATCTCATAGGTTGCATTTAGTAGTCTCTCCTTGAGCTTGGAGTCTCTAACCAAAAGGATAAGATTACAGAAATAGATGATTCCATCAACTACCTTAAACCTCCCATCCATTACTTCCCCATCAAGAACCCCACATGTAAAAAGGTCCTTGGAATATTCCATCATGAGTTGGGAATACCAATAAGGATGTAGGCTTCCCAAGAATGACAGTGTTGTATAGGTTTGAAATGCAGCTCCTGTCATGTCATGGCTCTCCTCTTTGACATGTTTGATGTCAAAATCACATGTTGGAGCATTATAGTCTTCCCTTTGCTACCTCCTTTGCGGCTGATCTTGCCTAAGACAAGATTGAAGCAGATGGAAATCAACTTCCCCTTGGAAAGTCCTTGTCTTCCAATAATTCCTTAATCTGGCCCATGCATGCAAGAGAGTCAAAATTCTCTTGTCATGTTCAGAAATCTCTTTTATGAATGAAGGTACCATGGGCTTCCCCAAAGATATGGAGTTGCCATGTGTCCTCATGCCCTTGCCATCATAGAATTTTGATTCCTCCTTCCTCAGTGCTAATAACTAACTGGAATATAGCAATGCCCTTTTCAAGAGATTGATCACCTCTCTTCTGAATTCATGAGAGATTCTCTGTGCTGTGATGGCTTCTACCAAGGCTTCCTCCTTAGCCAAATATGCAAATGCTGCCCATAGTTGAGAGAACACTTTAGTTTTTCTCCAATCAAGAGGTGCTTGAGGTGCTTTTGTTGTGACTGCGTTATCATCTCCTGCCTTCCCCTCCTCCTCTTCAATAACTGAAGTTTCCTCATCATCAAAAAGAGACCTTAAATCTTGGTCATCTATTGAAGGAGGAATCTTCATGCCTTCCTCTTGAGAAGAAATCCCTTCATCCAATGGAGATCTTGCCCTTGGCAAGGCGTCAAAAAAACTTACACCTTCTTCCATGGTTTTCAGAAATGGAGTTGGATTCATAGACCCTTCAAACTCATGCAAAGGATTTTTTTGATATGGTTTGATAGTTTCAACAGAAGATGTTACACATGAAGCTTCATCAAACCTTTCCACTAATCTTTCAATAAACTTTGAATAAGTAGGTGTATTTTCATTTCTTAAGGAAAAGGACTCAAACAACCACCAAGCATATGCTTTACCTTCAAAATGCAGTGCTGCTACTTTGATGGCTTCAATTTCTGAAACTGGATGTTGATGTACAAATTTTCTTAGCTCCTCCACCCAAACCCTAACTAGACATTTAGGTGATCCATCAAAAGTAGATAGATATAATCTACCCATATCATGATGCTTCTCCTTTGTGCTTCTGTCCTCCTTGATCTTACAGAACCTTTGGAAGTTCAATTTATCTTTGAACTCCTTAGATTGAGCTTCATATTACAACAAATACTCACCAAGGGTCCCCTTCTTGGTCACACCTCCTTTCTTCCTCTTCATGAAGAAATCACTGACAGAGCGTTGAAGATTTGGTGATATGGCTGAGTGCACATATCCATGAGATGAGGATTTAGAACTTTCCTAATGTATAGATCTGGTAGATATGATTGAGGGATCTTCCTTCCCTTACCTCCTCATTTATTTGATGTCTTTTCTGATACCTTGCAGAGCTTGAGATAGAATTTTTGTGAAACTATTCTCTCTAGACAACAAGGGTACACTCTGGTTTCTCTTGTAGATCTCCTCCTCCTCATGAGAAGACTCCATACTACTTGAAGCTCATATTCTGAGCCAAGATGGCAGCTCTGATACCACTGTAATATCCCAAAATTGGGACAACTCAGCAAGCCTGCTGAAATAACGCACTTCTAAGACTTTTCTGCACATAAATGAGTTTGCAGCTCCTGGATCGCTTAGATCAGCTCATCTAAGATCTAAATACAAAAGGAGAGAAAAAACAAATCAGACTAGGTGGGTTAAACAGATCTCACACAAACTAGTCTAGCTGAAAAAACACCCAAAGAGAAAGATGTACATTACATCCCATACATTATACAAGAGAAAGAATAAGACTATACAAGAAAAATCCTCAGAAATGAGGTGCTACCGCCATGGAAAAATTCTGCAGAAACTTGACAGCGTTATTTTAATGGGCTGAAGTAGCAGTTTATTAATTCTTAGATCTAGAGAAGATCTATACATAAAAATTTAGATCTAATACAGATCTGTGTACAATAAATTCTCATTTATACATTCCCCTTGGGGTTTTGTGAAAAACATGAGGCACAAAGAGTAGATCTAAGATCTAAAGTTGCAGATCTGCAGAAATCTCCAGAAATTTCTGAAGCATACAATAGGACAGCAGATCAGATCTAAAACAAACATGGATTGGGTGGCCAATCCATGGATCACCACAATGAGAGGAAGAATCCTAACATCGGAGATCTCTCCTCCAAAATGCAGACAAAACACCCTACAAATTCTCCTTTGAAAATAACATAGTCCAGGGAGAGAAACTGTGTTGTAGGTTCTGAGAATGGTTTGGCCTAATGCCAAGGTCAAGATTTGAAGCTCACTCAGCTAATGCACTCTTCCAGGAGGTTAAAATACACACTCACTGAGAAGAGCCACTAGTATATACTAGATCTGAACATATCTAGTGTCTTCCACTGCTGCAATTCACAAGGAAAACCCAACCCTCAACAGGATCAGTGCTGTAGGTGTAAGGTGAAGCTTGGACCAAGCCTGATAGTGGTCAAGATGGAACAAGTCTCCTCCAAGATCTGATCAAGGAAGGAGGTGGGAATCCTAAACAGGAAATCCCAACAAGGGATGTCTAAGAAAACAATACCTTCAGAAAATAATATCTTCAACAACCCCTTCATGTTGCTCTCCTCTTCCTTTTATAAGATTGGAGTCTTGTCAGAACCCTAAACCACTTCATTAGTTTAGCTCCTTTCACATGTAGAATCTCCTTCTAGAACTGTGTTTTCCCTCAAAGAGGTTCAAAGCATCTAGACTGCGTTGTAGATATGGTCATGGTTGACTTGGTCAAGTGATCAACCTCTTTAACACTCAAGGTGTCTTCATTTTTTCTAGCTAGCTTGATTTTCATTCACATTGAGTTGTCCTTATTTAGGATCCACTCTTTGAGAATAAATGTTATTGACTTGGTTAAACTTGATCTTGTCCATATATTTTAGACATTGTTCACACATGTGGATGCTTGATCTGGTTATTTCATGATCCCTTTTCACACTATGAGGGATTTGTATTCATACTTGAGCAATTTATGAGCCTCCTTACCCATTTATTCATCCATCTAGATTTAAAAAGAAAAATTAATATTCCTATTAGATGTAAGTTAATTTAGGAATATTACAAAATCTTCTAAAATATTACCAAAATCTGCTCTGGTTACGTTGCCACCAGACTGCTTAGGATATTTTTTTTTTAAGTCTCATCCAATTGATCTATTTCATGTACTACCTCGAGATCACCTGATACATAGTGAAATAATATCATCATATTCTTCTTGGTGGATGTCCCCTTTTCCCATTCCATTCTTCACTCATTCCCTTAATCATTGTTGCCTTTTAGATATCTTTGGATAGTGTAGTATATGGAGAACTTTGTAAATTATATTGAAATCTTTCGACATATTCCTCTAATGTCTCATTGTCTTTTGCAGACATATTGAATATTTCATCTTTTAATTCTCGAGTCCGGCAATAGTCTTGATATTTATTAAGAAAAGTGTTTTTCAATTGGTCCAAGTTATTGATGGTTCCTCCACCGAGCCCCAAAAACCAACATAATGCTATCCCCTTCAAAGTAGAGGGAAAAAAATTTAGTTTCTGAGGGTCAGTGGTGTAGTGATACCCCCTACATAAGACATTGAATTCAAATAGAAATGCATCAGGATCTTCCAAGGTCAACCCATGGAAGGTGGGGAATTTTTGTAAGGGAATGGCTTTCATAGGGGCATTTGCAACATGATCAACAATGGGATGCTCCAATGTTGATGTCTGCCTCTGGTTCTGATTATTTTCCATTTAATCAAAGATATGCCAGTAATATTTAGGGATTTCTTGTTCTAGAGGAATAATCTCAGTGGGATTGGGAGGCGAATGCAGAGGAAGCCTTACAACACTTCCCTAATCTGGGATACCGAGTGTCTCTGTCTCGATCACTCTCTCAGGGGATCCAGGCTCTGGAGTTCTTACCTGAACTGCACTACTTTTTTCTCCTTCCACTTCCTGCAAGTTACACAAACCTCCCTCTCTCGAAGGGTTAGCACTTACGTGATCATAAGTTTGAAGGATTTGTTCAGACCCTTATGTCTCACTGTGAATCTTGGCGTGGGCTGTAGATGGTGAGGTTGCCGCCCGAGGGAGTGCAGCAGGACTTTGAATAGGAATGGTTCTCGGTCCTATGGATGCCTGGGATTCAACTTTATTAATGATTTCATATATATATGTTATTCTACCAAGGATCACCAGTCCTTTGGATTTCATAGACTTAAGTGGATGATTTTTATTTTTTTCTATCTTTTTCTTCCTAATCATAAAACAAGAGCACCTATTCTGCTACACTTTTCACAATTATTGAGAAGCAGGTTGGAGAGCAAGCGTTTTGCTTGTCGGTAAGCAGGTTCTTACCTCTCGTTTTTAATACCCAATTATTTGCAGCAAAAGAGAAAAAGAAATGAAGGACATAACTCTTAAACACTCTCCCTGGCAACGGTGCCAAAAATATTTGTTCACAAAGGTGACTGTTATAGGAAAATTTTATGCTTCTCATTCAATTGTCAACCTAGGGCAAGTATTTTTATTTCAAGAGTGTGAGCACAGTATATGCAAGTGATATCAAGAATAGCTACTTTATATTACCTTGAAGAGGATTATCTAATTCTCGAAGTTCAATCAATTCAAAGGAGAAATGGAAGTGTAAAATGTCATTTAACTATTCTGTATAAGTAAGCGCAGAAAAGAACAACCTACGATTGAACAACATACTGATTAATTGAACAACAGTCCTACTCAATTGAACAACAACTTCAATAAATTGAACAGTAATTGCTTATCTGATTTTGCAATGGAATTCTCTTTGTAACTAAATAACTGACACCTTTATGAATTAATTAACAACTAGATGTTTTACAGTAATGATGGAGATATCTAATTCTTAGATGTATACATAATTGAACAGCAGTTGTGCTTTTTCTTAATGAAACAAATATAAAATCATTGGGAAATGATGGAAGCATTGAACAACTACGAAAACATGGAATGTAGCCAGAAAGCATGAACCATGAACTACTGTAATGAAAGAGAAATATATAGTGTTCTATGTTCATAACTCAACCAATTAAATGATATCTCTCGAAACACTTTTGATGATTGAAATATAAATTCTTTAATTGAGCATATAGCACATAAATTGGCGCAGAAACTCCCAGGGCTGGGCCCAAAACACCAGAAGTATACCACTAAGGAAAACTCAGAGAATTACTATTCAAAACACCAAAATTATTTATTAAGATAAAGGTTAACACATGAATACAACTTGACAGTGTTGTCCTGATACGTCTATTACAAAAGAAAAATCCCTATTTAGCTCTATCTATCTCATTTGTCTTCAGCCTTTTAAAGGCGATTTAAATCAGAGGGAACGGTCTTTTCCAAATGACAACCCATTGCTCGTGGCTATCGTTTGAGTTCTTTGGACGTGGATATGCCTTTCTGTCTTCCACCAGCCCATGGGAGTCATTATGATTCTGCTACTCTCTGCCTATCAGCTGCCTTCTGATTGTCGTCGATTCAGCTACTTCGTTTCCCTATGAATAAAGATACAATAAGTCAAATTCCCGTTGTCAAACATCCCTTTTATCGTTAGTTCATTTTTCCCGATTTTACATTAATCTTCCTTTCCTTTACTATTAAGATGAGGAAAAATTCCTAAATGTGTATAACAATTTAAGGTAAAGGCAGGGTGAAAATGTACCTTATTTTCAGCCCAACACATACCAGCCCGGGAGACTGAATGTCAAACCTGATCACTTGTCTCGGATTGAGAGTGGGGAAGAGCCAAATAGTCTGAAAGAAGGGTTACTTGATGCATAGATTTTGGCTATCAAGGTGGTTTATGAGCACTTTTCAAACATTATTCACTTCTTAACCACTAGAATGACACCTACAGACTATTCAGTGCAACAGAAAAAGGAGTTGGTGGCTCGCGCAACTGATTTCACTATAATTGCTGGTCAATTATACAAGTTGGGAGCATATGAGGTACTACATAGGTATGTGTTAGAACATGAAAGACAAGCTATCTTGGCTGAGGCCCATGGAGGGGTGGAAAGAGGCCACTATGCAGGAAAATAAACTGCGTAGAAGGTGCAGGACAAATACAAGTTCGATCGCGACAAGTGGAAATTCGTAGTAGAGACCGTCACTAACCTGGGAGTGCGCATGGGCACTCTACTACTCGTGTGCAAGATGATGTGCAAGTGTAGGGCATCGTTCGTCCCTACCTATGTGATTCAGCTGGTAGGACGATGCGAGAAGGGGGTATAATACAACTGGTTCCAGTACCTCTACGAGAAGTTCTTGGACAGCATGCGCGAAGGACAAGACCAGGGAATGGCATTCTGTTACTCCTAGATTTTGCTGTTGATCGCCCTGATGGCATGGGAGACACCTGACGAAGTGGTGCTCCCTGAGCTCGAGCCTAGTGTCTTTGAGGAAAAACATTATGCGAACCTGTGGGACTCGAAGGAATCAAATAACATTGAGGAAAACAAGGTGTTTTGGGTGTTATTCGATCATGTGCTAGCCATGGTGATCCATTCTAGACCGCGCTTATTGTCCACAGTATAAGAGAAGTAGAAGTGCATTGTTGAATTTCATGTCACGATGCACGATGTACAGATTAAGGAAATAAAATATCCAGTATGGAAAAATCTTCCATACATGGTCAGTGAGGTGGAGGTCGATCAAGTCGTTGCTACATGGTCGCCTACATGGAAACTTGGCCTCAAATATTCTGCCCTGGTCACATCGAGCACCTCTGACAAGGATGAATCACCGAAGGACATTGTCCCACTGAACACAGGTAAGGAGAGTGAGGTTCTCTCCACCGATAAAATGATGACTAAGGAAACCCCCAAGGATGCCACTAAGGGGGTGGAGCAAGAGCCTCAGCATGATGCAGATACTGAAGGACTTGGTTGGGAGAAGAAGAAGCGAAAGGCTAATAAAATCGAACGATAAGCAGACGTTATGTTGACAGAAGAATATATGGACCAGATTGCAGATGTTGTTGCTACTACCTCCAAGGATAGATGGACTGCTTTGGAAGATCAGAAAAAGGTTGTGCTAGAAGGATTGCAATGTAGGTTGTAGGTACTCCAGATCAAATCAGATACCCTTCAAGCAAGTGTGAACCAGGCGAGGGTGATTCAAGCTAGATTGCCAGAAAAAACTATCATAACAGCCACAGAGAGCAGAATTTTCCCCTTCCTAGGCACGTCAGTCACATTATAGCCATCAAACTTATGCACACAAGTTCAAGCATGCGCAGAAGCTGACCTAGACGTTGCACAAATAACAAGTGGGAAGCTACATGCTTTCCACCTTTTCATGTCTGTAGAGCTCTAGAATAGAAAAGTCTAGGCACAACAACAACTTAGTGAGGTTGAGCAGAGGATTGTTTCCAAAACTGCCGAATCCGCCCAAGCTCAGGCAACACAGATCGCAACAGTTGCACAACAAGAAGAATTAGAGCACCTGTTTGACTAGTCATGTGAACACATTCTGGAAGTGATTCCTGCCTCTGTTGCACCACAGGCCGAGGTTGAGGTCTTGTTCTCTACATTAAAGGAATCCAAAACCGAAGTGCAGGCTACCAAATAAGACCTAGAGCAGTAGATTGCTGCACTTCAGGCCAAGCTGCAACCCGAGACCCCTCCCGAGGTGTGCACCCAGTGAGCTGCGTTGGTCAAGTAAGCAACAATCAGTATCTTTGTACACATCCCCAAGGGCTCATAATTGTTAGATATTGTTATGGGACTCTGGTCCACGGTGCAACGTGATCCCCTCCTCTGATAGTTCAACCAGGAGCCGCACCAAAAAGAGTAGGATTTTGAGCATATGGAAGCTACTATGCCCACCCTCGTGGCAGCACAACGCTTAGCACCTCTTCGTACCAGCGACACTCTCAGAGATGAAATTGAGTCACTTCTCCACAAGAAACAAGTCCTCAATGACCATTTGAATCCATGGGAAGATGAAGCTCTTAAGCTTTCACAGGACTTAGACGCAGCCATAAATAAGCTAAACCAAACCCTGGATAATGTCACTGTAGCTACTGAAGGACTGAATTCACAAAATTTGGTCAAAATTGCACAGAATGTAGTCACACAGAGTGAAGGTCTCTTGCCCCCTTTTTCCATCGCCGCCAAAAAAATCCAAGCCAAGATGAATACCCCATTGTCACTGTGACTCGGAACGAGTCGCAAGATTGTGTTGGGGGCTTGTTGGAGCAGGGTCCCCTGACCACAATTTCGGTACAATTTTGTAATATTTTGTTAGAGTTTCATCTAGCGCAAGGCTTTGGGGTGGGTCAAAGCCCTCAATGAATTATAATGGGTGAAAGGGTAGACCAAGGGTCCGCAAACCATGGTTTGTGAACCATAGAGTAGCATAGGCTAATGTAGTATAAATAGATGGATAAATTGATTTTGGAAGTAGAAGTTAAGTTTTAATCAACTCTAGATATGAATTGTAGAGATCTGTTGTATGGATTGTCTGGGTAAGGGCTCCTGCTGGCTCTATGTGCGGATACCCTAAGTCTTGTTATGTGCGGACCCCGCTGGATGTGTGCATGGGCCAGTAAAGAGTCTATAAGTGGGATATGAATATGAATGAATGAGAAGATCATTTTCTGATATCTGAGTATTTGTGTGTTATGTTACTGGCTACGCTATCTGTGATTTCTAAGATTATGTATGTTTACTTAATACTGGTAATTAATTGATAGACACATGGATACAAAAATTAGAAAGGGTAATGAATGCTTAGATCTAGTTTTTTTTATCTTATTACATCTGATTATTGGTCAGCTTGTGGTTCATGAGCTTCGCTTGAGTTATTTTGACCAATATACTGTTAAGGGTTTCTGGGTTAGGGATTCTTCAGCACAGGCCTGTTAGAATTTAAGGGACCCACTTTAATTAACTTCTCTCTCTCAGGGTGTGAAAAATTGGTTCCAACACCCTCCCATACTACTTCAGGTGAGACCTTGACCTACGCAAGTAGGCCATTTCCAAAAGGGCCAGTGGTACATGGGTTTGTTGGTAAACCTTAAATATGAACTTGGGTCATGATCCCTCAAACCAACAGTTCTTATTTCTCTTAATTATAAAAAAAATCAGGATCAAAGGCACTAGCATAAGTGATTTTGGAAGCATCAGTAGGCTTGATTTTAGTGGGTATTTTTCTATACATCTTATTGAATCTCTTAGAAAAATCAGAAACTGATTCTCCTTCTTTTCTTTTTCTTGCACTAAATTTAGTGATATAATAAATAAAATATTTCTTATCACCCCATTTCCTTAAAAATGTATCATCTAGGGTTTCAATTACAGTTATGCTACTAGCTGTCAAGGATCTAAACCATTTCCTAACATCACCCTCAAGACTTTGACCAAAAACTCTCATCCAAACATCTTCATGCTCAATATTCAGAATGTCAGCATAGGCATAAAAATAAGCAAGGTGTTCTTCAGTTGTTACCTCTCCCTCACCACTAAAATTAGGCATGTATTTGAGATAATCTCTTACAATTAATGCATTCATAGGCCAAGGTAAAACCAAAGTGGCATATCTTGCAGCAACAATTGCATCCATTCAGTTAGGGGGTGGGTTTGGACCTACCATGGTGTGATTTGTTGGGATTTTTGGAATAACAATTAGTGGATTGTGAACAAAAGATGATGAAGCACCAACTTGTGAAGTAAATACTGTTTGTTGGCTGGAAAACAAGGGAGGTACAGGATATTCTGCAAAATTAGGGGATAAAGTTTGTAGGAGTTATTTAGGGATAACCTTTGAGAAAATAGTAGCAGAGGCAGAAAAATTTCATTTACACTTTTTCTTGATAAGATTTTTAGGGTCAAAAACTGGGATTCTCAAAGGGGAATATGGCTTAGCCCTGGTTCTAGTCCTTCTGGGAGCCAGAAATTCAAAAATGGAGTTGTCAGGTGTAAATCAGTCTAAAAAGACAACTGGAATTATACACCTCATAACCAAACTTATAAATTTGTCATTCACGTAGGGATAAACTTCAAATCGCCTACCCAGCAACGACGCCAAAGATTTTATTGCAAGGAGTCACTCCTTGACTACAAAAGGAGTAAGCCTTACACATCATAGTTGATTTCAAATTTTAAATGGTTCTTTGAGTGGTGGGATGGCTTCTCAAAGGTTTTGAAATGATTTTTTTTATATTCCTTAGAACTTTCATGCATTTGGAAAGTTGTTTCAACTAGAAATTGTATGGGTAAATTGGTAGTATAGGGAGAAGGGTGTAACAAATGAACAAGAGCGATAGTTTCTACCTATTCTAGGAAATATTCATATCCTAAGTCAGTCACATAGCTATGATGGTGGATCTTTATGCAAACTCTGTTTATGCAAAGTAAAAAACATTAAGAAAGTAGATTGCATGTATAAATTATTCCACAAATCCTTTGTGAAATCTTCACTCACATGTTCTACAACACATATATGATTTTCAAAAAACTGAAAGAAGGTAATTTACTATTAAATACTTTAATAGTTTCTCACTCACACCTTACTAGTTGTTGAAACTCATAATTTAGAAGAAATTAAAAAATAAAGAAGACACACCATACATTAGATGTTTCTTGAGTCACAAAATCCTCCAGCATAAACTAAAAAAGGATTTTCTTTATTATATTCAGTCTTCAGGTAGACCAACAACCATCCTAGAAATGGTATATATATAAAGAGAGGCGTCAACTCCATCTCTTCTGAAAATAAGGAAACATTACTCATAACATTACATAGGTGTCATAAGACATTAAAACCATATCCAATCAAAATCTAACTAAAAGGACAGATGTAGAAGAAAGAAGAGAAGAAATTTCAACTGAATTGTTGAGTGTGTTTTCATGCTACCCCTTTTTCTGCTGATTTTTCTCCTTATCTCTTTGGTCTTTAAATAACCATGTATCTTCATTTAATATGACCTCCAACAACCTCATAACCACCTTTCACCATCACTTGTTATATCCACTTGGTTAGGGGTCCTTATCCTTTCTTAACTGGCTCAGAAGATTTGTTCACAGGTGTCAACATTCAGTTAAAATGGGCGCTACCGAAATTCTGGTAAAATCCTGTAACTACGTAAAAAATGGGATGCTAACAGAATTTTTTGTAGAAATATGTTTCTTTTTAAAAAATGCATAGAAAATGCTAAAAAACCTGTGCAGAATTATATTCTTTGACATCTAAGATGTTGTTGAAAATTGTGATTAATAAGAAAAAAGGTGTTTGTATCAATTTTTTTTTTACCTTCCTTACATGTTGGTTGCAGCTTTAGAAAACTTATCTAAGTTTGTCTTGCTGTCAGTATCTAACCTTGATCTAGTTGCTCTTGTGGTTGCTTCCTTAAAAATGGCCTTCTCCTCCTTAGAACCCTTTTGTATCTTCCTTCTCTTTGAGGGCTTTGAGTGCTGCTCTGAAGGGGTTTTGTTTTTATCTTTTTTCTTGATTTTCACTGTCATTAACCCTTAATATTTACCTTCTATATCAATGCAAATTTTCATTAAGCTTGGATTGTGCAGAGCCTTGGACTTAAGCCTGAACTTGTTTTTGTCTCTAGAATGCCTTTTTCTGGTATCGGCAACAAGTTTGGCTTCCTCTTTCTTCTTGTTGCTATTGATCTCATATCAAGCATCTTTTAGGAGTTCTTCATCAGATTTTGTAGACTGATACTCTTTCTACATTTTCTGTTGAATATCTGCTTCTGAAATTTCCGGTTGCACACCTTCCTCTTCGAGCTCTGGTGTAGACATTAGGAAAAGGAGGAATGGTGGGCACCATTTTCATAGACTTGGGTTTATTTGCTAAGGATCTCTCTCCTTTTTCCAACTTTCTCTCAACCTTGACTGCAAAAATATTTTCTTTCTTTCTCTTGGCTTTATGGATGTTCTCCTATGTAGCCTTCCTCTTGGTTAATTTTGCAAGCTAAGGGTGTTGTTGTGAGGATGACTGTGTAGGTGCAAGTTGGCCTACCCTATAAAACAATAAATGGTCCCAGGTTTTATTTCTTTTCCTTAACTCTTATTCAACTAAAACCTTGATGAGAGCTTGATGATACAAGCTATATTATGAAACAACAGTGTGAGTTTCGATCATTGATGGCATCTTTGTCAAACTCTTCAGCATGAAGTATGGAAAATTTAAGGTCTTCATACCCGCAACATGAAAAAGAAATCTCATATGATAAAGAAACACAACTGTATACCTCCTTTGAAAATTTAGGTAAACCTTGATAAGTTTAACAACTGCTGCCCAGTCATTTTTGAGATAGCTGCTTGGAATTCCCTTGGCCTAATTGGGATCTTTGTGTGCATCCTCAAGGAAAATTTTAAGGTCTGCTCCAGTGATAACCTGACCATTAAACCACCTCTCCTTCCTGTGGAAGGTTAAATGCTTCAGCAATTGGGTCTATTGAAACCTGCAATGTAAGACCATAGATTTTGGTTTCTTGTCCATTGAAAGAGTTTGAAAACTCTTGAGCTACTCCTAAGTGAGAGATTCATAGTCTGGTGCACAAATAATACCACCCTGCCTGGATAAAAAATATTCTCGCCTTTGAATTTTCATCCACTAGGTCAGCACCATATGGGTCAATTATTTTTATTGTGCCACCTCTTTTATTCATCTTTAGAAATTAATGAATTTTTCTCTTGAAACTGATAGGTAGAAGAGCTAGAAGAGATTCACCTTAAAAGTGTTTTTTCTTCCCTCTGAAATCCTATCTGAAATCTAGACTCCTCCTCAAACTGTAACTTTATGAAATTCGATCTCCAACAGCTAGAATCTCAATTGATAATTCTCTTTCTTTTTCAGTGGTTTTAAAATAGAAACCATGGTTAATCACCCCATGAAAATTGATTTTCATTATGGAAAATATTCTTGACCGTAGTGTGCACCATGTGATGGCCATTATCATCTTCATTTGGTTGTGTAACTTCGTATGGAACGCTACAAATGGCTTGAGGCAAGTGGAACTATGACTGGTAGTCACCTCCACTATCTTGCTGATTATTGGCCTAAATTTTCAGCAACGCTTGATGTGTGATCATCAAAACAGTCATTCCATTAATTTTGATGATCCAAAATCTTCTCCATTCGAAAAACATGTACCTTGACATGAGATTAACTGGCTTGGCTAATAGACAGGATGATATTAATGATTGGGTGTATTACTGCGGGTTGACACCTAAGTGTTAGACATATAACATGACTTGAATTAAACATAACCGATTGCCTATGACTCCTATCATATGATATACGTGATTTCAAAAAAATATTTGAAACATATTCAGATCATAACACGTGGCTTGACAAAAGCGGATGTGCTTTTTCATTTATTTTTTAAAAATAGAGGATGTTATCAGAATTTTCAGCAGCATCAAAATAAAATAAAAACAGACAGAAATAATAATATAATAGACTATCCAAAAAGACTAAAATGGGAGCTACCGAAAATTTTGGTAGCGTTCAATTTTTTTTTGAAATTTTCAAAATTTAATCCTAAAAACAAAAAAATAAAAATGGACTCATGACTTAGAAAAGAACTGTGCTAAAAAAATTGTCCATGTATCCTTTTGTTTATGATTTTAAACCATCCATGTCTCCTTTCATTTCTAATTTTAAACCGTTCATCTTGACACTCATCATTGCTTCCAATTGATTTTGGTTGCTCTTTGTGAGAGTGAAAATTGTTGTGCTTGTATCTACAATTTCGATATATCATGTTTCCTTTCTTCCTCTTCTTCAAGCGTCATAGTATAGATTTCCGAGGGCTTAATGGGTGTATAATTTTTCTATTTGGGAGGAATTTTGGAGCAAAAAATGATATCTATGCTTCACTATGCTCTTTGAGTCACTTGAAACTAAATTTTCAAACAAAATTTACGCAAAATTAAAAATACACACCTTTTAAAGCTCAATTTTTATCTTGTTAATAGGATGATCTTGAAACTATTTTTTATTTTTATTTAGGCCTCCAAAGGTATGAAATTGTGTCTTTTGATAGACCTCTGTGTCCTCTTTCCAACCCCATGATTTATACAGAGATTGGATTCTTCAATATATATTTATGCCAAATCTCCCAAGATAACATGCTTATGGACTAGTTTAGTAGAGTGAACTTGTATTGAATTACATGTGTCACTATTTCAACCTTATACCCTAAAAATTGTACCCAAGAAACCAAATTTTGTTCAATTTTAGCTACTTTTTATGAAATTCAATTCGGATGCCCGAAACATAAGTTATGACAATTTTCCCCAAGATATGTTTGAGACAGAATTTAGGAGCATCCAAAAACCCTAACTTCCTTGGAACATATATCCTAAAATATAGCAAAAAAAGAGCTAATATTTTCACCAAATGTTCTTCAAGGTCTCTTCTCCTTGTGATATCAATTTCACATTCTTAAGCTTTACAAGAGTAATGTTGTAGAAAAATTTCCACAATGACCCGTTTGAAGTAGAAAAACCCTAGCTCTGATATCAAATGTTATCTAACCATATCACAAAAAATAGAAGAAAATATAGATCAATGAATTGAAAATATAACTCTTCAAGGAGGAAACCTCCTCTTAAATCACATAAATAAACAATTCTTTGATGATTAAAATTAAAAATCCTACTTGGGATATATAGGAATCTAAAGGGACAAAATACAATTAGGGCTACATAACAATAATAATGTAAGGGCACACAATAATAATAGTCAGATCCTATGGGGAAAAATAATAACAATAATGGACTTGTATGGGGTGCAACAATAACATTATGGGGGCTACACTAGTATTATAGGGGCCTAACAACTTCAAAGTCTAAGATAGATAAAATGGCTACAAGGGTTTCTTAATATAAGAGAGAGCCCATGATAACTACTTATTTTCCTCTTCATGGTCATACTCATGGATTGTACAAAAAAATATAACTCAGGATGCATAAGTAAGTACACTTAGGTAGAGGAATCCAACTAAAACATGTGGCTATGATACAACTATTAGAACACACATGAATGGAGATAAGTGTGAAGTTCACTTCATTAATATGATACACATATGAAGACATGATGTATGACTAGATTCATCTTCCAATAGGTCTCTTGGATTTTGAATGACTATAGGGGCTAAAGCATTCTCCGGCGTCATTCAAGCATTCAATTTCATTCTCATAATAGTCAACTTTGGTTTTCTCTGTTATCACCATAATTTTTTTTTCTAAACTTGGACAGTTTACATCGTTCCTAGTCATGGTCTTAGATAGCTGTTGGGTCATTTCATGTTTTGAAGGGTAGGTGATAGGGTAAGAGTCTCAAAAGTCTCATTTTCATATCCAAATAAAGTTTAAACAACCTTTTCCATGTCTTAAAGGTCACACAATCCTTTTTAGAAGTCATATTTTAAGCCATTTGAAAAAATTGGAATTAGCCACGAAACCATGTTTTCATAGCGTAGACAGTGTAAAAAGTCTATTTTGCACTATGAAAACGCTGCTATTTTTGTAGCACAAATCCCTGAAAATGAACTAAGTGTGCTATGAAAGCACAGATTCGTAGGCAGTCTTGTCAAATCATCATTTCAATCAAATTCCGTTAATTTTTCATCATTAGGTGTCAGCTAGGAGTCATTTCTAAGGCATGCAACCATTCAAATCCATCATTTCAAATGTAGGGGTCATCATGATAGGTAATTTCAAATTCAAAAGGATCGGTGGGTTTCTTATTGCAGTTTGCATGCAAACACTCAAACAGATTATTTTTGAATGCTAAGCTTATGGTAATCTCTTACCAAAGCTTCTCTCATCTATTTTTCAAGCGAGGTTGATCACCATTAACAAGCGAGGCTGATTTGTTACAGGAATTCAGAGGCAAATATGACAGAAGAAAGGAAAAATCACAGGTCTGGTCATTGTTTAAGAATAGACCCTAAAAGCACAGAGGTCCTAGCCAAAGATAAATCAATGATGGAGGCTTTCAAGAAAATAGGGTGTTGGAGATTTTGTAAAAAATTGCAAGGAGGACACACTCAAGTGTCAAAGGAATTTGCTCTACATTTCACTGGCTCAAACACAAAAATTGGAATTTTAAACTTGGCAGTAACCCCTGTGTTACACCATTTTTTGGTCATCTAACCTATTATCATTAGATGGACCCAATTACATCATGTAAAACCAATTTTACTCCAAGAAAAATTTCTTTCACTATGAAAATAACTTAGTAAATCATCTTTATTAAGTTGTTTATGGCATAAACAGGAAACCCCATAAGGAAAAATTAAATAAATATACATTTGTTTGATTTTCCTCAAGAAATAATTAGTTAAACAATAGTTTAATTAATATTTCTGGTTATATTTAACCCAAAACAAGGAAATTAATTAGATAAATCATTATTTATCTTATTATTTTCTAAGAATAAATGTTTAAATCTTATTTAAATAATATTCTCTGTTAAATATGACTAATTCATCCTTAAATAATTAAATAAATCATTATTTATTTGATTATTACTCAACCATATCCTTAAAATGATAATTAAATCATTATTTATTTATTATTACTTAATCACATACTTAAAATAATAAATAAATCATTTATTTATTTATTATTTACAAATAAGGGGATTTGACTCAAGTCAAATACCTTTTCCCTCCAACAAATATAATAAATTATTCCATAAAATTTGGATCTAGATTTGGTTAATAATATTTTAATTATGCACCAACATCTAGACTAACTCAATATTTTGTTATAAATAGAAGGGTTTTGCCATTCATTTGTCACCTTTTGTTGCCTAAAAATCACTCTGGATCTCAACACTTGGTCTAGCTATTGATCCATAATCATAGCCATACTTTTCCATTTTTGTCTGGGTTTTCTACACCATCAAGAGAGAGAAGTTCTAAATCTGAAGTGTTGAGGACTCACAAGAACCCACCCCATTGAGGAGAACAGGGAACACCCTCTTGTGTTTTCCTCCCAGGTGCCATTAATAAAAATATTCATTGGATATATTATTGTCTTGTCTATTGTATCTATGGAGTAAATCTTATTTTTCCACTGTTTAATGTCTTCTAATGCATAGATCTAGATTCTTGCAGCATTTGTGTTGATCATCTAATTGCAGATCTGAAGATATTAGCAGTCATTCATGTTGTTAGGGCTATAAGTTATGCATGGCTAAAGTTGTTCGAATAAAGATTCATAATAACAACTGGTGACTCCACACGAGTTTACCATTATGACCACTGTCATTTTTCTGATCCTTACATATGCAACTACTTCAGACCTTAGGATTTCTCTTCAACCCCTTTTTTTGAGACGAGAATTTTTTTTGAAACCTACCGCTGAGAGTGTCGGAAGTG
This sequence comes from Pinus albicaulis, assembly GCA_034641835.2. Lineage (NCBI taxonomy): Eukaryota > Viridiplantae > Streptophyta > Pinopsida > Pinales > Pinaceae > Pinus > Pinus albicaulis. Next base: position 755,075,318 of record CM076570.1, on the reverse strand, counting down.
TAGGTCACACTTTTATACCCAAAACGTATTACCTGGACCTCCAGGGCACACTTTACAACCCAAAAAGTGCGACCTCTACTGAAAACAAGCCAAAAACTGCGACTTGGACTTTCTGCAGGGATTTTTCTGAAAGTTTTCTGGGTTTTGCTGAGCCTCTGTTCAGGGTTGTCTGACCTCTGTCTCCACCCATTTTGGACCTATACTTGTTCTGTTTTGCTCAACTAAGTGGGAACCTATCCCCCTAGGGATTCAGTACCCTCCACGTTTTGTGGAAGAGTGTTTTCTGTTGCAAGTTGTCTGAAATTTCAGAGTCTTCAGCCCCTTTTTTTTCAGATCTGATACCTGATCTTCAGATCCACTTAAAATTGGCTTGTTATCCATCCAAATCTTCCCATATATCTTTGTTTGGGTTTTCCAATAGGGGGCACTCCGCTTCCCTCCTGGAGATAGCCTTTCGCCACCTCTTTTTACAACAATTTTCCTCTGATTTGTTGTTGTTTTCTGCACCACTTTCCAGCAAATTTTGTCTTTTAGATCTCTGTCCCTCTTGACCCAATATCTGTTAGCCCTTTTTCTTAGTGTGTTTAGATTATTTTTTTGCTCACCTCTAGAATAATTGTTGAGAGACCTGCCTCCTTGGGTTTATATTATTGCATTATTAGCTATTTATTTTCTATTTTGCAGGCCTATATACTATCATTTGCAGGTTTATTCACAGCTCTACAACACATTTTTTCTTTTCTCTACAAATGTCTGGGTTTAAAAATTAAAATTTACACACTTTCACAAACACACCCTAAGTGAAAAAGGGCTTGGTTAACACTGCCAAGCAAAGACTCTAAAACATTGAAATCATTTGATCCTACACCTCTTTGCCCTTGTTTTGATGTTGTAATCATTTGATCTTGCACCTTCCTGCCTTTGTTGGTCTCTTTTTCCCTTGTGCCATGTTTGTGTCATCACCATTGTGCCACCAAGGCATTCATCCTAGAGACTTCTTGGCCTTCATCCTTAGTTTCCGGTAGGGAGACTCACTCCTCCGCGGAGGATTTGAGTTAGTCCTCAACCGAGTCTGCACACCGAATCTTCTTCTGGTCCTTTGGGTTCTCCTTCTCGTCCCGCCTCCGATTCTCCCCCTGACACCTTCACTATGTCTAGTGCAGGACCTAATGCTGGTGGTAACCCCAACCCTCCCACCAGAAATACCACTAGTGGGACCGCCACGGACACTACCGTGGCAACACCCTTGCTCCCTTTCATGGTAGGCCTCAGCCTCCCCGATTTTGACCAGTTGAAAAACGACCCTATAGAACATGATGCTAGTTGGACTACCATGCCAACAAAGCTCCCTTCAAACATCCCAAAGTTTGAAGGTCTTGCTGGAGAAGATCCTTCAAATCATATTTGATCTTTCCACATGTGGTGTTCATCCAATTCCATTACCGATGACTCTGTTCGTCTTCAGTTGTTCTAACAAACGCTTACAGGAAAAGCTTCTAAGTGGTATGTTGATCAGGCCCCTTCCTTTCATACCATCTTTGCGACTCTTGCCCAGGATTTTTTGTCTTAATTCTAGCTTCCCCTCCGTTACGACACTGGTACCAAGCTCTTGATCTCTTTCCATCAATCATCTGCAACCCGCCTATCCGAACATGTTCAGGAATGGCGGAGATGAAGGAGCCTATGTCAAGCCCCTCCCTTCGAGGACCATGTCTACATGGATTGGTTCCTTAGGACTCTCTTGCCACCTATAGGGAAAGACGTCGCATCGCAATTTCCTCAAACCGAAGAAGCCACTCTCCAAATTGCGTTAAAATATGACCTGATCTATGCTCAGTCGAGTTATGTTTATATCGTTCTACCTGATCTTCCAAGACCTAGTGGTGCCAATGCACTGGGGGCATCTCACGCTGCCAATAGTATCGTTGGAGCTCTTTTTAATTCGTATGTTCAACCTCCCATGGGCTATAGTTTCTCTCAGGGCGGGGCCAGCACCTCCGGCACTTTTCCCCCTCTCGGTAGCACGTATCCAAGATACGGCATGCCTCCTCCTTTTGCCCAACCTCCTGTTTACCTCACTTATGCCCAAACTCCTTATTATCCGTATTCATAGCCTGGTGCTCTAGCTCCTCCAGCACTAGCACCTCCTCCTCCCTTGCCTTCTCAACCCCCGCAACAGCAACCACCACCCCCTTCGGGGCAGTTCTATGCACAACAGGGCACGACTAATCCTCCACCCTTAAAAAGGAAGAGGAAAGGCAATCAAAGTCAAGATTCCTCTGGTAATCATGGACCTAATCAAGGTAATGCTCCTAACACTACAAACCAGCAACAAGGCACTCAGTCCAAGCAAGACAGGCCTCTTCGTATGATCAAGCCTTGTTCATGTTGTGGTGTTTATGGTCATTATACACATGATTTTCCCCTTCTACCATAGATGCGACAACTATGGGAGTCTCAAGAAACTTTGAGAGGAAAACAAGCCCTTCCTTTTGTTCCTCCCAGCCCTGCACCTAGTCAACCAGTTGTTCTTACTGATCCTTTCCCTTAGTAGGGATTTGTGGCTACCCAACCACCTAAAGGACAGGTGGCCACTTAACCTCTTCCATCTGGTTCCCCTGATTACCATATTTGCATGATGTCCTCTGATCAACCTTCTGAACCTTCTTCTCCTAGACCATTACCTTCAGCAAGTATTAATGAGCACCTTTATCCTCCAGGAATTGTTCCTCCTGTCCTCAACCAACTTGGAGGCGTCCCACCTGGTCATTACCCCTCTGGTCAAATACCGTTCCTAGCTCCCCCACCAGGAGTGTATACTATACCTGTTATGGCCACCCTCTCTCTTCCTAACCTGACTCTTGTTATGGTCACCCCACCCGGTCAGCCTAAACCTTATCTTGTTTTGACCCCAGTTCAACCGATCACTATGACTTCTCCCACTACAATAGTGCCTCGTTCACCTCAACATGAACCACCTCCCATTGCAACCACTTTGAGTAAGAAGGGAAAAGCTCACAAGAGGGCATCAAAGTAAAATGCCACCCTGAAAAACCCTACCCCTTCTCAGCCTCCACAGAATACCACCCAGTGTGCTTTGTGTGATGTTGTCAGCCATGCCACCCATACTTGTCCGGAGTTGCCTCACCTCAAGTCCATGGTCAATGAGACGTTTCTAGAATATGATATCCCAGAGGTATATGTCACTATACCCAATTCAATCCCGAAACTCAAACCATTCGGAACAAATCACCCCTGTGCTTTGTGTGATTTCCATGGCCACTACACTCACTTTTTCCCTTGCCTTGAAGATTATCATTCCTCTCTAGAAGCCTTACGCCAATTCAAGGCTTAGCACAATGAGTCAACCACTCCCTTATTCTTGCATCTTGCTTCGGCAACACCAGAAGTCATATATGCTCCCATTCGCATTCCCCCTTATGATGTCGAGATCACGGGTCCTTGGTCGGAAGTCCTCGATGAAACCTCCCATGATGTTTCACTCGACCTCCCCTCGGCACCCTCCCTAGTCTCAACATCGGCAGATCCTTTGTCTGCTTCCTCCCCTGTCACCCCTAGTGACGATACACATGAAAACCTCTCCTCTCATGAGGAGGAGTAAGGTCACTTCGCCACATTAGGTGGTCTTTCTTCCATCAGTCTCCCCATCTTCTATTACGATGATGACATTATGGAAGTAGCCACCACTCCTAATTTTATCTATTCCCCCTTACATCGAATTCATGCATTCGAATCACATGCATTTTGTGGCCATTACATTAACACCCAATGTTTGGGTAAGGGAGGCACTCATATTTGAGAGACCAGGAGAAGCAGTTCTTCAACACTCTCCTAGTGAATCTAGTCGTGATGACTCTAGTCCCATTATTCTTCCACATTTAGAAGAACCTCTAGAGTCCCATATCACTTCAAGATCACTCTAGGGATGATACCCCTCATCATTCCTTCATTTTTCATCAACAACCTAGCCTCATAGACATTGTGGTTGACCAACCTATAGGTTTTCTGGGAGAACATTAGTTCATTATCCCAAATACGACCTTTGGGATATTAGAACCATGTGTGCCAACCTATAAACTTAACGTCCATTTGATTCATATATGCAGTGTCAAAAGAAATTGGTAATCGTCTATTTCCTTTCTCAAACTGTGCAACCATACCGAAAACAAATGGCACACCACATCATTAAACTGTGTTTAGATTTCCATTTTTCTAAATACATTTTGGCATTTCCACAACATGCTTGGGGGCACCTATGCCCCTCACCCATAAAAATCCCAGATCTCAGACAAAAATAGCACTGAAAACCCCTTTTTCTGACAGGTCACATTGTTCCGGTCATTTCCTGGGACAAGTCACATTTTTCTGCCCAGAACCTGCTACCCAAGATGCAGAACAGACCCCAAAAAGTGCGACCTGGCCTGTTCACGAGCTCTGGGTACCTAAACTAAACTTTCAATCCACTGAAATGAAAGAGTAGGATTAGGCCTTTTATATACAACTAATAGATCTCAAATTCCAACGGTCAGTTTATCCGCTGCAATTGTCACAAAATTTAAGGCCTCCTCTCCTCACGACATTCACCATAGCTCCACCAGAAAATAAGTGAATCTGGAAGGAAAATGCCTTATTAAAATAAAACCCCTGATTTTTCTTTCACTTACTGCAACCAAAATGTAGCTCGATTTGATGAACTGTATCTACCATTGGAAAGATCTCACCAAGCCCTCAAATGGGTATCTATTATATTTTTTGATTTGATACATCACTAGGACACATTTTGTCCAAGAAGCACCACTTCACCCTTCCTCAAAATCGAATTTCTTCACTTACAACACTCGTACTGGGGGCACCATGTTGCCCCCATACTTGTCCATGCTCATGTCGACTTTCGTCATGAGTTATCTTCTTGTACTCATGCTTTTATGGTCCCCATTGGACCCTTTACATATGTGGCAGCACCATCGAGTCACCCTTATTTAGAGCATCCGAGTGGACTCATCATTGCTTCCGTGGAGTTTATCCCAAGTCCCTTTACATCTCGCCATAGTCCTCCATCATTCATTGCTTGGTCCCTCTCTCGTCTCGCGCATTATTACCTTCAGTCCTACTCTCCCCTATCCCTCATGATATTGTACTCACTTATCAAAAAGACTTGTCGCACCTGCAAGTCGCCTCCTCAGGGTTTAGTTCTTTCAGCACTTTGGTTTACCTTATACTTCTCTCTCTTTGACTTCCCCTTCGATGTCCAGTGATTGAGTTCTTACAACGTACTTCGGTCATACGATTAGCTCCTAATGCTCACACGCTGGGGGGCAATCTGTTACACCATTTTTTGGTCATCTAACCTATTATCATTAGATGGACCCAAGTACATCATGTAAGACCAATTTTCTCCAAGTAAAATTGCTTTCACTATGAAAATAACTTAGTAAATCACCTTTATTAAGTTTTTTATGGCCTAAACAGGAAACCCCATAAGGAAAAATTAAATAAATATACATTTTTTTTATTTTCCTCAAGAAATAATTAGTTAAACAGTAGTTTAATTAATATTTCTGGTTATATTTAACCCAAAACAAGGAAATTAATTAGATAAATCATTATTTATCTTATTATTTTCTAAGAATAAATGTTTAAATCTTATTTAAATAATATTCTCTATTAAATATGACTAATTCATCCTTAAATAATTAAATAAAACATTATTTATTTGATTATTACTCAACCATATCCTTAAAATGATAAATAAATCATTTATTTATTTATTATTACTTAATCACATCCTTAAAATAATAAATAAATCATTTATTTATTTATTATTTACAAATAAGGGGATTTGACTCAAGTCAAATACCTTTTCCCCCCAACAAATATAATAAAATATTCCACAAAATTTGGAACTAGATTTGGTTAATAATATTTTAATTATGCACCAAGATCTAGACTAACTCAATATTTTGTTATAAATAGAAGGGTTTTCCCATTCATTTGTCACCTTTTGTTGCCTAAAGATCACTCTGGATCTCAACACTTGGTCTTGCTATTGATCCATAATCATAGCCATACTTTTCCATTTTTGTCTGGGTTTTCTACACCATCAAGAGAGAGAAGTTCTAAATCTGAAGTGCTGAGGACTCACAAGAACCCACCCCATTGAGGAGAACAGGGAACACCCTCTTGTGTTTTCCTCCCAGGTGCCATTAATAAAAATATTCATTGGATATATTCTTGTCTTGTCTATTGGATCTATGGAGTAAATCTTATTTTTTCACTGTTTAATGTCTTCTAATGCATAGATCTAGATTCTTTCAGCATTTTTCTTGATCATCTAATTATAGATATGTAGATATTAGCAGTCATTCCTGCTTTTAGGGCTATAAGTTATGCATGGCTAAAGTGGTCTTTTTTTGTACACTTCGAATAAATATTCATACTAACACCCTTAGATCATCGCTTGGTGACAGAGATTCGTAGGGGGCAAGATAGATAGTTCAGAAACTTCAAATTTGATATGGAACCATGTAAAATGTTTCTGAAGCTAGAGTTTGCAGAAACAGACTTAACCAAGGCAACTCCAAGGAGCTACATCAAAGACATCTATGCCAACTTGCTCTTCAACATTCAAAGGTATTTTACCTGTAAGGGAAGATATCATAAAGTATATTCATATCATTTTAAACTCCTGTTGCATTTTACTGGCATGGTTTCTTTAGATTTTCCTTTCTTCCTATATCGAAGTATAGCTAAGATGATAGATAAAGTGAAAATAAAAACTCAAGGATGTGAAACTTCCCTTTTTCATCATGGTCTAATTAAACTGATAGTTTTACATGAACTTCAAAATATCAACAGAGAATGGTCTTCATTTTTTTTTTATGTGGTTTTGGAATGGAAAACCAAGGTACAGGCATTAGCCCTAAGGCTAAAGAAACCCCACCAGCAGAAACCAGTAAGCCTGTAATGACCAGGTCAAAAATATTTGTTAAGATGAAACCTAGAAAGAAAGTAAAAGAGCAAGTGAGTAAAGCATCAGTGGTTATTCTTGAGACTCCTTAATCTACAAAAGAAAATATAGTTGAAATCAAAGAAATGACACAAGAACAGCTAACTAACAAACCAGTTCAAAGGAGATTGACTAGAAGTCAAATTGCAAAGGAGAAGGGTAAATCAGTGATCTCAGGAGAAAGTCCAAGTTTAAAGGGTAGCTTAAATGATACTTTAGAAGCCATTGATATTGAATAATCCCCTTTGGTACAGGCATATTTCATAAAATTTGGTGAAGGAAAACCTAAGAAAATGAAATCTTCCAAGAAAATGGAATTTAAGGATGAGGTTGCAGCATTTGTGTTCAAGCCCAGAAAGCCTTTAACCAGGCAATCTAAAAAGATGCAAGAGTTAAATACTGAGTTAGGAGAAACAGACCAAGCTTCCACTGTTCAAGAAGAGGTCATAGACCTTTCATCACCAATACCTGAAGGTGACAAAAACAAAGTATTTTCCACTCAGACAGAAAAAACCAGTTATGAAGAAATGGAACAAAGGTTGAAATTAGCTAATTATGAAATTGCTAGACTAAGGAAGAGAGCAAGAAGGCATGCTGCTGAAAAGACAAATTTCAAGAGGATAAAGGCTCTATGGGAACTTGAAAAGGTTTCCAAACCAGAAACAATAAGCAGTGAAGCTTAGTACTTTACTTGGACTGTTCCTGCAATTAAAGAGGTTAGGTATGTGAGAATGATGAATGTTTAGTTAAGGGCTACCAACAGGAAACTGAGGAGGTAGATTGAAGACCTAGAAATAAAGTTGCAGCAACAATGAAATAGGGCAAAAAAATGATAAATCCTTGAAACATTTTTGTCATGAAGAAAAGGATCATTTTTGAAGGAGAACATATTTTAAAGCTATTTGATGTTGATATATGTTGGAAATACTGAGAGGGGGGGTGAATCAATGTTCCTTACAATTAGAGCATTAGTTAATCTTCAATTATTATCAGTGTTTGTACAATGATAGCAGCAAACAAGAGGAACAAAAATGCACACAGTTTTTAAGGTGGAAACCCACTTCGGGAAAAAAACCACCTAATGCTTTTCTAATAATTCTTTAATATTCATCTCCAATTGAAAATAAAGCTCCAACTTCCTAGAATCTAGAAAAGCATTCTTCTCCAGCTCCCACTAGATGGATTCTCCAACGCCTGAGATTCTTTAGTAGTCAACTAAATGGATGCCCCAACACCCAATGAGCTACAATTCACCCTAGCACCACCCTAGCACCCTATAGAAGAAAAAAATAATAATGGACTCTCGTACCAGGGAAAATGGTCCACTTTACAATGATATAGAATGATATAGAAGAAGAAGATATACTAGACCATAACCCCAACTTTGACGCAACCACCTAATGATGATCCTAGACCTCCCAACACTGCCTCTTCAACCCTTGTCAGATAGATACTAGTGCAATTTGTACAATAATGTATTTACAATGACTAAGTACAATGATACCTTTACAATGATTGTATGCAGTGCTTCCCACTTGAAGACTTCATATGATTAACTTCTTTCTACTGTTATGCACCTTCGTTGCTGCTCTTGTCATGCTACCATCTGCTACACCTTGCTTTGTTTTTCTGCCATAGAAAGTCTGGTCCTTTGCAACCCTTGACAACACATGATCTAGCTTTTTCTTGCCTTCTAGGAGCTTGATATTGAATCTGGTGTATCTCTGTTATTTCAGATCCTCAATAGCTGATTTTTGGTCCTGTAGTAGTCCTCTGATCATATTTCCAATGCCACAGGTCTGACCCAATTTGGATTCTTCAAGAGAGATTTATACCCAATCTCTCACAATGCCCTAATTATGGACTGTTTCAGCAGAGTGCACTTGTACGGCGTGCCATGTGTCACTGTTTCTTCATTTGGCTCTGAAATTAATAGAGCAAAAAACTATAGTCTATGCACTATCTATCACTTTTTATGGAATTCCAATCCGATACTCAGAGAGAGAGTTATGACGATTTTACCAAGGTCACTTCTTTGAGATGAATTTCAGGAGCCTGCGAAAACCCTGAATTCCACAGATCATATCTCCAAAAATATGGCGCACCTTGATCTGAAATTTTTAAAACATATTCCTTAGGATTTCAGCTTCGCCTCATAAAACTTTCAGCTTCTGAACCTTCGTAGAAAAAACGTTAGAGTGAAAATTGCACGATGACCTGTTTCAGATAGCGAAATCCCTTACCTAAGGAGGAAATGAAGATCACAATTTATATGAATGCTTAGGTTGAGAGGGGCTTCAACAAGTGAACGTGGGAGGGATTTTAGGAGCTTAAAAAATATTAATTATGAATTTTCAATGACCTGTTGAGTCCCGAATTTGCCTCTTTTCCATACACTTTTCCATATCTTTTTCACTCACCTAAACCTCCAAAATTGTCAATATCATGTGCAAAAGGGTATCTAACATGGTTTTTAATTATGTTTTTGTGTTTTCTATTTGATCTAGATTTTGTTCATACAACTGCGGAAACTTGCCACTTTCCGCAGCTGCTGCAACTTTCCGCAGCTATTTTGTGGAATTATATGTTACAGGTGTCTACAAAGGAAATGAGCCACATGGGCAGGCTAGGAATGACGAGGACATGGTTCGTGTCTTATTGGTTCAACCTGAATGTTATGAAAAAGAAATGCAGGTTGAAACCAGGAAGAAGTGGGAGCTAGCCATGGAAGAAGAGATGGACTCCTTAATGCATAACCAGACTTGGGACTTAGTCAGGTTGCCTGCAGGTAAAAATACATCACAGAATAAATGGGTTTACAGGCTGAAGGAAGAAGATGGAGGAAAATAGAGGCACAAAGCTAGACTTGTGGTGAAGGGGTTTGCACAAAAGAAAGGTATTGATTTTGATGAAATATTTTCTCCTGTTGTTAAGATGACTTCAATCAAAACTATTTTAAGTCTTGTAGCAGCGGAAGATTTACATCTTGAACAGTTAGATGTAAAGACAACATTTCTCCATGGAGATTTGGAGGAAGAGATATACATGCAACAACCAGAAGGATATGAGGTAAAAGGGAAAGAAAAATTGGTGTGCAGGTTAAAGAAGAGCTTATATGGCTTAAAAAAGGCTCCAAGGCAGTGGTATCTAAAATTTGACAAGTTTATGTCTGAACAAGGTTATACTAGATGTCACTCTGATCATTGTGTTTATCTAAAAAGGCAAAATGATGGCAGCTATATTATATTGTTATTGTATGTAGATGACATGCTTGTTGCGGGATCTAACATGCAGGAAATAAATGTGCTCAAAAGAAAATTGGCAAATTCATTTGCAATGAAGGATTTGGGAGCTGCAAAACAAATCCTTGGTATGAGGATAACTAGAGACAGGAAAAATCGCAAATTAACACTGTCTCAGAATGAGTACATAGATAAGGTGTTGAAAAGATTTAATATGCAGAATGAAAAACCATTTAGTACACCTTTTGCTAGCCATTTCAAAATTAGTAAGGAGATGTGCCCAAAGACCCAAGAAGACATGGATTATATGTCTAAAGTTCCATATGCATCAGCAGTTGGAAGCTTAATGTATGAAATGGTCTACACAAGGCCTGATATTGCACATGTAGTGGGAGTTGTAAGCAGGTACATGAATAATCCAGGAAAATAACATTGGATGGCAGTAAAATGGATTCTCAGATATTTTAGAGGTACCACAAATCAAGCATTATGCTTTGGTGGTTCAAACATTGCTCTACAGGGATATGTTGATGCAGATATGGCAGGTGACAAAGATAATAGGAGGAGCACTACAGGATATGTATTTACTGTAGGTGGAACAACTGTCAGTTGGGTTTCAAAAATCCAAAGTGTTGTTGCACTTTCAACAACAGAAGCAGAGTATGTTGCTGCTACAGAGGCTAGTAAATAAATGATTTGGTTACAAAGGCTTATGGGTGAATTGGG